>CM050512.1:13060000-14260000 GCA_027563665.1 Antrozous pallidus
ACTATTATTAATGATGTTTACTGCTCATATAAACATTAATTAAATTCGCTCTCGGCTCTCAAATGGTAAACAACAAAATTAGGCTAAAGATATATTTTGGGTCAGAAGCTCATAATCATTCCAGTTTCAATATAATTAATTCTTATTTTAAAACTATCAGAAACCATTTGTAGATGAATCAGAGCAATCTGACCCTGTAGACTTTATGGGGAGTTTAACCATTAGTGAGGAGAGAAGTAATAGGAAATCCATTAGCTATTTTAAAATGCTCTATTATTATCTAACTGTATGTCAACGTCCTCTGGTTTCCCGATGTCTAAACATCTCACAATGTTGTAGACTTATGAAAGAATCCAATTCCGAAGAAGGTGTGGGCAAACCTGAACATACATTTGAACTGGAGTTGGAAGCCTGGCAGGTCCCTGGAGCAGAAGGTACAAAGGCCAGGATAACAACCCTTGTGCACACAGCTTAGATTGGCCCTCTGCCACCGCAGGGTGCCAAACCTGCCACACTGTGGCAGTACCCAGGGGCGCTCTGGCAATGTATATGGGACCAGGGCCGTGCAGACATCTGACCACATCTGTAATCCGGGCTCATTCCAAACACTCCCTGCGAAGAAAGTGGCTATAGGTTCAATCCAAACTCCCTGGCATGGAAGTCAGGCCTCCATTTACCCTCCTGAGTCTGTCTCCCCCACTCCCAACCCCCTCTTTTCACCACAGCCAAGTTCACCAAGCACTTTCCCATGGCTGGGCTTTACCTCAAGCTGTTCCTTGCTCCCTGCTGCAAAGTCTCTCAGATGTGGAGGTAAATATTGTTTCAGCTGTAAAGCTTCTCCCCTCTCTCTCACCAGAGCCCCCACTCCACCCAGCCACCACTGGGTGTTCCTGTGGACTTCAGCTCCCTGTGTACCACCTCTGGAATGGTTAGAACTGGGAATTGGGATGTCTGTCTCCCTTCTCACAGGGAGGAGGACGTCCTCCCTGGATCCAGCCCTCCCTGAGCCCTATCTACTCCTCTCAATACAGTGAGCAATTGCTCTCCGAAGTCTCCAGAGAACAGGCTTTCTGTAGAGAAGGTTCTATGTCAACACCTGCATTGCAGATCCATTCCATGGCTTTCTGAACTGCCCCCCCCCCTTTCCAAAATTCCTAAACTTAGGTCTCTGATGGTTCCTTAAAATGTTAGGCTTAGAGTTACTATAAAACGATTCCACTCCCAAGTTTATAGCCAAGAGAACTGAAAACATATGTGCAAACAAATATTTATACATGAATAGTCCAAGCTGCATGATTCAAAATAGTCACACACAAAAAGTGGAGACAACCCAAATGTCCATCAACTAATGAATGGGGAAACAAAGTGTGTTATATCCAAACAATGGAATCTTATTGGTGATCCACACACACACAAAAAGAAATGAAGTACTGGTACATGCTATAACATAGGTGAACTGGGACAGCATCATTTTGGGGTGGTGGGTGAGGAGGAAATGGGCAGTGACTACTATGGGTACAGGCTTGATTTTACCGAGAGGCAAAGGATCCACAATTCCCTGTGGCGATGATGGCACAGCCCTGTGACTATACTAACCATGGAATGCTACACTAAGTGGATGAGTGCTATGATATGCGAGTTATAGCTAAGTAAAGCGGTTAAAAACAAATATCCTGCTCAAGCAGGACCCTGGAGAAGCGGCTGGCCGGGGCAGCGGGACAGCGGCCTCTCCAGAGAGCCAGGCTCTGCATCTCCGCTCCCTGCTCGAACCCTGAACCAGACGGGTGGGGCGTGGTCATGATGGACAAAAGCTAAAGCGGCGGAGAGAGCTCCAGGCTGAGATGCTGAGCCCCTCGGTCGTATCTGAGCTTAGCTGGGTCCTTTCGAGTTTGTTTTACAGCTTCCTAGGTTAAGTAGTTTGCACTATTTTTGCAATAAATTCATGGAAACCCTAACAGTTACTTGTTTTGTTTCTTACTGTGTGTATATAAACTAACACTAAAAATTTGGCCTAGTGTTTTTTCACCTCCTTACATAACTTCTAACATGCACAGAATGCTGTAAATCCGATAAAATATGTGAATGATATTTCATAAAGTTATTTTGTATGGTGTCCATTTTGTTTTGCCTCATAGTATGTCAGCAAAAAAAAGAAATAAGTTCCTTGTATTAAAAAAAAACAAACATAAACAAACAAATATCCTGCTCAAACCGGTTTGGCTCAGTAGATGGAGCATCGGGCCTTCGGACTGAAAAGTCCCAGGTTCGATTCCGGTCAAGGGCACGTGCCTTGGTTGGGGGCACATCCCCAGGGGGGGTGTACAGGAGGCAGCTGGTTGCTGTTTCTCTCTCATAGATGTTTCTGATTTTCTATCCCTCTTCCCTCCTCTCTGTAAAAAATCAATAAAACATATATTTTTAAAATGTCCTTTGAGCACTGTCACAGGGTAGCTAGAGGCCCATACATTGTACATCATTTCTGTTCTCAGCGCAAGAAAAAAGCCTTGGAAATCGCTGCCAGCGCTTGGCCCTGTCGCCTTCTCTTCAAGCCTCCCTTTCCCTCTGTCTTCTTCCTCTTGGGGCCATGAATGGGTGGCCTTTTCAAGCCGCAGGAGGTGGTGGGGACCCCCTGGCCCCGCGTGCCAGGGAAGGCTGCCCGGGGGAGGTGTCAGCTGAGGCCAGGGCGGGTCCCCGGGACCCGAGAGATGCACCCCAGAGGCTCCAGAGGATCCTGAACCCAATCAGAACGGAACCCCCAGACCAGAGAGGGCTTTCCGGAGGGCGAGGGTGGCGGCCACCGGCCCGGTCCGCCTGGGTCCCTCCGGAATCGCTGCGGGGAGAGGATGGGGGGCGCGGGGGGAAGAACAGCGGGGAGCGGCCAGGACGGAGAGTCCTTGGGTGGGCGCGATGCCCCTCTGGGGCCGCCGGCGTTAGTGGTGAAGGGGGACGGGGAGGCAAACGGGGAGCGCCAACACGAGGTGCCCGACGCCCCCGGGGGGACCTGGCTCGGAACTAAAAGGGACGGCAGGGCGGGAGGATGAGAAACCGCAGATTGTCGTCCGGGAGAAAGCGAATGCGCGTGTCCGAGCAGCAGGGATTGGGGGTCGCGGAGAAAGCAGAAACGCGGCGGCCAAGAGCTAGGGTGCGAGGCGGGGCGCCCCGCGGGGTGGCGGCGTGGGCAGGCCAGGCTGGGGTGCACGGCGAGCGGATGGGAGCGAAGGGAGACAGCGGGTGGAGGTGTAGACACTGCGTGATGGGTGCTCCGAGAGGGTTCAATGCCAAAGCACCCGGCGCTGGCAATCCTACTCCAACGGAAACCGCGTCCCGGTTTCGCCTCTAAAAATCGTGCCAGCTGCAGGCATCGCAGAGACAGCAAATAGGGGACACCTTGCCCCTTCCCAGGCCGGAGCCATTCTCTCCCCTGACCACCCCCCCTTGCCCTTCGGGCTTCCTTGGGCCGACTTGTCCCAAGTTGCTCCCGCTGCTGCCCTCCAGCCAACGTGGCAGGGGGGCGCTTTCAAGAGCTGGTGGCGATGCCCGTCAGAGGTGCAGGGATGGGCAAGAGGGCAGCTGCTCATCTGGGCCGGTGGTCGGCAAACTCATTAGTCCACAGAGCCAAATAGTGACAGTACAACGATTGAAATTTCTTTGGAGAGCCACATTTTTTAAACTTAAACTTCTTCTAACGCCGCGGTATTTTGTGGAAGAGCCACACTCAAGGGGCCAAAGAACCGCATGTGGCTCGAGAGCCGCAGTTTGCCAACCACTGATCTAAATCGTCTTTCTTATCACTTAAAAAAATTGATTTCAGAGAGGCAGAGAGAGAGAGAAACATCAACGATGAGAGAATCATTGATCAGCTGCCTCCTGCACGCCCCACCCTGGGGATGGAGCCCGCAACCCGGGCCTGTGCCCTGCCTGACCAGGGTTCCAATGGTGCCCTCCCGGTTCATAGGTCAATGCTCAGCCACTGAGTCACGCCGGGCTGGGCGTCGTATCACCTTTAAAGAAAAAAAAAGATTTTATTGATTTTTTACAGAGAGACAGGGAGAGGGACAGAGAGTTAGAAACATCCATGAGAGAGAAACATGGATCAGCTGCCTCTTGCAAACTCCCTACTGGGAATGCACCCACAACCAAGGTCCATGCCCTTGACCGGAATGGAACCCGGGACCCTTCAGTCCCCAGGCCGACGCTCTATCCACTGAGCCAAACCGGTCTTGGCTCACTTTTTTTTTAATTGCCAAAATATTTTATGCTCGTTATTTACAAAACACACTGTGAGAGAACAAATGGCACCCCAAAGGTGTCCACCCGTACATTTTGCATGCCCCCCCCCCCCCCAAAAATGCAGGGAGGCCTGCTGCGTGTGTAGCTGGAGAGAACAGGAGGGTGTCTCCAGGGCTGCAGTGGGGCCGGGTACCGGTGGGGAGGACAGGATGGGGAGGACAGGAGGGCAGTCTGCGCGGCTCTGGGCCTTGTTACAACTTATACAGAATTGCACGGAGGCTTTGCGCACTTGCAGGGTATGTGTTAATCCCACGTTTTAAACGCTTTAGGCCGCCCCCACCCCCAGGCCCTGGCGCTGCGGCACTGAGACTGTGACCGCGTTCACAAGCCTTTCACGCAGATTCAATAGAGATTCGATTTACGTTGTTTGTTATGTCGTTGCTAAGCAACGCAGTCTAAGCCGCACAACCAAGTGACGCCAACCATTAGCAGTTAATGCGGGGGATGTGCTCAGCCAAAGATCCGAGAGCTACCTAGGTGGACAGTCCCCAGCCCCAACCCCTTTGTGCTCTGGCGGGGTGGGTGGGGGTAGAGGTGGGAGGAGGTGAGGGTAGAGGTGGGAGGAGGTGGGGGTGGGTGTTGAGCAACAGGGGCCCGCAGCAGGCCTGGCCTCTCCCTGACGTGGGCTGAGCCGCTCTCCCAGCAGCCTGCCTGCTGCATCTATCCCTATGGCAACTGCTCCCCAGCACTGGGGCTAAAACGAGGCTCTGTGGGTGTCAAGACAGTGATTGGAGATCTCACCTGCCCCGGAACACAGTGGTCTGATGAGAAAATTGATGAGTCACTGCAGGAAAAGAGCTGATGCTTGTTGGGCAAAGTCATTCCTGTCCAAACAGGGCAGATTTGAGGAAGGGGGGGTGGGGGGGGTGGGGCAGGCCCAGAGTGAGGAAGATTATCTGAAGGGCAGGGATGGGCAGGGCACTACAGGAAGATCTCAGGACCAGTGAAAACTAAACCAGTGTTGAAATAAAGACCACCCAAATGAGACAAGCAAAGTCTGTTTACTCAGAGCTTGCCGCACAGGAGGAGTGAGCCACCCTCTGCGGTGTGGCAGAGGCCCGAAGGTAGGCAGAGGCGTGGGGAAAGCTTCCTGGTGGAAAGAGGGAGGCCTTCAAACACGCTGCTTGGTGGCTGTTGGCCTGGGGAAGCTAAAGGCAGCTGACTAGAAGGGGAGGGGCATCCTATGTGATTGGTTAGGGGAGCACATTTGTCTTTCTCCAGTTGGTCCTAAATTGGAAGCCAAGTCAAAAATAAAGGAAGCTGACAGTTAAGTGCTGGCCATCCTGGGCCAGTTGCTGCAGAGGTTGTGGTCTGGCTTTCTGGGCTGGTTACTGAAGGCTGTGGGTCAGAGTTCTGTGGTCATGTGGTCTGGCCATTGTTCATTTGCATATATATTTTTAAAATATTTTTTTGTTTATTTCAGAGAGGAAGTGAGAGGGAGAGAGATAGAAACATCAATGATGAGAGAGAATCATTGATTGGCTGCCTCCTGCATGCCCCTAATGGGGATCAAACCCGCAACCCAGGCATGTGCCCTTAACTGGAATCGAACCCGGGACTTCTTTACAGGCAAATGCTCTATCCACTGAGCCAAACCAGCCATGGCCATTTGCATATTCAGTCTCTCAATGACTAGCTGGAGGTTATATACCAGTAGAAAAGGGAGTGGTCTCCATGGTCTTACTAACAAGGGGGTTAGGCACTGTGCAGGGTAGGAACACAGTTGTGAGTTTCCCTACCCTCCAAAAAGTGGGACATGGGGGAAAGTTTAAACACCCATCTAAACTCAGAAACACAGGAGCAGGGACCCCTTAGATGGAAATTTAGAGTTTCTCCTGTGAGCCTCTTCCTCTTCAGGGCTTACTCATCTGAGTGCTTAGAGTCAAATGAATTACTTCATATCAAGTTCTTCAGAGAGTGCCTGGCATTTAGCTAGCACTTGGGCAATGTTAGTTATATTATTTTTAGAGCTTTTGAATAACTGCTCAAAAATTTAAATTGAAATATTGTTAGGATCAATGTCAAATTGTGTTGATGTAACTGTGAACTAAGAGCCGAGTGGAAAAGGGTGGTGAGTATGGATTGAAGAGGCCAGTAGTAGAAACACAGCATCCATGGGTCCCAAGAGAAGACATTTGGTCCATCCCAGACTGCATGCCCTCCTCAGGGGCAGAGGAGGAAGGGGGGCGGGCCAGTGGGGAGACTGGGAGCTCCTCTAGAGCTCTGTGTTTGGGGTGAGGAGGAGCAGTTCTCTAAAAAAGAGGTAGATAATGTTGCCAGGAGGAAGGGAGAGGGAGGACTTCACAAATATAACACGTATGTGTGCTCAGAGGCTTACCATTTGTTGTCCAGAAAAACCTATGAAATCCAGAAGTTAGAGTTAGACTCCAAAGTTCTATCTGAGCAGTTACAGTGGCAATCAGCATGTGGGTTTCCCCAAGCGAAGTTGGTAAAAGGATCCTTTCCCAGTGGAGTCAGGCAGAAGTCCCTCATTCATTGCTAATGTTCTTTGGGGATAGGGATCAGGTCCTTCACTTGCCTGACCTGCATATCTTCCAGGTTTAAGATAGCATATGCAACAGAATAAGCTAATAAGTTAACATACAAGAGGATAACACAAGAAATTCAGCTTCAGAGCTTCATGGTTTTCATCAACACAGGAGTGAGAGGTGCCAGAAAATCCCAGAGGGTTCCTTTGGGATCCATGCATCTGAGATAAAACCTCTAAGGAGGAGCTTCCCTTTAGGGCAACTACATAATGTCAGGTTGGAAACCAAAATATCGGATGGCAATGTATATTCCAAGAGACTCAACAGTAAGAGAAACACGCCCTTGAGGCCCAGGAGCTGTCCAAAGTGTGGCCTAGGGGACTGAAACTGGAGATGCTAGCCTCTGAAGCCAGCAAGTTGATGTTGAAGTCTAAATTGGTGGTGAACACAGCTTCCCCATGGCAGCTGTGACAAATGATCACAAACTTGGTGGCTTTATAAGGCAGTTTGTTCTCTCACAGTTCTGGGGGTGTGAAGTCAAGGTGTGGGCAGGGCCCATTCCCTACAAAAGCCCGAAGGAGAATCCTTCTTTGCTTCTTCAGCTTTTGTTGGCTGCCCCAGTCCTTCACCTGTGGCTGTATCACTCCAGTCTCTGCCTCTGTCTGCACGTGGCCTTCTCCTCTGTGTCTCAATCTCCCTTTGCCTCTCTCTTATAAGGACAAATGTCATTGGATTTATGGTCTATCTGGCTAATGCAGGATGGTTTCCTCATCACAAGATCATTAATCACATCAGCAAAGACCATTAAACATTTAAAAATATTTTTATTGATTTCAGAGAGGAAGGAAGAGGGAGAGAGAAACATCAATGATGAGAGAGAATCATCAATCAGCCGCTCCCTGAATGCCCCCCCACTGGGGATCGAGCCCGCAACCCGGGCAGATGCCCTTGAGTGAAATCGAACCTGGGACCCCTTGGTCTGCAGGCCGATGCTCTATCTATTGAGCCAAACCATCCGGTGTGTGTGTGTGTGTGTGTGTGTGTGTGTGTGTGTGTGTATAATTTTACAAAAATCTGTTTTAATCAAATAGAGAATATACCTGGAAGCAGGATCTTGACAGACTTAAGATAAATGTGTGTGTGTGTGTGCGTTTTAAATAATAATAATGTAACATTCACAGGTTTTAGGAATTAGGGCAAGGGCATATCTTTTGGAAGGGGGCCACCATTGAGTCCCCTCCACCATATCTCAAAGGCAAGAACATTAAGAAATCCACTCTCAAAAATGCTTGTTTATGGCCACAGCATTCCCATGAGGTTCTGAGGATGAGCCCAAGAGCTCACATGGGTCAGCCCAGCTTCCACTCTCAGAGATGGGATTCATTGGCAGCCTGCTGTGACCTGACTTTACCTGGAAAATCCAACATAGTTCAAGAAATTGTGTGAGGGATGAGGGTTGAAGACTGAGTCTCCTTCAAATTCAACACGAAAGGGTTAAATATGCTCATTTCTCAGGGTCAGTGAATCTCCATTATTGTGTCAAGAATTTGCTTTCCCGCTTTGGCTAACATTAGTCAAATCAGTGACATTAGATTTGAGGGCTGCTCTCATTTTGGCGGACTCCATTTCATTATGTTTATTCCAAGTCTTGCTCTGATAGATGAGGCTTGGGAGAGCGGCCTTCCCAATTTTTTCACTCACACAGATGGAAAAAATGTTTGCTAGCATTCTTGAATCTACCTGCATATTGTTTAAAATATTTTTTGTTAGGGGTAGAGGCATCTTTGCTTCTACTCAGGCAATTCTATGGTGGTGGCCTTTCTAACCTGCGTTTTCTTTTTTTCCAGTCCTCATCTGAGGATATGTTTATTGATTTTAGAGAGGTGAAGGGGGAGAGAGAGAGAGAAAGAGAAACATTGATGTGAGAAAGATGGATCCCTCCTCCCATATACACCCTGAACGGGGATCAAATTCACAACCTAAGCATGTGCCCTGACTAGGAATTGAACCCACAATCTTTCTGTGTACAGGATGATACTCCAACTGAGCCACACCGGCCAGGGCTATAATCTGAATTTTCTAAATAGTTTTTCATTTAGAGAAAAAGCCAGGATCATGAGGAAAGGCAGTGTCCTGCTGGAGGCAGAGCTCAGCGTTTCTTCGGGTTGAAGCAATTTAGCTTTGGCCAGACGAGCGTCCGTAAGTCAGTATATCAAACCTTGTCCACAGCTGCACCCATTTCTTTTAGGTTCATGTTTCAATCCCCTGCCTAAGCCGTTTATAGACATAGACCTTCCAACCCAAGCAGAAGTCTTCCTGGGTGGAATCTTGGTCAAGTTAGTGCTTGTCTTACTGTCAGCGATATTTAAGCACTTTCTCTTAAATTTCAGAGGTATTTCAGTACAGTGAAATTCGATGTACCATGAGAATAATAACAACAAAACAAAGATTATTTTAGAGAGAGGAAACAATTTGTTTTTCTACTTATTTATGCATTCTTGTTGGTTCTTGCATGTGCCCTAACCAGGATGGAATCTGCAACCTTGGTGTATAGGATCATGCTCTAACCAGTTGAACTACCTGACCAGGGACAGAGTACTTTTAAAAAACCCCAGTACCTGACTGTTTAGTCAGGGGCATTGGCCTCTTTTTCCCTTATTGTAAAAAAAAAAAAAAAAAAAAAAAAAAAAAGACATCAGCCAGATGGTGTGAATGAATTAAAAAACACCTATTTTTGGGGCTCAGATTAGCAAAAAATGTATTTTTTGGTGTGCAGCGGAATTTTAGAAACTAGTTTACATGTGCCATGAGATGAAAATCTGTTTTAGTGCGTCCTCAAAAGGAGCATCAGAACTGTCCAGGCGCGGAATAAAAAAAACACCTTCCTGGGCCCACTCCAGACCCGGCCCCAGAATTACCGAGGGGGTGGGGAGTGGGGTGGCGGGAGGGTGCAGAATCCTTATTTTCACAAGCACCCAAGTAACTCTCTTTTTTTCCTTTTCAAATATATTTTAATTGCAATCAGAGGAAGGCAAAGAGAGGGAGGGAGGGAGGGAAGGAGAGAGAAACATCATTGATTCGAGAGTATCATTGACCCGCTGTCTCCCGCAGGCCCCCAGCCCCAAACCCCCGAGACGTGACCACCTGGTTCACAGGCGGAAACTCAACCAATCAGTGAGCAACCCCAGCCAGGCCGAACCCAGGGACGGCCCACGCCGCTCTCCCCCTTCGCCTTTCCGGTCGCCTCCCCACGGGGCCACCGGAGTTCAGTCCCCTCCTAGTTACAGCCCCACGGCCCCGCACAACCCTCAGGACAAAGCCCAGAGAAGCCGGTACCCCCCTGCCAGGATCTCTGGCCGGGCCAGTAAACCGCCCCGTTCCTCCCAGGGCCTGCACCGGAAGTGACGCACCCCGTCGTTGGGAGACGCCCCGCCCCTTCCGGCCGTCGCCCCGCCCAGGCCGCGCCCCTCGGGCCTCCCAGCCCCTCCCCCTCCCGCTCTCGCCCGCTTTCTGTCAGCCTGTCCCTCTCCCTCTCCCCTACACTCCCTCCTCTCGCTTCCTCGCTCGCACCTGAGCACACGCACCTGCCCGGGCCGGTTCCGCTCTCTCCGCTCCCTACCCCCCCGCCCTCCCCGCCCCAGACGGAAGGCTCGGGCCTCCGCCGCGGGAGCCTCGCGGCTGCGTCACCGCCGCCCCGCCAGACAAGATGGACACCGCCGAGGAAGGTAAGTCGCGGCGTCCGCGCCCTTGCACCGGCGCCCGGGTTCCGCCGGCCCGCACCCGGCCCGCGGCGCTCCAGGAGCGCGGCGAGGCGCCTCCCCTCGGGCGGGGGCGCGCGGGGGCCGCGGCGGGGCCGGCGACCCGAGCCGTTTGCCCGCGGAGCAGTGTCGGCGCGAGGGCGGTGGGCCGCGGCGGCGGAGGGGAAGGTGACCCCTCGGCGCCCCCCCTTCCCTCGCCGTTTTCCGCCCCCGCGCGGAGGTCTGGGCTGCAGGGCCGAGGCCAGTCCGCCTCCCGCCGCCTGCATCCCGCCAGGCCCCGGGCGGGGGTGGGGGGACGCGGCCGGCGCGGCTGCTCCCGGGGTGGGGGCGTTTCCCACGCCCTCCCCGTGCTGGGTTTTGTCTTCCTTTCTGTCGTGCTGCCCCTCGCGGTGCAGGCCGTGCCCCCCTCGCGACAAAACTTCTTTGTTGGCTCTGAAACTTCGCGGAAAATACCCCGCAGGTGACGGCCGAGTGGCGTGACCTCGGCCGACCCGGGTTTTAAAACCTTGCCCTGGGCCTGCCGGTCCCGGCAGCGTCTGTTTACAAAACGAGGAAGAGGAAGGCCCGGCGAGGCTGGCTCCTCGGGGGCGGGCGGGAGGCTCTTTAGGATCCTTTTGTTTTGGTGCAGTTGACTCCGTGTTTGGTCCCCGACACCCGGGCCAGGGGGCTTGGTGTGGGTGCCCTGGACGGGATTGTTTTTGGACCCGCTGAGCTTTGTATGCGGAATACATAGGCATAAACATCCGATTGTGGAAATGCATTTGTTTATCCGGATGCTGGATATGGTAGGTTATTATAAAGCAGCTTTTATCTTTTTTTTTTTTACAGTGGGTCAGTTTAGAAAATGTATAGGGGAAATTCCTAACTTGCCCTGCTTCTTGAAGTTTTGATCATTCGTGAAGATACATTTATGTTTCGAGTATATTTGTAGGTGGGGACATGATAAACACCTTTCAACCTTATGAATTGCGGTTTTGGTGGTTTTGGGTGGGAGAATCATGGAGCACTGCCATGGCCTGGAATAATAGGTGATTAAAAAGTTTGATGTCTGAATATGCCCTGAGCTGATAGAACCCGACTTATCTTTTTTTTAAAGACGTCTTTCCTTTGATAATCAGCGGGAAGCTCCATTGTAATAACTCTGCAGGTGGCACCACACCACGCTTTACAAAGCAGACTCACATGCATTCGCTCTTGATCTTCACTGGAGCTATGTGGGGTAGGTAGGTATTATCTTTTATAGACGGGGAAATTTGGGCTTAGGTATTTTAATAGGTTTTTCAAGTTTCACACTCAGTAAGAGACAGATTTGAAACTAGATATTCTGATTATAGAGTTTTCCTTTTTTTTATGCCTTTTTTTTTTGTATTTGCTTTATGGAACCAGTCATTAAGTGAAAATGACTTTTAATACTTCTTTTGCCTACTTTTGCGAAATTACAAATTGGATATCTTGTGAAATTTTCAAAATTAATTTAAACTGAACTTGGAAAAAACACTGGAAGGAAAGAATTTCATGATAAAAATGTTAGTTAAGATGCAAAAAGTGTGCAAACAAGTGTTCTATTTGCTAAATTACAGATAATTTCTTATATTAAGAAAATGGATTGAGTTCTTATCTGATTACAAAAGAAATCATCTTTTAGGAGATTTGGAAAATATGGCTAAACAAAGAAAATTTTAAAGTATTTTAATTTTATCACACCTTATTAAAACACTGATGATATTTTTTATTTTTAATATTAATCTGAACAAAGAATGAGAATGCTACTAAAATATCAACCTTGCAAATAGTGTAACTCTTCTTTTAAAAATAGCATTTGCTTGCCTCTAGTGGTGCCATATATGATGTTATAATGCTCAGAATGTTTTGTATTTACAGTAAGCAATACTGAATTCTGCTAGAAAATTGATTATTTGCCAAATGGATTTTTCCCTTTCATATTATTTACTAGATTTTAGAGATCTCAAAAGTGTGTTAAATTTTTGTAAAATCAACAGGTTTATAATCGATTTTCATAATACAAAGGCTGGGTGAGTCATTCTTATGTTTGTATGAATGCAGATGTATTACATAAACTGTTATCCAACGTCACATCTTTACAATTGAGAGCTGAGGGAGACTAGATATGCAGCTTACTCATTTTATGGACTAGGAGTCTGATCCTGCAGTGCACCGAGATTTTTCAATTCCTGGGAGGTAGGGGGGGGACTATCCTTTGCTTAAGGATATATTTTTTATTCTTATCTATTTACTTATTTTAATTGATTTCACAGAGGGAAAGGGAGAGAGAGAGAAACAGCAATGATGAGAGAGAATCATTGGTCTATTGTCTCTTGCACGCCTCCCGCTGAAGCCCCAGCATGTTCCCTGATGGAATTAACAGAGACCACCCGGCTCATAGGTTGACACTTAACTACTGAACCACACCTGCCTGGTGGGTGGATGGAGAGATATATATATTTAAAAAGCACCATACTATTTATTGGGATGTTGCAAGCTAGTATTGATGTATGAAACTCATATGATATTAAACATTTTGTCATTGTAGACTGCTCTCATTTCAGCCCAGTGATGTATAGAACTGGTTTTTTTTTCATTTTGCTAATTTATTTCTTATGCTAGCAGAACATAAAAACAATTTATCAGCTTTTTTTCCCCTAAAACAAAATGCCAATATAATTGTTCTTTTTTTAAAGCCTTACCTGAGGATATTTTTTTCCTTTTTTTTTTTTTTTTTTGAGAGAATGAAGAAGGAAGGTGGGGAGAGGGAAATATCAGTGTGAGAAAGAAACATTGATTGGTTGCTTCTGTTTACACCCAGACTACGGATTGAACTGAGGTAGTGCCCTTGACTGGGAATTATACCTGGAACCCTTTGATCCTCGAGCCCGTGCCAAGGCCAAAGCAGTTCTTTTTTTCCTTATATGCTATTTTTATTTATTTATTTTTTGTTAATCCTCACCCCAGGATATTTTTCTATTGATCTTTAGGAAGAGTAGAAGATAGAGGGAAAGGTAGAAACATCAATGTGAGAGAAACACATCAATTGGTTGCCTCTTGCACTCGGGCTGGGGAGGAGCCTGAAACTGAGGTACATGCCCTTGATGGAATGAATCAAAGCTAGGACCCTTTGGTCGACAGGCGGATGCTCTATCCATTGAGGCAAACCATTGGGGTGGTATGAAGCTGAAGTGTATTGCAATTGATCCTGTTCTGTATTTAGTATGGGAAAACTCTAGGTGATTTGGATGAGTTAAGTTGTCAGAACCAAATAGCTAGTTACTGTCTCTCTAGAATCCCATGATTTTTCAATTCTGTTTCCAGACATACTGCTTCATTCTTCTTACCACAGATCGATTTTCACTGTCTGGGCATGCTTATGATAAGCAAATATGCACTTATTTGACAGAGTTTTATTGAGCACCTGCTACATGCCAGGCGCACTATGTATGCCCTGGGCTAGGCAGAGAACCAGGTATACAAAACCCAAGGACCCTCCACCTCAAACAAAAACAAAAACTGAAACAACACACAAAAACAAAAGTACAAAATCACGTATGGAATTACATTGGATAACTAGAAGGTTATAAATGCTGTGGAGAACAGTAAACCAGGAGGGAATAAGCAGTGCCAGGATATGAAGATGGGTTGCAGTTTTAAATGTCTCCTGCCCACTGAAAAGGAGTAAAGGAAGAGAAGGAATTAGATGTGCAAATACATGCTCCGTGGACAGAGCAATCTGTGCAGAGTGAACAGCCAGTGCGAAATCTCCGAGTTGGCAAAATGCCAGGAGTTTTCAAGAAATAACCAGGAAGGCCAGTAAATGAGTTGGGGGGAGAATAAGTAAAATATGAGGTTAGAGAGATCATTGGGCCAGTGGGGAATGTCGAGGTGAGTAAATAGGACTTAGGTGACTTAACGTTTGTGAGGCAGGGAGCCATGGGAGGGTTTTAAGCAGAGGCAAGACAATTGGCTACTCTCCTGAATATGCCCTCTTTCCCGATCAACTCTTAAACCCAAATTTCTGGGAGCTAGAATCTGAGTTGTAACAAGATAACGAGAATAAAAATCATGTCCAAAGATACAAACTTCAGTTATGAGTAAATCCTGGGGATGTAAATGTACAGTAGGGTGACTATAGTTAATATATATATTTGAAAGTTGTTGAGATCTTAAAAGTTCTCACAACAAGAAAAATAATTTGTAATTGTGGTGATGCATTTAACTAGAGTTATTGTACAGTATATACATGTATTGAATCTTTATGTTGTACGTTTGAAACTAATGTAGTATGTTAGTTATATCTCAGTTAAAAAAAAGAAAAGAATAAAATCATGGCTGACTGGTGTCCATTCTTGATATGGGCAGAGGTCCTAAAGTCTGTTACATTGTTGAATACTTCTAGGTTGGGATGCTCTGAGTGATTAATACAGGGCTACCCCAGTATTCTCTTCCGGACAGGCTGACTTTAGTGGATTTCACTTTTCTCCTGTAAGAACATGAAGATTGCTTATTTTTAGTATAATGCAGGTAGAATGGAAAGAGTTCTTAAAATGGGGACAGGAAGTAAGGCCCCAAGGAAAACCTGTTATTTGGACTATATTTTAGAATGCTATTACAGTGAGCTAGGCAAGATATTACAGGCATATCTTGGAGATATTGTGAGATCTCTTCCAGACCACTGCAATAGAGCAAGTCTTGCAATAAAGAGAAGTATAATCTTTTTGCTGGTGGATGTTCTTGCCTTCACTGTGAAGCCCAATAAAACAAAAGTGCAGTAAAGCAAGGTTTGCCTGTGTAGGTATTTAAATTAAGGAAGTGGGAATAGAGAGAATGAGAAAGGAGAAGAAACAGATCAGTAGGATAGAATAATGAAGAATAATGATGTAGAACTGGCTGGTGCCTAAGTGGTTAGAGGAGTGGTCTGCAAACTGCGGCTCTTTGGCCCCTTGCGTGTGGTTCTTCCACAAAATACCACGTGTGGATGCACACATACAGTGCGGTTGAAACTTCGTGGCCCATGTGCAGAAGTCGGTTTTCGGCTCTCAAAAGAAATTTCAATCCTTGTACTGTTGATATTTGGCTGTGTTGACTAACGAGTTTTTCCGACCATTGGGTTAGAGCGTAGGCCCTGGCACTGAAGGGTCTTGAGTTTGATTCCCAGTCAAGGACACGTACCTGGGTTGTAGGCCATTCCTGCCCTGGTTGGGGCATGTGTGGGAGGCAACAAATTGATGTGTCTTCTCACGGGATGTTTCCCTCCCTCCCTCCTCTCAAAAAAATAAAAATAAAAAACAATGGAAAAAATATCTTCTGGTGAGGATTAATACAAGATTTTTTTTTTTTATTTCTAGTGTAGTTTCATCAATTGTGAATGAGAAAACAGAAGTTCAGTTTCAGACATTGTATTAGTTTGCAAATGTTGCCATAACAAAGTATCACAGTCTGGGTGGCTTAAGTGGCAGAAGTTATTTTCTTACAGTTCTGGAGGCTAGAAGTTTGAGATCAAGGTATAAGCAGGAGATCCAGTGATTTCATTTTTGGGAATATATCCTAAAAAACCCGAAACACTAATTCGAGTGTATGTATGCCACCCCTATGTTCATTGCTGTGTTATTTATTATAGCCAAGATTTAGAAGCAGACTAAGTGCCCATCAGTAACTGAGTGAACAAAAGCTGTGGCACATTTATACAATGGAAAATGTTCTTTAAAAAATTGACTTTAAAAAAGAAGGCAATTTTACTTTTAGGGACAGCATGGGTAGACCTGGAGAGTGCAATAAGCCAGAGAAAGGCAAGTTCACGTATATATGCAATCTAGTGAACAAAATAAACTAGCAAACAGCCTCTTAGATACAGAAAACAGAATGACAGTTGTCAGAAGGGGAGGGTGCTTGGGAGGCTGGGTGAAAAAGGTGAAGGAATTAAGTGAAAGCAAACAAACTGAGGCACAGACACAACAGTATGGTGATTTTCAGAGGGGAAGGGAGGTGGGGGGGAGGTCAAAGAGGGTAAGGGAGAATAAATGGTGATGGAAGGAGGCTTGACTTGGGGTCTGAACACTACAATGTATAGATGATGTATTATAGACTTGTACACTGGAAACCTTTATAATTTTATTAACCAGTGTCACCCCAATGAATTCAATAAAAAAGAACAGAAAATGGTCTGAGATGCCTGTTGGCTTGCAGGCTTTTTGTGTTATCCCTGTTTATACATGGTTTTCCCTCTGTGCTTGTCTGTGTCCTAATCTCTTCTTCTTCTTTTTTTTTTTTTTTGAGGGATAAAAAGCTTGGGCCAGACTGGATGTCTGTTCTCCCTCTCATGGAGACACAGACCCCAAGCCCACGAAGCCATGTTTATTTACATCACACAATACAAAGGGGTCTCTCCAACATTAGGATCAAAGGGGTTTCTGTCCTAATCTCTTATAAAGCACCAATCATATTGGGTCAGGACCCATCCTAATGACCTCATTTTTAAACGTAATTACCTCTTTTAAATACCTTGTTTTCAAATACAGTCATTCTTAGATATCAGGGGGTCAGGATTTCAACATAATGAATTTTTGTAGTGTTGGGAGAAACAACACAGTTCAGTCTAGACCTGGCAGCCACTGATCTGTTTTTGTCTGTATAGTTTTTCCTCTTCCAGCATGTCAGAAGTGGAACCATACAGTGTATAGCTTTTTTAGACTGGCTTCTTTTACTTAACAAAATGCTTTTGAGATTTATTCACATTGTTGCATGTATCAGTTGTTCAGTCATTTTTATTGCTTAGTAGTGCTTTCTTTTAGGGATGTACCACATTTGTTTACCCATTCCCTAGGTGTAGAATGTTTGGCCATTTGTTTCCAGTATACACTATATTCAGATAGATTTTTGTGTTAACATAAATGTTCATTTTACTAGGTTAAATACCTAGGAATAGGATTGCTGATTCCTGTGCTGAGTATGTTTTTTTGCGTGTCATTTTAATAGATATATAGTGTTACCTAGTATGATTAAAATTTTTATTGTGATAAAATTTACCATTTGAACCATTTTGAGTGTATAATTCAATGATATTACATATAATCATATTGTTGTGCAGCCATCACCATTTTATTGTGATTTAATGTGCATTTCCCTAATGACTTCAGCAATTTTTCATTTCTGTACCTTCTTTTGGTAAAGTGTCCAAATGTTTTTCTGAAAAAAATTTTTTTTGGGGGGAGGTCTGTTTTCTTGTTGAGACCTCAATTAGTAAGGTGGACAAAAGACTTCAAAAGATAATTCACAAAGAGAGAGAATTTAGAAAAATGTGAAACTAGCTTCACTAGTGATAAAACTGCTTAAAAAAAATCCTCACCTTAACTGGGCAGGCGTGGCTCGGCTGTTGAGCATCCATCCAGTAACCAATAGGTTGCAAGTTTGATTCCAGTTCCCGTCAGGGCATATGCACAGGGCACATGCTCGGGTTGTAAGCTCAATCCGCAATAGGGGCCGCGCAGGAGGCAGCCGGTCCATGATTCTCATCGTTTATGTTTCTATCTCTCTCTCCCTCTCCCTAAAAAAGAAAAAAAATTAAAATAAAAACATATCTGTCTGTGTGTGTGTGTGTTAAATTTGATTTAAGAGAGACAGGAAGGGGTAGAGAAATATCTGTGTGAGAGAGAAATATTAATTGGTTGCTTCCTGTACCTGCCTCGACTGGGATTGAACCTTTTGGTGTATGGAAATATCAGCTAACTGAACCATCCAGCAAAGGTGGTAAAACTGCTTTTTAATTAGCTGCTGTATTACCTAGTTATTTTTATACTTAATAGTGCAATGAAATAAAGTTGGAGTAGATAGTAAAAATATAAAGAATACTGACACTATGGGGAAAAATTCAAGAAAACTTGATCACACAATAGGGTGGGTTGTGGAGGAAGTAAATCAAGTGGAAAGGAACATTCTTTTGGATTGAGAGTTAGGTTTAAATCCTCATTCCCTCATTAACTTGATTGATAATTTAGTTGGGTCTCAGTAATTGAAATAGAGTTAACTAAGCCTACTCTTAACTCAATCTTGGCTGATAGAGGTGTTGTTAGGGCCACATTTTTTTCTTTTTTCTTTTTTGGTGGTGTGTAGATGGGGTACAACAGCAGTTACTGTCTAAAGATTTTCTGTCTTGCTAGGTAGCTCCTTTCCTGGTCCTTTGGCTAGAGAGAGCAGGCTTTTAGGGGGGATATTTTCTGTCTGTTCTCATCGATGTTTCTAGAATAGAAACAGCAGCTTTTCCACCTCCACCATCAGTCCCAGATATATGAAGCAAAACACAAACCCAGAGAACTAACTGGTACTGGGTCCCTATATCCCTTTCTTGTGTTTGTTTTATTTATAACTAGAAGCCCGGTGCATGAAATTTGTGCATGGGTAGGGAAACCTAGGCCTGGCCAGTGATCAGGGCTGATCTGTGGGGTGAGTGGTGGGGTAATCAGCGGACCCCCATTGGCACCTGCCTTGCCTGGCCTAGCGCCACCTGCTTGCTGGCCCTGTCCCCCACTGATGCTGCCAGTTGCCTCCCTCTCTGGGGCAATTGGGGGTGGGTGGGTGGTGCCGCTGGCACCTGCCTTGGCTGGCCTGGGGCCTGTTGGCTGGAGGCAGCTCCTGTATTGAGCGTCTGCCCCTTGATGGTCAGTACATATCATAATGACCAGTTCCACTGCCGTTCAGTCGATCTGCATATTACGCTTTTATTATATAGGATAGGATATCCTGGGTTTTTAGCTGTACCCGGTGGGAAGTATAGGAAGAAGTATGTATTTCATTTGTTCTGGAGCCTTCAGTCCTCTTGTAGTCTTGACTGCCTCCTCCTCCTAGAGGTAACCACTGTTCTGACTTCTAATGATACGTTAGTGTTTTCCTGTTTTTTAAAACTTTTTAAATGTGGATTTGTATAGTAGTTACTCTTTGTGTGATAAATCCAAATTGTTGTTTGTGGTTTGAGTTGGTTTATTCTCATGCCATATAGTATTGTGTGAATGGTAGTTTCCATTTTGGTGGTATTATTGTGAATAGCGCTGCTATGAACACTATTGTAAATGTTTTTGAACATAATTATATAGGAAACTATTTTAAAAGTAAGATATTAGCAAAATGCTACACAATATATACTATAGGCATGTAAAATAAGGAAAGGATTTCTTTTTCCCTCCCTGATCCACCAAAGTTAGCAATAGTTTTTTTATGTATCTCCCAGAATAGATGTTTAGTTCTGCATATTTATGCCCTGTTTCAGATTTTTGTTCTGGAACTTGGAATGGCAGGAAGAAGCTTCCCTTCCTTCTAGACTGCACGCAGATTAGCTAATGAAATTTAGCTGGAGATATATAGAGCAAGAGCAGGTGCAGCCTCTTTTCAGCAGCTTTTCCTAGCCTCCAGTTCCCTAATGTGTGGAAATGCCCATGACACAGTCTAAGCAGCGCTCAGGGCCTGCTGAACAGCTAAATGTTTGCCTTACAAGTATTTTATAGCGAGGGCTTAGCACTATTCTAGTTGACTTACACCAACAATCTTTGCCTTTCCATTTAGGGGAATATTCATATATAAAATACTCTTGAACAAAACTCAGTCACATCATGTGGGGGAAAAAATAGTCGATACTACCAGAGATTTGTGATACTGTTCTTTAGAACAAATGCCATATTTGAGACACTTAGGTTAAATGATTTTAAGTTAGAATTGGGTTGTTGGTTGTGCAGAAATAGGCTTTTAGGAATGTTGAGATAGGTATTATTTAAATCTGATTCTGCTTTCTTCCCTGATGAAGATATAGCCAGTGAAAGTTTTATCATATTTAAAAAAAATCACCAGTGAAATAAGAAAGTTGCTAACATGAATTTTCAAAATTGTGTGTGTTATATAAATCATATGCTCAGCCCTCTTGCTAAAGAACTTCATTGATAAAATTAGACTTGGTAGTGTCAGTAAAATAAGAGTTCAGCTGTGATATTTGCAGATTGCTTAAAGTGTTATGTAAAATTTTTTACACTTACAAAATAGATTAATTTAATAAACCTTTATATATCCAGCTTGTAGCTTCGACAAATTCAAGCATATGTCTGATAATTCTTTCATCTCACCATTCCCCCCCCTCCCCCCTCCCCCCTGACTTTGGATTATTTTAAAGCAAATCTCAGATATGCTATCTTTTCATCAGTAAATACATATATATTCTAAGAAATAACTTTTTAAACATGTAACCACAATACCACTATCATACTGCTTATTGTCTTCATCTTCAGAGTTTTAAAATGACTGTCAATGTTATTATTAGCTGACGATTACTGAATTCTGCTTGTAATTTCTTTGCGGTTCCTTCTTGCTTAGGTATAGATATAGCCTACTAGGGATGTATGATTGGTCATATTACTGTTTGAAAGTCTCTAGAATAATTCTCTTCTGTGGTTAAGATTCATATACATAGATTAGTTTGGTTTTATTGGTTCCTATTTTCCATTTTGATATAATTTTGTTTTATAATTATGTAAAAGACTAGAGGCCTGATGTACAAAATTTGTGCACCTGATGTGTGTATGGGGGGAATCCCTCAGCCCAGCCTGTGCCCTCTCGTAGTCCAGGAGTCCTTGGGGGATTTCTGACTGTCAGTTTAGGCCCTCTCCATAGGGAGTGGGCCTAAGCTGTCAGTCAGACATCTACTTAGCACTGCCACGGAGATGGGAGAGGTTTCTGCACTGACCAAGGGGGTGGGGGGTGGGGGGTGGGAGGGCGTGGGGAGCTCCTGTGTTGAGCGTCTGCCCCCTGGTGGTTAGTGTGTGTCATAGCGACCAGTTCTGCCATTTGGTAGATTTGCATATTAGTCCTTTATTTTATAGGATTTCCACAGTTCTAAAGCAAGGTGCTTTAGATGTCTAATGGTCTCTTAATGTTCCTTTTATAGATACAGTGGAGGTTTATGAAGCTGCTGACAAAATAATGAAAAATTTGTGCATGTGTATATTATGAGAAAATCATAGTTATTTTCTCATTTTTTCCCAAAGGTTTCAAGGGCAAAAAAATATTGGAACCACTACTATAGAGCAGTGCTTCTTGAACTTTTTGGTTTTAGGATCCCTCTATATTCTTAAAAACATGAAGAATAAGAACTTTTCCATATAAGAAAATAAAACAAAAATTTGAAAATATTAATTCATGTAACATATCTGTTATGTGTTAATATAAACTTTTTTCATGAAAATATCTATTCTAAACCCAAAATATTGATGAGAAGAGTGGGTTTAATTTATATTTGTAAACTTATTAAATGACTGGTTTAATGGGAGGCAGCTGAACTTTTCTTCATTCAATCAGTTGTCTCGTGTAGCATTTGGCAAGACAGTTACAGTGAAAGACAGACAATGTCTTCCTGTTTAAAATGAAAATAGTTTTGACCTTGCAGAGGCTGGATGAGTCCTAAGACTCAAGCAGTGTCTGGGGGCTTGATTTAGATTTGTTGTGTTTGTTTATTCAGAAGGATTGAGTCTTCTGAAAAGTCGGTGTCTCTTCTTATTTAAGTGTGCTCCTCAATTCCCTTAAGAGGAGATCCAGAGTCTCCACCTTCTTCCCTCCAAGCTGGTCACTGGGGGTCCTTGCCACAATTCCTTCCAACCTCCTGGGGCTGGGTTGCCCTCATGGGGCCTGGTCGATATCAGAGGAGGAGCCCATCAGAATATGGTTTCACCCACATGGATATTGCTCTCAATATAGTCCTTGCATCCTGCTGGCTGTAGTGTGCCAACAAGGATAATCCCTGCTCTATTCCAGTCCATTGCTGCATTTGTGGTCACTTAACATGTTTATGGATGGCTATGTGGAGACTCCAATTCCAGTGACCTTGGTGTCCTGCTGGCTTCCTTTGCACTGTGCTCTGCCTACAGGACACCCCAGACACCCCTTGCTACACTGTCACTGCAGTGCTCTACTTCCTACATCCACAGTTGCCTGAGAGCTGGCTGGAGAAACAGAACAGGGGGACTGTTTGGCCCCATGTTTGACCCGCTCCACCCACGTTTGCAAACAACCACCTTACATTGCTGGTCTTGTAGTACTAGGTAGTGGCATGGGCCTATTGCTGAAGTTAACCTCTGAACATCCAAATACTGTGGCTGGTTGGGTCATGATGAGAATGGCTTTGATGCTTGTTCTGCTTCTACCTGGATAACGTAATTCCAGACCTAATTCAAGCCCACAGGCACCAGCAGCTCTGGGGACGGAGCATCCCATGGTCCTATCAGCCACTTTAGATGGAAGTCCATAGTGCCTTTTGGTGATCCAGAATCCAAGTAATAGGGAATCAGTTTTGGTTCCATAGAGCGAAACTAATGATCAACTATCTCAATCAAGGAGGGTCAGAAAAGGTACAAATTACAGTGGTGGAAAACTATACTGGACTCATGATATACTGTAACTGGAATGAGTCCATTTTAAGTCTTCTTTAAAAAATGTATTTTTTTATTGATTTCAGAGAGGAAGGGAGAGGAAGAGAGAGATAGGAACATCTATATATATAAAAGCCTAAGCGACCATCGCAACCAAACAGATGACCGAACAGGCTGCATAGGGCGACTAGGTCAGCAGGGGGGTTAGTGAGAGGTGACCAAAAAATCAAGCAGCAGGCTGCGTGGGGCGACCAGGCCGGTAAGGGAGTCCGTAAGGGGCGACCAGTTAGGGGCAACCGGGGGGGGGGGGGCAGTTAGGGGCAACCAGGGTGGCAGGGGGAGCATTTGGGTGTGACCAGGCCAGGAGCGGGGGGACAGTTAGGTGCAATCAGACAGGCAGGCAGGTGAGCAGTTAGGAGCCAGTGGTCCTAGATTGTGAGGAGGATGTCCGACTGCCAGTTTAGGTCAGACCTAAACTGGCAGTTGGACATCCTCTGAAGGGTCCCAGATTGGAGAGAGTGCAGGCTGGCCTGAGAGGACACACCTCCCTCCTGTACGAATTTTGTGCACCAGGCCTCTAGACGATGATCAATGATAAGAGAATCATTGATTGGCTGCCTCCAACCCGGGCATATGGCCTTAGTAGGAATCGAACTCTGATCTTTTGGTTCATAGGTCTAAGTTCAACCACTGAGCCATGCTGGCTGGGCCACTTTAAATCTTTTAAGGAGGAACAGCAAATCTGGTGCTGGCAGCTGGGATAATTCTGGCTTCAGTTTAGGATATTGAATTTGGTGCAGTTAAATTGCTGGCAGGGGTCCATGGCGGAGGAGCCTTCATCCCCATCCCCGCCCCTTGCTTCTGTGCTCTCCTTAGCGCTTAGCAGAGTTTCCCTGTATTGAAGTGTGCCCTTGGAGAAAATGAGAGTGCTCAAAGCAGGTGTGAGCTGCCTAGATGCTGCTGCTAGGTATCCTGGAATGCAATCATGATTCTGTTTTTTTGTGTCGGAACTTCGCAGAGGCTGATTAGATGGGATCGCAAGGGTGTTTGTTCCTATTGCACCCCTGAAGTTCAAAGTCTTAGTGCAGGACAGACAAGAGTGAAAGCTTTTTGCCAAGAATGCTTTAAATAACAAGGATACAGGTGAAAGAAAGTAGGAGGTTTGCTGATTATAAACGATGGAAACAGCCAGCGTTATTCCTGTGATTCACTGGCAGCTTCCAAGAAACCAAAGCCTATCAGGTGGTGGAAGCTGGGGGGGTCTGGCTCCAAGGTGAATTGAAAGGCACCACAGTGGAGTCTGCTATTTGACTTAGTCTAGACCAGTGGTTGGCAAACTGCGGCTCGCAAGCCACATGCGTCTCTTTGGCCCCTTCAATGTGGCTCTTCCACAAAATACCACAGCCTGGGCGAGTCTATTTTAAAGAAGTGGCATTAGAAGTTTAAAAAATTTGGCTCTTAAAAGACATTTCAATCATTGAACTGTTGATATTTGGCTCTGTTGACTAATGAGTTTGCCGACCACTAGTCTAGACAACTCTACCTGACTCCAGCAGGGACAGGATTGCCATGGGTGGTGATGTGTGGCATTTTGTTTTCAGAGTGATTTGGCTGGTTTATTGATAACTGAAGGAACTTGTGTGCTAACTATTTAGGTTATGCTGAGTATATCTCAACTTCGACAAGTGGTGTTCCAGCTGGTGCCATGGCCCTTTAAACCCATTAGTGATGGGCTTGGATTGCAATTATTTTGCATTAAGAAGTTCCCTGTACGAGATCAAAAGGTCGCATTAAGTCCCTGTCCCTTGTACACACTGTCTGTTGCTCCTCAGATTGTCCACTTGGGGTTGTCACCTGACCCGGGCAGATTCTAGAGATGATGGTCTAAATGAAAGTTGCAACCAGATTTTGGTTGGTTCTGCAGGAGGAGCATTGAGGAGCGAGTGAGAGCATGATGGATCTGTGTGATTCCTTCTGTGTGATTACTTCTCCCTGTGTATCGGACTACTCCTTGCGGGAAGAAGAGATGTCTTCTCGCCAGGGGTGGTCCGTGTTCCAAGAGCTACGTGGGATGGTGATTGGGAGGGTGAGGTATGAGCTACTGCCCTCTAACTACGACCAAGTAGCTCTGTGCCCCTGTGGATTCTTCTTGCGGTGGCCTCTGGCTCGCCTCTCCCTGGCCTGCCATCTTATTCTTGGGTATTCCTCCCCTACCCCCAATCGCATGTGCTACCTGTATCTTTCTCTCTCCCCTCTGGTAGAGTGAGGGAAAGTTAAAGGGAAGTCCCAGCTGCCACTGCTATTACTATGTTAAGTCCCTAGATGTAGAGTATAAATTGTTGATTTTATTTTGACTTTTAGTTTTATGGTGTTAATTTTTATATTCTTTTGTTGTTGATGACACTATTACAGATGTCATCCCCCATTTCCCCCCACTTCCTTTGCCCACCTCCATCCAGCCCCCACCACCCCTACCCTGACCTTCACCACTTCGTTGTTTGTGTGCATGGTCTATGTGTTTATGTTCTTTGGCTACTCTCTTCACCTTTTATCCAGTCCACTCCACCTCCCTGCCTTTGATCTCTGTGGGCTTAACTTTAAACTTTAAACTGTTAGGACACTAATGGTGACTTGATATTGCATATTTCTACTTAGCATTTATTAGTTATGGAAGGAGCGAAGTTTTAAATAAAAACTGTTATTTTTAAGTTTGATGCACTCACAGAATTAAGAAACAATTGACCTTCTTATATGTTAGGGAATTTTTAAGGTACATATATATACACACACACTAGAAACCCAGTGCATGAAATTTGTGCATGGCTGGGTGTTGTCCCTCAGATGTCCCTCTCCAATCTGGGACATCCCTCTCACAGTCTGGGACTGCTGGTTCCCAACTGCTTACCTGCCTGGCTGCCTGCTTGATTGCCCCTAACCGCTTCTTCCTGTCTGCCCGATTGATGCCTAACTGCTCCCCTGCTGGCCTGGTCACCCCCACTGCTCTCTCCTGCAGGTCCGGTTGCCCCCAACTGCCCTCCCCTGCTGGCCTGGTCACCCCTAACTGCCTTCCCCGGCTGGCCATCTTGTGGAGGCAGCCATCTTGTATGAGGGTGTGATGGTCAATTTGCATATGAGATATCCTAATCACACTTTATTGGTTTTGCTTGTTGTTGATTAATGTTTTACCAAGTGATAGGTTCTTGATTTAGCATGCACTATTTTAATTTTTGTGGTCTATTTAAAAAATACGTTTTTATTGATTTCAGAGAGAAGGAAGGGAAGGGGATAGAAGGATAGAAACATTAGTGATGAGAGAGAATCATCTATCCGCCGCCTCCTGCAAACTGGGCATTGAGCCCGCAACTCAGCATGTGTGCTGAATCGTGATATCTTGGTTCATAGGTTGACGCTCAACCGCTGAGCCACACCTGCCGGGCATACTATTTTTAAAATTATAACCAAAGATAACTCAAGTTTTCCTTTTTATTAACAGACATATGTAGAGTGTGTCGGTCAGAGGGAACACCTGAGAAACCTCTTTATCATCCTTGTGTATGTACTGGCAGTATTAAGTTTATCCATCAAGAATGGTGAGTCATCCTTCTAGAAAATCTTGCCTGAACTTCAGTTTTGTCATCAGATATAAGGGGGATTGTTTGAATTAACTTTCTCTCTAATTATTTTAAATTTCGTTGTTGTGAAAATTTGGAAAATTACCCATATTCCTTACTGCTGTGCTATGTAATTTGGAATATTGCTTTCCAGGTGTATGTGAACCCTGTTTATTTCTACCATGAAGGGCTCATTTTGTTCATTGGAAATATTAAGGTTTTCTAGTTTTGCCTGGCATGGTAATAACGTACATTATGAAATACTTTGTGCCAAGTAGTGCTCAGTGCTTTTCTCATTTAAGCCTTACAACAAAACCATGAGGTGGAATTATTATTATGCAGATGAAGAAATTGAAGCATAGAAAGGTTAACTACCTAGTCCTATGTCACATAGCCAGGAAGTTAGTGACAGATCAGGATTCAGACCTAGCCCTCAGGATAACAATATTATGATATAGTATTAAAACGGGTGTTGATGTTTGGAGATTTTCTTATAATCAGTTAGCTTTGAGGATATTACAATCTAAATTAATCTAACCATTTTAATAGTAGGTATACATATTGTTTTTATCTGTTACTGTTCTCTCTACCTTAGGAGGCATCTGTTATTAAAAGTTTGGAATATTTTAAATTTTAAATTGTCAAAATTGTAAAAGCTTTATGAAATGTAACATTTTAATAAAACAGAACATTAGTTTTTAATGAAACCTTAAAGTTTTCTTGTTATAAATACTATACTTATGAGTATATTTGTATTTGCAGCTTAGTTCAGTGGCTGAAACACAGTCGAAAAGAATACTGTGAATTATGCAAGCACAGATTTGCTTTCACACCAAGTAAGTTCTTTTAGAAGTTTTCACTGCATTTTTGGGTAGTAACTGGCCACATGAAAGTGTTTAATCATTATTTTCAGTTGGTTTTTCTTTGATAGTAATGGAAAGTACTGCTATAGCATTTTAGAAAATATTTCTAAAAATACATGTCTGCTTTTAACACATGAGAGATATTGATTTAATTTGTGTTATATTTCCTTTTTATTGTTTTTTAAATTATGGACAAGTTCAAATGTTTGCAAAGGTATAATGAGGCCACTTGTACCCATCAATCAGTTTGATCCATTTTCAACTCATGGTCTTTACATGGCATTAATTGTGTTAAAGCAAATGCCATTATTTATAATTTCACCGGTACACATTTTAGTATCTATAAAAAGTAAGGGTTTCTTTTAAAAAACATAACTATGATAACATTATTCACCCAGCAGAATTAATAATGATGCCTTGATTTTATCAGATATCATATCACTGTTCAAATTTGGGATATCTTGAATTAAAAGTATGTAGGTTGAAATAATAATGATCATAAAGACAAAGTTTTAACTCATTTTTTGAAATGTTTTTTAAGCTCAGTATTTTCTAAGCCTATAGTAAATATTTTGCAGGTCTTTAAAATTTCAATTGCGTTTTATAATTCTATACCAGTTGGCTGATATTTAATACTGTTCATTGTAAACAATGAGAGCAGTGGTCACCAACCTTTCAGAGTTCATGGACCACCTGTTGGCGACTGCTGAGCTAGAGGACTATACTGGCAAATTATTAAGGATATGAAGCATGATTTTTATTCTGGGATCTTAGTACATTGCCCTCCTCCCCCAAAGGTGTTTTTTTGTTTTGTTTTGTGTGTGTGTGTTTTAGGTTTTTGTTTTTAAGTATCTTGAGCTGCTGAGTATAAATGCTGTGAATTAGTATTAGTTTTAATTTATTGGTTGATTCCTGTGTGTGTGTCCCCTGATCAGGGATTGAATCTGAAACCTTGGTGTATCGGTTGGATGCTCTAACCAACTGAGCTATCCAGCTGGGGCCAGAGTACAAATTATTAAAGTCATTACAGTTTCACTTTTGGAGCTTTATATTCATTACCATCAAAATGTCAATGCTGTTGTTTCATAATCTTTAATTTTTTTGTAGGGCCTCTAGTATATATATATATTACTGATTTTTTACAGAAAGGAAAGGAGAGGGATAGAAAGTTAGAAACATCGATGAGAGACATCGATCAGCTGCCTCCTGCACACCCCCAACTGGGGATGTGCCCGCAACCAAGGTACATGCCCTTCACTGGAATCAAACCCGGGACTTTTCAGTCCGCAGGCTGACACTCTATCCACTGAGCCAAAACAGTTTCAGCAAGGGGGTTTATTCTTGATGACATGTCACTAGCTTCACCTTTTTCTCCTGTTTGCTTTATCTAATATTTTATATTCTGGGAAAGCCAGATAATCATACTGTTGAATGTTAAAATATGTATAAATTAGCTTTTCATGAAGTTCTTCATGGCTGTGAATGAGACATACAGACTTCTCTTGAGGCCTTTTTTCTGCTCAGAGGCCTTTCTTTGTTGGCTCTACTTAAATGTGGTATCATTATAAGTTTTTGATTCATTTTTATAGGAAAAATACTTGTGTAATACAAATACTGAAAGTTAAGATAACTTTACATGCCTATTTTATATTTATGAATTAATCTACTTTTCAATCTTCATGAATTATATATAATTTTTTCTATGATAGTTTATTCCCCAGATATGCCTTCAAGGCTTCCAATCCAAGACATATTTGCTGGACTGGTTACAAGTATTGGCACTGCAATACGATATTGGTTTCATTATACACTTGTGGCCTTCGCATGGTTGGGAGTTGTTCCTCTCACAGCATGTGAGTACCCATTCCTCTGGTTGGAATTAATTAAACATTGCATAACTATTTAATATTATAAATAATACTAGATCATATTTTTGTTTGAATGGTATTTAATTATTTGATATTACTATGTCATATATTAGTAAAGCCTCAGGAAACAATTCTCCTGAATTATTTTTAACACATCAGTTTCTTGAATGAATGTGTGAAAGAAAAATACAGCATACAGAGTCTATTAGAGTTTATGAGAGAATTGAAAAAGCAAATTCAATCCATAGTTGGAAGAAACTTGAATTTCATTTCTGGAAGTTCATTAGAGCCTTCAAAAATTGTAAAAGATGGTTTTTTTTTTTAAGATTTTCCCCCTTCTTTTAAAAGTCACTCATATGTCAAATGATCCTGAATAATTGGGAGGCTTTCTTTTAAATACAGGGGGCTCTCAGGGAGGTTGGTTTACTAACTCTTAATTGGTACTTTTTGAGTTCCTCATTGTTCTTAAAGATGTGGAGAGGGGTATATTGTGCCAGATTATATAGATAACTTTTTTGTGTGTGATCTTGAATGCAAATAAGATTTTTGAATAAATATAATTCATATTCTCAGGTCTTCTTAAAATAAGATAAACTTACTCATTTATGAAAGTGAATGTCTTGGGAGATATACTACATAGCAGAGTAAGTACTGTAGAAGTGTGAATGAATTAGTAAACTAGAAGATTGAGCAAGGAGTTCTGTAGGATGTAACTCAGAAGAGACAAGAAGTTGAAAGTATGAGGGAAAAAAGTGAGAGATGGAGGCTACATCAACCTCACAGTTGCTCAATTAAACAGGCGTAAAGTGGAATACCATGAATGCCACTGTGAGGTTGATGATGAGAGTGGTAACTGTGCCATTGTGCCCTCTTTTGGCAGGCCGCATCTACAAGTGCTTGTTTACTGGCTCCGTGAGCTCACTACTGACACTGCCACTGGACATGCTGTCTACGTGAGTATGAACCTTGTGACAGTGGAAGGCTGCATTATGGTGTTTGTTTTTCTCCACATGTTTTTATGTTTTTTAATCCTTCCTCAGGATATGTTCTTTGATTTTTAGAGAGAGGGGCAGGGAGAGAGCGAGATGGATTGATGTGGGAGGGAAACATTGATTGGTTGCCTCCTGCATGTGATTCAGGATCAAACCTCTGCAACCTAGGTACGTGCCCTGACTGGGAATCGAGCCCTTGACCTTTCAGTGTACGGGACGATGTTCCAGATGAGCCAGGGCTGCTCCACACTGGCCAGGGCTGCTCCACATGTTTATTTTTGTTATAATGTGAACTTTTTCGGTTTCAAGGACAAATATTAATTTCAACAGTACAAGTAGCTGACATGTATATATACACATGTGCTATTTGTTTTAAAATATACCTATATTTAAAAAAAACTTTTTTAATGGTGGGACGGCTTGTTAAATAGGCTGTCGTGCATTGTGGGATATGTATGATTATGTTCACACACTGAAAGTTCATTTAAATAGGTTTTTGCAATATAGACATTTGAATTCAAATTTATTTTTAAAATGTTTCTTGTGATTATTAATGTCTGGACTCTAAGAAGCATCTTCACTATAGTTGTTTTATTATATCTTAATTTGACATTAAGCATTGTAATTGAATTTTCTTGGGAAAGACATATTGGATGTGTTTTATTTATTGCTGACATCAGAATTAGAAATGCTATAAATTATTAACTATATCAAGATCATTAGACTATTAAGCCTGCAAAAAATAATACTTATATATGCTAAATCTCCTTTTGTGCCAACTGCCCTTAGTAATTATTTTTGAGAAGCTGATTTTAATCCAGAAAATTATGAATTTTCTGGCTGCTTTTTCTTGAGATTTTAATATAAGATAAAATGTTATCTTGGGTTTCCTTAGGTGTTCTTTGGAGTAATTCCATTTTTTTTTTTTAACTAGGGACAACTTATTGGCGGATTGTTTGCAGGGTTGTTTTGTGGTAACGTGCACATTGTGCGCGTTCATCAGCCTGGTGTGGTTGCGAGAGCAGATTGTCCATGGGGGAGCGCCGGTTTGGTTGGACCATGCTATTCCACCCTTCAATGCTGCTGGACACCACCAAAATGAGGTAACTCCACTTCCTCCAATTCTTCTTACTGGGACAGGACAGGAGCGTTGTCGTCACCCTCTAAGACCCACGCCCTTGACTCCCATGTCCCTCATGGCAAAGCACAGTAGTGGAAAGGTGTGGGAGGAGATTAAGGAAGATGTGAAAAATCAAGAGAATGCTGCTGTGACTTGGCCTCTTAATTTTCTAGCAAGACTGGTAGCAATATTGGGGGTGTACTAAAGTTTTATATCTGTATGTGTATAAACAAACAAACATATGCATAAAAATATATTTTTGTTCTTGAGGGGCCATTAAAGATGGGAGTTGTCTTTTAAAGAAGGATTATGTATGGAATGATGTATTCAAGATAGCCATATTGTTAACCCGTTATCTAGAATGCTTTAGGAAATGGTAATCCTTAAATTATACTGAATGAATATATACACTGTCAAGTGAATTTATATCCTTATATACCAGATTGATCCAAAATAAGATACATTTGACTTTGAGAGGTGCGTTTTGGAATTTCAATATTTTGAGCTTTGCTATTTTGTTTTTTAGAAGGAAGAGCTTGATTTAGAAATAGAGCAAAACTGAGGTAAGTTAGCTAAATGTCTGTGCTCTTCTGTCATTTTAGGCTCCAGCGGGAGGAAATGGTGCTGAAAATGTTGCCCCTGACCAGCCTGCCAACCCACCGGCGGAGAACGCAGTGGTGGGGGAAAACCCAGACGCCCAGGACGATCAGGCAGAAGAAGAGGAGGAGGAGAACGAGGAGGAAGATGAGGCAGGCGGGGAAGATGCAGCGGATGCCAACAACGGGGCCCAGGGTAATGGCTGCTCGTTTGTCCTTATCACCTCTTCTCCACCATGAGTCCATTACCAGCTTGCCTTGGGGGGAGTGGAGTTTTCACAATTTAATGGGTTTAAAATTATATTTTTAACCTGTCTTTATTTTGGCAAACTTTGCATGTATGGATATACATATGCATACTTTTTTTTTCTTCTATGAAATAGGGCACATTTTGTGTTTTAAAAACCTACTTTACTCAGGACTTTTCTAGGATGGGTAGGAAGAAATTATTTGTAAGTTGGTGTAGATCCTAGCTTTTTTTTTTTTTTTTTTCCTTTATAGGAATTTGATAAAGATTTACCTTTTTTTTTTTTTTTTTTTTGGCCATTCTTCTGAGTCAGGACTTTTAATAACAAAGAAAAATTCTTGAAGTGTGCACTGTAGATCAGATCTAATCCGGAGAAACCAGTTTCCGTTTTTAAAAATATTTTATTTATTGATTTTAGAGAGAGGAGAGGAAGAAAAGGAGATAAAAGAGGAGGGAGTAAGGGAGAGAAGGGGAGAGAGAGAGAGAGAGAGAGAGAGAGAAACATTAATTTGTTCAATTTATTTATTCATTTATTGATTACTTCTTGTATTTGCCCTGACTGGGGATCAGACCCACTTGGTTTATTGGGATGATGCCCTAACCAACCTGAGCTACCCAGCGAGGGCTCAGTTTCTCCTTTTCTAGCATGTGATTTTGCAGTGTGAAAGGAGATCCGAGACTGAGCTCTCCAAGTCAGCTGTCAGTAGCTCAGTGCTTCCTTTTCTCTTCCCACCCAGAGTTTTCTTGTCAGATGCTGCACTGTCTCTAGGTCCACTTGACATCGCTAATATTTGAGTGTCTCCTGTGTGCCAGGCACTCAAAACATCAGGGCTCTGCCTTCATGGAGTTTCTGATCTAGTGAAGAATACCCAAGTGAGCAAATTTATTATACATTGTGATAAACATGTGTAGGTTGCTCTGAGGATGCTATTGGAGAGACTTACTTAAACAAGATGCCCCCGTAGCTGAGAGTAAGGGGTATTTGAGCTACGACCTGAAGGATGAGAAGCGAGTTGTGTAATGAGGCCTTTGCCAGGGAGAGGAGAGTATCCGTTCAAAGACTTGAGGATGCAGCCTACTGCTTCCCTAGTGCTGGCCATTATTTCTGTCTCAGTCTAATGCTGCAATAGCTCCTAACTGGTCTTCCTTCTTCCATTCTTGCTCCACGTAGTTTTTGGATTGCTCTCCTGATTTTAAAAATCTGTTAGTGGTTTTTCTATGATACTGAAGAACAAAATAAAATCTAGGGTTCACATTCCTTTTGTATGATCTGATCCCTATCTGCCTTTCATACTGTATCTTCTACTGCCTCCTCCTCAGAGAATTCTAGTCTTCTGGCTTCCTTACTCTCCTCAAATCCACTGGAGTTATTCCTGCTTCAGAGCTATTGAATTCCTTTCTTTCACATAACCCTCTTTCTTTCCTTTCTAGTATTTTCCACATAGTAGCATCACCTAATTTATTTTATGTTGTATTTATATATATATGGATTCTTACTTATTGCCTAATAAGTAAATACTCATATGGAAAAATTTTAAATGTGGTTTAACTTCTCAACAGTTTACAAAACACCAAATTAAAAGGGTGCATTTTATTATTTATAGTTCAAGTTACGTCAGTAATCTTTGAACTGCAATTTTATTTCTAGATGACATGAACTGGAATGCTTTAGAATGGGACAGAGCTGCAGAAGAGCTTACATGGGAAAGAGTGAGTAAGACCTCTGTCAAACATCGGTGTTTTAATCCTGTAATTCAGTTTGGTTTAAAACTTTAATCTTTAATTTCTAGAGAAAATTAAGTGATGTTTTATTTGTAATGAAAATGATAACTTTTTCTGTCTTCCAGTTTTTAAAACAAACCTTGCTCTACTTAGGGAATGTTTAGCCTAAAATTGTTGACTTTCAAAAAATGAAATAACAATTTAGAATTTAAATTGTTCTGATGCTTCAGTTGGCAATAGTTGTATCATGAAGTCTTGATTGGCTTCATAGCTAATTTAAGGATGAAACCCAAGATGGAATTTATTTTTACTTCAAAACCATGATTTGGAATAAAAGGAAACCCAAAATACAAAGCTTCCATGAACAGAGGAGTTTTTCATTCTCTGGAAATGGTAGGCTATATTGGAAAGTAGTGGGTAAGGATTACATTTAAAATTATTGAAAGGGCCCTAGCTGGTTTGGCTCAGGGGATAGAGCGTCGGCCTTCAGACAGAAGGGTCCTAGGTTCGATTTCAGACAAAGACATTGGGTTGTGAGCTTGATCTCCAGTAGGGGGACATGTGGGAGGCAGCTGATCAATGACTCTAGCTCATGATTGATGTTTCTAGCTCTCTTTTCCCTCTCCCTTCCTCTCTGAAATCAATAAAAAAAAATGTTTAAAAAAAAATAAAGATATTGAAAGGAAAATGTTCCATTTTAATAAATAGAATTAAAGAACCTGTTTTATCTTGAATTAATGCCTGTTATTCATTTTAGATGCTAGGACTTGATGGATCTCTAGTTTTTCTAGTAAGTAAAGCTAACATTTTTTTTAACAATAGAATTGTGACTTATTTGTCTTAGTGATTCAGTTGAGGTAGTAGTAATACTGAGGGATGCATCTGGTGGTAATTCACAGATTAGTGAGAATATGATGTTACCAAGCTTCTATTCAAAGTTTGATCACAATCTGTATAGAAGGTATTATTTGATTACATACTCATTTATCTCTTACCTCATCAGTCCCTCATAGATGAGTCCCATAAGTTAGGCAGTGGTGTTGACAAAAGTGCATTCTAATTATTGGAAAAAATATTTATAGGATGATTTCATTCATGGAAAGATATTTTTAGAATTCACCATGTACAAACTATTGTGATAGTTACTGGGAGGTTCAGAGATGAATGAAATAGGATCCCTGTTCTCAAAGATGCTTTATAGTTACTAGAAAATGACACGTGAATAAGAAACTTTAGAGGTACTACGTAGTAAAGTCTCAGTTACAGAAGGTTTGCATCATAGGTACAGAAGAGGCCTTGGTTGGGTGTTTTTTATTGGAGTTTGTCAGCAGGGAATTTTTAAATAAGATAACTTGGAGGTTGAGGCACAAAAGATATAGGGAATAAGTACAGTTTGGGACCCCTTAAGGCAGAAAAGCTGAAAAAATTCAAGTGATATAAGCCGACATGGTGAATAGGAATGTCCCAGTCATCTCTTAGAGAAACTAATCATCCTTTTTGCCACTTGGATTGTAGCAGATTGGGATGTTTTTTCCTGGTGGGAGTATCTTTCTAAGAAGAGTCTTACAGTGTTGGCCCTTTTTGGAAGGATCATTTAACTTGATGGGGGAGGAGTGGTGGGTCTAGCCAAATAGGCTTGGTCTTTCTAGTGTCAGCAAGGAGTGTAACGAAAGTATACGTGTCACGGTTGGAGGTGATAGCAGTCATCTTGGAGGTGATAATACATAACTGGGAAGTGGATCAGTGGCCAAGTGAGAAGGAGTATTCTGAGGCATGAACAAAGAAAAATAGGACACCATAGAGAGAAAAGGGACCAAAAACGATAAAGTGGCTCTATAGAAGTCTTGAGAATAAAGTGGACAGTGAAAGAAGCACTGTAATTTTCCATTAATATGTTGTTGGAAATTAATGGGGTTTTCTAATTTTCCTCCATTTGGAATTTTTCAGTGTCATTTGATTTAATGCAGTCTGGAAATTGTTTATGAGAATCTGTGTAGTTTGTAGTGAATTATTAATTTCTGAAGAGGAAATGTTTATAGATTAACTTCTTTGATTTTTTTCTCTACATGTAACATCATGAACTTGAGTTTTATTATATTTATTTTTATGAGCTATCTAATGAAAAATTTAAAGTTGTACATAAGTTTTAGAATGAAATCGCAACTGTAGAGTGAACATTTCAGTCTTCTAATTGAGTAAGTGGAGTAGTCTAAACATATGTGAAGTAGGAATTGAATATGTTTTATTTATGTTCTTTTCCTTTAGGAACATGTCTTCTGGGTGGTGTCTTTAAACACACTGTTCATTCTTGTTTTTGGTAAGTGGCATTTATACTTTTGTTTATTGTATTATGGTAGTTTAGTTTTCTAGGAGTCATATAGGTTTTTGTTTTATTTTTAAACAGGAATATATGAAATAGTTTTACGTAGTAATCTGTATAGGAATCTTATACAGATACCTTTTATCCTAAGCAATAGTGACTTCAATAACCTGTAGTTGCTTACCATCTCTGCTTCAGTTGGGCATTTCTGCCTCTTTGTAGAAGCTAATTTACTAGTAGACTGACTTGAAAATATACAATATTCTGCCTCTGAAATTAACTTTTTGTTACTTATCTGTGTGCGCTTCCTTGTGGCAGAAAATCTTACTGCCATCTGTCAAGGCCTTATCAGAGACCCCACTAGGGATTTGTCACTGGAGATGGATGTGGGCTTGAGAAAAGACAGTGACCCTTCCCCAGCTCTGAATTTCCCTTAGAACCAGATTCCCATAAATGCAAAATCACTTTAAGACACTTTTACAACTACAGCTTTGAGGGTTCTTTGGCAACACACACGAATCCCTCCCGTTGGGTGTAATTAGAGAAAGGAAGGCAAGGCTGAGGAAGTGCAGTTGCCAGATTTTTCTGCTTTGGGAAAGATAAGAATCAAGTAAACCAAGAATTCAATTCCTGCATCTCTCCAGGGAGGAAAGATAGAGTTTGATAAAATCAGGTTATTGCTGGACTGGCTGTGATTTGTGGAGAGACCTTAGAGCAGCGGTCGCCAACTGGTGGTCCGCGGACCGTTGGTGGTCCGAGAGGTCCGAAAGGTTCGTGACTGCTGCCTTAGAGTACAGATCTCTCCATAGGGGCGATCTTTGAGAAATTCCTTCCTTTAATGCATATGAGTTACCCCTCAGTTCTACTGAGGAGGGAGAGTTACATGGAATTCCAAGTTATTTGCTTTGTGTGGTGAACCGCTTTGTGACATAGAAAACAGTTCTCTTCAATAAGAAGGAAGCCATATGGCCAAAAAGACATTGCACATGGCCCTGGCCAGTGTGGCTCAGTTAGTTGGATGTCATCTTGTACACCAAAAGGTCACGGGTTGGATTCCTGGTCAGGGCACATGACCAGGTTGTGGGCCTGATCCCCAGGAGGGGGGTATGCAGGAGGCAGTTGATCAATGATCAGTGTTTGGTTCTCACATTGATGTTTCTCTCTCTCCCTCTATTTTCTTCTCAAAAAAGAAAATCAATAAAAAAGACCCCAAATATGTAAATTGAGGATGAGACAATTAATTTCTGAGTATTATCAGTAAAGAACAAAATAAAATTAGAGGTAAAACGACTATCTTGATTAAAAAGATGGCACAAATTAACAGGAAGCTCATTATTTTGTTGTTTCTCCTTGCATAGGAGGGTAAAAAATATGCCTGAAGATTATTCTGCATTTATTTTTTTATATGTAAAATTATATTCACTTTTTGAATATAATGAACTCATGGATTTGTATATATTCAGTGGGTTTCCACTAGATAGTAAAACTGTTTTCATGTTGACCAAGTTCTTCTTTTTAAAATTATTTATTTTTAAATTTTCTTTATTGATTATGGTATTACATATGTGTCCTTATTCCTCCCTCTTCCCTCTCACCGTCCCTGCCCCAGCTCATGTCCTTACTCTCACCTGGTGTCTGTGTCCATTGGTTAGGTTTATATGCATGCATACAAGTCCTTTGGTTGATCTCCCTCCTTACCCCCACCCTCCCCTTCCTTCTCTCTGCGGTTTGACGGTCTGATGGATGTTTCTCTGTCTCTGGATCTGTTTTGTTCATCAGTTTATGTTGTTCGTTATATTCCACAAATGAGTGAGATCATGTAATATTTATCTTTTTCTGACTGACTCTGAGCTTAGCATAATGCTCTCCAGTTCCATCCATGCTGTTGAAAATGGTAAAAGTTCCTTCTTTTTTACTGCAGTGTAGTATTCCATTGTGTAGATGTACCACAGTTTTTTAATCCACTCATCTGCTGATGGGCACTTAGGCTGTTTCCAAATCTTACTATTGTAAATTGTGCTGGTATTTTGAACATGGGAGTGCATATAGCCTTTCTGATTGGTGTTTCTTGTTTCTTGGGATATCAAGTTTTGAGAGAAAAAATGATCTCTAGAATTTAGTCTTTGTTCTTGCAAAAAAAATTTAATGCTAAGTTAATGTTTGAAGAAACAAGTCATCTTTAGATCTGAATTAGAGAAATAAGAACTCTTATTTATATAAAGGAAATAGCATCTAAGTAAATATTTTTCTAATCCAATCTCCTATGCTTATATAAGTTTACATGAAAAAATTTCTTGGTACACTGTGTAACAATAGAGCCCCAATGCCGAAATTCGTGAAATAGTAGGCCTTCCTTCCCCTGGCTGCTGTCACCGGTTTCCCTCCGGCTGCTGGCACCCAGGACCTGGACTTCCCTTGCAGAGGGAGGCCCCACCCACCTGCCGCAGCCTGCCTGTCAGTGGCCTGGGCTTCCCTCTTTGGGGCGATCGTGGAGCCCCCGATTGATTGTCCCGCAGCCGGTGGCCTGGGCCTCCCTCTGCAGGGCAGTTAAGGGCGATGGCTGGGCCTCCAACCAGTCGCATCACACTCGCCTTGGCTGGCCTGGCACAGTGGGTGACATAGCATGGTCCCAGATGATCACCCGGATGGTCCTTCTGCTGTTCGGCCATTTGGGCTATTTGCATATTACACTTCTATTATATAGGATTATACTTAGAAGAATCTCTTGAAATGAAATAAATTTTCTTCGTTTTAGGATTATACTTTTCCTTTTAGGTGAACACAGTTGTCATTAGGATTAAGCACACTTTTTTTTCCTACTGCAATTTTCCTCTGGCCGTTTTTGACTCTTGTTATCATGTAATGTAATTTGAAGAAATATAACCTTACAGCACTGCTGTCTCTAGTAGAGTGGAGTGATCCTGAGAAACTGACCTTAATTTCAGGATACCTATCTAGTAGTTGCTTCAAATAGAATAGAAATTGATTGTTACAATTGATGCTAAGGTTAGTGTTTACATATACAAATAGAGCCATCTTCAGAGTTGGGTATGAGAAAAAATTAGAACAAATTCTGCATATGTATTTTTTCTTACTTAACAATTTCTTGTGCTTTATAATATGTATAATATTAGTAAAATAATGCACATGTTTACTTTGTAAGTAAATTCTAAATAGATCTTAGACTAATAAACAAATTTCTACCCATAGGATACTTGATCAAAACTGTTTGGTGGCCAGATTTCCTATAGTCACACTCTAACTTTTGTGTTAATGATTGAGTTCCTCTTCCCCCTTCTCTAATCTATGCTGTTCATTTTTAAAGTATAAGTAAAAGATCATTAAATTTTATTATTAATAACAAATTAAAATTTTATTAACATGGCAAGAAAAACTTGAAGAAAAGAGACTGTAAAAAATGTCACTCTGGCCCTAGTTGATTTGGTTCAGTGAGAATGTCCCTGGTTCAATTCTGCTCAAGGGCACATGCCCGGATTGCGGGCCCCTTTTCCATAAAGGGGTGGGGGGTGCAGCTGATGATTCTCATCATTGATGTTTCTCTCTTCCCCTCTCCTCTCCTGTCTGAAAGTAATAAAAATATGTGCAGGAGGAGGCAGCCAGTCGATGTTGATTTTTCTTTCTTATTGATGTTTCTATTCCTCTCCCTTCTCTCTCTAAAAATTAAAACATTTTAAAATTCTTATGAAATACTTAAGGATGTTTTCTTATAACTACTAGAAGCCTGGTGGATGAAAATTCATGCACTGGAAGGGGGGATCCTCAGTCTGGCCTGCCCCCTCTCACAGTCTGGAAGCTCTCAGGGAGGGAGATGACCCGGGGATCAGGGGAAGGCATCACCCCCATCACACCTCTGCTGCTGCCACTGCCGGCAGCGCAAGCCTCGGCTGGCCCTGGTTACCTGAGCCTCGGGCGGCCCTGGGCAGCTGGGCAGCCACCATTTGAGGCTTGCCTGCGTCTTGGGCTGGCCCTGGGCGGCTGAGGGGCTGAGGGGACTGGGGGACTCCGGAGGCAGGTGTGTGGAGTGGCCAGACCTGCCTGGGGGCGGGGACGGCTGTGCTGTGTGCCTGCCACCCTGGTGGGGCTGAGGGGACTGAGTGCCGCCATCTTTGAAGGTGTGGCAGTCAGCATATTCCCTCCTTATTGGCTGTGGGCACCACCATCTTTGTGAGGGTGTGTGATGGTCAATTAGCATATTTCCTCTTTATTAGATAGGATTTATTAGATAGGATGATGTCATTATCACACCTTAGAGAATCACCAGTACTTAATATTTCTTAGTAATCCAACATAGTAAAAGTTTCTAGATTGTTAGTCCTTAAGTGTCATTTTATAGATGGTTTGTTTGAATGAGGATTCAGATAGGGTCCAGACATTACTTTTGGTTGTTAATCCTTTTGCTCTAGAATATTCTTCTGCTTAATCCCCTTTTTTGCCATTGATTTGTTGAAGAGACTTAGGTCAGCTGTCCTGTAAGTGCCTGGTGTTCTACATTTGTCCAACTGCTCTCTGATAATGTCTGTTACCTTGTTTCTTTGTCTCCAAGGGCCTGATTAGACTCAGGTTCAATATGTTTGGGACAGATCCTTCACTGGTTGTGTTTTGCCTAGTAGTACAAAAAATCAGAAAATAGATGATGTTTGGTTCTCCACCTTTCCAATTGGTTCAGGTGATAGCATCTTGAAGTCTTCATTGTTGGGTTTCATTTTTCCCTTAATCATCAGAAGGTAATGTGAGGGGGTGGAATTTTAGTGTCATGCAAATATCTAGCATTGCACCTAATGATTTCATTATCCCATGATGATACTTGCCTGAAATAATTAATCATTACAAAATAATTCTTTTCAAATTGTCATTTTTTTACATTTATTGGATGGATTTTCTATAAAGAACTTATTTATCAGCAGGAGCTCTTTAATTAACCTGAACTTGTTTGTTCAGAAGCAGCAGGACAATGTGCAGGTATTTTCCTTTATCAGTTTTCAGGGTAAGGAATTGATGAGCCCACTATTTCCATTGGTGATAAAAGTGTTTTCTGTGATGTAACTTTTTTTCCCTTTTGTTTTTGATTTTGGCCTACCATTTTTTGAGTATAATGAACTCATGGGTTTGTATATACTCAGCATGTTTCCACCAGTTTGGGTCATTAATCTTTTTGATGCTCATATCTTTTCTTTTTTTAAAGAAATTTATTCTGTACAGTTTTGGAGGTCAGAATTTATTTTATTATGGATTTTTAAAAATCATCACTCAAGGATATTTTTCCATTGATTTTAGAGAGAGTGGAAGAGAGAGGGAAAGACAGAGAGAAATATCGATGTGAGAGAAACACAGTAATTGGTGCTTCCTGCACATAGCCTTGGGCCTGGGCCTGACTCAGGGCCAGGAGGAGCCTGTAACCGAGGTACGTGTCCTTGACCGGAATCAAACCCAGGACCTTTAGGTCTGCAGGCTGACTCTCTATGCACTGAGTCATACTTACCAAGGCGGTACTTACATCTTTTCATTGGCCCTTGAGACCCTCTTCACAATGGTTCTCAGATCCTTTTGCCATTAGTCTATTAGATCTTGATTACTTTGTTATTGTCTGGTTACAGAGACTGTCCCAAGAAATACATTTTTAGCCTCAGTTTTGTTATGTTCCATTACTTTAAAAATCCCTTGTTCCTTTCTTGGGAGATGGTGCATTGTTTTAATTTTGATGTTTTCATTGAGTTTTTTCTTCCCTTTTAGCATTTTGCCCTTACCACATTGGTCATTTCTCCCTTGTTGGTTTGGGATTTGAAGAACATGTGAGTATAATACTTTTACAAACTTACTTTAATTGATCTCTCCTCCAAATTTGATATCTGTTGAGTAATTAATAATGTAGTAATTAATAATTACTTCATTTCTTCTCAGTCTACCTTATACAATACAAAAGAATAGTTATCCAATAATAGCTTGTTCTTTACTTTAAAAACTGATAGGCATACTGAGTGGTATAAGACACAGTAGGTTATCTTGCCAGCTAAGAAGCTATGCTCTAAAATCCCATGGTACACTGTGTTCCTTCCTATTGGGTGGTCCAGTGGCATACTATGGGAACATTTTTTTGTAGGCTCATTTATGATTGGTTTTAATGAACCTTATACCCTTCTCTTCCTTTTCACTAGATGTCCTCTGGTGCATTTAGAAAAGTAACAATATATCAATCGATTAGAAAATGGTTAGTTGATCTTGGAATGGTGTGCTGTAGAGTTTTCTAAATAATTTGCTTTAATTTTGACATTTTATCATTGTCAGGGGACAAATACATTTGGATGGACAGCTACTACTGTTTTGGGGAGCAGAAAGATTTAGTTTTTTAAAGAAGAGCTGAGAGATCTGGATACTCTGTTCAGTTTGTGTATGTGAATCCTGAGAGAGCACATTTTGAATTCTGAAAGGCTAAAGAGATGTGTTTTTTTTTAAAGTTTATTTTTATTGTTGGAAGCATTACAGATGTCCCTTCCGCCTCCCCTCTTGACCCTTTCCATTCCTCCTCCATGCCTCTCCCCTTCCCCCCAGGCCTTTACCTCACTATTGTCTGTGTCCATGGGTTATGCATATATACATATAAGTTCTTTGGTTAATCTCCCCGCTTCCCTCATATTTGTCAGCCTGTGCCAGTCTGGATCTATTTTGTTCATCAGTAGAGATGTGTTTCAATATTTGATCCAGCTCTCAAAATTCCTGCTAATTGAATGCAAGAACTTGAAAGTTAGGATACATGCTTTGATAAATTTTGACTTTCCAAGCTATCACCACTTGGTTGCTATTTGGAATTCAAGAATAAAAATGGTGGGCAATATTTGTCATTATTTAAAACTCTTGTTCTATAAGTTGAGATTGAGACAGATTTGGAGAGCAGTCACTTCTAGTGGTAGGAAATGAGGTGGCTGGGATGCACTGGACAGGTGGATAGCATCCACCTTTAGCTTGTGCTCAGCCTTTAGCAAGTCTACTTCAGAATGGAGTAAAGTGCAGACTATTGCATTACAACTTTTTCCTTATTTTTGTAAAATTTAATTACTATTTTATTTTGTCTGCTGGAATAAAGTTATTCTTTAATTTTTCCTCATCCTTACATATGACATTCAATGGAAGAATCTGGTTTAAATATGTCATCCAGAGGAGATTTTATGGTTTTCTAGTTGTAAATTGCCTATTTCCAGTTCACTTCCAGTCTATTTGAATTGTTTAATACATTGTTAAACTGGGGTGGAAGCCATGAGGTACAATTAAAGTTTATTTTTTTTTTCTTATTTCTAGGTCCAAGCATCTCATTTTGAAGGCCTAATCACAACCATAGTTGGGTATATACTTTTAGCAATAACACTGATAATTTGTCATGTATCCTTTAATGAACCAGCTTGGGTGTTTAACATATTCATACCAAAGAGTTGTTTCTATTACTGACAAAGCTATTTCTCTCCCCTTGTCCTCTTAGTAAAAGTTGTAGGCATTTGTATTGAGGATAAGGGGAGACAAAATGTGAAATAGATTCATCTGCCAAATAATATTAAATGTTGCTTAAATTATTATGAATTTTGCACCTTGAAATGCTCAGTTTTTCCTTGACTAGATGCTATAGGGCTTGGCAACGCTTGTTAAATTTCATAGGTCTCGTCGTTTGCTGGGAGTCTGCTATATTGTTGTTAAGGTAATTCTTGTTATAAGTTTAAAGTGGAAACGATCTCTTCCCGTTTGGGTGATACTGATGACATTTATTTTTGCTTAAGGTCTCTTTGCTAGTGGTGGTAGAAATTGGAGTGTTCCCTCTCATTTGTGGCTGGTGGCTGGATATCTGTTCCCTGGTGAGTTTATTATTCATTATCATACAACCTAATAATTTAAAGGCTTCAGAAAAGACATCTTTAGAGTGGGTTTCTTTTAAAGGAAAGTTAGTATTGGATAATAATTTGCTTTTTTTTTTTTTTGAGAATGTATAACTATGGAGTGTTAATGTTGCTAATTTTTCCTGATTTTTTGTTGAGGCTTCATGCAGATTTCTGATGTCAGAGTATTTTGATTGGAACCTTTCTAATAAACAGTGAAGAATTTTCTTAGTGGCTTTATTCTTCTAAATTTTATGATAATGCCAAGACATTGTATGCATAAAAAAAGCAATCTGAGAAGATTGTCCTTGTTACTACCATTTCATAAGTTCAACCCTAACCATTTGTTTTAACTAAGATGCTCATTTTTTATTATTATAATCTCTTTTTAAAATATATTTTTTAATTTTTAGGGAGCGGAAGGGAGAGGGATAGAAAGAGAAATATCGATGTGAGAGGAACATCATTGATTGATTGCCTCCTGCACACTGCCTACTGGGATTGAGCCTGCAACTTGGGCATATTCCCTGACCACTGGGAATCGAACCATGACCTCTTGTTCATGGTTCAACCACTGAGCCATACCACCCACATGTTTATTACAATCTTTAGTGGCTGTCAGTGATAGCTTTTTACTGTTTAAAAATATTTTATATGTGGAAAAGCTACCTTTGATTCTGAGATAACATTTTCTCTCATACTTTACTATTAAAATTTGTCATGAATGAAGACCTGTAACCAAGAAAAGAAGGTTTTATGTTAACCTGAAATGGTTCTTTTCATTTGCCAATTGGTTTATTAGCCTTGCTACTTATATTTAAAAGTTTAAAGTGTCATACATCTTTGAAGTAGTATTTAATCTTATGTAATTTATATTTCTATGACACCATGAAAATGGTATTAAGAGAACTGTAGTCCTGGAACATCATAACTTACATGCATAGTGATTTTTATTCACTTCCTAGAAGATGGAGATACTAATTTGGCAAATGTAGGTGCTACAGCTCTTAGTCAGCTGTTCCCTTTTGATTTAGGAAATGTTTGATGCTACTCTGAAAGACCGGGAACTAAGCTTTCAGTCAGCTCCAGGCACTACCATGTTTCTGCACTGGCTGGTGGGAATGGTGTACGTGTTCTATTTTGCTTCCTTCATTCTGTTACTGAGAGAGGTAAGTCCTGTGGGGAGATGCCCATGCTACACATTCATGAAAAGGACTTTTGTTTAACCCCAGTTGTGCCTCAAAGGTTATTATGATTTCCTAACAAAATAATTTTCTCTGTTTTAATCGAAAAGGAAAAAACTGATAGTAACTGTTTTAAACTGTTTTTAGTCATTTGCTTTAAAAATGGACAAGTTTTAGTATTTTTGTCTATAATTAGTTATGAGTTTGAAAGATGAATAGACTGAGGGGGAAAAAATTAACCAGTTAACTGCCACAGGGCTAAAAAGGAAACCATCCTGTTTGCGTCTGTAGACTCTTAAGGCATACAAAGGGTTAAATAAAAGCACTTATTTTACATGTGGCCATCCTCTAATACAAATTCTTGGACTTTTATGTGATCTGTGCCTGACTTGGACTTCATTCAAAGAAATACAATGCTGGGAATACCTGAAGGTTATCATCTTGCAGGATTAAATATGTAAAATGGTCTTGAAGCAGGCACCTTAAGTGTAGGATTAGAGTGAGAGTCCTTTATTTTTCCAGTTCACTTGCCAAATGGGTACCTTACTATTTTTGGAATACAGTCTTTACGATTTGGAAGACAATGGCAGTGGGGTCAGTATTTGATTAGTATACATCTCATGCTCCATCATTCTGGTGCAATAGAAAGTATAACACTGATACGTGTACTTGCCACTGTGCATACTTCCCCTCAGTATTACTCCATAGTCAGTCTGTTAGTCTGCTATTTGCTGGTATATTAATAAGTGGAAATAAAGACATGATCCCCATTTTCTTTGATTTTGCATCCTGGGAAGGAATACAACTGTTGAACAAGTCAGCTTAGTCCTTTAAGAGTGCTTTGAGAGTGGTGATGGAGATGTGCACCACTGAAGGACCAGGCCAACTAATGCAGTGTTAATGGAATGCAAAAGCACAGAGGCTTAATGCTATTCTTGTACTTTGCTGTTTGAGTGTTTAAGTGTTTTGGGGTGGGGGTTGGAGGCCAACATGTTCTCCTGAGTCATATAGTGTAAGTTCAATAAATTCTTCTTAGGAAGGGTAAGACTGAAATCAGATAGTCTACTTAGGACATTTATAAATTACAACCTAATTCTTTCACCAGATGATACAATATAGTGACAATTTTCATTTTAAAAAAATTTATTGATTTGAGAGAGAGGGATAGAAACATAAATTTATTGTTCCACTTACATATGCATTCATTGGTTGATTCTTGTTTGTGCCCTGACCAGGGATTGAACATGAGACTTGGTATATTGGGACGGCATTCTAACCAACTGAGATACTTAGCCAGGGCCAGCAATTTTCAAAACAATATTTCTCATTTAGGAGATACAGATATGACAAACTGTCCATTAATAAATTTATCATTAATTGATTTAAACCATCAAAGGATATCTACCAGGCACAGGATCGTTTTCATTTTTTAAGATGCCAAAATAAGTTCACAAACTTATTTTTCTGTTAATGTTTAGCTCACATGCAGAGCCGTGGAGATATTAGTAAGTATTTATAGCATTTAAAATACATTTGCAGGTACTTCGACCTGGTGTCTTGTGGTTTCTAAGGAATTTGAATGATCCAGATTTTAATCCAGTACAAGAAATGATCCATTTGCCCATTTATAGGCATCTCCGAAGATTTATTTTGTCAGTGGTAAGCATACCTTTATATTATTTTTGAAGTAAAGTGTACTAACTACCCTTTAGATTTTTGCTCAGGGGCACTGGTACAGTAGATTGAGTAACTTAAGCCTGTGGAACTTAGTTGTTAAGTAGTTTTATTGGTTACTTCGATAAGTAAATAACACGTCTACTAAAACAAAAATGCCTCTTATTACTTTAGCAGTATAGTTGATTGCCAAATTATGAGTTTATGAATTACATTTAATTAGCATTAAACCAATGGAGACTTGTTTATATCTTCTAAATTAAACTCTTAACAGAGGGTCTCCAAGTTTCTTCCCCATCTAGAAGAGGAAATTACCTAGTTAAATCTAAATTTTTCCAAATTAAAATTCTAACAGTAATATTGTGCTTTTTGGAAACTTTTGTAGCCATTAATATGGGTCATGTCTTATAATGATTACAGGTGATTTACTATTTTTCAGACAATTCCGATCCTTCATTGTCAGGTTCCAGCTCTCTCCTCACATACCATGCAGTGATTATCCTTTGTGGCTCCTGTTTGAGCCCTTGTGTCCTAGAGAGAGAAGAGGAATAGCCATCTCAGGAATGCATTCTTTGTACAGAGTGATCTAAGTATAGTGTGTTGAGTGAGAACACTCCAGGCCCTGGGTGGGTATAGACTTGGGCTGCATATTGGTTGAGTATGTTCAGAAGTCAGCCTGTCTCCCACAGGAGTGGTTTACACTGGTGTTAATGCCCTTTTTCTTACCGCAGATTGTCTTTGGCTCCATTGTCCTTCTGATGCTTTGGCTTCCTATACGTATAATTAAGAGTCTGCTGCCTAATTTTCTGCCATACAATGTCATGCTCTACAGGTAAGTTTTTGAAATGCAGAAGCTTTTCTAATTTAGCTCTGTTAGGGATTTGATATTAAGAGTACATACATTTAAAACATATTTCTTATCGGGCCATCACTGAGGTAATTGCAAAGAGCCATTTTTCTGCATATGGAGTTTGCCTTTATTCAGCATTTAAATTTTTGCCATACTTAATGAGAGTGGGTTAGTAGCATTATCTTTATATGAGAAGCACTTCATAAGGAATGTAGCCATATTTGCACATTTAATTATGGATATAAAGCTTATAGATGGAAAATGTTCGATTTACAAACTGAAGTCACCTGGAAACCTAGTCTCTCATTCCTCCTGCATTGTTTATATTATCCCTTCAGTCACCTAAAGCAGAAATCTGCCTGGCAAATTATATTTTTCAGTTTTAATTACCCTTTAAATCTGGTCATTTCTAATTCTTTAAGATCTTATCTATTCCAACTCCATTTACCACTTACTACTTTAGTTTAGGCCTTCCTCTTGTTCTTCATTTATGATCCATTAGAGGCCTGGTACATGAATTCATGCACATTGAAAGGAAATTAATTAGAGGAAATATTTTAGAGGCCAAGGAGGGACCTTGGGAGATTGGCTCCAGCGCATGTCTGGCATATCTCGCCCAGTCCCGATTGGGCTGATTGGGGCTGGGGAGGGACCAAGGGAAGGCTCCAGGGCATGTCTGGCCCATGCAGGGGGCAGCTGATCAGTTTCTCTCACATATCAATGTTTTTCTCTCTTCCTCTCCCTCTCTCTCTAAAAAAAAAAAAAAAACCCCACAAAAACATATTGTAAAAAAAAGTTGTGTTGAGTATTGAGTGAGCAGCCATAATCTGCTACCAATGTAGCATCTGAGGTGAGGACTAAGACCTCACCATCAGATTTAACCACACGAAGGTCATTGGTAGCATTTGTAAGGAAGTTTTATGGAGTTTGAGGGGGAAGCCTTTCTGGCCTCTAGATAATGGAGGACAGAGGCGATAAAGACCAGAGTGGGTTTATTCAACTCCTTAAGGAGTTCTGTCATCTCTTTAAATGTTTAATATGATATAATTATAATGGAAAATAGAAATCACATTGTGATTATGGCTCTTTGTGATTACCTTAGTGATGCTCCGGTGAGTGAACTGTCCCTTGAGCTGCTTCTGCTTCAGGTTGTCTTGCCAGCGTTACTTGAACAGGGACACACACGGCAGTGGCTGAAGGGGCTTGTGCGAGCATGGACCGTTACTGCTGGATACTTGCTGTAAGTACAGGCAGGTGATTGGTAGGCATAGTATATCTCGATTAACAATCTTTCTGAAAAAGTACATTTCATGTCTCCGGAAACATTAGTTTTAATAAGAGATAATTTAGTGATATCTGCAGGTATATATAATACTTCTCAAATTTTTTGACAAAAATTTAAATCATTGTGCATCATTTTATGGAGCATGTATGCATATTACTTTCTTACAGAAGTTTGCTGCTGGCCCAGGTTCATTTCATACACAGGGTAAAAAAAATTTTTTAGTGCATTAAAAACAAACCAATATACCCTTATTTTAAAAGTCTTAACCTGATATGAGCTCTTCTCAGATTTGGGTTTTTGGTCATTTAGTCAGCGTTGTTGCACTTATTTTTTTAAAGCTTTATATGTTATGTACTTATTTAAAAGTTGAATCTTTGTGATTTAAACCATTTTTTCCCCCCAGAAAATATACTGTATTCTGTCGATACCTTAATGTGGCATATGTATTTGGCTGTATGTGATCATTTTTTTTTTCCTAACTGCCCTGTGTTTTGCCCTGAGCCTTTTCCTCCTCATTTTTGCCTTACATAACCTGGATTGGAGGTTTTAGTTGAGAATACGTGTCACGGCAGAAACAGTAGCCATCTGTAGAGAGGAAAAGAAGTTGTTTTTTTCCTTAAGATGTTCACATAGAGTATCTTGTGTATTTTACTTTTATTTTTTTTTTCCAGTTACTGATTTCTTTTCAGATACTGACTAAAGAAAACAAAATACATTTACGTTGTGGAATATTCTGTACACTAATTAACATTAAATTTGGAAAGGTTTAATTTAAGGTGGGCACCAACATTTAGACCGAATTGAGGTGATAGTATCATGTACAGATTCTGCTTTTACATTTCCTACCCTAAATAATTATTAGTATCAAGAAAGTAAATCTCATGTCTGCTGTTTACTCTGATCCTGAAGTGAGGATTGTCACTGATGTAATTTTTCCATAGGGATCTTCATTCCTATTTATTGGGAGACCAGGAAGAAAACGAGAACAGTGCAAACCAGCAAGTTAACAACAACCAGCATGCTCGAAATAACAACGCGATTCCTGTGGTGGGCGAGGGCCTGCACGCAGCCCACCAAGCCATACTGCAGCAGGGAGGGCCTGTGGGCTTCCAGCCTTATCGCCGGCCTCTAAACTTTCCGCTCAGGGTAGGTACTGGACAGATTTAACCAAAAGTCAAGGTTTTTTCAAACTTCTATGGAGAAATTTTGGTGCTATTATTGTTGATGTTAGGATGTAGTTATCTGTGTAAACATGTCTTACAGTGTCCTGATAACTCATGTTTTGGTCCATTATGTAACATGTTAATGTCAGGTAAGTTTATAAAATTTTAGAGATGGGTCATAGAATTGGGATTCCATGTGCTATTGCTCCATGCTGTTTGAAAGTAACTAAGTAAAAGACTCTAGAGCAAATACGAAATTAACATTATTGATACATTTCAACTATGTATCAGGAACTAAAATGGGCAGTTTAGTGTTTTCTCCCATTTAATTCTAGCCCAAATACTTAAAGGCCTGAGTGATAATCTCATGTTTATGTTTGATGAAACTGAAGACCAGATTGGTTAAGGAAGAGACCTTTGGTCTGAGTGAGACATTGCCTCAAAATCACCAAAAGTGTTCTTGACAAGGGACACCAATGTTGTTAAATCCCCTGGTCAGGTCTTGATTTTCATTTCACTTGCTCTATTAGCAGTATGTTACATGATTGGTCACTCCTTGTTGGAGTGACCAGGAAGAAAAGTACTTTTTTGGAAGGTGTTCAGGAATCTTTGTAGAAGTGATGCCTGAAATAAGTTTCAAAGCTAGGAGGCCAGGCAGAATGAAGGATGGAAAGGAGAAAGGGCATTTCAGGCTGGTGTCAGGACAAGAGGCAGGTGAGACTTGGCTCTTTATGAAGTCATACTGCTGGGCTTGGGAAGGCTTGTGCCCAGTCTGGTAGAAGGCAAGCAGCAGTCACTGCCTTTCTGCCAGTAGCTACACATAGCTATTTACATTTAGGTTTAATTAAAAGTGAATACAGTTTGTAAAAATGTGGGATGAAAGATATGTTAATTATCTCAATGGTGGAAATTCCCTCACAATATAATGTATCAGATCATGTGGTACACTTTAAATATAATTTCTTAATAAACATTTTTATTGATTTCAGAGATGAAGTGGGGGGGAGAGAGAAAGAAACATCAATGATGAGAGAGAATCATTGATTGGCTGCCTCCTGCACACCCCGCACTGGGGATGGAGCCTGCAGCTGGGCATGTGCCTTCACCGGGAATTGAACTGGGACCTCCTGGTTCATAGGTCGGTGCTCAACCACTGAGCCACAGCTGGGCAATATATTACAATGTTATTTGTCCATTATACTACCATAAAGCTGGAAAAAAACCACCCAACACCTTTTTTGTTGTTGTTGGCAACACACACACACACACACACACACACACACACAGAGCGAATACCATTTAGAATTCTATTTCTCGTGCACAGTGACCCCATATCAGGTGCTCAGTGGCTACAGGTGCCAGTGACTCCTTTGTTGGGCAGCACATTACTGAAAAGATAGCTTCCTCTTCATTAATAGTTGTTTTTGAGAATTTGTTTTTTAAAAAGTGAATATTCAGTCACTAGTGACTGACACTATACTTTCCGTCTGGAAGACAAAACAGGCTGGGTGCTTAACCGGTTAATTAATTGTGAGGGGATATTTAAACCGATTATATACTTTTATGCTCTCCCATAAAAAATACATATTTACATGTTACTTGCTGATTATATATATATAGTTGATTATGTGAAAATGGACATTTATTTTCCTTTTGGCTGAAATTGTAGGTAATTTTATTTAAAATTAAAATTTCCTTTATGTTAAACGGAGGAACCCTGGCAATACCAATTCAAACCATTTCTTTTTATTGGGAGAATTGTGTTGATTCTTTGAAGGGTGTCATAAAGTGCGTGTAGCCCATATGAACCATTTATGCACTCTCATGTTTTGCCTTGCAGATATTTTTGTTGATTGTCTTCATGTGCATAACCTTACTGATTGCCAGCCTCATCTGCCTTACTCTTCCAGGTATGAGCTTATCTTTGCTCTCTAATCATGATAGCATGAAAAGGTGCTGTGTTTTAAAAGGGTATATGTTGCTAAGATGTGATCATTCATCATATATAAAATTGAAATAGTTTTCCCTTTTTAATGATTGCATATGGAGTATTGATCTATTTAGGGTTCTCCACCTCATCAGACTCCTTTGTACTAGAGCATAGTGCTACAAAGTCAGGGTATAGTTTTGTGATTAATTTTTGGAGGTCAAGTACTTGTGGCCAGTTTTTATGGACTTTTGTCTTATTACTGTTGGTTTTCAAAAAGCTGTGCAGCTTAAGTCATTTTTTTAAGCCACTCTTTTGGTGTTAATATGTTTACTCCCGTTATGTAGTTATCTTCCAGTCCACTGCATGCTCTTGATAGAGACCTTTCTGAAGTTATACTGTTATCTTTTTTATCATCTGGTATTCACAAATACTCAATTTTAAATTTCAGTTAAACAACATTTCTTAATCTTATAAGAAGCTGTGGATGAATATAAGTAGTTTGTCATCTCTCTGGAGGTGAAGGGTAAATGGGGGTGGGTCCCAAATGGGGGTGGGCCCCAGTTAGTGTGTATAGAGTCAGAAAATTCCAAATTATACTGATAGTGTGTTAGCCACTTAAGTAATCATTAAGTGGGAGATAATTTTGAGCTCTTGTAAAGCATATACTGAGTGTCTTGATCATAACACTAATTCAATATAATTTTGTAAATCAGATTCGTGTAAGTACTTGAGTTTTCCCACGGGTGCTAAAGCCAAGAAGGAGCAACTAGGAAATTTTACTTCCAAGGAAGATTCTAAATATAAACACACACACACACACACACACACACTCTAGTCTGTAGGAATTGTGATTTACCTTAAACTTGTAAAAATAAAGATTTTTTCATTTTATGTATTTATTTTTTAATCCTTACCCAAGGATATTTTCCACTGATCTTTAGAGAGAGGATGAGAGAGGGAAAGACAGAAATATCGATGTGAGAGAAACACATCAATTGGTTGCCTCCTGCACGAGCCGGACCAGGGCCCAGGCCAGGGAGGAGCCTGCAACCTATGTACCTGCCCTTGGCTGGAATCAAACCCCAGGACCCTTAGGCCCCCAGGCCGATGCTCTATCCACTGAGCCAAACTGTCTATGGCAAAATTTTTCATTTTTTACTGTTTCTGCATAATAATTTCCAACCTTTAGAACTTTGCTCTTAAAGCTCACTACTCATCACAGCTGTTAAAATGACAAAGTTTAATCATTGGGTGTAATGTAAACATTTGAGAAAACTTAGTTTTTGAACTTCGAACAGATTTATATTTATAATTTTTATGCTTCATTTTCATTTTTATCAGAGATATTATGAAAAAGTTAACGAGGGAAACCGAGTTTTAGTACTTGAATTTGGCACTAAAAATACTTTTAATTTCACTAAGATTGTTAACTAAATATTTCCCTGTTAATCCAGTCCCACCATCTAGTGGAAAGAATGAAGTTATGTTTAATTGTAGAAATAAATGCTTAGTGTCATAATACACATTAAAGGTGGCGAGGATGCTATTGCCCTAGATTACTTTTCTGTAGCTGCAGTTTAATTGATGGTAGCTGCAAACTGAAACCTAAACATGTCCTCTCAAAAACACTTTAGCTTAGGAGATTATGAAGTATGGAATAGAAAGTGGCCTTTACATTTTTAAAAATCAAAATGAAAAAAACCCTTATAGTAGAAATATATATATTTACACACACACACACACACACACACACACACATTTTTATAGACTTATCAGTGGTTATTATATCTTCAAATTAACATGCAAATATGTTCATGTTATGTAACATTTACAGGTATTTGTCTTTAAAAACGAAATTATTTTTTCACCCAAGCCATTTGTAAGGCTGCCAAGCAGTGCGTTTATCTGCATTATGTCCTGTAAGACTTGGCAGTTGAGCTGGTTTAGTTTGATTGGAGACTTCGGTTTCAGTGGTCAAGGGCATGTAGGCATGAGTTCAAATTGAGCCTCTTCCCTGTGTAAGCTTGATTGGGTAAGCTTCTGTTGCTGAGCTTAGTTCCTTAATCTTCAAAATGGAAGTAGTAGCTATGTTGACGGATTGTAAGAAGGATTAATGATGGTATATGGAAATTACTTAGGACAACCACTAGCTCCTTTTAAAATTCAAAAATAACAGATAGTTTTACATTAAGTAGAAATCAGTTCATAGAAAAATGTATTGTAAATATGGGTCTTGCTGTTCTTCCTAGCCTCATTAGGAAGTAACCAGGTAAAGAATGTTAATAAACAAATGATCTTGCTTGAGAGTTGGGTTTATTTTGTGAGTCCATTGTAGAATTTATTTATGATAACTGTATCTGAGGCTATTCCTTAGACCAGTGGTCACCAACCGGTGGTCTCAGACCACTGGTGGCCTGTAAAGTCTGAAAGGTTGGCGACCACTGCCTTAGACAACTTTCAAATCTGTTTCCTAACTTCCTAGTATATTTAGATCCTAATTTTTCCCAAGCAAATTAAGATGACATCCTTTGGTTATTGTGTTTTCAAATGTTGTTGTGCCCACTTATTAAAATTAACTTAGTTTTCTGTCTAGACAGTCATTTGAAATAAAATTGTTCTAAATTATTTTAATGCTTCTAAATATTAAAAATATTGACAGCACAAGTAACAGAAAATAAATTTTCTAACTTTTGTCTTATGTGCATAATGATTTCATTTTGTGATAAAAGCCGTGAAAACAACAAAAACCTCAAGCTTTTTCAGTCCCAAAAGCACAAGTAATCGGCATGGCAAGACAGAATGCATATCCCAGGAGAAATCGTCCCCAGTGATTAGCTATGTTTTGGTTGTGTTTTAATCAGATCATTATATTCTTTAAATGTGAGGTGTTTTGTTTTGTTTGATAGCTTTTAATGAAGAGAGTAATATATCACAACGTGTTACCTTTTGACTAATTACTTAAAATGACTGAAAGTACCATAAAATGACATTAACATTAAGATTGTAGTTCTCTTTTTGTAGCCAAATGTCTTATTTATCAGCCTTTCTATTTTCAGTATTTGCTGGCCGCTGGTTAATGTCGTTTTGGACAGGGTCTGCCAAAATTCATGAGCTTTACACAGCTGCTTGTGGTCTCTATGTTTGTTGGCTGACCATAAGGGCAGTGACAGTGCTGGTGGCCTGGATGCCCCAAGGACGAAGAGTGATCTTCCAGAAGGTTAAAGAGTGGTCCCTCATGGTAGGTTTTTCTAATTAAGACTGAACTAATAGGAATAATGGATATTTTTCAGTCATTTGAAAAAAATCTTTTCACCTTTGTTTCTTCATTATTCTGTTGGCATCAAGAGAGTTATTTTTTAATTAAAAAGGCTAGTTCTTTTAAGATACTGGCTTTCTAGTTCTAAGAACCACAGCCAAATAAATGTATTTGAGACGTAAAAAACAATCATGTTATTAAGTGATCCAGTAAGGCTCTTGAGTAAATAATAGAATTAGAAAACTTAGTTTAGAGATTGATTATATTTTTAAGGAAACAGGTGTCCTGTAGAATTTAAATTTAAGAAATTTTAATAGTATTTTTTTCTAAAATTTGATTTTTTTTGATCTATTTGAATATATAAAATCTTGATTTCAGGATTGAGTCAGTTTTTCAGATAAATTTCTTTCCTTTATACAATATATGGCTAATTCAAGAATGTCTTGGCTAATGTAAAAGTGTAGTAAGTAATGTAAATTTTTCCTCGCAATAAAGAACATAATTGCCACAAAGATGGGGGAAATGTCACTGTAAGATACTAGTAATGGTCCGAGTATGGCAATTTATTGATTGTAATGTAGGTAACTGCTTATGGCTTTTAATTTGTATAACCAACTCTTGTTTTGTATTTGAATTTATATTTTGGTTTCAGTGAAAGTTTAAATCTATTTATTATTAATGTTGAAAGAAAATAATATGAGATTCATTGTATTTTATGATTGGAGGGATTTAATTGCTATTTAATTCATAAGATAATGAGATACTTAACTTTATTTAAAATACAGAAACCACCTAATTCTAGTTTTCATTCGATGTTCTTTTAAATCATTAATTTGCCATTTAAAGGAGCAAGTACTGCGTCTTCAAGCACACCTTATTATCACTGTTGTTGAAACACACGTACTCACAGAGGCTGTCTTAAAAAAAGGGAGGTCATCAGACATCAATGCCACTTTTAAAAGACTGATTCCTTTGCCAGGGTTTCATAGTGGCTCTTTTATCCTATTTCTTATTTTCTCTCCGTGTATACTTTCTTTCCATTTTAAAACTTTGTCCAAATTCTAGAGCTGCGTTGTCTGATATAGTAGCCCTGTGGCTAATGGCTATCATACTGGACAATACAGATGTAGGACAATTTCTATCATAGTAAGTTCTGTTGGACCACACTGTTCCAGATGGAGGCACTTTGATCAGCTTGATTTGATTAATTATCTTAATTAGGACAAGGCTGAGCCATTTTCCTATTCCAGTCAACCTCAGGAGTCACAGGTCACCTTGTGGGTAGGTTACCATTGGATCAGAGGCCTGGGGCAGTCAGTTTTTCTTGGACAAACAAAAGCCTCCTACTAAGAATGAGATTGAGAAAAACAGCAGAGCCACCTAGTTAATATCCTATCCTATATAATAAAAGCTTAATATGCTAAGTATCCGGTTGTCTGTTCAACCAATCAAAGCATGATATGCTATGTGACCACCAGGGGGAAGACGCTCTGACGGGTAGGTTAGCTTGCTGCTGGGGTCTGGCCAATCAGGACTGAGCAAGATGGGCCAGACACACTCTGGAGCCCTCCCGTGGTCCCTCCCCAACTGGCCAACCTCCCACATCCCTCTCCAGCCCTGATTGTGCACTAGTGGGGTCCCTCGGTCTGGCTTGCACCATCTTGTAGTCTGGGATCCCTCAGGGGATGTTGGAGAGCCAGTTTCTGTCAGATCCCACAGGCCAGGCCGAAGGGACCCCACTGGTGCACAAATTTGTGCACCACACCTCTGCTATGTAATAAAATGAAATTTCTATAATTTCGTAGCAATAAAGCATAGTAATATGTTTTCATTATAGCTTGAACTTTTATAGTCATATATTCAAATCTCATTTAAACATGTAGCATACAGTATGTGTAAGTTGTTTAATGTATTTATTCTGTTAGACAAAAGGGCAAAGAAGAAAAACTTCCAGATGGAATGAAGAGCTTGGCTAGAAGCCAGAAAGACTCTCATTAATGACATGGCCTTTTGTTTCCTAACAGATAATGAAGACTTTGATAGTTGCAGTGCTGCTGGCTGGAGTTGTCCCACTCCTTCTAGGACTCCTGTTTGAGCTGGTTATTGTTGCCCCCCTGAGGGTTCCCTTGGATCAGACTCCTCTTTTTTACCCATGGCAGGTAAGTGCATGTCTTTTGCACATAATATTTCTATACAGATTTGGCATGAGACAAATCCTTAATTTTTAAAGTGATTTTAAGCATTTGTTTAGAAAGACTCCTTAACAGATAGTATGTGCCTCCTAGTGTTATACAGGATGCAGCATTGAGAAAAAAAAAGGCAGCTCAATATCCAGGAGCTGGCCTGGCACTCTGAACTAGGTCTTAGTGTTCTGTTGGGCATCAGCAATTTTTACAGAATGTCAGCATTACATAAGGTCACTCTGACCATGATGGATCAAGACAAAACAAGACCCCTGCTGAATGTCTGAATACAGATAAAACATGAGTATTGCCGAGACCGGTTTGGCTCAGTGGATAGAGCGTCGGCCTTTGGACTGAAAGGTCCCGGGTTCGATTCCAGTCAAGGGCATGTACCTTGGCTGCGGGCACATCTCCAGTAGGGGGTGTGCAAGAGGCAGCTGATCGATGTTTCTCTCTCATCGATGTTTCTGACTTTCTATCCCTCTCTCTTCCTCACTGTGAAAAATCAATAAAATATATCTTTTAAAAAAAATGAGTGTTGTCCAAACCACAAAAATGACCAATATCCACAGTCCCAGCAAACATGATTGGCTGCTGCTTCATTACCATACAGTTTTAGCCTCAGTCTGATTAATTAAGATGCCCAATTATAGATCCTCTGCTTTCTAATAACATCAGCCACAGAGCAAGGCCCTACTTCCTTAAATCCTTCCCAAATGACCTCACATAGCTGAAATCCGATATCAGGCTCTTCCTAACACGCTGTTACTAAGCATTTCCAGTTCCCCATTCTGTGTTCTCCCTCACCTCAGTGAGTAGTAAATGCAACTTGTTTGGTTATGTGTGTGTGCTCATGGTCTTGACAGTACCCAACACTGTTGCCTTGGAGAATCATTTGAAATTATCCAGTTTCAAGAATGATTATGTATTGTGACCCAGCAGTTTCCCTCTTCAGAATCTGCTGCAAAGAAACATTTACACATATGAGTGTAGGAGGAGGCAAGAGCAAGGCTTTTTCAGCTGCTATATCATTTTTATAATGTCAAAAAAATTTAGAAGCAACTCTAATGTCCATTAATAGAATTAATAAATAAAATGTAGTAAATTTTTACTTTGGAATTTATTGTAGCAGTTGAAAGAATGAAGTAGAGGCTGGCGGCGTGGCTCAGTGGTTGAGCCTCATCCTGTGAAGCAGGAGGTCATAGGTTCGATTTCCAGTCCGGGCACATGCCTAGGTTTCGGACTCGATCCCCAGTGTGGAGCGTGCAGGAGGCAGCCAGTCAGTGATGTCCCGTCTCTCTCTCCCTCTCCCTTCCTCTCTGAAATCATTAAAAATGTATTTTTAAAAAGAATAAAGTAGAACTGTTTATTTTGATATACATATCTCTCAGATGTCTTTTGAAAAATTTTAATTTTTTTATTGATTTCAGAGAGGAAGGGGAGAGAGCTAGAAAGATAGAAGCATCAATGATGAGAGAGAATCATTAATTGGCTGCCTCCCGCACGACCCCTACTTGAGGGGATCGAGCCCACAACCTGGGCATGTACCCTTGCCGGAATCGAACCTGGGATCCTTTAGTCTGCAGTTCTGTCCACTGAACCAAAGCAGCTAGGGCTGTAATTTTAAATTATGTATTGATTTTAGAGAGGGGGGGGAAGGAGGGAGGAAGGGGTAGGGAGCGGGGGGGGAGAGAGAGAGAGAGAGAGAGAGAGAGAGGCTTATTTGTATATCAATTGGTTGATTTGACCGGGTATCAAACCCACACAAAACCTTGATGTGTTGGAGTGATGCTCTAACCAACTGAGCTGTCCGGCAGGGCTCAGGTGTGTTTTCCAATAGGGAAAAATAAGTTGTACACAGACATGTGCACCATGATGTCCTTAATATTAAAACTCTGAACTTTGAAAACAAAACAACTTGTTTTTTTTTTCATTCTTGACTCTAAGCTCTTTGCCTTTCCTGCATCAAGCAGCTGCTGATCTGGGAGGCTGAAGAATGCAGCAGAGGAACTAGTGTGGTATAGTCTGGCTGAGGGAAAACACTTGGAAAGCAGTGGGTCTTGAAAGAGCTTGAATCTCAGTGATCTGTGGGCCTCTTCAGGAGGAGCCTGGGGTGGCAGCGGAGGTTCTAGTAACAGTTCAGCAGAGCTGTGAAGGCATCAAGCTAGAAGCTGTCTGGGAGCCTTTGCGTGGTTTCTTTAGGCCAAGCGTGGCTCCATATGCTGACATAATCAGCTCCGTTAACGCCAGTAAAACAGCCTAAGAATAGTTTGGTGAAATAAAGTCGTGGCACTGTTTTGTTTATTTGCTCCTTGACATCTCCATCAATGTTATGCTTTTCCTAATTTTCTTGGGAAAATAAAATAAATTTCTGAAAGGTACAAGAATGATTTTGATAGGAATGTTCTACTTGAGTCATTGAGGAAAAGAATTTCTGTATTTTCCAGCATAACGTTAATCATCTGTAAAACTCTTACTCATCCTGCAGGACTTCTGTTTTGAAATGAAATAATTAAGAAAATTATATAGTCTCTATGTTGGGTGAATGCTAAAAAGAATAGCAAAAATCTGTTAAACGTTTTTTATTAACCTAGGACTGGGCACTTGGAGTCCTGCATGCCAAAATCATTGCAGCTATAACATTGATGGGTCCTCAGTGGTGGTTGAAAACTGTGATTGAGCAGGTAAGTAAAATCATTTTTCAGAAAAAGACTGGGAGTAATCATGATTACATTTAGCTGATGGGACTCATTTTTATTCTTTCATCTTTTCTGAGTTTTCTACATTTTCTTTAATGAGTATATATAACTTTTTTTAAAAGGAGGAGTCAATTGCTCTTTCATCATCATGAATTTTCATCTTCCATTCTTAAGACTTCTCTTATCTAAAGGTTAACCAGGAGCTTAAAGCACCTAGAACCTTATCCAAAGTAAAGACAAAATTAGCTTTGTGCTTTTTTTCAGGGCAGAAGTTCTGATAAGGGCTTGTTGTTTAGTTTTCTAAGCGTGTAAGAGGGAAAAAGCTATTGTGCAAGACAACAAATAAAAGGCAGAAAAAATAATAGATTTACAAACTTAGAGCTAAGTTTGTAGCCCCTAAGAGTATTATGGAACCATCCTATCTAATAAAAGTAATATACAAATTGTACCTCTGATCAAGCTATGCCCACAGCCACACCACAGCCAGTCAGCAAATTATGCAAATAAACCCCAACCAAGATGGCTGCCACCACTGAGAGCAGGAGCGAGGCTTGGGTTTCCCCGGCAACAGAGGAAGCCAAGCTTTCTGCCTGGCATTGCTGGTCTAGGCCTCCACTCAATGCTACAAAATTTCAATTATAAAAGGTACATAATCTGAACAGAAATGGCGGCAGCCACGGAGCTAGACAGAGCAGAGGTTGGGGTTGCCTGGGCGATGGAGGAAGCCAAGCTTCTGCAGCCCTAGCGACTAGGCCTCTACTCTAGGCTACAAAGTTTCAAATGGCTGTCGCCACAGAGCAAGCAGAAGGCTTGGCTCTGCTCCAGGCTACAAAGTTTCAATTGTAGAACATAAATTAATCTCAGATCCCAAGGCCTCCACTTGGGTCACTAAGGGGCATGGCCGGCCTGCAAACCACAACAGACCCCCTCACCCAGGCCGCCCCACACCCCAAGGGAACCCCCACTCTGATCCAGGACACTCTTCAGGGCAAACCAGCTGGCCACCAGCCATGCATCAGGCCTCTATCCTATCAAATAAAAGAGTAATATGCAGATTGACCATCACGCCTACACTCAAGAGGGCTGCCCCATGTGATCAAAGATCCTGCCCCCATGTGAACACAAGATGGCTACCACAAGATGGCCAGCAGGGGAGGGCCATTGGGAGGTTCCAGGCCTCCAAGAGGGCAGTTTTGGGCAATCAGGCCAGCAGCAGGGAAGGGCAGTTGGGAGGGACCAGGCCTGCAAGGAAGGGCAGTTGGGGGCGATTAAGCCTGCAGGGGAGGGCAGTTAGGGGTGACCAGGCCGGCAGAGGAAGGAAGTTGGGGGCAAACAGGCTGGCAGGGGAGCAGTTAGACATCAGTTAGGCTGGCTGGGTAGTGGTTAGGGGATGATCGGGCTGGCAGGCAAAAGCGGTTAGAGCAGTTTGGAGCCAGCAGTCCTGGATTGTGATAGGGATGGGGCCTAAATGGGCCGTCAGACATCCCTCGAGAGGTCCCAGATTGGAGAGGATGCAGGCTGGGCTGAAGGACATCCCCGCCGCCCCCCCCCCCCCATGTGCACAAATTTCGTGCACCGGGCTTCTAGTCAGATAATAGGTCCTTGTGGTGATAAAACCTTGAAAAAGAAATTGTGCTTCTGTATTCTGATAATAAGACTAGGAAATATACAATTCATTTTAGGAAGATTTCTATCCAAAATAGCCAACATAACAGATTTGATGCTTAATTCAGTTTTAGTTATCTAGAAAATGTTCTTGTGGACAAACCTCTTATCCAGTGCCCAGTAAATAAAGTGTTACAATTCTGTAGCAATAAAGGTGCACCTACTTTTTATTAAGAAATAAAAAGCCATTGTTTCCAGCTCAGTCTGCACAAGAAACTGGTAATAATAATAATAATAAAAATCCCTATACCTGGAGATTTGTGGGGGTGGGGAGAGACAGGGAATTGCTTTGTGTTTGCATGCATTATTTAAATGTGGGCTTACGCTGTAAGGGACCAAAGTGAGGTGGATTGTGGACTGCATGGCAGCATATCCATTCAGGTAGGAGTGTGGGCCACTATACTCTAGAGTCTCCAGGTAAGACTCCTTTGCCCCCTTGCAAAGGAGAATGGAGAAAAAGGGTTTAATCACTGCTGGAGGCTGTGAAGCACTGTTGATTTTTATAATATTTTGCGCTCTCATGCTTTTTTCTCATACAAATGTGTAAGTTTAAAATGATTGAGAGAAACTAGGATGCCTTACGGCATGACTGTAAATGTATCTGGGTTAACCAGGTTTCTTTGGAATTGGAAGCTACCTCTGGGTGGTTAATGCAGTTGGTCATTCTTTCTGGTCCTCTCCTGAGGGATGGGGTGAGGTGTATCCTGAGGTGTGACTGTGGCAATGTGAGGCTGAAGTGCTAGGGGAAAACAGGAACACCACTCCAGCCGTTTTGTCCTCCTCTGCATGCCATCTTTGTTTCCCATTATGCCCAGGATTTGCCCTCTCTCATCTACTGTTTCCTCTGCAGTACTTTCTGGATAGGATTATGAAAATGCTCTAGAAACTTTTGAATTAAAAAATACTCACTGTAGAATAATTTCATATTACATAGTACCTTTGTTTTGTTAAAATTTGAGTTATACAAGTTTTTCTGAAACATGTTCTTTATAATTTTTCTATCTATCTATCTATCTATCTATCTATCTATCTATCTATCTATCAATCAGTCAATCATCTATCTAAAAGGCTAAGCAATCATTATGACCGGTCAACCAAATGACCAGTCACTATGATGCACACTGACCACCAGGGAGCAGATGCTCAATACAGGATCTGCCTCCTGGTGGTTAGTATGCTCCCACAGCCAACCTCTTCATGGCTAGCTAACCTCCTGGTCTGGCCAGGCTGAGGGACCCCACCCGTGCATGAATTGGTGCACTGGCCCTCTAGTATTCAGATAAAATGAATGCAGTCTTAAATGGTAACAGATGAATTACAGAATTACTTTAATATGGTCTAAACTAATATTACTGGATGCCATCTGGTATTATTGTACAGATCAAGGCTATGTGTAATTATGATGATAGATTATTGTCTTATTTCATATATTAGTAGAGTTAATTGCAAAGTATAAGGAGGTAAATGCATTTCTTTAAAAACTTGTGGGTACCACACTTAAGTTTGTATTTCAGAATTTGCCTTGACTTCGGAAAAATAATCCATTTGAATCCTTTGGGACTGGTATATTCAACTCCCTGCAGTGTGGATTCAGTAGAGATTACTCTGTAAACTTGGAGGAATTGTTTTGTATCCTCATTCTCATATTTCCCCCCATTTTCAGGTTTATGCAAATGGCATCCGAAACATTGATCTTTACTATATCATCCGTAAACTGGCAGCGCCTGTGATTTCTGTGCTCTTGCTGTCCCTGTGTGTACCTTATATCATCGCATCTGGCATTGTTCCTTTACTAGGTGAGTAATGCTAGCTGGGGAACTTGAGAGAGAGCACCTTTACTTTATTTTAAATATATTTTTATTGATTTCAGAGAGGAAGAGAGAGGGCGAGTGGGGTAGAAACATCAATGCTGAGAGTCATTGATTGGCTGCCTCATGCACTCCCCCTACTGGGAATTGAGCCTGCAACCTGGGGATATGGCCCCAACCAGGAATTGAACCGTGACCTTTTGGTTGATAGGTCTACTATGCTCAACCACTGAGCCACTTGGGCTCAGCGAGAGAGCACCTTTATTGACATTGTTACATTATTGTCACTTCTGGTATCACAGGTTGGCTGGCCCCAACTGCTTTATTTGTGAATATAAACCCAGCTAAAACAGTGATTTCAAAAAACAATTTTCCTAAATTTGACTACTCAGACCAAGATTAAGAGGATCATAAAGCCTTTGGTACAAGTTTTGTTTTTCTCTAGGCAGATGAGAAAGTACTAACATTTACACTCTCCCCAAAATTGGCAAGAAGAGATTTCCTTCAAGTTGTCTTTTAACTAGAAGTGCTGTGATCATATACTTAAAAAAATTAAGGGTATGTTGTAATTAATTTTAAAATGTTCTTTAGCATAGAAGAAAAACCCAAGAGGAGTTGCTAATTTGTGACAATTCATCAACTAGAAATGATCAGTTTTGTACTGAAGAACCCCCACAGGAACGTAAACCCAGCATGTGCTCAAAATTATCAGCACACAGTTTCCCCCTTTAAATCTTTTTCTTATGAATTTACTCATACTGACTAGTATTTTCATCCATCACGTTGCATGAGTCAGAAACCTTGAAGGGCATTCATGTTACCTGAGGCGCTCTGCTCTCCATACTCAAATGGTCGTCAGGTCCCAGTGACCCGACATCTGAAACTCATTCTCTTAGTTCTGCCCCTCTTACCCGTGGCTCGGGCTGCCCATCACCTATCACCTTAACACCAACAGCCTCCTGTCTAGGTTCCCTGCTTTGACAACTAATTCATTGTCTACACTGCGGCCACAGTGACTTTCCAGAGGATGAGTCTCATTGTTCCTCTTCAGTGAACATCCTTTCTTTGGTCCCTTTAGAACATAATACAGCTCCTAGCTCACTTCAAAGGCTCCTCCTAGGCTTACTTCCTAGGCTTGCTTCAAAGGCTCCTCCTGGTGCTCTGGTTTGACCTCACTTGTTGGCTCACTTCATTTTATATGTGACAGGTTTTAATTAAGCATCACTGACCAGTCCCTCTTGTTCTTGAAAGGACATATTTTTATTTCACTGCCATTCCATATACACTTAGAGTTCTTTTTCGTTTACAGGTGTTACTGCGGAAATGCAAAACTTGGTCCACCGGCGGATTTATCCATTCTTACTGATGGTCGTGGTATTGATGGGGATCTTGTCATTCCAGGTCCGCCAGTTTAAGCGCCTTTATGAACATATTAAAAATGACAAGTAAGTCTAGACTCCGTAATTTAGCCACTCATATTAAGATTTCTCACTTGTTTGTGTCTAATGTGATGAATCACAGAAGGGAAAATTGCTCAGATTCTGGATGTATTTTGAGGTAGAATTAATAGAACTTGGTAACAGATTGGATGAGGATATGAAAGAGCATTGCTAAAGATCAGCGATTTTCCCTGGTGTGTTGCAGGAGTTTTTAAAACATATACTACCTGACTCTTTAGTCAGGGGTACTAACCTCTTTTTTCTTAGATTGTCAAATAAAAAAAAAATGACAACAGCCAACACAATAATAATGTTTGGCATGAATGAATAAAAATTAAACCTATTAATTTTGTCAAGTCAGCAAAATTTATTTATTTTTTGGGTGTGCCACACAATTTTAGTAATTAGTGTATGTGTGCTGTGAGATGAAAAAGGTTGAAAATCGCTGATGTACATGAAAATGAAAAGACTGGGAGAAAGTGGTTTGAGGAGGATTTTTTAAAATATTCATTTCAGATGCTTTGATTTGATAAGATATGAAATAATTGGAGATATAAAGAAATCTATGTTAAGAATTTGTAGAACCTGCCTAAGCCTTTTTTTGCAATCAAGGGCCATTAGGTTACTCTGACCACTGCTGAGAGGCTGCAAGGTTACTACAAATGTGTCGAGCCTCTGTTTTGAGAAAACTCTGTGACCTTACCTCACTGAGAGATTGAGAACAGCTGAGAACAGCAGCCATTTGACCTTCCATGTCCTCACAGAAGGCAGAGTCTTGCTCTGCTTCAATGTTGTCTAGCAAAAAAAAAAAAAGTGAGTTTATAGCTATCTGTCCTGGTTTGCCTGGGAGAGTCCCAGTTTGCACATGCTGCTTTCCTGTCATTATTAGAACCCTCGGTTTGGACAGCAAATTATATGCTCACCTTATTTACTCTGAGAGCTCCTAAGAGTATTATTTTTTAAGTTTAGAATGTTCAAGGCTTCTCCAAAGCCTGTAGTGACAGTGGAAAACACAAGTGCATTTTTAGGTGATGGGAGTACAAAGTCTTTCAGACTTGAAAGAAGGGGAGGAGGTTTCAGTGATGAGAGTCTGCTTTCTCACTTCCCTTGTTTTGGCAAGGTCTTACTGGGCATCGATGCTTCCAAATGGCATGGTACTTGCACACTTGTACCCTGCCCCTCTAGCTTGTTGCCATTCAGTTTTGTTACAGGCTTCCAGGGGTCAAGCTCGAGGTCATTCCCTCATGTTTAGTGAGGCACATCACTGCTGCTTTTTAGCAGCCCCGGCTGATGTCATGGCTGTAGTGTTCTGGTGGAGGACCTCCAGGCTTGTCATTTCAACCACAGTTACTTCTGTCTCTGTGTCTACTGTCCTGCACTCTTGACCATAACCTCCCTGTCAGCATGTCATATGAATTAGGAAAACTTCATATTCTGCTCTTGGACCATACCCTCCTCCCTACCTTCTGTCACTTGCATACACTTACTTCTCTTTCATCCCCCATTTGATATCATTGAAATCATTGTCCTTTGATAGCTCCTTTTCTCTAGAGGTATAGCTGTTCAGGTTCTACTAAAAAGGTTAGGCTAGTCCTCCCTACTCAGCTTTCTGACTGTTGTATATCTAGTCCATTTCAGATCTGCCCACTAAGCTGCTTCATAAAATACAGTCCATACAGATAAATCCCTGCGTAAGTTTCTTCTGCCTTACGCTCCTCAGGCCTCTTGAGTGTATGAGTTCACGAGAAGCCCTAAACTATGGACTGGGGCACGTGCCTCGTTGTCAACACTGCGGCCTCTGACCTGTGCCGCTCAGGTCTTTGCTAGAGGAAGACCGATGGGAAGGTCTTCCGCCCCTCACTATAAGGTGCCTGCCTCTGTGCCTTTGGCAGGTGTTCATTCTAGACTACCTACCTAACCATGAAAGTAGGAGTGAAGTGATCTGATTTTTCATTTTTAGAAATGAATCACTGACTGCTTTGTGGAAGTATGTTTCAATATGTAAGATCATATAAGAGTAACTCCCCTGTTTTTATATCCTAGGTACCTTGTGGGCCAACGCCTTGTGAACTATGAACGGAAATCTGGCAAACAAGGCACATCTCCACCATCTCCACAGTCGTCCCAAGAATAAAGTGGTTGTCTCAACTACCTTGACCTTCCCCTTGCCTTTACGTGTCCTTTTCTGTGGACTTCTCTCTTTGGAGATTTTCTCCAGTGATCTCTCAGCATTTTTTTTTAAGTTAAATGTATTTGACTTGTGTTCTCAGCATTTGGAGAGAGCAGCAGGTTACGTTGCTGCCTTCCTGCATCTTCTGACATCACTGCTGTCTGAGATCTGTATATGTGTAAATAGAAGTTCCTGGATACCCTAAAACCTTGGATTAAACAGAATGTGCATTGTACATCTTTAAACAAATGTATATTAATTTATTAAATCTAGTTGTCACTTTATTTTGGACCTGCTGTGATCTTGACAGGAAACGTGCCACAGAGCCACAGTGCAGAGGTGAGACTTACTAATGACGTCTCTGGACCACAATGTCATGGTGTTCCTAGCAGTTCTTATTCAGTGAACTGTACATTCTGTGTGTCATGGCTGTTGAGACCTTACCAAGAACGTAAAGGAAACAGAAATCAGCAGTGGAGTATCTGTGGTAAGAAAACGTGAACTTTGTGCTTCACTGTCAATCGTTTTTGGAAGTTATTTTGTATAACACCAAAGCTGTTGTACATTTTCTACTGCCTGATTTTTTTTCATGTGTCCGTGTTTGTAATATTGTATAGTATCTTGTGCTAGTTGAGGAAATTATTTTTAATTTTGATAATTTAATATTCCTAGTGATTAGCATTGGGAGTTGGGTTTTTGTGCTTGTTAGGGGCATGCCTATACTTAGAGGGGGATAAAAATCCAAAAGAAGATTTTCATTAGTCTCATCCTCCTTTTCCCACACAGCTATCTTTTTTCCTTTAGGCAGCAGTAGCCTTACAGAATAAGTCTTACAGAATATTGTCACCAATGACACTGCATCTTCTTCGAGTTGGGACAGACTGAGGTGTTCCTTAAATGTAGACATGGTGTGTGGTCTGAGATCGATAGCATTAGGAAAGACTGGTTAGAACACAGTCCCGCCAGTTAGTGCATCATTGGGTGAGGATTAGGGAGTACATTTCTCCTAGTTTTCCGTGAATCCCAAGGTTTCTAAAAATTTTTTATTTACAGAGTAAAACTACAAACAAAATCAAATTGATTTTATTTATCCAGAAAGGAACCTGGTTGAGTTGGCAGTTTAATAGAGGGGTGCAGAATGTATTTCATTGGAAATGTGCTGTAAAATCTCAGAGAACCGAACACATAAACTTGGTTTTTCCCTTATAACCAAAGTTGCAAGTAGAAGTTTAGAGAAATAAAAGTTAGGCACATGATCCAAGTATTTAATGGTCATGGTTTAATGTAAGGTAGTGCTTGTTTTTGAACGATAATCTAAAAGTTCTCAGAGAAAATGAACAGCTTATGTCTTCAGAAACCATATAAGAATTTCCATATAGTATTAAAGCCCATAACTCAAATCTGAAGATTTTTTTAAATAGGAAAGTTAGCCACATAAGCTACCAAAAGAAAAAGCAAATATTCTGGTTTTATAATTAAACAATTTTTCCCAAAGTGGTAAGCAATTACTTAACTTTGTTTTAAAACATCAGTATATATATATAAAAAAAAGCTTGCCATAGGATTCAGTGTTACACTTTTTAGCACTTTGCAGTAGGCCTTTCTCTTGTATTTAAAATAAGGTCTTTGAGAGCCCTGTCTTCACTTAGAAATTTAGTTCTACTATAAAAAATGAGCATTTTAAAACATATTGCCACCTGTCATGGTATATGTCCATACAAATAGAGAAACTATCAAATTTGGCATATATCTTGATTATATTAATTTTTTTTGAAATTTTCAGAGAATTTGTAGATGTTGACATAAAGTCATTAGAACATATTTATCTGTTTTACCAGGAAGATATAGGCAGATACTGCAAAAGATTAAAAATGGTTATTCTACAACATTTTAAATCTTATCAGATATTTTGTAATATATATATATGAATGGCCAAAAAGTTGCCCTCCATTTTACTTGTAATAACTTGTCTTCTGTAATGATTTCTCTCAATTTTCCAGTTGTGCTTTGTTCTGTTTTCAAAACGATGAATACTTTCCCAAGGAAAGCCTCTGCTGGTTACTATTTACATGGATAGCATCAAGATTTTCTTAGTTATCTTACAAATATTTAAAATAACTAGTTCAGAAAGTGCTAGTATTGCTGCCTTTCATGTAGAATTTATTTTTAATAATAGTATCGTTTTATTTAATTTTACATTGGGTTTAAACAGTTAATTAGGAGAGAAAACTTTTGCTTTAGTTTTACTATTTAGAAATTGAAGACAAATCAACATTTAGGGTTAGTTGTACATGACCAGATGGCCATAGTATCAGGTGTGCAGTTGTTCATTATTAGCAAATTATGTTTGATTTTTAAACTTAATACTAAGTACTAAAAGATGAGATGAAAACTGAATAAAAATGCCAATGTGAAGTTTGTGTATGGCAAGCTTTAAAAAAGCTAAATGTTTTTAGGTGATCTTTTCCTGTTAGTTTTTTGGAGAAACAGTAGAGATTAGACATCTCAATTCTAGATGTAAACAAAGTAGTTTTTATTTCAACGTTTAATGTAACTGTTATTACTATGGATTCTTGTCTTGGTGTTTTTTTCCCTTTTCCTTATTCAAGTAATAGTAAATTTTTCTCAAATGATTTGATCTTAGATATGTAATATCTGTATTGGCAAAATGCTGTCATTAAAGTATAATTCTTGAATTTAGGCTGAATTGATGACTTTTTAAAACAATGCAAAGCAGCACTGGATATTTCTACATTGTATTGTGTTTACTTACACACACACACACACACACACACACACACACGCACACACACGCACACACTAGTGCCAGTATAGAATACTGGCACAAAAGTCACAAGGTAGCTGCTTATTCTCATGTTCAGGATTATTTTAATCTGTCTATTTACTGTGATAAGTTTTTTACATCATAAAATTATTGTGTTTAAAATACTCCTTTAGAATGGTATCTAATGAATCACAATTAAAAGACAAAAGTGAAATGCCTTACCACTAAAGTATTATTAAAGCCTGTTTGTGGAGATTCTCTGACTTGTTGGAACTGTCTTGGATCTTTTTACTTAATTTGCTCCCTCAAGTAGATGTTTTCCCTTCACTCCTTTTTTTTTTTTTTTACCAGCCAGGATGAGCAAGGGCTACTTCAAATAAAACCATTAGTACAGCATGAAGCTAGACAGTGTATATCTTTTCATTTCTGTCTTATGAGTGCCTCATTTTTTAGTCATGGAAGTTCTATAGTACCTTCAGTGACTATGTAGTGACTATAAAGCCTGGGCATGACTACTATAAAAGCTAAGTAGAACACTTTGTTATTTGGGATACCAGTTTTCTATTAAAGCAAACATCTTAGATACCCAGACCAATGTTATGTATATATTCTGAAATGTTTCCCCTCTTTTATGTGGTCATTTGTTGTCTTCTGAGTTGAGAGAACAAGATTGAATAAAGTGAACGTTAGTTGTAGTCGAGTATTTTTTTCCTTGTTGGCTTTTGCTTTATTGTAAGATTGCTTGAGAGTTACAGAAATGTGTATTATTAGCGTAAGTTGACAATCCAGATACATTTAACATAATCATGAAAGTAAAATAATTCAAGTTACATGTGATGATAGCCCCTCTGTTCTAAGTATAAATTTAAAATGATAGTGGCAGAGGACACATCCTTCCTCTTCTCTCTCCCTTACTGTAACAGACTCTTCACCAGGAAGAGCAAAGAAAGGCCCACATCTGTGGCACCCACCTCTGCCTCACTACAACATCTGAACATCAGAGCTGCACCAGGTTGCCTCTTTTAGATAGCTGCTTGGTTAGAGTAAAACCAATCAAACCCATTTTATGTAATTGACCATAAGTTTCAGAGAAAAAGGGAAAGTGTTCCATGAGGTTTTTTTCCTCCTCACTGTGCTGTATGAAGAGATCTTGTTAAAATATATATATATATATATATATTGTTGATTTTTTTCAGAGAGGAAGGGAGAGGGATAGAAAGTTAGAAACATCGATGAGAGAGAACATCAATCAGCTGCCTCCTGCACACCCTCTACTGGGGATGTGCCCGCAACCAAGGCACATGTCCTTGACCAGAATCGAACTTGGGACCTTTCAGTCCGCAGGCCGACACTCTTATCCACTGAGGCAAACTGGTTTTGTCAGAAGAGATCTTTTTGTTTCTAATATTTCTTTGTTTCTAGGTTCAGTTTTTTCCCATTTTTTTTTAAAGTTATTGGGAGTGACACTGGCTAACAAAATTATACAGGTTTCATGTGCACAATTCTATAGCACATAATCTATATACTATTGTGTGTTCACCCCAAGTCAAGTGTCCGTCCACTACCATTTATCCCTCGATTTTTCTTTAAACAAATGCTTTTTTATTTTAAATGCAGTGGTGGTATAAAGTTGAATTTTAATTCTGTGAAGTTGATTTTTTACAGCAAAGGAAATTGCATGGGGCCATTAACTCCCCCACCTCCCCTGCAGTTTGCAGCCCCTTTATATATATATATTATTGATTTTTTTACAGAGGGACAGAAAGTCAGAAACATTGATGCGAGAGAAACATTCATCAGCTGCCTCTTGCAGACCCCCTACTGAGGATGTGCCTGCAACCAAGGTACATGCCCTTGACTGGAATCGAACCTGGGACCTTTCAGTCTGCAGTCCGATGCTCTGTCCACTGAGCCAAACCATTTTTAGCATGCGGACCCTCTTGATGTAAACATAGAACCCATACCACAAGTGGATTAAGAATCTGAGAAGGTAACATCCCTTCCTAGCCCCACCTCCCACGTACACGTATTTCTGGTGTCTGTTTTGTTTCCTTGCACTGTACTCAACACTAATTGAATGAGGCATTGGGTCTGCCTTCAAGAAGTCCAGTTAGAGTGGAAAAGAACAAAAAAAGGAGCAAAAGATCCTATTAGAGATGTGCATAAGATGCCACAAGGAACAGATAAAGTATGTACCTGGGTAGAGTCTGTGATGACCTCGGTATGTTTTTAGTTACATTTGGGATATATAGGCACCCTTCCCCACACCCCCAATTCCTGTCAGCCTCCTGCAGTTACTTCCACTCAGTCCCACACTTCACTAAAACCATATGTCAAGAGCCAGTAACCTGGGTGGGGTCCCTTTTGGCACTTTACATTATCTGATCATCTTGAAATTTTATGTAGGTAACTGTTGCCTTTCTGCTGCTTGCTTGCTCAGTAACTTCTGTAGGACAAAAAGGTTTATGCCAGGAAGCCCATTCATTCACTTCTTTGTTTTTTGCTCGAACGGATGAACCCCTTCTGCTGGCTGCACGAATCCATTGGTCTGATGGAGCAGAATGGAGTCAGTATAGAAATAAACCCATATGTATATGGACAGCTGATTTTTGTCAAAGGTACAAAAGCTGAATAAACGGTGCTGGAATAATTGGACATCCAGATGCAAAATTAAAAACAGATCTATATCTCAACATAAGTGAAAGTTAACACAAAATGAATTACAGCTCTAAGTATAAAACTCCAAACTATAACTTTGGAGGAAAACAAAGGAAAAATGGGCAGCCTGGGGTTAATCACATATTTTGATACAACCCCAAAAGCACAACCCATAGAAGAAAAATTTGATGACTTGGACTTGATCAAAATGGAAAATACCTGCCCTTTGAAGTATACTGTTTAGAGAGCAAAAAAGCCATGGGGTGGCAGAAAAAGTTGCCAAACATTTCTGATAAAGTACACGCATTCAGCCCTAGCTGGTTTACCTCAGTGGACGGAGTGTCTGTCTGCGGACTGAAGGGTCTAGGTTCGATTCTGGTCAAGGGCACAGGCCCGGGTTGTGGGCTCGATCCCCAGGCAGGGGCTTGCAGGAGACAAGGCAGCTGATCAATGATTCTCATCATTGATGTTTCTCCCTCTCTGAAACCAATAAAAATATAAAAAGTTTAAAAAGTACATGCATTCAGGTAAGTCTCAAAAAAATCCCATAGTAAGAAAACCTTATTGATTTAAAAATGGGCAAATATTTAAAAAGACTAAAGTGGTTTACAGATGGCAAATACATGCAAACCTGTTCAACGTCATTAGTCATTGGGAAAATGCACATTAAAACCAAAATGTGATCCCACCACACCTATTAGAAAGGCTAAAATTAAAAATACTGATGGTGTCATGGGTTGGAGAGGATGTAGGGAAGCTGGGACTCCCATATTCTGCCAGAAAGTAAAATGGTGCAACTACTTGGGAAAAGAGTTGTGCACTTCTTAAAAGATTAAAATATATACTCACCACTCCTATTTACTGAGAAAAGAAAGTGTAAATCCACATGAAGAATTGCACATGAGTGTTTATAGTACTTTTATTTGTAATAGCCCGAAGCTGGAAACAATCCATATGCCCATCAGCAAGTGAATGAGTAAATTATTATCAATACAATGAAAAGCAATTAACTATTGATATACACCACATGTACAAATCTCAAAATATGCTAAGTGAAAATAGACCAAAAATGCATGCTTTTGTTTTATATACAAGTCTAGAAAATCTAAAGAAACCTATTTATCGGAAGCAGATCAGTGGAGTGGTGAGGAGGGAAGGATTTTAAAGGGGCATGAAGAAACGGGTGATTTATGACATGTCTACATAAGTCAAAATGTGTCAAATTGCACACTTCAAATTTGTGCAGTTTGTTTAAAAAAGTAACACTGTTAATATTGGCTCTGTCGTGGCCCACTCCATACCATTTTTCCTCTAAGTGCCACTTTGTTCTATTTTCTCATTTTTGGCTGCTGACTTCTATTTTTTTTTTTTGAAAGAGTGGAAAGATTTTATTAGTTTTTTCAAATAATGCTAATGTTATCTTTGATAATATTACTACCAAACAAAACTCAAATGGTAGTTCTTAAAAGTTATTTGCCATATATAATTTGATAGAACAGCAAATTTTTTATACTTTTTTTCTAGTCCCAGATTAAAAAAATTTTTATGACTTGTATTCTTATTTCACTGAAAAGATAGAATCTTTCCACAAGTCCACACCTTCCCTGACCCATCACTCCCTGTTTATTGCCCCAGCCTTTTTTCTAGAACAGGTCAAACCTCAGGGCCTTTGCACTTCTGCCTGCTGTGCCTTACTGTCCTTGGTCCAGGCTCTCCCCATCCTCATTTCTTTAGTGAGGCTTATCTAAAACTGCAGCTACTGGGGCATTCCTGTATCTTCTGCCATGTTTTTCTCTTACCTATTTATTAATCTACTATCGGGTTTACCTATTGATACTTGTATGTTTTCCTTCACATGGATGTGAGCTCCATAGATTTTGAAAAACAACCAGTTGGGGATTATTGTGTTCCAGAACAGTCCTTTGGACATACTTAGCGTTCAGTATTGAGGAGATAAGTCATGTAATACGGTTAAAATGGGACCTGAAAGCCCTGTGCCGTTCTCCAGAGGGAACCGTGCCAGCTTACTCCAAACCCCTCTGTCACAGGGGAGGCGACAGGCTCCACAGCCTGCCCTACGGGGCGCTGCTTTCTTCCGCAAACACCTTTCTGTGTCGGCCGCCCCGTCTAAAATTCCCGATTACCGTATTCTATCCTGTGGGTAAGACTACGGCTTAACTTTTCTGAACTAGTTACCCCATTTGACAGGCTGTAGTGAACATTTTTGTCCATGTTACCTTAATTTGGCTCTCAAAGTACGATTGCTAAATCACCAACCTTTTACAGTACCAAATTGCCCCCCAAATGCACTAACACTCATCTTTCATCGGTGTATGAGATTCCTTGATTTCCCACATCGTCGTCACCATTAGTGACTATTTTCAGTTTTTGCTAACGCTGTTCATTTGAAAACGTATGTAGAGGAATCAAGGTTGGGGCTTTGCGCCTTGAGGGAGGAAAAGTCCTGGGCCTGGCTCCACCTGGACGTAGCTCATTCTAGTTCCCCATCGTCCTCTCTGGAGGTGAGCCTTCCTGAGTGGGTGGGTCTCAGGCTTCTTTCATCCAGCATGGGTGCTGGGGGCCGCTGCAGCCGCCAGCCGGGACCCCCCAAACCAGGGCTCATCGCTCGCATGCTGCCCCGGCCAGCACCCACCAGAGGGGAAGTTTCTTCTGCCCTTCCACTATTGTATCGGAAGTGGCTCATTTTCTCTGACACTCAGATCTGCTCAACCATCCTACCTTCACTAAGAAACAAGCTAAACAGACACCCCCCCCCCCCCTTTCTAAATTCTAAGTAGCTTTTAAACTGGGATCTGAAGAGGAGCTCACGAAGGGGAGCCGCTCGGATGCACGAGGAAGTGGATGGAGGCGGGGGCCAGGTTCCTCCAGGGAGGCACGTGCTGCCGGCCCCGGCGGATCCACCCTCAGGACCCGAACCCTTTCGAACGAGGGAGGGCCCGTCACCCCGGCCCTGAACGCCCCGGGGCCAGAGCAAGAGAAGGGGCGTGGCCTTGGTGCACTCGCCTTTCACCGTCGGCAGTGGGAAGGCGACCAAAAGGTCCTTCCTTTTCTAAGTGAGCCGGTCCGCTCCCTCTAAACTAGGCTAAGGGCCCAGGGAACCCGGGGGCCAGTCGGACTGCGCACGCGCATCGCCTCCTGGACGTGCCTGGGGACAACCCACCCTCGGCCCGAGGCGTATGCGCGTGCGCGGCGCTGGGGGGCGGGGCAGGCGCGCGCGTCCCGGTTGCCTGGATACCATTGCGAAACAATAGCACCGGTTAGCGCTTCAGAGCAGCTGTGTTTGGGCCGCTGGAGGGGGCGGTTGGTCCTCATTTTCTGAGGAGGCTGAAGCGGAGCGGGTGAGAGCTCCCGCAGGCCCCCCGACCCCCGGGAAAACCAACTCTTAACCCGACCCCAAACCCGGCCCCGGCCCAGACCCCGGCTGCCGGACCTCGGCCCCGCACCCGGCCCTGTCCCACCCCCGGGGGAGGGCGGGCGGCCCCAGGCCGACTCTCCGCCCTTCCTTCCCCGCAGCACGCCTTGATCGTTCCAGCCTGGTCCTGGTCTTGGAGAGCGATGCCGCTTCCCGACACCTTGTTCTGCGCGCAGCAGATCCACATCCCGCCGGAGCTGCCGGACATCCTGAAGCAGTTCACCAAGGCGGCGATCCGCACCCAGCCCGCCGACGTGCTGCAGTGGGCCGCGGGGTAAGCGCCCGGGGCGCCTCAGCCCAGTGCTGCCCACACCTCAGTTTCCGTCTAGGAAGCACCATGGCTTATTGTCCATGGGACCAGAAGTTGCTGCAGAACCACTTAGCTACAGAGTAGCAACAACTCCATTGCTGGAGAGTGGTATTTAAGCAGATAGACTAGAACTTAGAAAGCAAGTGCATTCGGTATAAAGTTTCTGCATTGCGTTATCCTATCTAATAAAAGAGTAACATGCAGATTGACCATCACTCCAACATACAGGATGGCTGCTCCCATGTGGTCAAAGATTCTGCCCCCATGTGGACACAAGATGGCCACCACAAGAAGGCCAGCAGGGGAAGGCCGTTGGAAGGGACCAGGCCTGCAAGGGAGGGCAGTTGGGGGCCATCAAGCCTGCAGGGGAGGGCAGTTAGGGGTGACCAGGCCGGCAGAGGAGGTAAGTTGGGGGGCAAACAGGCTGGCAGGGGAGCAGTTAGACATCAATCAGGTTGGCAGGGGATTGGTTAGGGTGATCAGGCTGGCAAGCAGAAGCAGTTAGGGGCAATCAGGAAGGCAGGCAGGTGAGCAGTTGAGAGCCAGCAGTCCTGGATTGTGAGAAGGATTTTCGATTGCCTAAGTGGGCAGTCGGACATCCCTGAAGGGGTCCCAGATTGGAGAGGGTACAGGCTGGGCTGAGGGACAACCCCCACCCCCCAACCCCGGGCATGAATTTCATGCACTGGGCCTCTAGTAAAACTATAACCACAGTCCCTTTATTTTATTTGCAAGGTGATTTTTACAACGAGAAATCGGACAGCTGTGTTCCTCCTTCTTAGGGAATCCCCCCCGGGTTAGGGTCTGGCTGACCCAGAACCCCAGAAGTCCTGTTGGGGTACTCAGCCCAAGGTCAGGAAGGCTAAACTCTGCCCAGCATGGTTCACAGCAAAGGAGCCTTCACAGTTCCTTGTGGCAAAAGTTCTATTTCCTGAACAGACATTCCTAATTTTAAAGTTACAAGTCAACAGACCTTAGAACCGTTAGAATAAACCCTTTTGATTTTACAGGAAAGCTCTTTGCCCTTTTCCAGCAAACAGACATAGAAGCTTAATTTTATGACTGCAAGAAGCAGTATAAATTTAACTAAAATGTCTTAGCAAATAGCGTATCGAGTTTTGCTGCCCTCTAAACTATATAACCAGTGACTTAGTTTCGTGTGAACTGCTGTACAAAATCCCATAAAATCTGATGGATTTATACAACAGACATGTTTATTCTCTCATAGTTCTGGTGGCCAAAAGTCCAAAATCAGCGCCACCGGGTTAAAGGCAAGGTGTTGGCAAGGCTTTGCTCTGTGTGCAGGTGCAAGGGGGGACCCATCTGTTTGCTTGACTTTTCCAGCTTCTAAAGCTTCCCTCCTTGTACTCTTCCCCCTCCTCCATCTTTAAAGCCGGTAGTGTGACAGCTTCACGTCTCCATCTCCCTTGTCCGAGGACACTGGTGATTGCATATAGGCTCCATCCAGATAATACAGAATAATTTCCCATCTCATAATCATAGGCAAAGTCCCTATCACCACGCCAGATCAGACACACGGTCCCAGGACTGGGGCCTAGATATCTTACCGGACCTCCCAGGCGAGGCTACTGACTGCTTGTGAATTGGGGCTTGGCCTCTGTCATTTTGGTCAATTGCTTTCTGAAGTAGCTTTCAAGGTTCTTAATAAAAAAGTTATGGCCTCTGGTTTTAATCATTATTCCAGCCTAAATAAAAGACAGTAAAATAAGAAAAGGTAGGACTTGTAAGATTTATTTGTGACTTAATCATTTCTATTTGGACCATTAAATTAGATTATTTGGTATAACACTTCAGAGACAACTATTTTAAGCTTCACTTTAAAAGGCTAGGTTGAGAACTTTCTAAATGTTCTGTGCAACTCATTTCAAGCACAGTCTCGGAGTTTAGGAGAAAAATCAAGCATTACTCATTCGGCAGTGTGTGTGTGTGTGCCGGACTCGGATGTGTCCCAGCTGTCCCAGAACACACTCTGTTAGGACACTGTTGGGAAGGAGGGGACTTGGCCTTGGAGAGATTTCGTAGGCAGAGGTTGGGCTTAAGACAAGGTGCAGGCTGTTCAGGAGGAGGGCATAGCATATGAGCACAAACTCTGCTGTGGGAGACGCCAGTGGACTCTGCCACTGGGGGAGGCATTCCAGCGGCGTTCCAGCGGCAGAGGGGGGACAGCCTTGCCCCCAGCCTGTGTGCTCTGCTGTGATGTCACAGCTCATCAGCTGTGCCTTATGATGTCACCGAGCAGCCTCGCCTCCTGCAGCGTGACAGAGGACAGAATTGGGTTAGTGCTGGAAGGCTGCTTTCGCTCACAGGTGCCTCTAGGGAGCTGGCAGAGTCTAACACAAGCCGGGCTTGCCACTTTTGCGGGCTTCCCCCGCCTCGGCTCATTGACACTTTGGAGGGGACAGCTTTTGGGCCGTGTGTACGAGGGAGGTGGGGTGTAGGATCCTTAGCCGAATCCTAGTCTGCACCCACTAGATGGCAGTAATGCCATCTCCCTCCTATGGTGACAACCAAAATATCTCTGGGAATTGCCAGTGCCGTCTTGGGAAGGGGTCGGACACACACTGCCCCCGGTGAGAGCCGCTGTTCCGCAGGCTCTGTCAGGCGTGGGGCTGGGGCTGACAGGTTATGCAGAATACCGTCCCTGAAGTGGAAACCGTAATGAGGAACAATATGGCAAATCCACGCACCCACCCTGCAGCCTGGCCCTCTGGTCTCACGGCCCACACTGGTCTCACCGCTGCCTTCGTTTTGTCTCTCCCTGTAACCATTAAACAAGATGTGTCTGGACTTGTCTTAGATGAAAGCGAAGTGGAATCTGAGGGGTGAAGAAAAGGGATGAGTTATAAAATGTGCTGTAGTCCATCATTCTACATTTTGTTACCTAGTCAGAGTTGTTTCCAGGGATTCATATCTTTTCACTTCCATCTGTGGCCCGGTGGCTGGGCTAGAGTCCCTCTCCCTGGACATGTTAGTTGTTATATGTCATGGTGCTGGCTGTCAGAGCTGCATGTGACAGGCTCAGCAGCGGGCCCCCTCTGGCATGCTGGCCCAGAGGGGAGTGAGCTTTGCCGGTACCCCTCCCACCAGCCAGAGGCTGGGTGTGCGCCCCCTTTTGACTGGTTGCCCCAAAACATTTCTGTGCCCCTACTTGCCCCCAACCTAAGCAGCAATGTTGGGAGCCCAGAAAGGAACAATTAAGGGGAAAAAATACTAAAAACTAAAACAAAAAAACAAAACCAGGCGGGATCGGGAAGTGTGAGGGAGGGTGGTCTCCGACGGGGCAGAGTGGCCACCCATCCTCAGTGGGGCCAACAGGACGTCCCTGGTCTGGGCACCTTCGCACTGAATAGGCAGAGATGGGTGCACTGAAACCCCAGGAAAAATAGCAAGGCCCGGAAAAGGGCAGACCACGCCTCAGCTGTGGCCATGACATTGCCCTTGGATGCTGTGGCCTGCACTTCCAGCGCCTCTGGCCACATTTCAGGACCAATCAGGACCCTTTGTGCTGTGTCCGCTCAGTACTCCTTGGAGCGCTGAGGCAGGGACTGTCCTTACCCCCGGGTTACAGACAGAGTCGCTGAGGCGGCAGAGGGGAGGTGGGAGAGCCGAGTGGGGGGACCGGCTGGACCTGCCCTTCAGACTCCAGAGGAGACTCCTCCTTCGGGGCCCCTTTAAGGAAGCGCATTCATTAGTATTAATTTGCCTTTTGTATATCGATGAGTCTCCAGGGATGTCTGTTGTTGTTGTTAGGTATTTCTTAGCTTTGTCAAGAGGAGACCCACTGCCCGTCAAGGACAGAGTTGAAATGCCCGTGGCCACTCAGAAAACTGACACCGGCCTGACCCAAGGACTGCTCCGCGTGCTGCACAAGCAGGTATAAGGGCCGAGCGGCCACAGCCGACCGCCAGACAGCCGGCCGCGCCGACACCGCCTCCGCCAGCTCCCTGTCGCTCCCGGCAATAAACCTTGGAATTCCATCCAAAAAGGAGTTTGTTGTATTCAGTGCCTTTTTTAAAAAAATTGATTTTTTACAGAGAGGAAGGGATAGAAAGTTAAAAACATCAGTGAGGGAGAAACAGCCATCAGCTGCCTCCCACACATTCCCCACTGGGGATGTGCCCGCGGCCAAGGTAACCGCCCTGGGAATCGAACCCGGGGCCCTTCAGTCCGCAGGCCGACACTCTGTCCACTGAGCCACACCGGTTTTGGCTTCAGTGCCTTTAGCTGAAGAACCCACAGTAGCTATTCATGATTAGGTTGTAGAAAAGTGAAATGTAATTTCTTTTAAATATCAAATTAAGATGCTTCGGTGCAGCTGGAGTGAAAAAAGGCGAAAGATACGACAGTGACAGTCTAGCCCTGGGACGGCAGATCCCTGTGGAAGCGTGCTGATGAGGCTGTGCGCGCTGCCTCGGGTACCGGGCCCGGCCGGGAGGCGGGTTCCCACCCCGCCCGGCTCCGGGCCGCCCTGCCCCGCAGCCCCGGGCCAGTCTTCTCCAGCCGCTTGCTCGCTCGCTTTCAGAAAAACGCGTTAGGCGGAGGTACACCACCCAGCTTTGAGGCTGGGCGTTTAGGTGATTGGGTCATATTACTAAAAGTGATTTTGATTAAAAAAAAAAAAATGACAGGTCCCCATTATACATGAAAAAAACATTTTTTTTAACTTTTCCATTACAGTTGACATAGTTTCAGGTGTACAACATAGAGCCCATTGTACATTTTGAAGTTCTGGGCTTCTGAGTTTGAAACCGGATCTTCGATGGCTCTCTAGTGAAAGGGAACACGAATCGCCATCGGAAGAGGGTAGCTTGGGGAAGGACGTGCTGGTGTTGCCGAAAACCCTCACACAGATTAGTACTAGCAGGTTGCAGAAGTTGCCCATTTTCATCGATTGTTTTGAAATAGTGGAAGGAATCAATTGAGTTTTAAGATTTCTTCCATGTAACTATTAACATGATTATGGGTGGGATTTTAAATGTTTTTATTTTATTTATTGAAGTTAGTTTTTGATTGCCAGGCCCTACAGTCAGATAATAGAGGATGCCATCCCCAGCACCAGCATGCCCCCTTTAAAAAAATTTTTTTTTAAAATTAATTTTTTACAGAGAGGAAGGGAAAAGGATAGAGAGCTAGAAACATCTATGAGAGAAAAACGTCGATCAGCTGCCTCCCACACACCCCCTACTGGGGATATGCCCGCAACTAAGGTACATGCCCTTGGCAAGAATCAAACCTGGGACCCTTCAGTCTGCAGGCCGATGCTCTGTCCACTGGGCCAAACCGGCTAGGGCCCAGCATGCCCTTTTTATGAAGCGATAGCACTACGCCATGTTTGCTTCACAGCCCTTATTTAAGAAGAAAATTGCTGTGAACATTGCTGTCAAGCTCAGTGCCCCCTCTACCCCCCCTGCCCCCGCATGTTGCCCCGCCCACTGCACGTGTCCCCCTCCCTCCACAGGGCTAACGGGGCCATGAAGTCAGTCCACCCGCCCCTTCATGGAGCACACGGTGTATGTTCAGGTGCTCACAGCATTAGAGGATTCTGTAAACTTAACGTAACTTGCATTGTGTTGTGTTTTCTAAACAGTGTAGCCACAAGCAATTCGTGGAGCTAGCTGACCTGGAGAGGAAGTGGAGAAATCTGTGCCTGCCCATGGAGAAACTCAGAGCCCTCTTTCAGCTGGACCCTTGTGAGCACAAAATCGAGTGGACCAAGTTTTTAGCACTTGGGTGCAGCATGCTTGGTGGGGTACGTACCTGGAAGTGGCGTGTTAGTCGTCATGTGTGAATCGTAGGCCTGGCTGGGAAATCACTCGGGGGCTTCAGTCCCCGAAGGAAACACATTATTTTAGTAACTTTGTCTCAGAGAGGCAATATTTTTTTCAGATACCTCTTACATTTTCAGGCTTATAGTTATTTGAATTTACAGAAATTAAATACTTGTGAATACCTCAATTGAAAAGATGTTGACAGTAGGTAAAATATACGGATGCCCTTAAAATGTATTGAGGTTTTCTTAAACCACACATCACTTGGCAAATGGATGATACCGGTTTTCCTGATCTGTGCAGAGAGGCGCAGAGTTATTTATACTTTAGTTAAAAGCTGTTATTAGTAACTAACAGATACACAGAGACAGACAGCTTTGCTGATGGGAAAATATAACCCCAGGCCACAGGAGTGGAGACAGACGACCCTGCTGTTGCAGAGGAGAGGGGGTTCCCGAGCCCAGGAGAGGGGTGCGAGGGGGGCAGAGCCGGGAGGACTGGAAGGCTAGACTCTGTCTCCAGCCCCCGTGTGGGAGCCACGCTGAGACACGGGTCCGGTGGGGGACAGCTCCCACTTTAAGCTCTTAGAGGAGGTTGAGAAGAGAGACCTCGCTTTACTCCCGTCAGTCTGGACCCCGGAGTCCCTAACTGGATAATTCGTACCCCTCACTCCATGCCACCCGCTTACCTGGGTCCATGCGTGAGCCTCGTGGACTCGGTTTCAGGTCTGAGCCCCGGCTTTCTGTGATGCCGCCCCCCACGATCACCGACACTGACGCAGCCGGCCGCCTGCAGCGGGCTCTGGACGCTCACGTCCCTTTCGTCACACGCAGACCCCGGGACATGCCTTATTTCACTGTCGCTGTTTTTTTAAAAAAAAATACATTTTATTGATTTTTTACAGAGAGGAAGGGAGAGGGATAGAAAGTCAGAAACATCGATGAGAGACAAACATCGATCAGCTGCCTCTTGCACACCCTCCCACCCGTGATGTGCCTGCAACCAAGGTACATGCCCTTGACCAGAATCGAACCTGGGACCCTTCAGTCTGAAGGCCGACGCTCTACCCACTGAGCCAAACGGGTGTGGCTCACTGTAGCTGGTTTTACCTTTATGAAGAGATGATCGTGTTGTTAGTGGTCTGGAACCTGTTTTCACCCCCAGTTAGAGCTCTGCACGTGCTCATCTGTGTCACAGTGCTCTGTCGATGGTCCCGGGGGGGACACTGCAGTTGGCTGCCCATTAGCGGCCCAGGGAGAACCCGCAAACCCGGGGCCGGTGCCAGCCGGTGGCGCCTGCGGCTTTGGCTGTGTAGCTGCCCGAAGCTAACGGAGCAGGCGGGCGCCGGCTGGCCGCGGAGGAGAGACTGGCTCAGGGGTCGCCAGGGAGGCATCTCGGGGGGTCAGAGGGAAGGACAAGGACAATTTAATTACTGAGAACACATCATGTTGTGGTGTTCCCGCAGGTTTTAGTAGTACAAAATTAATAGAGAATATTTGAATTATATTCTTTTTTATTGTTTAAAGTATTACAAATCGTAGTTCATATGTTTCTCCCCCACTTGACTTCCCCCCGACTTTCCCACCCCCCCAGCACATGCCCCCACCTACCCCCCCTCAGTGTCTCGTGTCCTATGGTTATGCTTTTGTGCATGCGTACAGGTCCTTTGGTCGATCTCTTGCAGCCCCTGCCCCCCAACCTCCCCTGCCTCCCCGCTGAAGTCCGACAGCCTGTTCCATGCTTCTTTGCCTCTGTATCTGTTGAATTAATGTTTGAATTAATGTTCGTGCCTCTAAACGTAGGTGAAGTTTATGTTTTAATAATGATGAGAAAGCAGAATGCTGCATGGTTTGGGATCCATCTTTGTCATTTTGATCTCCCTAATTGTGAAGAACGAAGCCCAGGTGTAAAACCACAGGGAACGTGTTGGGAGGGGCGGCCTCGTCTGTGTGCGGTGTGTGCCGCCAGAGGGCGGCATTGGCCCGGGGGCGCGTCGGCCGCCCCGCTGTCCCCTGCCGTCCTGTCCCCGAGCCCCTCCTGCTGGGGTGAGGCTCTCGTGGGAAAGCCTCAGGGTGGGGCGAGGGGGTGCAGAGCGAGTGCCCACAGCGGCGTTGGCAGGAGCCGGAGTCGGCCGGATGCGGTTGTGAGCTGGGCCTCTTGGACGCCCCTGTATCCCACCGGGCCCGGGGAGCTGCTTGGAGCGGTTTGGCATCTGAGCATTTACCTCTGTGCTTAAAAACAGCGCCGCTTCCAAAAGGAGAGCGAAGGAGATGCGCGGGGAGTGATGTAGGACGGACTGCTGTCTCCCCCCCCCCCCCCACCCGCGTCAGGTTTGTGCAGAATTGGAATCCAGTCTCTGCTCCCCGTGGGCGCTGTTCCTGCTCCAGCCCCGGCCTTGGCCGGCTCCTGCTGACAGCCGCCGCCGAGTCTCTCTTCATGGTCAGATGGGTGGAGGTGAAGGTTTCCGCCAAGACCGGAACCTGCCCCCTTCCCCGGCCCGTGTGCACCTGGTGACATGATCGCCCGCGTGTGCCCACCCGAGCCTCGGTTTCTGCAGCCGTCAGTGGCCTGTGGTGCCGGCTGGACTTTGTCCGTCAGTGTGTGGGGAACGGGGGACTTGGTTCACAACTTTCTGAAGCTCAGAAAATGCTCCCGGTGCTTAAAAAACAAAACCCCAAAACCTGACCCACCACTTGAGTGCTTAGGATCCTGGATGATGTCCCTGTCCCGGGGGTGGGGACGCATCTGGCTTCCATCCAGGTTTCCCCGTTGGCCTCACAGCTGCTCGGAGATGCCAAGAGGAACCCTTATCCCAGCCAGCGACAAGATCCAGCCCAGAGGGGTGCAGCGACTGTGCCCAGAGGGGCTGCTCTGGGCTCCTGCCTGCCCCCAGCACCACTTGCCTCACTACGGGTCCGAGTGTCTCCCTCTGAGGGGAAGAGGACAGGTGGGGTGCGCTTTGCACTGTGGCTGTCACCACCACACCCAGGCCTCACATGTGGTGGATGCTGGGCATGGTGGCCCCTCCGTCCCTTTCCTGGACAATGGTGGCCTCTCCGTCCCTTTCCTGGACAATGGTGGCCTCTCCGCCCCTTTCCTGGACAATGGTGGTCTCTCCGTCCCTTTAATGGACAATGGTGGTCTCTCCGTCCCTTTCCTGGACAATGGTGGCCCCTCCGTCCCTTTCCTGGACAATGGTGGCCTCTCTGTCCCTTTCCTGGACAATGGTGGTCTCTCCGTCCCTTTCCTGGACAATGGTAGCCCCTCCGTCCCTTTTCTGGACAATGGTGGCCCCTCTGTCCCTTTCCTGGACAATGGTGGCCTCTCCGTCCCTTTCCTGGACAATGGTGGCCTCTCTGCCCCTTTCCTGGACAATGGTGGTCTCTCCGTCCCTTTAATGGACAATGGTGGTCTCTCCGTCCCTTTCCTGGACAATGGTGGCCCCTCCGTCCCTTTCCTGGACAATGGTGGCCTCTCTGTCCCTTTCCTGGACAATGGTGGTCTCTCCGTCCCTTTCCTGGACAATGGTAGCCCCTCCGTCCCTTTCCTGGACAATGGTGGCCCCTCTGTCCCTTTCCTGGACAATGGTGGCCTCTCTGTCCCTTTCCTGGACAATGGTGGTCTCTCCGTCCCTTTCCTGGACAATGGTGGCCTCTCCGTCCCTTTCCTGGACAATGGTGGCCTTTCCATCCCTTTCCTGGACAATGGTGGCCTTTCCATCCGTTTCCTGGACAATGGTGGTCTCTCCGTCCCTTTCCTGGACAATGGTGGTCTCTCCGTCCCTTTCCTGGACAATGGTGGCCCCTCCGTCCCTTTCCTGGACAATGGTGGCCCCTCCGTCCCTTTCCTGGACAATGGTGGCCTCTCTGTCCCTTTCCTGGACAATGGTGGCCTCTCCGTCCCTTTCCTGGACAATGGTGGCCCCTCCGTCCCTTTCCTGGACAATGGTGGCCCCTCCGTCCCTTTCCTGGACAATGGTGGTCTCTCTGTCCCTTTCCTGGACAATGGTGGCCTCTCCGTCCCTTTCCTGGACAATGGTGGCCCCTCCGTCCCTTTCCTGGACAGTGGTGGCCTCTCCGTCCCTTTCCTGGACAATGGTGGCCTCTCCGTCCCTTTCCTGGACAATGGTGGCCTCTCTGTCCCTTTCCTGGACAATGGTGGTCTCTCCGTCCCTTTCCTGGACAATGCCAAGGGCAGCATCAGGCCTCCACAGGTGCTTCACTCTGGGCCCAGGACCAGCTTCCTGGAGAATGTGGGCCTCCCACCCTCACCCGCCACAAGCCCCAGCACCGCCTTTCAATGAGAAGTGTAAGGGGATGGGGCTAGCACCGCGGTCTGACATTGAACTGTCTGCCTCCTGGGCACAGTCGGGCCTCCCAGGGGGCGAGAGCTGCTCTGTCCTGACCCCTCTGAGGGGGGTGGTCAGGGCTGCCCTCACTTGTCTCCCCATGCCCGCTGATGGGGCACTTGGGGTGTGAGGGTGGTTCGGTGTGCCTTCACCATAGCAGCCAAGATTGTGAAACTGAAAAATGCCGCAGAACTGGCCCCTGGAAGACGCTCAGGAAATACAGGTGCCTCCACGCCCGTGTTCCTCGCACGTCTGCACTTGGGTTTCAGATGACAGCTCAGGCTCGGGCACTTGGCTACACACCACGTGAGGGTGCCAGGCCCCCTCCCCGGGGAGGCGCAGGTACCTGGAGAAATCCACCATGGCAGGGGGCTGCAGGGGACCGCCTGCCAACATGGTGAGCGGGAAGCCCGGCCACCTCGCCTCCCTTAGGAGCGGAGAAATCTGTTTATAAGAAAACTCTTCAGTGCACAACCAGGCAAGCTGCTTTGCGGATCCTTTCCTGCAAGTCTGACTGTCAGAACTGTCAGCGGCAGTGCTGTCGCCACGCCTTTGCAGAAGGCAGCGATGCCGGAGTGTTTGGGTGTGTTTTTCCCCTGAACACCGCCCGTCGCCCGTCACACAGCCCTCGTCTGCCTGCTCCCGCTGGGGACCGCCTCCCGCTGTGTCGGATCCAGAGGAACGTCCAGTGTCGCACCGTGTCTCCGCAGAGTTTCAGGCAAGGAACACGGGCTGTTAACCACACAGCTTCGGTTTCCCGGGTCCTGTCAGAGGAGCGCAGAGACAGGGACCCTTCTGTCCCTGTCTGATGCCACGTTCTCATGTCGCCGGCCAGGGAGGGCGCTGGCCCCCCAGCTGCCCCAGTCCCAGCTGCCAGCCCCAGGAGCCGGCGTGCCCAGGCCTCCACTCCAGCCAGAGCCAGCGATGCCGGGCCCGGGGCAGGTGCCGAGCCAGCCCCGTGCAGGGGGGTGCCATGTGCTGGTCAGCATGCCGCGGCTGGGCCCGGCTGCCCGCCGAGGGCCCCTGTCCTCCTCTCACCCGCGGCGGCGAGGAGGACAGGGGATGCGACGGGCTCTCAGGCGGGCGGCCTGTGCGAGGGGCTCACTTCTGTCCCGCCGCCTCCGTCGCCCCTGCCAGGACCGGGCCGGGCTCGGGGGCCGTGGGGAGACGGGCTGCCAGGGGCGAGGGGGCCGGTGGCCAGGCCCTGCAGGCGGCCGGCCAGAGGGGGGCTGCGGGTCCCACAGCAGCAAGGACAGCGGTCTGCCGACAGCCTGGAGCCTGTCCGGAGGAGCAGCTGAGCCCTGACTCCTGACCCCAGAAACTGCCAGATAATGTGCGCTGTTAAAACCCCCCAAAAACGACACAAAAACACACAAAAACCCCGGCTCTGCCCTTTGCATGCCCCGAGGGTGGCAGAGGGCGGCCCCAGTGTCAGTGTGGAGGTCAAGCAGGCCTGTGGCTTCCCCTGCACCTGCAGGCCCCCCGGACTGCCCTCTGTGCCCGTCCCACTGGCGCTTTCTTTTCTTTCTTTTAAAAAATATATTTTATTGGTTTTTTACAGAGAGGAAGGGAGAGGGATAGAGAGTCAGAAACATCAGTGAGAGACACATCTATCAGCTGCCTCCCGCACACCCCCCACTGGGGACCCGCCCGCAACCTAGGAACATGTCCTTGACCGGAACTGAACCCGGGACCCTTCAGTCCGCAGGCCGGCGCTCCATCCACTGAGCCACACCGGCGCGGGCACCGCTGGGGGCTTTCTTGCTCTTTTCTCCTGAGTGCAGCCCAGCTTCTCCCCGCAGGAGCTCCCCTGGGAGGAGGGCCCCGATGGGCAGTGTTTGCCCATGGCTGCCGTGTAACTGCCCGCCACCGTGACAGCGTCCCACAGACTGCTGGGAGTGTAGAAACCTGCGGGGAGACACTCCGTACCCCGCTGCCCGCAGGCCGGGGGCCCTGCCGCCTCCACAGTGCCCTTGTGGAGTCACCAGGGTCCGAGTTTCTAGCAGGAAACCAGCCCTCGTCTCTGACACAGGCGATGGCTCCCACCCCGAACGCACCTCCCCTGCCCTCACGGCTGAACGGCTGGCGGGGGAGAGGGACGGTCACGGCTCTGGGAGCTGAGTGGTGTGTGTGTGGGGGGGAGGCTTCCCAGAAGATGGGCTTTAGGGCTGGAGGTGGAGGATGTGGGTCGGGGCGGGGTGAGGGGGACTGACACAGGCGGAGGGAGAGAGCGTGTGCAGGGGGGAGGCAGGCCCCGCACGCAGCCCAGCGGGCAGGTGGGCACCAGCAGGCCCTGCTCGCCCCTCCGCAGGTGCACCTCCAGGTGGCACCTTCGCCTCTAGGTATGTCGAGGGGCCAGAAGGGCTGGAGGGCTCTGTGTTGGCTTAGGGGGTGCGTCTTTAAGGAGATTGCAGCTTCCTCGTCTTTAAAAGTCATTGCCATTTTAATGTAAAACCTATGGATTAAAACCTTTTTTCAGACCAGTTGCATCCTGGTGCGATCTTTCCTTTTTATTTCCTTACTAGAGGCCCGGTGCACGAAATTCATGCATGGTGGGCGGCGGGGGGGGGGGGGGGATGTCCTTTAGCCAGCCTGCACCCTCTCCAATCTGGGACATCCTTCTCACAATTCAGGACTGCTAGCTCCAAACTGCTCGCCTGCCCTGCCTTCCTGATTGCCCCTAACCGCTTCTGCCTGCCAGCCTGATCACCCCCTAACCACTCCCCTGCCAGCCTGATTGATGTCTAACTGCTCCCCTGCCAGCCTGTTTGCTCCCAACTTCCCTCCTCTGCCAGCCTGGTCACCCCTAACTGCCCTCCTCTACTGGCCATCTTGTGGTGGCCATCCTGTGTCCACATGGGGGCAGGATCTTTGACCACATGGGGGCAGCCCTCTTGTATGTTGGAGTGATGGTCAATCTGCAAATTACTCTTTTATTAGGTAGGCTGCCACATACACATTCACCTAATTCTTAATTTAGATAAGAACATGGTGTACTTTCAGGAGAATTTCTGTAAAATGGAATTGAGTGTCTATTCCAGTTTTAGCAAATGCAGGCAGTAATGATCTCCCCCCATCCCGTGCCGTTCGTAGTCCTTGAACACCGCGATGAAGAACCTGTGCGAGATCCTGACCCAGGACCCCGAGGGGGGGCCCGCGCGCATCCCCTTCAAGACTTTCTCCTACGTCTACCGCTACCTGTCCCGCCTGGACCCGGACGTCTCCGCCTCAGAGGCCGAGGCCTATCTGGCCTCGCTGAAGGAGGGCATGTGAGTACGAGCCCCCGGCCGGCCTGGTGGCCCTCAGCTCTTCCCCCCGCCCCGCCCGTCTTGGATTCTGGGGACGGAGGAGGAGGAGGAGGCTGCGGCAGGAGGCACTGGCTTCCAGGGGACTCGATGGGGGTTCAGTTCTCAGACTTCAGAGGGCGAAAGTGTAACCTGCCTCTACAGAGAGCTTACCCACACTTACCTTGATTCTTAGTGCAGGGTGTCCAGGGGGTGAAAACAGAGCATGTTGAACAGTAAGAAAGAACTCACTCTCAACAGTGAGACGCAGAGGCGGGGTGACTGCAGGTGGAGCGTGACCGGGCTGTGGACACAGCTGCTTCCCCTGCTCCTTGCACATCTCTTGGGCGACTGTGTGCCCCAGACTGTGCAGAGGACGACAGCCTGGGGGCAGGAGGTGGTGGTTGCAGCCCCCCCCCCCAGGAGCCGTGGCCCCACAGAGGGGCTCCCTAAGGGTGGGGACAGTGCCCCTTATGAACTTAAGCCCAGGAAGCCTGGCCATTCCAGGGAAGGGGCTCTAGGGGAGGCAGTGAAAGATGAAACAGATGAGCGGAGACCAGGGGACCAGGACGCAGACTTTATTAGGAGAAGAGACGACCCTGCCGGCTCACTTCCCAAGGGAGAGATAGAGAGAGCACTTGCGGGGTGAGGGTGCCTTTTAAGGGGGAGGGGATGGGGCTTTAGGGTACCGACACTTGCTGATTGGCAGCTTCATATAAGGCACATGATTGGGCACCCCTGGACCCAGGAGTCAGGGGAGGCGGGGCTTAGGGTATTTGGCAGGTGCTGGTTACATCATAACTCCTCTCACCAGTTGGGGGGACGGAGTACCTATCAGGCAGGATGGAGCCTGGCTCCCACAGGGTTTAGGAGGGGGAGGGGGAGAGGCGAGGAAGGAGGGGGAGGGGGAGGGAAAAACTGTGATCCAATGCCTTCCAGCACCTCCTGGCCCCCCCCCCCCCACAAGTGCCTGGGAGGGTGTCCCCAAAGCCTCACACTGCCATCTGGAGCACATGTTCACGGGGCGCCTACTCTGCCAGGGATGCGTTTATGGACCAGAAGTTGCAGTCCTGGGTGCTCCACACGCACAGATACCGGCCAGCGCGGGCTGGAGGGCCATGGGGACGAGAGAGCGGGGACGGACCTGACTGGGAGGATGCGCCCCTCCGGCGCTGAGAAGTCCTCCCGGATGGCCCGTCATCACTGCCCAGATGCTCCCCCCTCCACCTCCCCAGCCTTCCACAGCTGGGACCCCAGCCTGGGCCCAGCCCCCTCACTCCCTGCTGCCAGAGCCTGGCTGCCCCCCAGCGCCCACTCCTGTCCCTTCCAAGCGTGTTCTCTGCTCCATCTTCAAAATCGCATCCCCTCCGAGGCCCCTGCCACCTGCCGCTGCCTCCAGACGCCACAGTCCGCTGCCAGTCCACTGTCTTTCCTCCAGTCCAGTGGTCGGCAAACTCATTTAGTCAACAGAGCCAAATATCAACAGTACGACAACTGAAATTTCTTTTGAGAGCCGATGGGCCACAAACTTTCAATCGCACTGTATGTGTGCGCCCACACGTGGTATTTTGTGGAAGAGCCACACTCAAGAGGCCAAAGAGCCGCGTGTGGCTCGCGAGCCGCGGTTTGCCGACCACTGATCTAATCTGTCACCCACCAGCTTTGTGGCCCTCCCTGTAGCTCCGTACTCTTGCTCTCCACAGCCCTCCCCACACCGCCAGGCCCTGGGGGGCCCACACTGCCCTCTTTAAATAAAAGGGTACTTCTGTTAACTAGTGACTGAAAATAAAGGGAGTTCATTAAATATAGTACTGATTTTTTCCCACCTAGAAATAAATGCCCATTATTTGTACAAAAAAAATAGAATGCTTTAATTTTCCAGATAGAAATTACTGATTATTGACCATAAATAATTAATTTTAAGGTAAAACCATTAGATTATATTGCATTTAAATTACAGCTTAATTAAATTATACTAAATCATATTGTTGTATAAAGTTTGTATTTTGTGTGGTGAGAACTTACTAATAAGTGTGTTTCTGTTTTTACTTTAGAGACAGTAAAAAAAATGGCATGATAGGACTTATGGATTTCTACCCCCTAACGAGGAACATGTAAAAAATCCCAAGTAGAAGACTCAGAAGACATGCCATGAATACCGAGAAAAACACATTTTAATGTCAAAAGAGTGTGTTTTAAAATCTTGGCACCAATTACAACTTGTCATTAACCACATGCAGACGTTGCGTGAGTTTTTCTGGTGATGGAAGTTGCGTGCGACCGGCGAGGCCGGGGGTGGGGCTATTTAATGATTGCTCTTCCCTGTGTCCTTGTAAGAACCTTCAAGGTGAATAATTCCCAGTAGTAAAGTGATCTATTTCACTGGAACAATCTATTGGGAAGCTGAGGAGTAGGGAGGAGGGTGGGCAGCTTAAAACCAGCCGGCTGTTCTGGTTTTCCATGGGGAACCCTTTATTCCCTGGCAGCTGCACCCGAGACAGGCCAGGGGGTCTCCTCCGGGGGAGGCGGGCTGGGAGCTTGGGCTTCTGAAGGGCATCTATGGCCGCGAAGCAAACCGGACACGCCATGCGGGCCAGCACTTGGTCCACTGAAGGAAGACTGTGCAAGGAAATAACACGCTGGGCAGTTTTCCCGAGAGCCGGGGGAGGGCTTGGCTCACTGGTTCTGTGCTGTTGGCCCCAGGCTAATCAGCATTAGCAAAGGGAGAACCCAGAGTTAGGCGAAAGGGTTTGCTGTTACCTAAAAGTGAGTAGTTTTTTTTGGTACTTAGATGTGTAAAGTGTAGTTTTCATCCAGACAAATAAACTCTCTTATTTGAGATGATCACTTCCTGGGCTTTTGGCCATCATCCCAGTAAAAAGACCACATAGGTTACTCAGAAATTTACAAGTAACTTTTGGAGTTTCTAAAAGCTTTTACAATTTTGAAGTTGCTTTAAACCTTCTAAAAATGTTGACTGCCCCCGAAATTTAAACATTTCCCCCAGCTGTAACGCCTCAGTACATGGGGCTCAGAAGAAAAGAAACCTTAGGGCCGAAACTGGTCTGGCTCGGTGGATAGAGCGTCGGCCTGCGGACTGAAAGGTCCCAGGTTTGATTCCGGTCAAGGGCATGTTCCTTGGTTGCGGGGCCCATCCCCAGTGGGGGGTGTGCAGGAGGCAGCTGACCAATGTTTCTCTCTCATCGATGTTTCTAACTCTATAACTTCTCCCTTCCTTTCTGTAAAAAATCAATAAAATATATTAAAGAAAAGAAAAGAAAAGAAAAAAAACCTTAGGTTTTTTGCGTAATCGCAGTTGTAAGTCATGGCGTGAATAACCGTGGAGGGGAGCAGGCTGCAGCAAAACTGTGCAGTAGAACACAGAATGGGTGTTGTGTTTAAGACAGAAAGTTGGCCCACCCCAGGAGCGCACACATGGCATGGAGTCCACAGGACGTTTGCATTGTATGAAGATGCTCTGGCCTATCAGGAGACAGAAAAGGGAGAGTTTACTAGGGAATTAACAGCTTCCTCTCATGTGGGACAGTGAGGGGACCGAGGACTTAGGAGAGCCTCCCAACCACAGGGCTGGACCTGGACTTCACAGGCAGAGAGGTCCTGAGCCCTCGAGGTCTGCCGGGCTCCCCAGGTGAACAAAAAATGAACCAGAAGTCAAAAGGGATGCGTGTCCTTGCAGTGCTAGATGAACATGGACCTCGATGGCAAAGGAACTGTGAGTATAGAAGCCACAGAGAAGCTTGTTTGAACATGCAAGCCCCCACCAATCCTGCCTTCCTTGGGAGTCTGCTGGAGGAGGAGAGCCAGGCACCCAGAAAGGCTGAGAGGGCACCGTGAGACGGGGGCCGCTGAGTATTGTTTGCCTGTGCAGCTAAGACCAGGTGACGGTTATAAGGAAGGGGCACGCTATCATAAATAATGGATGTATGCGCTGAGCGCGTAGGTACAGATCATCTGTCAGAAAGTTGGAGGCTGGAAAGTCTAGATGAATGTTACAATGATGTTCACGTCAGATGTGGGGGAAATTTCATTACTGATCATAGCAGAGAACCAGCATTCAGTAGCCAAAAATGAAAAGACTAAGGATATTGTATAAAGGTACAAGTGGTAACAGCAAAAATACAAACCTTCCTAAATACCTAAATGTAGGCAGGGAGGTAGAACAGCAGAGGCTAAATTGTGAAATAACAACGTTATCGTGAGGGAGGAGGGAGGTGTGGGCTGAAAGAGGTGGAGCTTGACGCTGGCCTTTCTCTGAACCTACCTTTGGACTGATTTGATTTTGGAGTTCTGTATATATTTTACATAATTATAAAACACTAGAGGCTTGATGCAGGAAGATTCCTGCAAGAATAGAGCTTCCTGCGGCCTCAGCAAACTCCCTCCCTTCTCCGCTGCCTTGCTTGCTCCAGTCTCCTCTGCCTGCTTCCCTCCCTTCTCCCCCTCCCCGCTTGCTTACTTCTCCGCAGCTTTGCTCCCTTCTACAGTGCTTGGCTTCCTTCTACGTGTCTTCTGCGGGTGGGTATGCAAAATAACTGCCATCTTGGCTGGTTAACTTGCATAATTTGCTCTCGATTGGCTGATGGGTGTGGCTGTGGTCATGGCTTGATTGGAGGTATGGTCAATTTGCATATCACTCTTTTATTAGATAGGATAATCACATTTAAAAGAAATCACTGAAAACTGGCAATAAAATGAAACCAGGGAACTTAACTGTGTATCCTGTTGGTGGTGTCACCACAGAAACTATTCCAAGTGACTCTAAAGCACAGCCATTTGAATTTGCTTAGTGGCATATTCAAGAAAATGTTACAAACAAAACTCCCAAACATTTTTTTAGTAATCAGTATTGGTGGTACTAGAAAAAATGAGTAATAATTTTGCTGTCATTGCCCTGGATGTGGGCTTGGGATGATGAAGATACAGAGTAAATTAGATAAGGTTAAGTCAAAATCCTGGGATCCTGATTTACTGAGTATCTGTATGAAATCACAGTCTCTGTCCACCGAAAAGGGCCGGAAACAGCCACCCGCCCATCATGTTGGGCCACATCTCTGAGCCAGAGTGTGAGCCCTAACCACCCCGCTCCCGGGAGGGGAGCCAGGACTCTGAGGCAGAACTGATTCAGGGGACGTAGCAGATGAGGCCCAGAACGTTGTGCCGCCTGCAGTCAAGGTCCACGTCAGGAGACTTGGGAGTCGAGTTGAGTGAACTTCTACTGGTCATAGGAAGTGTGGCTTTCATTTGGGTTGCTACCTGCCTTTGGGAAGCTCACTCAAATGCTTTAATAACTACAAACTTTATTGTATCATTTACGCGCTGGATGAAATAAGCCATTCAAGTGCCTGGAGAGTTTGAACAAAGGAGCTGGAGAGGGAGACTGGCAGGAACTCCTTTGCTATAGGGAGATTGGGGTGGGGTCCACAGGATCAGATGGGACTGTCAGGGGCTTGCAATGAGGGACCCAGCTCTGTACACACGCTGCATGTGAGAGGAGGCAGGTGGCCCATAGGGATTCAGCACCTCGAGAGACAAGATTTTTCTAATTAAAGGGACTTAAAATATAGGTTTTGACAATGATGGAAATGGAGCATTAAAAAAAAAAAATCCCTGGCATTTGTGAGGTAGGGGCTTGGAAAATGTCTGGTTGCCCTTGATTCAGAGGAGTGAGTTGAGGGGAAACAGAGCTGGAAAAGCAAGAAGATGCAAATCAGCTGATGGTGACTTTGGCCTTAGGACATCAGGAATTGTCTGTCTTGTTGAAGAGCATGTCCCAAATCCTGTCCCTGCAGCAGCGACCGGGGAATTATTTGGTTTTCAATCCAACTGCTATTTGTCAGTTTCTGTATTTTATTTTATTTTTAAAAGAAAGTGGTTTTTGTTTTGTTTTGCTTGATGTTCATGATTTGTAGGAAGAGAGAAGGAGGAAGTAGAGGTGACTCTAGAAATGTGACTGCTTGGAAATAGTGGGGTTCTCAGGGCTGGGCAAGGCCAGTGATTTTGTCTGTAAAATGGCTTAGCTGTAAGTTGTCCATTTCCTTTACACTTAGCTGTTACTTCCTGGCAATCATTGGCATACTTGTGAATTCTTGTAACGCGAGAAGATTGAGCTTTACAAATGGTTTACAAATGTAATGAGGTTTTTATGTATAGCCAATTTAACAATTAATGAAGAATGAATATATAAACTAATCATTGGGTTTGATTTTGCTGTTTCCTAATTTGCAGCCTATGATGTTTTTTCAACCCTTATTTATTTCACAGGTCCTTGAAACACTGGGTAAGGCCTCAGGCTCTGAGCCTTAGCATTTAAAAAGTGAAAGGCATTCATGAAGGCTCTCCCTGAGGAGAATCCCAACTCCATTATGCTGCTTTGCAGAATTCATTCTCCTCAGTGGTTGGTGTCGGAAGTGCATTTTCACCGAAGGCCCAGGAGGTGGCGGCAGAAGTATAATTTACCCGCTTTTCTAGGGGGCTGACCCAGACCTGAGGGGCCAGTAGCAGCATCCTGGTTTCAGGGCTGCCCCAGAGCTCGGGCCACCCACCTAATCAGCTCTCCGTGGGGTCAGAAGACTCAACCGGGGCAGTAGACTGAGTGGGTGTTGATGCGTTAATGTGCAGTCTTCCCTGGAACAGTTGGGTTTTTCCAGAAGCCCCGTGGACAGTTGATATGTGATCCCACTAAGATGGAGCAGGGGTCCCCTACTCCCCCCGTGCTGAGATGGAGACAGCTGACCTGGGACAGAGGGTGGCTCCCTTCTGGGCACATGTCCCACTCAGTCACCACCCCACAGCCCAGCTCCATGCTCGGACCTAACCTAAAGAGGAGCTACCGGGGACATGACCAAGATGGCCAGACAGTGGCACAAGGTGCCCTGTTACGCAGTTCAGTAGGGCCTCGGGGACATTGAAGTTGGGGTCACATTCTGGCTTAGGTAAACGTGCATTTATCCGGTGCCTATGAAGCATGGGCCCTGTGGTGAGGGCTTTAGAGCTCATTCAGTTCTCACACCACCTCCAGTCAGAGTACTATCATTACCTGGCTTTTCCAGGTGAAGACACGGCACCTTGCCCTAAGTCAGGCAGAAAGTGGCGGGGCTGAGACTGAACCCTGGCAGCCCGAACTCCAGAGCCTGAGGAGCATCTACTCTAGTTAAAGGTAAAGAGGAATGTGGCCCTTGGGGACAGGAAAGTTATGAGGGAGAACTCAGTTTTTGATGTTTAAGTGGAAATTGTATAGAGTGGGCCACCTGTGTGGGACACTTGTACAGTGTTTGAGAGGAAGGTTTCATAGAAGAATCTTTACCCAAGTGTGAGAGGGCTGAGGGGAACCCATCCCCGGGACCCCACAGGGAGGCAGCTGGGGGAAGAAATCAGGCCCCTCTCATTTGCCTCCCGCCCTCTGAGCTTCTGCCAGTGCCTCTCCTGTTGGCCAAATACAACCCGAAGCGCCTGATACAGAGGTCAGCTGCCTCAGGCTGGGGCAGGGTGGAGCAAGGAGAGAAATGCTCCAGCAGAGAAGTGGAAAATATTCAGCACACAATCATCTGTGTGAAAGCAGGTGGGGAGATCCATATCTGTATCTCTACATATTCATACGTTGGCTTATAGATGGGCAAGTTATTTCTGAAATGATATGCATACAAAAATTGGTAGAAACTTCTGAGAAGTGTCCTACTTCCCATTGTGTAACTTCATCTACTCTTTGATCTTTACCTCCTGCATTTATTATATATACAATCCATCCATCCAATAGGGACATGCATGTGATCTAAGCTAGACCAATCATGAAGCCCCCCTCATGGCCATAGTGATTTGTCCAAGGGGGTGGGCACATCACCCACATTCAGCCAATCAGAGCCTTGCCTGAGCTTATCAGTCTGGAGCTGGGAGGAAGAGAGGTCCTTTCCTGTGGTTGAGGATCCATAATGTGGGTCTGGAGATGTACCTGATGATAGTAGCTAACAATTGTATGATAGTTACATTCCATTGAAACATAAGCTCCGTTTTTCATCCCCCAAAGGAAATTTCATCTAGTTCAACATGTCCATGCCAGACTCTCAAGGAGAGGGGTTTGTATAGGTCATGTTCACCAGCAGGGTGGGAATTTGGGGGCTGTCTTAGAATTCTACCTACTTTATAGCAACCCCATAAAGCGGGTATTATTGTTATTAACCCCATACTATAAATGTGACAGTTGAGGAAGAGGGAAGTTAAGTAACTTGTCCAATATTGCACAGCGGGCTACAGAGACCCCCAGTGTTCACCCAAGTTTCCCCTTTGCCATGTGACCTGGTGTGGAGGAGCCTCACTACACTGGGGGGCGGGGGAGGCCTGCAGAGGAGAGGCGGAGCAGCAGGGACCGGAGGGGTAAGGATCCTGGTCCTAAAAGGCAGTAGTACTACCTCAGCTGGGCTCTCTAGTTATACTTAGCAGTCAAGGCCTCTGCCATGCTTTTTCAAGGTCAAGGAGAATATTGGTTCTTTGCAATGATGTAACTAGATTTTTACATCAATTCTTTCCCATGAGTAATTAATTGAATAGTGATCCTTCAAAAGATATGTCCAAGTCTTAACCTTGAAGCTATGAATGTGGCTTTGTTTGGGAAAAAAAAAAGCCCTTTGCATATGTAATTAAGAATCTTGAGATGGAATCATCTTGGATTCAGGGTGGGCCCTAAATCCAATGGCTGGTGTCCTTACAAGAGAAAGACAAGGGAGATTTGAGATGTAGACATAAACACAGGGGAGGAGGCCATATGAAGTTGGAGGTGGAGTGTGGAGTGATGCTGCCACAAGCTAAGGAACCTGGGAAGCCACTAGGAACTGGAAGAGGCAAAGACAGATCCTCTATGAGATGCTAACACCAGAATTGTGAGAATTGTGAGAGAGTAAATTGTTGTTTTAAGTCACCCAGTTTGTAGTAATTTGTTATAGCATCTCTCAGAGACTAATACACCCCCCTTTCTTCTTTTCTTGCAAACTGAGTACAAAAGGGAGTAAAAACATGGAGTAGAGCTCTGGTTTGATCCAAAACAAGACAGATTTGTTTTTCTGTTGATCCCAAAGATGAAAACCCTCTGAGGATTCCAGAGGTGAGGAAGGAGGTTTTGAGGCTGTTGGAAGTTGAGGGGGCAGCATTTAGAAGATCAGAGAGATTTCTAGAATGGGAAGAAGATAGACGAGCTCACAAATACATTTTCTAATCTCCACAGACTTTCTGAGTTTCTATGGCAGGCAGAATTCTGAGACGGCTTCCAAGATTCTGCCCCTGCTATAGACACCCTGTAGAATCTGCTGTCCTTGAGTGTGATGGACCTGCGAATATAATGAGATCATTACACGTATGACTATGTACATTCTATAAGATCCAGCATGGCAGACCAGAGAGAAACTTTCCTGCTGGCTTTGAAGGACCCAGCTGTCATGCATTGTGAGAGGCCAGGTGTCAAGATCTGTGGGTGGCCTCTGTGAGTTGAGAGCCACCTCTAGCTCATAGCCAGCAAATAAACAGGAACCTCAGCACTAAGACTGTGAGGACCTGAATCCTACCAACAACCTGGCTGATTTGGAAGTGAACCCTGAGTGTCAGATGAGCTTGCAGCCTCAGCCCACACCTTGATGTGGTGCCTCTGCCACGTGGGCAGAGGACTCAGCTCGGCCTCCCGACCGCAGAAGCTTTGAGATAATGAATGTGGACTGTCTTAAGCCACCAAGTTTGTGGTAATGTGGTATGTGACAGTTGCTGAGCAAAGGTTCTCCCATGCTGTAAATGAATAGAGAGCACTGAGCTTGATTTTATGTTTTTATGACCCAATAGTAAAAATTTGTGCATATTTTTGAGTTGTGTTTTTAGATGAATCACACATTATTTCAAAGAAGTTTTTGAAAGTCTCTAAAGAAAATAGAACCCTGGCTAGTTTGGCTCAATGGATAGAGCGTCAGCCTGCAGACTGAAAGGTCCCAGATTTGAATTTGGTCAAGGACACATGCCCAGAGTTGCAGGCTTGGATCCCCAGTAGGGGGTGTGCAGAAGGCAGCCAATCAATGATTCTCTCTCATTATTGATGTTTCTATCTCTCTGTCCCTCTCCCTTCCTCCCTGAAATAAATAAAAAAATATTTTTTAAAAAAAGAAAAGAAAATAGAGAAGCCTGGCCAGAGTGGCTCAGTGGTTGAGCGTCAGCCTATGAGCCAGGAGGCTGAGGTTCGGTTCTCGGTCAGGGCACATGCCTGGGGTTGCAGGCTTGATGCCCAGTAGCGGGGTGTGCAGGAGGCAGCCAGTCAATGATTCTTTGTCATCACTGATGTTTTTATATCTCTCTCCTTTCCTCTCTGAAATCAATAAAGGTATGTTAAAGAAAATAGAGAAAAGATGAACAAAAGTTAATCGTTGTGCATAGTAAATGTGTCCTAAATGTCCTTGGTAATTGCCTGCTCATTGTTCTTTGTGTGGCCAGCAGCTTTCCCCATAAACCCTCTGTGGTTACATCAAGAGTGCTTCCAGTGTGATGTCTTTCCACAAACAGCTTTCCCGACACCCCACGAGCAGATTCCCAGCAAGCCCTGCTGGCACGGCACCTCAGCCACTCCTCTGCCATCCCATTGACCACAGCCACACCCTCCCCAGTGAGATCTGGATCTCAGCTCTGAGGTGCACCATCCCAGTCCTTGGGAATCATAGCCGCTCCTTATGTATCCATCCGATGTTCTTAGAGTTCTCTTTCCTTCTTAGCAGCCCATTCCTCATACCCCAGTGCTGTTAGTTACTGATTCCTGCTTTAAACGTTCCCCACGGCACTTCCTGTGCGGTTTCTCTCTTGGACCGGACCCAGACTGAGGCACTGTTCCCAGAAGCACGTGGGCAAGCACTGAGTGGATAACTGCAGAGACCTCAGGTGACACAGCCTGTCTCCAAAGGGCAAACATGGTGGCCACGTGAAGTGGACAGAGCACAGGACTCTGTGGTGAGGGGCTGTTTCCAGACCTGGTGCTGCAGATGACTGTGGGATTAGGGGGATCGTCCAGCAACTCAATTCCCTCATCTGTGACCTGAAGGTAATGGACTCTGTGGCCTTGTGTTAGTTAGTGTCCAGGCTTAGCTTCTTTGACAAAGTGACTTAAAGAACATAGCTGTTTAGACTTTCTCAAACAAGTACATTTTCATGAGGGGTCCAAGGTGACAGGCTGCTCTGTTCCACATGGTCATTCAGGGACCCAGGTTCTGTCCATCTTGTTATTTTGTTATCACTTAGGGTTTCTCCCTCATCACGTGGTTGCAGTTCTGAGGAAGGTGGAACCATGGAGGAGCGTGAGCTCAATACCTGAAGGCTCAGACTGAGAAGTGGTGCCTATCACCTGCATTTGCATCCAGCAGGGTGCACTGAGTCACATGACCATGCCACACTGCACAGGAGGTTGGGATATGGAGTCATGCTCAGTATAATCGATTTCATGGAAGAAGTGAGAGGACGGAGGGGGATAACAATCAGTACCGACCATGTCTGCTCCAGCTCTACCAGACGCCTCCACACATCACCCCAGCCACCCGCAGTTGAAGAAGGAAAATACCCTTGTCCACATGGAAAATCCTGGCCTCATTGTTCTGCTTTTCCTTTTAGAGTCAAGATTCTTAGCACTTGCAGAAATGTCTTTAATGCTGAAAAGTGAGGAAGGAGGTGGCAGGTGTGACTAACAACACAGTCCTAGTGCATCTGCCAGCAAATACATTCTTCCCCCTCCATTGTAACAAATCAAAACCCATCTGGGGTTTGAGAAGCCTGAGCTAAGGTTTCCTGGATCTGTTTGCCTATGAAGCAATAATGAAAAGTGAAGGAGATGAAGAAAAGTGAAGAAAAGGATGAGTTTAGAGAACCCTTGTGTGTCAGGTGGAACAAAGGCTTGTGAATTTTTATACATTTTATTCTGGTGTAGGACAGTGCTGTTTAAGGACGTGGGGAGACCGAGGATTAAAATAAAGGCCTGAAAATAATTGGATTCACCTATGGAGCTTCCATGTGCTAGACTCTATTTTAAAACATTAAATACGATAATTCCTCTAATCCTCACGAAAATATGTTGAAAGAAAGACTATAATACCCATCTTAGAGATGTGGAAATGTAGACAGAAGGAGGAAAAATAACTTATCCTAAATCTCACAGCTAGTAGATCTAGGATTTGAATTAGCTAATTTGGCTCCAGAGCCTGTGCCAGGGCCACCAACCTTTTCCAGCAAATCATCAGCTAAATCTTTAGGCTCTGTGGGTTGTGCAGTCTCTGTCACAGCTGGTCAGCCCTGCCGCTGAAGGGTGAATTCAGGCAGCCACCGACAATGCGAAAACCAATGGGCTGTCAGCAGTTTCCTTGGCTTGTGGCCGCATCACTCCCATCTCGGTCTCTCTTCATATGGCCTTTTCTCTGCTCTGTGTATATTGGTGTGTCCTCTCCTCTTCTGACAAGGACACCAGTCATTGGATTTAGGGCCCACCCTATTCCAGGATGACCTCACCATAACCAATTATATCTGCAAAGACCCTATTCCAAATAAGGTCATATTCAGAAGTTCTGGATAAATGTGCATTTGGGGTGATGGGACACTATTCAATTCACTATCTCTCTCAACTCTAATATTACTAGGTTTTCATGCTTTAAAAAGTATTAATTGTCTCCCTGGCTAGTGTGACTTGGTTGGTTGAGCAACGTCTTATGCACCGAGAAGTCGCCAGTTCAATTCCTGGTCAGGGGCATATCCAGGTTTGGGCTCGATCACCAGTGGGGGGCATGCAGCAGGCAGTTGATGATGGTTCTCTCCCATCAATGTTTCTGTCTCTTTCTCCCTTTTCCTTCTTCTCTCTCTGAAATAAATAAAAACATATTTTTAAAGAAAAGTTATTGATTGGGAAAAATCAGAATAGTTTTCCTACTTATGTCATGAGTGAGAAAAGAGAATAAAATGACATTCAGTTTTGTAAAGACAACACAGTGCATATTAAAAATACGTGATATTTATATTTACACTAATATTAGCCACTTCTTGTCCTCATGGAGCCATTAAGAAGATGAATGCCTTGGAAATCTATATATTTTAGTAGAGCATTATTATTGTCATTACTAGAGGCCCAATGCATGAAATTCATGCACAGGGGTGTGTGTCCCTCAGCCCAACCTGCACCCTCTCCAATCTGGGATCCCTCTCACAATCCAGGACTGCTGGCTCCCAACTGCTCGCCTGCCTGCCTTCCTGATTGCTCCTAACCGCTTCTGCCTGCCAGCCTGATCACTCCCTAACCACTCCCCTGCCAGCCTGATTGATGCCTAACTGCTCCCCTGCCAGCCTGTTTGCCTCTAACTGCCCTCCCCTGCAGGCCTCGTTCCCCCCAACTGCTCTCCCCTGCAAGCCTTGGTGCCGCCCAACTTCTCTCCCCTGAAGGCCTGGTCACCCCTAACTGCCCTCCTCTGCAGGCTTGATGGCCCACAACTGTCCTCCCTTGCAGACCTGGTCCCTCCCAACTGCCTTCCCTGCTGATCATCTTGTGGTGGCCATCTTGTGTTCTCATGGGGGCAGCCATCTTGTGTATTGGAATGATGGTAAATTTGCATATTAATCTTTTATTAGATAAGATTATGCTTATGCTGGTGTTTCTATTTTGAAGTGGCTGCTATCATTATAATAACTTGTATGGATATATTAGATTCCCCAAACGATTAAACTATAATTACACATTCAGAGTGTGCAAAGGTTTTTCAAATCCCAGGATTTATGTGTAGATATGTGTGTGTATATGTGTGTTACACTTATAATTCCCATGTCGTCCATAGAGAAATGGAGACATAGAGAGTCCATTGTTGCCCATGTTCCTCCAGTGAGTCAGGGCTCTGAAAGTCTGGAGCCCAAGACCCCAGGTGTGCGGGCGATCCTATTTCAGTTATTTTTACAGGAGTACGGTGAGGGCTCGTGCTCAGCTCACATGCCCCACATTTTCAGTGAGTGATTACTAACGAGCACTTGGTCAAGTTCACTTGGCAGAGGTGCAAAAGCAGGGAGAAGACTAGAGTCCACACCTAGGCATTCCTCTCTGGAAGTGGAGAGAGCAAGGGTGGGTGCAGGCAGGGCTCTTCCTCCCTGCTCCCCAGGGAGAGCAAACTGTCCACAAGGATGGGAAGTGCTGGGACTTATGGGGAGGCTGCTAGAGGACGGCCTTGCTGACTCAGGGGCTCTTGTCCCCATTTCTCTTAGTGAATATTTTCTGTCTCCTCCCATTGAATGCATGAAGTGATATTTGATTTTGAACTTTAAAGGTGGGAAATGTCAATTACTTAAAAAAATTTTTTTATTGACTTTATTGGGGTGACATTGGTTAATACAATTACATAGGTTTCCAGTGTACAATTCTATCATACACCATCTGAATATTGTAGTGTGTATTCACTACCCCAAGTCAAATCTCCTTCCATCACCATTTATCCTTCCCCCACTTTACTCCCTTTTACCATCCCTACTCCCCTTTCCCTCTGGTAAAATGGCTGAAATGGTAAATTTTATGTTATGTGTATTTTACCACAATTAAAAATAAGAACAAAACAAAACACATCTATGAAAGACAAACTTTTTCTAATGCTTGTTATTCTCTTCTGTTATCTGGTAATCACTAAACTGTTGTCTGTGTCTACAAGTTTTTTTTTTTTTTGCTTAATCCCCTCCCTTTTTTTCACCCAGCCCCCTCCCACCTCCCCTCTGACAGCTGTCAGTCTGTTCTCTGGATTTATGAGTCTGTTTCTATGTTGTTTGCTAGTTTATTGTGTTCATTAGATTCCACATATAAGTGAAATCAATTGGTACTTGTCTTTCTCTGACTGGCTTATTTCACTTAGCATAATATTCCTCAGATCTATTCATGTTCTTGCAAAAGGTAAAAGTTCCTTTTTTTTTTTTACAGCTGAGTAATATTCCATTGCGTGAATGTAAATGTCAAGTTTTGAAGAGAGCTTGAAGGAAAAAAAGAAATCCATGTTTGAGTATGGGAGGTGCCCCAAATAGAAACTTCTTAGCTTCGAGAGGAGCAGATAAATGAACAAATAGGCCATAAACAAATGTGGTTATTCTGCTGGGAGTTTTCTTTCAAATGTCCCTGGGAGCTACAAAATGCACAGATACAGATAGATTTTTTATTAATTCAAAAAACCATTTCTTAGACCCCATGTACATGCCAGGCGGTCGATGCAGCAGATTTTGGAGAGGCTGGAGGCTGCTCACGTCACACCCTCCTGGGAATGGAGGCAAGGCCACTTGAGAGCCCCACCCTCTGTTCTGAGACATTCCCGAGGTCCCCTGGGAGTCCTAGCCTCCTCAGACTTGGATTTAGGGCCCACCCTATTCCAGAATTTATTCTTTCACAGGCCTCCAGTCTGTGAAAGAATAAATTCTGCTGCTTGAAGCCCCCGGTCTGTGGCAATGTGCTAGGGCGGCCCTGGGAGACTAACACAGGCAAGCGGACAAAAGTGCGGGCTGTGGGCCAAGATCCAGAGACAGGATGGAGTGAAGAAGGGGAGGGAGGTAGTCAGGGCCTCTTGTTGCAGGGTCAGGAATCCTGGCCTAACCAGTTGTGCAAAACAGGAAATTTGTTGGCTCCTGTACCTGATCTGGCCAGTGGGTGATAGCTTCAGAAGCGATGGGAGGTGGCCATTCTGGAAAAGTCATCTAGAACCTTCTTTTCTCCATCTCTTATCTCAGTTGGAGGGTCTGGTGAGCTCAGCAGCCTCTCTGTAGCCTGGCTTTGGGGACCTGCTCTCCAGGGGGATCTCAGCAGGCAGGAGGCCAGACGTGGGTCCCACTCACACCCTTGGATGGTCACAGGGACAGAGGCCTCCCCATGGGAAATTAGGATGCTGTTACTAAGAGAAGCACATAGGAATAAGGGGAGGCAAAAAATGGCACAAGCATGTGACCAGGAGCTTCTCCACATCTCCGCCACCTGCCCCTCCCGCTGGCAGCCCCTTGCCTCCCCAAATGACAGTTTTAAGTGTTGTTTTCAGTGCTCAGTGTGGTGACATTTAGCAGAATGGCCCAGCTATGTAAAGCAACGTTCTAGCTGTGTGGTGCTAATCTCGGAGTCCCCTGGAAGGGACCCCGCCCGGCCCAGTGCCCTGACTCAGGGGTCCCGGGGTGACAAGTCAATGACCCACCTGACCTCTCAGAGAGCAAATCCAGATGGTAGCAATGACTGCTCACATGGCAATGCTTACTAAGTGGATCTGTCTGGGGGCACAGCCATCAGAGCAAAAATACATTGTGCAGAGAAAAACCCATCTTTTCACCTTTCCAGGGAAGATCTCACGCAGGGGCCAGGAGGGCATCCTGAGCTGACTCCCGCGGACGCCGCAGCTGCTGAGCTCCTGCCACAGCGTCTTAGCCTGGCTGTCCCAGGGATAGACCAGGATTACGTCTGGAGGATAAGGGCATCAGCGCCCCAGGCCACCTGGCTGGAAATAGGCTCTAAATAGGGATCATGGGGCGGGGATGGTCTGAAGCATGCAGAATGGACAAATAGAGTGTGGAGGTGCTTTTTTCACTTGGGGAGCATCTCAGCAGATCTCAGCTGCCAAACAGGCAGACCCCAACATTTCCTGTGGCAGGGACGGGTGCCCATGGTGCTAGTAACCTCCTCTGCTGAAAGACAGGGAACGGGCATGAAGAAATAACAGGAGAAGTGAGAAAAATGAAGAGGAATTGTGGGGAAGAGAGAAACTGTAAATAATCAAGAGAGGCTTACAATGGATGCCAGACAGCATCCTGAGGCTTCATGGGCACATGCTGACAAACCCATGATGTGGAACTGTGAGCTCCCCTATTTATAGATGTGGAGACTGAGGCACAGAGGCATTTAGAGCCCGAGAGTATTCATGAATGTTCACTGAAACGCAGTGTGTTCACAGACATGGAGTTCAAAAGCCACACATGGAGTTCAGATGTTCCATCCACAATATTTGCTAAGCATGTTTTGTGATTCCAAGTCCATTGGCCCCCAGGGCTACAAGGCCCAGTGTTCCTCTGGGATGCTCACAGCCTATGGAGGGGAAACACAGGTGCAACTTACTGCAATGCTGCTGTCCAGGTGCAGACACTGCAAGACTGGAAGGAACTGAGAGCCTGTGATTTCCCATCACATGTCTGAGTTCCATGTGAAGGAGCTTAGCTTCCATGAGAGGAAGTGATGGGCATGGAGGTAGATGGAGGGTCTCTGGATGCCAACATGAGGGCTGTGATGGACATGTGTTAGGTCTCTTTCAGCTGCAAAGTACAGAAACAAATTCAAACCAGTTTAGACAGAAAAATGAATGTGGCAGAAGGACTCTGGGGAAGTGACTCCAGTGATCTCAGGACCAGAAGGGGGCTTTGGATGGAGCCAGGAATCCCTCTTCTGTTCTGACTCAGACCCAGACACTTCTGTGCCTGCCACTCTGCAGGTGGGAATTTTCCATGGGTCAGGGACCTTCTGTGAGGCAGGGTACCAAGAGGCAGGCAGACCCATGTGGCTAGGTGCCAGGGGACAGGTACCTCCCCATGGCAGGCTGCCTTGAAGGAGCACCTCAGTGTGGCAGTACTGACCGACATCATTTCTATTTAAAGATCCCTGAAGAGCAGAGAGAAACTCTCAGCTTCAGTATGAAAAGCCCCTGGGAAGGACTTTGATTGGTCAAGTTTTTGTTACATTACAATGCTGGACCAATCACTGTGGCCAGGGTTACAGGGTACTTTCCATAGGCAGACCTGAGTCGTATGACTATCATGTGACCTGGGTCATGTGATGGGTGGAGAGAGGGAGCTAAGCATACTGTAACTGGCAGCTCTCTCCCATAGTGGGAGATCTTTTCCAGAGAAAAGAAAAGAGATACTTGTGGATAAACAACAGATGTTCCCAGCGGGGAGGCTGGAATCAGATTGGGCAGGCGGGAGGCTGAGCCTGCTGCTCCTGGAGCTTGCATGCACGCAGTCAGGAGAAATTTCTCTCGACTTGGTTAAACACAGGCACACCTGCCACACCCTTCTGTAAGAATAACTACCCAAGCCAAGTTTTAGAATGTAATTTGAAATTCGAAGTGTCAGGAAGACAAACCAAGTGAGCACTGCTTTGCTTCCAAACCCACACCCCTTCCCTAAGGAGCCAGCAGTCCACAGGCTCCTGCTGCGAGAGAAAAGACCTGGAACTTGTGAGAAAGGAACGATCCAGGGTTTATACCAGTGTTTCTCTCGCTGTAACTTGCTCAGGAATCCCCTGGGAATCCTGTTAAATCACAGATTCTGACTCAGGCTGTCTGGGGCAGGCCTGAGATTTTGCTTTTCCAACCAGCTCCACTCCTCACCATGAGCCTGAGGACTTAGGGTGTAGAATCATGGGCCTGAATGAGAGTTGGATGAAGCTGCGAGCTGGCTCTCCTGGAAGCCCCCAAAATGGCCAGCTCGTGGTTCACCTGATGGGAGGAGATGGGAGTGCTGGAGCCAGGCAGATGAGTGGACTTTCTCTGAGCGTGTGCCAGTCTGAGCTTGCTGGGCCACTCAGACCCCTCCTGGACACATGGAGAGCTTCTGGAGAGCTGGCTGGGAAGGAAGGTGATCTACTCTCACTCTTGGATTAGAGTTTCAGTTCCCCTCACTCCCCTGCCAGCCACCTTGAGAGGGTCAGAGCAGCCTGAGCTGCTACCTGTCAGCTCTTTCTGGCTTCAAGGATGAGTGCCCCAATCCCATTGTGGGAGGGTGAATAATGGACCCAAGAGATACCAGGTTTTAATCCTTGGAACATGTATAAATGTGACTGTGTATGGCAAAGACTTTGTAGATGGAATTAAATTAAGGATCTTGAGATGGGGAGATAATTCTGGATTACCCAAGTGGGCCCTGCCATCACGTGTATTCTTATAAGAGGAAAGCAGAGGAACATATGCACCCCTATGTTCATAGCAGCACAATTCACCATAGCTAAGATTTGGAAACAGCCTAAGTGCTCACCAGCAGACTAGTGGATTAATAAAACTCTGGCACATATACACAATGGAATACTATGATGCTATAAAAAGAAGGAACTTTTACCATTTGCAACAGCATGGATGGATCTGGAGAGCATTATGCTAAGCAAAATAAGTCAGTCAGAGAAAGATAAACATCACATGAGCTCATTCATTTGTGGAATATAATGAACAACATAAACCCATGAACAAAAGTAGACTCAGAGACAGGAAACTCCAAACAGACTGTCAAACCTCAGAGGGAAGGCAGGAAGGGTGTGTGTGGGTAAGAGATCAACCAAAGGACTTGTATGCATGTATATAAGACACGGACATTGGGGCAATGGGGGCTTTTCTTGGGGGGTGGGGGTAGGATTGGCTGGGAAGGGGATGATGGGGAGAAAAAGGAGACATGTAATACTTTAAACAATAAGAAAGTAAATAAATCAAAAGGAAAGCAGAGGGAAATTTGATACAGAGGAAGCAGAGAACAGGGTGATGTGGCCACAAGCCAAAGGATGCAGGCAGCCACTCAAAGCTGGAGGAGGCAAGGAACAAGTTAGGTTCTCCCTAGAGCCTCTGGAGAACCTCTGACATTGCAGATTTCTGGTGTCCAGAATGACGAGAGACTGTATATCTGTTGTTTTAAGCCACCCAATCTGTGGCACTTTGTTACGGCAATCACAGAAAACCAATGTGGGTGGTGTCAGCCCCTACATTGTCAGCCCTCTACCACCGGCCAGAGCCAGGCAGATGAGTGGGCTTTCTCTGAGCGTGTGCCAGTCTGAGCTTGCTGGGCCACTCAGACCCCCTCCTGGACACATGGAGAGCTTCTGGGGAGCTGGCTGGGAAGGAAGGTGATCTACTCTTCCTCCTTGACACCCACAACAGCCCCCTGTACTGTGCCTGATATTGAGTGATCACCATTAGCAGATCGAGGTTTGGGTGGTGTTAGATAAGGGAAACATGGTAATTAAGGACCTGGTTTTTGACAGAAACACGTTGCCCTTCAAAAGAGACGCCTGAGGAACTCCAGGCTTTTCTCATGCTGCTCCCCCTGCTCAAACCCACACTAGGACTTTAGAACCAGGTGACAACCATGTGAGGAAACCAGGAATGCCACTTGGGGCCACGTTTTGGATTTGTCTCCTAAAGTGAAACTGAGTTTGGTTCCCCACCTCCATCACCTGATTTGACTCTGAGTAACTTTTGACCACTTCCAAAAATCAACTCCAGGCTGCAAAGGTGAAGGTCTGCCCTTTAAGAGACATTTAAAAAATGATCACATTTTTCTGATGGCTTCCATTAGGGCCACCGCCTCTGACTAATCAGCTCAGCTCTGTCCTGTACCTCTTTGTGGTCTTAAAAATAGAGAAAATGTGCATTTCTATTTGGTTAACACCTTTCTCCTGGCCAGGTTGACACTAGCCCATCCCCAGGGAGGCAAAAGCAGCCCATGTCTTCTTTCCTGGGCTGGGCTAACTTCCTGATCGTGCTTCCAACAGGAATGACCCGGAACTTCCCACTGAGCTTCCCTCCTCTGTGTTTCTTGAGTCACCATACCTACAGGCCTCCAGTTAGCAGACCTTGTAATCAAGCTCTGTTAGTGAGTTATGTAATCAGAGACAGGTGAAAAACACACCTTGTTTCCTCCTGTTTTTATATCTTCCAATCCCATTTTTCTCTGTCCTTCCTATATTTTTGGGTTTTGTTAGGTTTTGTGCCTGAATTAAGTGCAATAGGAGAGGAAGATTTTATACATCGTCCGAAATCATCGTTATCAGAGAAGTCAGCACTCCTTAGGAGATCATCGCATGCTGGGATGGCAGGCGAGCATGTCCCTAGAACATTTTTACATGAAGTAGCTGTGGGAAGTGGGCCCTACCCTCGTCCTCTCTTCCCCATCAACAAAGATAAGCTTTGGGTTGGAGCAGACTGTCTCGGACTTGAGCGTGCCCTTGACTCACCTGTGCCAGGTTAAATGCAGATTCTGATTTGTAGGTAGGTCTTGAGCAAGGCCTGAGACTCTGCAGGTTTAACCAGCTCTCAGGTGATAACCATCCAAGCATTTCACTTGGCTCCAAGCTCGGGAGCTTGGCCAATATGAGGTCCACCCCAACCTCCTGACTCAACTTGCATTTTCACCATGTCCCTGGACCATTTGAATACACATTAGAATGTGGGGCTCAGTGCTAGACCACGGAGGAAGGAGATCCCTGCACGGTGACATCCCTGGAGAGTTGGAAAGCTCTGAGGCATGGGTCCCACCACTGAGGTCCTAACTTAACCTGTGAGGAGTGGCTTGGGTGTCAGGAATTGTCCCAGCTCCCAGGTGACTGAGTGGGCAGCAAAGAGTGAGGACCACTGGATTGGAACGTCCTTAGGCTTCAGCCCATGATGCCTCACTTCACTGAGGCGATTCTGCAACCCCAAACAGGCCAGGAGGCACCTGAGCAATAGAGAAGTATCTGTGGAGTGCTGCTTCTGAAGTCCCCACTCCCTCAAAATGGGCCTGGGTTACTGCAAATGAAGAGCCAGCCCTGGTCAATACCATGAAATACACATGTACTATCCCCAGTTCCCTCTGTCTGTGGTTCCCATCAATCTTCAGGGATCCAATGGTCCCTGTTCTGTGCTCTAGCCTGACCTCAGGAGACACTCTAGCAGGAGACTCTCATGTCATCAATTTACATGATAGTGAAAATCGAAGTTAGTCAGTTATTCTACTGGTGTGTGTGTGTGTGTGTGTGTGTGTGTGTGTGTGTCCACATTTTATGGTCTCCCGTAGTAGAATTAAAGAGGGCAGAGTGGAAATCAGGGAGCTCTGAAACCCACTACCATTTGGATATTTATAACATCATTTGGGGGCCATACCGGTCTGGAGACGGCTTTATATCCTTCTCCATGCAGGAGTTCTCCCTTCTTTGTGAAGCAGGTTGATACAGATTCTTATTCTTCATCGATATCCAATCTTGGAGACATACCCACAGGAGGATTGCCGAATAGAATGTAGGACATCCAGTTATATTTGCATTCCAGATAACAAATTATGTCCTAGATGAGTCATGAATTTTTAGTGTAAGTACATCCCAACTATTGAATGGGACATGCTAAAAAAGGATTCACTGTTGATCTGAAATTCGCATTTAACAGGTGTCCTGCATTTCCAGCTGCTAAATCTGACACTTCTACCCATGGGGCATTCCCCCTTCCACAGGCCCAGCAGACACACACACACACACACACACACACACACACACACACACACACACACGGAAGACTCTGTGCCTGGAGGAGCAAGTCTGGGGAAGTCTCTGGGGCCCTGGTGTTGTGGCTGTGTCAGGTCAGCTCACAGAAACCACTGGGGCAGGGGAGAGGGAGCTGTGGTTTGGTGGGAACTGCAGCATCTGTTTAGTTGAATCCTGAGAGGTACGTACTATTTCCTTTCCAATTTTCAAGTCCCTGTAGAGTTGGAAACATTGCCCAGAACAAAAAATGTGTGGGAGCTCGAGCAAATGATCTGATTTCTAACTGTAGAAGAACCCATTATGTCATTTACATCATGATGATGACAGTATAGGGGTCCAATCCCTTATCCAAGATTCTGAAATCTAAAACACTCTAAAAAGACATTTTGGTGAGGTTGGTGATGCAACCCATCTATATGCGGCCTGGGCTGATGAATGGGCATCCACTTGCTGGGTCGGGATCTAGGAGCAGCCACAGTGAGGAAGAGCAGATGAGTGTGTCTGGCCTTTCATGAAGTTCATCTACCAGGCCATCTCTCCCTCTCACCCACCCCACAGACTACTGCAGAGGACAGCCAAGCTCTCTTCAAGGGCAGTCAGACCTCGCTGGTAGCCTACAGACCTTGGCAGAGAGCTTGTCTGCCCTGGAGTCTCCTGGCAACCCATCCCAAGGGATTTCTCTGGAAGGTTGAGAGGAGGAGGGGTCTGTTGTGCACATCCTCCAGCTGGAAGCACAAACTCAGGATGATGGCTTCCTAAGAGAACATGGCTCAGAACTGGGCTAAAAATAGTAGAATTTCTTGAAATTGCACGACCCTTTGATTACAAAGTGTATTAGTTTACTGTGGCTGCCGTAACACAGTACTACAAGCTGCGGGGTTGGGGTGAGGGGGCACACTAAAACAATAGAGATTTATTCTGGCACAGTTCTGGAGGCAGATGTTCCTAGTCAAGGTGTTAGCAGAGCCACACTCCCTCCAAGGGGTCTCAGAAAGACCCTTTCTTCCCTCTTTTAATTCTGATGGCCTTGGTAATGCTTGGTGTTCTTTGGTTTAATCTGCACCAACCAATCACTGCCTCTGTCCTCCCATGGCCTTGTCTTCTGAGTGCCTGTGTCTCTGTGTCCTCATTTCTCTCTTTTCCTAAGGACACCAGTCATGTTAGATTCAGGGCCAGCCCTCATCCAGGAGGAGCTCATCTTAACTTGATTACATCTGGAAAGAATCGATTTCCTAATGAGGTCTTATTCCAAGGTTCCAGGTGGGCATGAACTTTGGGGAGACACTATTCAACTCCATACACAGAGTATCCCCTGTTTTGAAGTAATTTTTTCTCAATTAAATTTGCCACATTGAAGAATCTTCTGCTCCACTGTTTTGAACTTGGATGGTTTAGAAATTCAGGAAACATGTACACGTTAGTTGGGGTAATCTCTATATCCTCCTGGGTCTATAGAATGTAAGTTTATTTCACACACATGTGAAGTTTAAGATGAGTGATCCTGACCAGCAGGTGGTATCTACTTGAGCAGTGACTTGGGGAATCAAGATCCCTGCAACTCCCACAGGGGGTTCTAAGGTCCCTGAGCTCATATGTATCAGTCCCCAGAGGGGAGGAGCATGGAGACCACGTGGGCAATTCTAAAGGCCAGGCCTAAAAGCCTTTCCCATCATGTCCACAAACATCCTCCAGGTCAGAACTCTGGGGCAGGCCACACCAAATAGCAAGGGAAGCTGAAAGTGTGGGGTGGCTGTGGGCCTGGAAGAAGAGGAGAGGGCAGGGAGGAACGATGGCTGGGACTGGCACTTTAAGATGGTGCCCTAGGGAGACACATTCCATAGGGAATTTTTCTTTAGCTTCTTCCCTTTTTTTCTCTCCATCTTGCTAAGCGCCAGCCATTCTTTAGCCAGACATTTGAGTATTCATCTCCTCAACACCAAGAAGCAGACAGAAAGGAGCAGCTCCATTGTATGGAGACTCTAAATGGATAAAACCCTGGAGGAACATGTCCTTGAAATCTGGATGAATCTGGATGACCCAGACTGGCCGGGGCACATGGGGGTCCCAGAGATGGGCTTTATGAGCTTCCTGCTACTGCCTGTGGTTCCCACCTGGAGCCCCATCACTCTGCACCTCAGGACTGGGATCTTGGGGGAGAAGCTGGTGCTAGGGGAGCTGACGCCCAGGTAAGGCATCCAGGTAATCCAGAGGGAGCACATCCAGGCAGGGCTGCTCAGAAGGTGACACTCACTCTCTCACTTGCCTGGCCAGTGGTTTTCAACCTGCCACACCAGGCCACATTGAAACCAGCTGTTAAAAATAAAACAAAATAGAACCGAATAGAAAAACACCAGGGGGCATAGAACATAGTAAGAGAAAGTCTTATGTCAGGAAATTTTGACTTCATTTTCACACAAAGCTATTCCAGGTTGTGAGGTACAATATTTCTAAGCAAGATTTGCAATAAAAAATTTTGAAAGCCAGTCTTTGTGGAAGACTTGATGAAAACACACCAGGGAGGTAATGAGATGGTCTGGACTGCAGAAAGGCTTTGTGCGGGCGAGATGGTGTGATGAGGAGGAGCCTGGCCTGGTTTGAACGGTGGCCAAACCATGCTCTCCGAGGAGGTGCCTGGCAGGGTTACTTCATTTCCCTGAGCCTCCATTTTCTCATCTGTGAAATGGACTAAATAACTACCTTATGGAGAAAGAGAAAGAGGATAAGATAGCTGCTGACATTTATTGAGTGCTTCCCACCAGGCCTTGTTCTGAGCATCTGTGTGTCTTACCTCAGTGCTTCTGATCCTTCTGATTATGGATTAATTTGCATATCTGCAGGCAGAAGAAGGCATAGAAGGAAGCCAAGCACTGATTAGTGTCATTGGGTTTATTTGTACAGATGGGAACTCGAGGCGTGGGAGGCCAAGTAACTTGCTCAAGTGAACTGCTGTATGTGAAAATGCCTAATCCAGTGCCTGGCACATAGTACTGCACACATTTTAATTCCTTTACCATGAACTTGTTTCCAATACCCTAAAGGATCCTTAACCATGGGCAGATCATCAAGCTGGTGGATGACAGGGTGAGACGCTGGCTAGCGAACTGGCAGAAAGCAGCAATGAGTGGGTTCTGGAGGTGTGAGTTAGATCTCCCTGGGAGGGATTAGAACAATGTCTGCTCACAGCAGGAGGACAGAGAGTCCTTGCTGCCTGTGGGAGAAGCTGGCTTCAGCATCAGAGGAAACCTGTGGACAACTGGGAGGAGGGGGATCCTCTGCTCTGGCCCTTAGTGGGAGAATCAGCAGTGGCTACCAGAGGAAAGACATGGTGGGCATGGCTGTCAATAAAACGGTTTATTGCAAGGTTGTAAGATTGGAGACCCAGTCCTACTCTACGCCCTACTCTATGCCCTGAAATCAGCACTTGAAGAAATCAACACCTCTTTGAGAAGTCAACACCGCCTCTAAGCAAAAGCTTACATACAAGGCAGCTTCAGAGGGTCATTGCCCTCCTCTCCCCTCAGTGGCCACCCCAGCTTCTCCTGGGGAGACTGGAGGCCTCCAAGGGGACATCAGAGTTGGCCTCCCTCTGGGAGAATCAGTGAATAATTAGACCAAACTGTAAGAGGCAATTATGTCTTTGTTCCTCAGAAATTGTAAACAGAGAGCAAAGAGATTCCGCATCCCAGTGTCCCAGGGGTCCTGGGACATGTGCTCTGAAAGCAGCAGCTGGGTGGCATGGTGCTGTTCAGAAGAAACCTCTGAGTGAGAGGCTTCCACGCAAGCTGGCCCCTCCTTGCCCAGTTCCAGCACTGGCTTCTTCCAGATGGTCTTTCCATGTCATTTGATTATAGAAGACACTTCATATTTTCATACAGTTGTTGTTTAATATGTAAGTCGTGATTTGGTTTGGCTTCATCAGCAAAACTCATTACTTCACCTTGCTTAGTGCCGGACACATATTGGGCATGAAATGAATGTGAAGTAAAATGTGATGGTAACTATAATAACATGCATAATTATATAATCCTATCTAATAAAAGAGTAATATGCAAATTGACCACACCCTCACCATACCAGCAAGCCACGCCCAAAAGCCACGCCCACAAGCCAATCAGAGTGAATGTGCAAATTAACACAACCAAGATGGCAGTTAATTTGCATATCTGCAGGCAGAAGAAGGCCTAGAAGGAAGCCAAGCACTGCAGAAGGGAGCAAAGCTGCAGAGAAGTAAGCAAGCGGGGCGGGGGAGAAGGGAGAGAGCAAGGCAGAGGAGACAGGAGCGAGCAAGGCAGCAGAGATGGGAGAGAGCGAGGTAGTGGAGAAGAGAGCGAGGCAGCAGAGAAGGGAGGGAGCTTTGCTCAGGCCGCAGGAAGCTCTATTCTTGTAGGAATCTTCCTGCAACGGGTCTCTAGTAGTAATAATAATAATAATAATAATAATAATAATAATCATGGATCAAAGATAACTAGTTGGAGCACATTCTTCTGCCTCCTGTCTTGCCTGTGGCAGCATCCACTGTATATGCCTGTCTTGAGAGGGCTGCCTCCCCGGTTAACCCAGAAGAAGTATCATTGCAAATAGCACAGACTGGACACTAGGGCAGGTGGGAGTGGAGGCTGGGTGGGGAAGGAAGTCTAAGGAGCTCCTGTGCACCTTGAGTCTGTGTCTCAGAGAAGAGAAGGGCAAGGGTGCTGAGCCCAAGGTCCATGTCCCCTGATTCCAATAGAGAAGAGCTTTGCACCCCAGCCCCCAGGGCCCAGGTGCATGCTAGCTGCAGCAAGACCACAGGCTCCAGAGATGGAGCCCAGGGCCCCTAGATGTGGAATGCAAAGCACACACTCATCAGTGAGGGAAGTGGACAGGCTCCTTGGGGCAGGACATAGGGACCCAGGCCCGGCTGAGGTTGCAGAAAAATAACCTCTCCCTCTCTGCTCACCAGGGGTACTGTCCATCCTGGCTGTGATTGTCCCCTCAGCTGCATCTACCCTTGGATGGGAGTTTATATATCCTTTACCACTTCATGTAATATTATCAATTTACATAACTATAGTCCAATGCTCAAACTCAGGAAATCAACCTTGGCCCAAGGCTGTTAACTATGCTACAGACTTATTTGAATTTTACCTGTTTTTATCTCCTGTGCAGTAGAGGGTTAACTCAGCAGGCTTGAATGTGTTCAAGTCTGGTATTTTCCAAAGAAAGGACTGGCCTTTGACCAGGATAAAAGGGTCTTTCATCCTCCATCCCACTCCTCTCACATACACCAAATCTCCCAAAGACTAGAATCCCTTACTTCCCTGGCCCCTCTTGGAAGCCAGTGCCTCATCTTTATCTTCACTACTCAGCTGGGCTGCTAAACCCCAGATGAAACCTTCCTCATAGCTATGTGGTAAAGAGAAGTGCTCCCGCTTCCAGTTAACAGAGGGCCTTGTACATGGCCTGTCGCTCCTCACATTGTTAATCCAACACCCTCCCCAGGTAGGCGGGGAGATTGCTGGAGCAGGGCTGGGTTGGCATCTGCTCTTTTTCTACTGGAAACAATATGCACCTTCTGAGAAATGTGCCTTCTTCCTACCATAACTATGAGGTACCAGTGGGAGTTATCACAATCTTAACTGACTCCACCTAAATGACTACCACTGATTGGTCAAAATTGGACACCTGATCCCAGTGGGGCCAGTCAGAATCCTTCCCTGGGACCATCTGGTGGTGAGCACCCAGGGTCCTGGTTGGTGGAACAGCCTGGCCTGGGGTAGGAGAGTGACCTTGGAGGCTGAGATAAATCCTGGAGAGAGAGAGTCTGGCTTAGTTTTAGATGCATGGGAAGCCTAGCTACAGCCCTATACCCTTCCTGGGTGATGATATGAGCCTTCCTTGGTTTTCTTTTATGTTCAAGACCATATTTCATCCTCTTTGCATTTCCAACTGATGACAAAAGGCCTGGCACACATTACATCTCATCTGATCATCAAATGAATGAAATTCTAAGAGATATATTGGCAACACCACAGTTTTTCTCAGGGCCATTCCTGCCTTTAAATTCCTGTATATGGAACTTGGTAGACCAGAACCCAATCACACTTTCTTGCTTATGAGTCATTTCAAACACATTGAGTGACATTCATTTGAACCGGCACCTTCAAGAGACTGTTGGGGTGATTTGCAAAAACAGTCTGCTGGCCGAATGAAATCAGAACAGCCTGTGTTTTCCACCCTGGACTCGGGGATTAGTGAGGAAAAGCCGGTGTAAGCAGGGCACTGGGTTCGCACAGCTGTGGAGACGCACAGTGAACAGATTGCAGGGCTCAGCATGGCCCAGGTTCAGGCAAGTCAGCTGGGACACAACCCCAAACCGAAAAACAGAAAACATACGAAGTCCAGATTTTATTTCCCAAACTCATCTTAAATTTATTTTTCAGCTCATCCTAAAAACGATAGAAAAATTCTAGACAGAATAAATTGGTTGGACAACAATGTTATTCCTACTCTATGGTTATAGCCACCAGGGATAGAAATCTGCCATTGCTGTATATTTTGGCAAAATAAGAATCTATGGTTTGTTCATTTAAAATATAGTTTTTGTGTGTGTGTGATTATAAAACATATAAGTGCATTTATGGAAAATTTACAAAATATGGGAAAATACAGTGTCCGGGACTGGGGCAGGAGGGTTAGGGCAGGAAGCTGTGTGAAGGCCGTGCCCGTGGGCACTGATAGGGTGGTCAGAGGGGGTGGGAGATTGGGGTCCCCGAGAAGAGAGCCTTACACAAGAGCCTGGTCCTTAACTGCCCTCTGGTTGGAGCAGTGAAGAGGCCTCATGAGGCTGCAGAGCAGAGGGCAGCGGGACGCCATCATAGAAAGGGGATTCCAGCTCTTTCGGTGGAGAGTAGTCCTATGGGACCTTACCAGGGGATCAGGGAAGCAATAATCAGTAAATATTTGCTGAATAAATGACCCCCTGCCAAAAGGTGGATTGTTTTTTTTAATATCCACCATGTGGAAGTCCCTCAGAGGAGAGACCTGGGGCTGTTGTTTTGGATTATCACCCAGCTTTGGCACGTTAAGGCTCTGGCCTCGGTCCTAGCAACCACGGGTCTTGGGGTTCCAGGCTTTGGTGGCCCTTGAAGGCAGTGTCTGTCTCCAGAGTGGTTCTGTGGGGGCACCAGAGGCAGCAGTTTGGGGGGGGGGTTTGCTGAGTACGCAGCCCCCCGTTAGGAGTCTCACGGCACCTGTATCTCTCCCTCATAGCAGTGATTAACTGTAAAGTTCATTGCTTAGTATCCGTCTCAGTAATATGGCGACTAGCTGTCTATGACTAATCTGTCTAGTTTGTCTAGGACTTCCACAGTTTTAGCACTGAACACTTCATCTCAGGAACCTTCAGTCCCAGGCAAACCAGGGAGAACATTCCGTGACTCTACTTAGCAGACAGACGGAAATCTCTATGGCAGGACCCGGTATCTGTCTTTATCCATCTCACGTGTCTTACTCACACACAGTGCCTTGTACAGATATGCGTCCAATAAATAGTTGCTGGGCATTAATTCTTATTACTGAAAATATTCAGTAAATATTTGCTGAATAAATGACCCCCTGCCAATAGGTGGATTGTTTTAATATCATCATGTATTACCAATACTGGATTTACAGACTATTCTAGAAAGCATTAAAGGTTTTTGTGCTAAGTTTAGCAGAGAGAAATCCTCTAAGAAAGGTCAGCAAATGGCCTTAAGGGGTTTGGTGCTGATTCTTGAATCAGTCAAGTGCGGATTGATTTCCAGATTCTCTCAGATATGAGAGGCCACCAGAAAAGACATATGTTGGACAAATGTGACAATTAGTAAGAGTAAGAACTTACATGGCATGTCTCTTAACAGTCATCTCACAAACATTCTCTTGGTTGGGATGCAGAAGACTGTAGGCCTGGAGTGGTGACATGCTTTTCTTAAGGACACAAACATAGTAAACATTTGAAACCACGCCATCTATGTGTTGTTTTGGTATTATTCTCCCATTTTTTATGAGCCAGTGGGCCAGTAAATGTTTCCCGAGGCTCTCCAAGCCATCTAGATGCACCTATAGCTATAGGTTGATGACCAGACAATGTTAAATGTGTGGAAAGGTCTGGTTGCTCGCTCCTTGCGTGTTTCCAAGGAAACCAGGAGGCATGATCGACCTCTGGCCAACGCTTGGAAATGTGGCTCCAGGAAGGTTAGTGATTGATGGTTTTATTGTGTATACTTGGGCAATGGGCCACGCCCTACTAGCTTGTCAGGATGGCTCAGCAAAAGCTGCAAGACTGATAATGTGCAACCGTTCCAATGTTGGGATCTTGAGTTTCGTTTGCTGTGGTTGATGGATAGCAGTATGTGTCTATATGACCAACTCCCCATAAACACCTGGGACTCTGAGACTCACGTGAGTTTCCCTGGGCAGAGGCCTTCCACCCATGACCTTGTGGTAGTCTGCCAGAGAAAAAGCACATCTGATGGGCTCAGATGTGGGGGCACGGCAGGGGAACCTGGGCTGGGCTGCTCTGTATTGCCCGATGCATACCTTTTCCTATTGCTTTTGTTCTGCATCCTTTACTGTTATAAGTCTTAGCCCTGAGTACAACTCACAATGGCGTCTTGTCAATCATTCTAGCAAATCACCAAAGCTTATACATAAAAGGAAATGATGAAACCTGGTTCCTCTTGAATCCCGCTGGTCTGACCCCAAGATCCAGACCATCCACACACTCACGAGCCCGACTCCTTCCAGATTTGAATGACAGCTGTGAGAAATAAGTGTTAGAATAGCTACAGGCGAGTCAGGCACTCAAATTATAATCCCACTTGGAGGGGATGTGTGGCAGGGAAGCAGGATGTGCGGACAGAGAGGGGCAGGGAGAGTGAAGGTCTCTGGAGGGCAGAATTGAGGGTTGAGTGCCTTTTGGAATCTCTGGAATTTGTGCACTCAGTTTAATTCACATAACCGGAGTCAAAGCCACGAGGAATTCCCTAGACCTTTGTTACTTATTACTGACTCAACCAGGCAAGCAGTTTGGGTCAAAGCATCCTCCCGCCTGTAAACCCCTCTGTGTATGCACATCTCTGCTACACAGTCCAAAGGCTCATTATATATCTTCTATCTGTTATCTATCTATCTATCTATCTATCTATCTATCTATCTATCTATCATCATCATCATCTATCTAAACTAATGAGTACAATCATAGACACAAACACCAATTAAATAATTAAAAAGTAAAATACCTGAACAATTACACATACACTTGTTATTCAGAGAAAGTTTGTTTTGTGTCAAAAATAAATGGTAATCCAGGATAGCCAAAGCAATCTTAAAAAAGATCAAAATAGGAGGACTCACACTTCCGTATTTCAAAACATACCATAAAGAATGGTGATCAAGGCAGTGATTCTTGCATAGAATAAATGCAGATCAATAGAATAGAACTGAGAGTCTGGAAATAAACCTATGTGTCTATGTCAACTGATTTTCAAGAGCATTCAACAGGAGAAAGAATGTCTTTTCAGCAAATGTGTTGAAACAAATGAATAGTCACATGTAAAGGAATACAATTGATCCTTACATATACAAAGCTCTATCCCTGTAACACTCTTAAGAGAAAACATATGGGAAGACCTTCATAAATTGAGTTTGGCAATATTTTCTTAAATATGGCACATAAAGCACAAGCACGGGGAAAAATAGATACACTGTATTTTATCACAATGAAAAACAACATCACTAAGAAAGTGAAATAATCCACAGAACGAGAGAAAATATTTGCAAATCATATATCTGAGATGAGTCCAATATTGAGGCTATATAAATTAAAAAATGGGTAAAGGGCTTGCATAGACATTATCCCAGAGATAACATACAAATAGCCAACAGGCACATGAAAAGAAGTGACAAACTTAAGTCAACATTATAATAAATGGGACAAAATTGACATAATGTGGCACCAGATGGGGGTACTGAGACTGTCACATAGGTGTATAGTCTTACCCAAAATGCATTACCTGAATCTAGTGAGGAAGAAACTTCAGACAAACCCAAACTTCAGGGAATTTGGGTGAAGGGTATAAGAAAGTTTTTATATTATTCTCTTATAACGCTTTGGTAACAACTTATGTGTCCCTTTCAAAAATACCAATGTCACTCAAGACAAACTAAAGTGAATAAAAGATGTCAGATTGAAGGATACCAAAGAGAACTGGCAGATAAATAGGATGTGTGCTCTAGGTGTGGATCTGGGACTGGGAGAAAATGCTACAGAGTCATCATTGGGCATTTGGTAATTAGTAATTGGCGATGCATTTTGGTTCAGATAACTGCACTGTGATTACGTGAGAGAACGTTCTTTTTCTTAAGAGATACATGTGGGAATATTTAGAGGTAAAGGGGCCTGGTGTCAACAACCTACTCATTTAAAAAAATATATATTTTACTTATTTTTTACAGAGAGGAAGGTAGAGGGATAGAAAGTTAGAAACATCGATGAGAGAGAAACATCGATCAGCTGCCTCCTTTACACCCCCTACTGGGGAAGTGCCCTCAACCAAGGTACATGCCCTTGACCGGAATCAAACCTGGAACCATTCAGTCTGCAGGTGGACGCTCTATCCACTGAGCCAAACTGGCTAGGGCCAGCAACCTACTCTTAAGTGGGCCAGGCAAAAAAGTAATACGTATATTTATCTAGAGAAAGAAAGATATGTGGCAAAATAGGGCAAAATGTTAAAAATAAATATATGAGAATTTTAGAAACACAATTCTTGCAATTCTTCTGCAAGCTTGCTATAATTTAAAAATAAAAAGTTAAAACAGATTAATATAGCCCTGGCCAGTGTGGCTCAGTTGGCTGGGCATTGTCCCATGCACCAAAAGGTTGCCAGTTCGATTCCCGGTCAGGGCACATGCCTGGGTTGTGGGCTCGATGATCCCTAGTAGGGGGTGTGCAGGAGGCAGCAGATCAATGTTCAGCTCTTGCATAAATGTTTCTCTCTTTCTTTCCCTTCCTCTCTCTCTCTAAAAATAAAAGATAAAAACAAAACAAGTTAATATGTTATACTACAAAAATAATTTTAAATCTCTTAATAAAAATAAAATGACAGAAAAAACAGAAGAACCCCTAGGTGATGTGGAGTGGAGGAAAGGTGAAATGGGTCAAGGGTTGACTGTATGGTGATGGATGTAAACTAGTCTCTTGGTGGTGAGTGCAGCAGTTGTATATACAGATGTCAAGTTATAATATTGCACACCTGAAACTTATCCCACAGCCAATAATGAGGGCATATGTTAATTGACTGCCCCACCCTCAAAGATGGTGGTGCCCACAGTCAATAAGAAGGGAATATGCTAATTACTGTCTCACCCTCAAAGATGGTGGTGTCCACAGCCAATAGGAGGAAATATGCTAATTGCTGCCACACCCTCAAAGATGGCAGCCCCCATAGCCACAAGATGGAGGTGCCCATTCCCTCAGCCCTGCCCAGGGCAGCAGGTGTGTGGCCAGGCTGGGCCCAACCCCAGGCAGGCCCAGCTGCTCCAGACCCCCAGTCTCATCAGTCCCCCAGCCACCCAGGACTTCCCAAGGCTCAGGTAACAAGGGTTGGCTGAGGCTTGCCCTGCTGGCAGTGGCAGCAGCAGAGGTATGATGGGGCGTCACCTTCCCCTGATCACCAGGTCGCCTCCCACACCTGAGGACTCCTGGACTGTGAGAGGGGGCAGATCGGGCTGAGGGACCCCCCTCCAGTGGATGAATTTTCATTCACTGGGCCTCTAGTATAATATTAAAAACCAATGTTAACTCAATTTAAAAAACAAAACCACAAAACTTTAGGGCCAAAATCAGCCCCTAGGAGGTAGCACAGTTCCCAGCTGTCACTTAACCCTGCCACATGGGCTGTGAATGGAGCAAACAGCCGCTTGGCATCAAGTGATAGTCCCCAAGGCCTAGAGTCTGTCCGGGAGAGAAGAGCATCACTTACTGAAAGATGATGAGGAGGAGCAGAAAATCACTTCTGGGAATCCAAGATCCCAGAGTCCACATGTGTCCTCAGTGTTAGCAGGCCAGCTATGGCCTTTCCTGCCTCCAGGTCAGCCATGGCCCCCAGAACACTCCTTCCTGCCTAAGTAATCAGAGCCACAGTATCTCAAGCCAAGGCGCAAGGGATGAGCACCCACTGTGTGTAAGAGCCCGTGGGAGTGAGGAGCCCACCAGTGGAGACTCATGTGTGTGTACATGCTAAAGGTGGGGTGTGGGAAGCTGCCAGAGCTTTGCAGCAATGCCGTGGTTATTACTCAGTTGGTGGTGACATGTAACCTCATTCCCCTGAGGAACCCATGTAATGGTCATTTCCATTGCAAAACATGGGAGGGTGGTTAATTTCACCCACAGTAACTCTTAACCCTCACAAGAACTCAGGGGTAAGTATCTCCACAGTCTCCTATTTTACACATAAGAGGTTGCATAGGGGAGAACCAAGAAGGCGGCATAGGTAAAACACCTATCTTGCTGTCATACTCAACAATTTTAGTACTACAACTTAACAAAAGAACAAACACCTTCCAGAATCACCAGAAAGCTCGTCGAGTGAAAATTCCACATATAAAAGTGAAGATAAGACACTGTGACTCGGAGGAGCAGCGGCGGACAGTGTTGAAAGATTCGCACGGAGAGAGGTTTGGAGTGCGTGCCAGCGGAGAGGGCGGGCGGCTGAAAACCAGCCAGTTTTCTCAAATGGGGAGACAAAGACGTCCCACTGGACTGATTCTCCAGCTTTGGGCGAGGTCCAGGGAAACCACTATCATACGGGGTGAAAACTGGACAGTGGGAGGGCACGCGGAAACTCGGGCGCTGCAGGGGTCTCCCGGCTTGTGGAGAAGGCAGCTTGTGGGAACAGCTCAGCTGTGTGACCGCGCAGAGAGCGCTCTGCGACTTGCTTTCTCATTCGGAAAACCGTCAGTCTGCTTTGTTTTATGACCCTGGGTGAGACATTGGGCGTGCAGTCTCATTTGGGGAGAGTCTGAATTCCCCGGCAGCCGGTGGAGCTTGGCAGCGGCTTTCTCTCAGAGGTGCTGGCAGCCATTGCCCCCCGGCACAGAGTCCCTGGGGCTGCATAGGGTGGAGCTAATGCTGTCTGCTTGGCCCGGAGACTCCGCCCATCCAACCTGAGCACAGCTGAGCTTCACAGACAATTGGCCTGGAGGTCAACCCCTCCAAGTGCTAACAACGATTAACCTGAGCTTAACTTCAGCAAGACTGTGCAACCCATATCCACCTCAGGTAACTGGGGAGGCTGAGCCACTGTCCCTTGTAGCACGTCTACCACATAAAGCTAATTGACCAACTCAGGGAAGCAGCCACCATGCAGAGACATGGAAAGAAATCAGATGTGAAAGAAATGGAGGGAAAAAAACGACTGGACATGGAACTCAAAACCACGGTTATAGGGTTTTTCAAGAGGCTCCAACAAAAGGTCGAGGCCTATAAGGAAATAAGCAAGACCACAAAGGAAATGATCAAGACCAACGTGGAAATGAATGAGTCCTACAAGGAAATGAACGAGACCCTCAAGGATATGAACGAGACCTGCAAGGAAATGATCAAGACCAACGTGGAAATGAATGAGTCCTACAAGGAAATGAAGGAGACCCTCAAGGATATAAAGGAGACTCTCAAGGATATGAAAAAGGACCAACCAGAAATTAAGCATACACTGACTGAAATAAAAAATATTATACAAAGACCTAAAAGTGCTCTGGAGCACCCCAAGAACTAAGTTAAAGATTTGAAATACAAAGAGGTAAAATCCACTCAGCTGAAAAAGTAAGAAACCAAAAGAATCCAAAAAATTGAAGATAATGTAAGGGGCCTCTGGGACAACCTCAAGCATACCAACATCTGAATTATAGGGGTGCCAGAAAAAGAGAGAGAGCAAGACGATGAAAACCTATTTGAAGAAATAGTGACTGAAAACTTCCCATACCTGGTGAAAGAAATTGACTTAGGAGTCCAAGAAGCACACCGAACCTCAATATATAGGAACCCTAAGAGGACCACACCAAGGCACATCATAATTAAAATGCCAAGAGCAAAAGACAAAGAGAGAATATTAAAAGCAGCAAGAGAAAAACAGTTGGTTACCTATAAGGGAGCACCCATACTATTGTCAGCGGATTTCTCAACAGAAACGATGCAGGCCAGACGGGAGTGGCAAGAAATATTCAAAGTGATGAACAGCAAGAATCTACAACCAAGATTACTCTATCCAGCAAAGCTATCATTCAGAATTGAAGGCCAGATAAAGTGCTTCACAGATAAGAAAAAGCTAAAGGAGTTCATCACCACCAAACCAATATTATATGAAATGCTGAAAGATATTCTTTAAGAAGAGGAAGAAGATAAAAGTGTAAATTAGGAACAACAAATAACATCTATCAACAAATGAATCTAAAAAATCAAGTGAATTAATAAGCTGATGAACAGGATAAACTGGTGAATGTAACAGAATCACAGACATAGAGAGGGAATGGACTGACAACTCTTGGGGAGAAAGGGGGTGTGGGAAGTGCAGCAAGAGACTAGACAAAAATCATGCAACTATGGGAGAGGACAGTGGAGGGGGGTGAGGGTGGAGGGTGGGATGGATACCAGGTGGAGGGGAACTATAGGGGGGAAAAAAGGGAACAATGTAATTAATAAACTGAACAATAAAGATTAAAATATATATATTAAAAAAAAAAAGGTTGCATAACTTGCCCAAGGCCACACAGCCAGTGACAGCTGCAACCAAGATCTTACGCTCTTGGTCAAAGCTGAGGTGGCCTGCCTAGCACTTGAACACACAACTCTTTCTGATCTTCTGGAACGAAAGTTGAGTTACTCATGGTCAGCTGTTCTTAGGAAACAATGAGGGTGTTCTAATCAGGCTGGGCAGCAAGCCAACAGTTTTGCAACAAGATGGTTTGTTCGTACACGAGTTATGGCCACATTCTTGTGCAGTGGGCTTCTCTTGTCATGGTTTATTGCTCAGTTATGAATAAAGTGCTTCAACTTGTGAGCTCATTTGTGAGCTTCACACAAAATTGGAAAAAAGATTGGTTCAGCCAGTTGGCATTTTAGGAATATCTAAGATATTTAAATGTACTAGTTCAAGCTTTTGTGCGTTCTCATAAAAAAAAAAAGGTATTGCCAAACATAGTTTGAGCACCATTTGTGAGGACAAATTGTCCTACCCGTACTGCCTAGGGCCAAGGAAAAGAAGTCAGAGGGGACTGCCTGCTGGGGCATCACCTGAAGGCAAGTAGTCCTTTGGGAAATGCTCTGACCTCTTTCTTGAGTTATTGTAAGGAATCATAGCCACCTCATGAGTCTGCATCTTGGCCCAACTCCTACTGGCCACCATAAAGGAACATAACACCTTAACAAGTTAAATGCACTTTACTCCCCCCCCCCACCCCGCCCCAGCACAAATAGCTACGTGTCCTTGATGGATGGGTGAGTGATAACCTGGATGCCCAAATTATTTAGAAAGAGTATGTTGCCTCCAGGAGCCAGTGAAAGCATGACTCATCTGTTTGGCTTCTGGAGATGGAAGGTAGTCTAGCCCAGTGGTCACAAGGTCTTCATCGAATGCAGGTGTCCTCAGGCTCCGATGCAAGACACCTGGGACCCCATGAACAATACCAATGCTGCCCAACCTCAGACCAATCCAACTGAACGTTGTGGGCAGGATCCCGGAATCTGTGTTCTCAACAAGCCTCCCAAGCAATAGCAAGTGGAGAATAGATTTGGGTCAGAAATGCAGTGTTTGTGGAAGGCAGTGGCGTTGATGTCTCCCGTCACCCAATGACCAGGAAAGATGCCAGGACAAGGCAAAAAAGAAGCCACTGTCAGGAGCAGTTGGACCCTCTGATTAGGACTCTAGTTCCCAATAGAGAGTCCACCAGAAAGTGCTCATCTGTGACCCTTCAGTGGTGGTTTCCCATCACAGGGACAACGAGATAATAGAAATGAGAAGTTAGTACCTTGGGAGCTGAAAGTGAACTATAATTAGACCAGGCAGGTGTGTGATGGGTTTTGTTTTCCAAAGATGGCCACGATGTCCCCTCCCAACCCTTATGCTCTTCTGCAATGTGATCTTGTCACCCCCCCTTGTCAAGAAATGAAGTCTCTTGCTCCATCCCCTGGAATCTGGGCTGCTTATGACTCACTCTGATTTATAAGATGTGGCAGCATTGAGGTCACTTGACTTCTGAGACTAGGTCAGAAGATGTCTGAAGCTTCTGATCAGTTCTCCTGGAATGTTTTCTTTCAAGATGCTCCTACTCAGGTCCCAGCTTTCATGCTGGGAGAAGCCCAAGCCATATGCAGGCGCTCCCTACACAGATGGCTTTCAAGTCAACCTCACCCAGGTGTTGAGAGTGGAGAGGCCTGCAGATGACCCCAGCCCCACGCCATTCATGTCTTCCCTGCTGAGGCTTCAAACAATCTCCACTCTGCCATGCCCAAATTCCTGACCCACAGAATCAATGAGCATGATAAAATGGTTCTTTTTTGATGCCATTAAGGTGGGGATCTTTGTTACCCAGCACAGATAACTAGAACAGTGGGGCATATCCAGTGTCGTGATGTTTATTGGGTGATGGAGGTCTGGGAATGGGGACTCTTGGTAAGGCAAGGCCCTCCAGGGTCTGTTTAAGAGACTAGGCTCTAGAGCTGCCTGGGTTTAAATCCAGTCTTTGCCATCAGCTCTGTGACCTCAGGAAAGTTACCTAACCTCTCTGTCCCACTCAATTCTTCATCTTGGTAGTGGAGATAGTAGTATCCACTTGAGTGAGTTGTTATGAAAATTAAATGTGCTAATATATGAACAGCACTTGGCTTACTGGAGTACTCTGTAAGGTTATTTGATCATTTCTGATTTACTCAGGCCTGATTTGCTCACAGAGGATTTTGTTCTGGTCTACAGGGCACTTATACTTAGAAAGCAGTCCTGTTTCTTTGGTGCAGTGCCTCAGGGGTGAAGAAAGACAGGTTACTGTCTCCCATTGTCTATGTGTTAGGAACTTGGGACTTAAAGAAAGGTGCTGTATTCGACTGGAAGGAGCTGGAGGATTCCTAGGAAAAAGCATGCTGGAAAATGTGAGAATAAAATCAAGCCGAATGGAAGCAGGTGAAGAAGCTAGAGAGGAAGAGAGCCTGGCCTTGGCCAGTGGTTGGTGTTGTTTTAGTGGTGTGTGTGTGTGTGTGTGTGTGTAGAGGAGGGGTACCCCAGGACCAGGTGGGAGATTCCCTGAGGAAGTGAGCAGGCTTAGGCGATGAAGGGCATGCTAGGTGTTAGGGATGCCCCCTGAAGCTTATCAGTAAGGGATTTGGAGCAAGGCTGTGGCAGGGATTGTGATCAAAAGCCCATCTAGAAAGGGTCTTAGGCAGCAGGGTGGAGGAGGCAGGGGAAAGGCACAGAACAAAGCAGAGGCAGGACAACCAAGATGGTTCCCAAGAGCATGGTGGCCTCCACGTCCTTCCCTCATGCCAGGATGACCCTCTCCACATCTTTCAAGATGGAAGGACCGAATCCAATCCTCTGTACATGGATATACATGAACATGTGACTCAGTTCCCAGGTCAATTTTTCTCTTGGCCTCTCTCTTCTGAGTGAGTGAGCCATCTTCACTTTCCTGGTTACCAAATCACAACAGCGCCCATAGCCAGGGCCCCTTTAACATCTGCTCATGGCTGACTGCACTGGGCACCAGGCAAGCCTTATTTAGGCATGCGAGCTGCTGAACCAGGGTCTGTTGCAATCTTTTTAAAGACCTCAAAATTCCTTGGATGCCAGTGATGCTTATGATAAACTCATTATCAGGTTGCAAATCTGTCTGTGTCATCTGCCTTTGTGAAAGGCGGGGGTGCGATGGTGTTCCCATAAAGGTCCCCGGTTGTACTTTGTGTCTCAGCCCAAAAAGAGATGTATGTTACCATCATGTTGGTTCCCAAATGGGTACGCATCACTGTGCTAGTGGTTGGCACATAGTGGGTACCTAATAAATGTTTGTGAGATGAGAAGTGCATAAATAACTGAATAAGAGGCACTGGCAGTTACGAAGACTGATTAAAATCTTTCTAATTTGGCTCTGTGAGCCTGGAGCAGCTGTGACTTCCAATGCATCCATTCAAGGCGCATGCTTGCTTAGGATCCAGATTTTTACAAAAGGGAGGAAAAAGACCAGAACAAGGAACAGACGAATGCTGGCCATCTCCCTCAACAACCAAACCTGCCTGTCCTGGCCGTCAACTGCCACCCTCACCATCATTATTGGCAGGTCCCGGGTGTGGGCCAGGGATCAGATCGTCTCAGAACGTGACTGTGGAATAACAGAGAGAACTCCGGCACCTGATTCAGCACGAGAGAGCAGATGTGGTTTCTTGGGGGTGCTACCATGGTTGACCTTACCAGGACACTGGCCCCAGGCGCTGGCAACCTCTGACTCCATGTGGGCCGTGTTGTCCAGCCCCATTGTTCGTGCAGTGAACGGTTTAGTCATCATTTTCCACCTTGGTGCCAGTCAGCACACAGCCTGCTGACAAGGGGGCTCACTTCTTTCAGGTTTCATCTGGGAATACTTTTGAGCCTCCAGGCACCAATTCACGCTCTCACTGCCTCTCCCGAGAGAGTGTGCGGTCCTCCTCTGCAGGACTGGCCGTGGGCAGACAGATACGGCAGCCTCCTCCTCCAGACCAGAGGAGAAATCCTAGTTATGCAAGGACTCCTCACTGCCTCCAGGCCTTCGGGTCCCCAAAGGTATGACCTTGGGAAGCAAGATGCATGTTTCAGGGTCTTTAATAGTTGAACTGCTTTCCAACCTTGGGGCAGGTTGTTTTGAATATATCCTCATTAAAAATACTAAAAAAAAACCCCTCCAACTCTAAGAGTTGATTTGAATGCTAGAAAAAGCTGTGTCATTCGGCTGGGTCTGGAGACGAGTGGTCAAATTGAGATAAACAAGGCATTTTGTAGGTGAAAAATCAGGGCTGCCTTTAAAGCAATCAAACTTATTTTCATATATGAATATTGACCTGGATTTTGTAAGCACCACATAGATATCCTGGTCAAAGGCAGCTGGGTTATTGTAAAGTATTTTTTCCTAAGATAGCCACGATGACCTTCATTTAATTGGACAAATCTAGGCATGTTTTTCTTTTTTCTTTTTAGCTAAACTTAAACTGACTAGGCATGTTTTTTTTTTAAACAAAAACCAGTTGAATTCACTTATTTTATCAACAAATACTGTTTAAAACACAAACTTGAACACACCAGAATGACCAAGGACCCATCCCCCAAAGACATCAGACTATTTTGTGAAGATGTCTTTGCTTTAGAGAGTAATAGACATTTTTTTAAATGTGTATGTTGACTATAAGGACAGAAAGAAGGGCCTTTCTTTTTATTTGCTGTGGTCTTCCACAATTTATGAGAAGCATCTGGTAATTAAACCCCAAGATCGTTAGCGCCTCTATTTCAAACTGCTTGGGGGTGGGGTGGGTAGGTGAGGGACAAAATAAGCTACTCTCAAGTCTGCATTCTTGCATCCCCCTCTTTCCTGCTGTTTTCACAATTCAGGGATAATTCTCACCAAGGAGTCTCTAGTTAGTAGAACGTTCCCTTCCATTACCCCCTTCAAACAAACCTCTTTTGAAGTCTTCATGATTTTTGCTCTAAGCATGTATTACAGGTTTGGGAAAAAATACTGATAAGACATCTCCTTAGGACATCTGCCAGACTATCTCCTGGAAAGCAAACAAACTGAGACTTTTCAAGACAACCCCAGATATCTACTCAACCTCAACCGAATTCCTCCATCCTGTCATTGTCCCTTAGCAACAGCTTCTGCTTAGAAGAGTAGGCTACTCTTTATTGCCGGCCCTGTATTGACTAGCATGCAGCCCTCTCCTGGCCTGGAAAGTAAAATAAACTTCCTCTCTCTGCATCTCTTCTTTTAGCTGTGAATTCTTTCTCAGCCTGAGTCACCAGCCAAACCCTAGCAATGACTATTTCCCACTTTCACAAAGACACCAGATGAGACTATTTATGACCTTGCTCTTAAATGGCTATACTCAGGTCACTCTGAGTTCTATGGCAGACTCATTAGCAATCCACTAAACATTCACCTCTCCCCTCTCCCTCTTAGCAAGAGACACACCCTTCAACCCAATTAAATAATATCCTTTGCAGTCGGAGGGCTGGCTATGGCAAAATCTTTAGCTTTCTTGATAAAAGGCACAGATGTGGCCATGACCTCCTTTTCTCACCCTTCTTGCTGTCTTGAAGGTAAACCTGATGTCTGGAGCTGCAGCAGCCCCTTTAAAACCAAGAGGAAACAAGACTGAGCATGAAGAACCAACCTAACAAGGACAGAGAAGATTCTGGGTCCCTGGGGGCATTGTCCAGCATGGAAGCAGGCCAGAAATCTCAGACTTCTGGGCTATTTAGCAGAGGGGAACCACAAAATCATTTGCTATGGCAGTCAGGCTATAAGCAGCAGACACAACCTGACCCTACACACAGGCCATTCCTTTATTCAGCAAACACATGGCAAGCACAGCTGTGCAGCAGGCAGTCAGGGTAGGAAGAACCATGGGTGGAACTTTGAGGCAGATGAGTCTTGTCTTGCGGAAATTATGGAATCAATAGTTGTATCAATTTTTAGTTTCTTATGTAAACCAATTATATATGAAGAGTTTAAAATTTTCAAATGACTCATGTGCTTGAGAAGCCACAGTCTTCTCATGGGTAGCTGGGCAGTGAAAGGACCCTGATGTTTAGCATTTGCCAGCCCTGTGCCCATGCTGTACAAGAGACTCCACCGGCATCACCTCATTTAATTCCCACATCCTCCTTGATAAGGAAGTCTTAGTCTCTCTTTTATATATTTTGAATATGGGTCTCAGAGAGGTTGAGTAATTTGCTCAAAGCCACACAGCAGGTAGAGTAAATCTCTCCAATGGCTCCAACCCCATGCCTCCTGCACGACTAGACTTGAGTCATAATTTTTTATTGAAATCTATCAGAGAAGAGCCCAATCCCAACCTTGGAAGCATTTTTGAAGAATAAGGGGCAAAATTCATAACTTTAGAGACTTCTGAGTTTCTCCTTGATGTATTAACTTGCAGAAATTGTGGTGTTGCTCTCTAGAATATTTAGAGAGACTGTGAATTAGGAATGGTTGAAAGAGACATTAATAGATGTGAAAATTTCATCATGATTACGCTAATGCCATGTTCTTGAGAAACAGACCAAAGGGCCCATCTGTTTAATCCCCCTCTCTTCTTGAGAGGCTGTAGCAGAATTATGATTAAGTCAGACGAGGATAGTTCCCCCCAGTTTTTCTTGTGGAAAATGTGTGGAGAGATAGCTGAAAGTCAGAGTCTCAGCTACTGCATATAAATACCCATGACCCCATCTTTTAAATTAAGCTTCATTTTCTCCTACCCAGCCCCCCCCTCCCCCCCCGGTCTCTCTCTCATACACACACACAATTCTGCAACCTATAATGTGGCCAAGGGAATGGACTTGGGATGGCTCTGTAAGATAGTTGTTGAGCAGATAAGAGCTGAGCAAGTCTAAACTGGCGTCTTCTTAAGTGGTCATCTCTAACGGCATGCCTCCGCAGCAGCAGGAGAAATCAGACTAGATTGTTCCCTGTTATGGGTTGAACTGTGTCTCCCCCAAATTTATATGTTGAAGTCCTGACCCCCAGCACCTAACCCCCAGAACATGACCTTGTTTGGAAACAGGATCCTTGCAGGTGTAATTAATTCAGATGAGGTTCTACTGGAGCAGGGTTGACTCCTTAGCTGGTAAGACTGGTATCCTTTGGACACAGACATATACACATACACACATGTGAAGGTGAAGATGGAGTTTGGGGGACATCAAAGATGGCCAGTGAACCCCTAGAAACTAGGGGAGAGTGTGGATAGGTTCTCTTTCACAGTCCCAGAAGGAAGGAACCAGCCTTGCTGAGAATTTGCATGGAAAACAAACCCTTTCAAACCAATGTGGCAGGCCACCCTGATCCCAGGTGATCCCCTCAGCTCCCTGCACGGAAGAGGAAGGAGAAAGAAAAGAAGCCTAATGCGAGAAGCAGGATGCTAACTCAGTAGGTCTTTCCGTGGGCCAGTGGGAGGACGGCTGGGCTGGTGGTGCCCCCTGCCTTTCTGAGGTGAGCCCCCATCTCCCCAAGTTCTTCCCCTCCGCTCCCCTGGCTGGTCAGGGGTGATCTGGCTGCTGACGTGAAGCCCTAGCCCAGCAGCTTAGTAGTCACTTCAGAACTAGATTAAGGGTTGCTAATTTGGAACTAGGGACTGATGTTCTATAAAAAGCAGAGGCTTTGAGATCTGTTTAGCTTTTTAAGAGTAAGCCATTTTAGAAACTCTTCCTACACAAAAATGATGAAGTCAGTGAAATCGTTTGCTTTGCTCACCGGTTCTCCTTTTTGAACCCTTTTCTCTAGCTTCCTCCCCTACCCCCTCTCCAGATGCCCCTGCCTGAAGCTCAGGCTGTAGCAGGGACAGACAAGACACTTCCAGTGCTCTCAACAGGTCAATGTCCTTAAAGAGATGTGCCCAGTCCTTCTGGGAGTCTAGGGACAAACGGAGAGGAGATGGGAGGAGGAGTGGGGCCAGGGCTCTTGCAGTGACAGAAGGTGACCAGCCCAAAGGCCTCTGTGAGTCACAACTTTCCTGCCAGGAGTGTCTGTATTTCAGAAAAGGCTGAGGGAGAACCAGGGCATCAACCGCTCATGCTGGAAGCTGAGCCCAGTGTGGGGAGAACATGTGGCCGGGAGCCTTCCTTGGACCCCTGGGGTTGTGCTGCAGGGGCCTGGAGAAATCACCCTCAATTCTGGCTCAGTGTGCGCAGGGGATCTATGTCTTTCCAGGGTCAGGAGGCCTAGGCAGCACCCCAAACCCTCCCTGACTTCACTTGCAACTGAAATCTGAAGCGGAGGCAGCTTCAATTCAGAATGTGGAAGCTGGTTAGGAAAAGCAGCTTTCCTGACTTCCTCATCTGTAGGCGCCAGGGAGTGGGTCGGAAGCAAGGCCACTCTGGAAAGCAGGTGCGGGAACACGCGGCACACACACTTGTGCATGCACACGCCTCTAAGAGGAAATGGGTGGTTTCCTCAGCCCCAAAGTGAGCGGGTGATGGAAATTCGGAGCCTGAGGGAGCCAGTTTCAGCTCCTCTCTGCTGGCAGAAACGATGGAGAGTCATTTTTTCCTTCTTGTTTCTGAGAGTCACAGGAAACTTGTTAGCTCCATCATAAGACAATTCACGCATAAGGCAAACCTCTCCATTAGGCTCAGCCATGGTGAGGAGGCCTTCGTTTTCTCCAGGATGAATCCCAGGAAGTTATTTGAGGGCATAACTTCTGTTGTAATGACAGAGAGAAACTAGGAAATTATGGAAAGCCCTCAGGGCAGGAGAAAGCAAAGAAGAGGGAAGAGGGAAGTGGAGGCATGGGATTCTGACAGATACTTCCAGGGTCACTCCAGGGTAGTCGCCATCATCTTAACTAGAGCAGGGACTTGGGGTTGGGACTCTGTGCTCCCAGACCTCATTGTGGTGGAAGTGCAGCTGCAGGATTGCCTTGCCCTTGGCCGGCCCGAGACTTGAGGCTGTGCCTTACCCTCTGACACAGGTCTGGAAATGTCCCTCACAGGGCGGGCACAGGAGGCCACAGAACCAGGACAGGAACTCAGCATAGCACGCTATGCCAGCCCACCTTCAGCTTCTCATGTCTGAATTAAAAATATATTTAAAAAGTATATTTAAATTGCCCTAACTGGTTTGGCTCAGTGGATAGAACATCGGCCTGAACACTGAACGGTCCCAGGTTCGATTCTGGTCAAGGGCATGTACCTTGGTTGCGGGCACATCCCCGGTGGGGGGTGTGCAGGAGGCAGCTGATTGATGTTGCTCTCTCATCGATGTTTCTAGCTCTTTATCCTTCTCTCTTCCTCTCTGTGAAAAATCAATAAAATAAATATTAAAAATATATTTTTATTGATGCCAGAGAGGAAGGAAGAGGGAAAGAGATGAAACATCAATGATGAGAGCATCACTGATTGGCTGTCTCCTGTGCACCTCCTACTGGGGATCGAGCCTGAAACTGGGCATTTGTCCTGACTAGGAATCAAACTGTGACCTCCTGGTTCATAGGTTGATGCTCAGCCACTGAGCCACACCAGTCGAGCCTGATGTTTGAATTTTCTAAGTCAGTTCATTGAGTTCAATCTAATTATTCTTTTTGTGATATCATGGAATTTACAGAATCATAATAGTATTCTCTAGTGTTTTGCATGGAATAATAATTATAGAGTATAATTTATAAATGTAATAACACATATTTATATGTAGTATAAATATATAGTTTAATAATTACATAGTGTAGTGTAATTATAGTATTATATAATGTATGTCATAAGCTGGTCTATGATTTTTGACAAATGTGTATAATAATGTAATCACCATCATAATCAAGCTATAGAACAGCCCCCTCACTTCTCAACCCCTTGCATAATTATCCCCATTGGAGGGCGTTCTTCCCACCCCATTCTCCCAGCCCTGCTCAGTTTCTGCCCCATCTGAACCGCCTTCCCAGTCTACTTCCTTCACTGCCTGGTGGCAAGCTAGGTCGCCCTGCTGGTGTGCCCACTCTCTGGTGTGTGGCTTTCTCAGTGCCCCTGTCCCTCCCCTAGTGGATTTTTAAGAAAAAGTTTAAACATATTATTTACACCTCAAACCAGATTTTATTTAAATTTTACTTCATAGGCTTTAAGAGAAGCAAACTTAACCATAATATCTGAAAAATACACATCTGAGCTTATTGAGTGTTCAATTAGGAGACCTGCCATGTTTGACAATTTGTCATAACCTGGTGACCATCCTATCTAATAAAAAGAGTAATATGCAAATTGACCATACCCCTGATCAAGCCACGCTCACAAAGCCACATGCACCAGTCAATCAGGAGCTGGGGTGGAGCCATGCCGGCTGGGGCAAGGCTGGGACCGGGGATGGAGCCAGCCATTGGCTCCATTGCAGGGTGATGGCTGGGTGCCCAAGGTCTAAAGTCTTGGCCAGAGGCTTTAGGCCTTGGGCAGGCCGGGTGTGAGTGGTCAGTAGGACATCCCCTGAGGGCTCCCAGTATGTGAGGGGGCAGGTTGTGCTGAGGGATCACCCACCCCCAGTGCACGAATTTTGTGCACCGGGCCCCTAGTCCTAAATAATTGCTAATGCATTTTAGTTGGCGGAAATGTGTTTTTGCAGAATTGCTCTGTGAATGGGATAATGAAAACAAAACCAAACCCACTGAAGTCCACTTCAAATTTAGGTCAGACCACACTACACACAATTCCCAAGTGGCCTATTGTCTTTTCATCCCAGACCTGACACCCATCACAGGAATTTGTGTGCCCCAATAACCATTACTGTAACAGAACAACCCCCCTCCTGGAGAAGGGCTCCCTCAGCCATGTGGCAAATGTGGGGAGACTGGAAGGGATGAGGGTGCATAACTGCTAATTAAAGATTCCACATGTCACACCAAATGTATCCGAGAGGCATGGGACATCCACCCCGCTGATGCTTCCCTCCTGTCCTTTTTAAGCAAACGCTTATATAATGCAGCCTGCTCTGCACCCCGCCCTGTTCTGAGCTTTTCTCAGCTCAGTCATGAGTCCCCATCAGCGAAGCAGGTGACAGCTCCCCGGGGCTCCAGGAGGGCCGGAGGGAAGCACACAGCCTCTGGAATTCTGACTCGGCTGTGGCCTCATACAAGGTCCCAGTGGGAGGTTCTTTTTAGTCCAAAGTCTCCTCATGGGCACCCTAGGCCGCCATTCCTGCTGGGCTCAGGCCTGGGAGGGGTCGCTGGTTGTAGGGTCGAGCCAAGCCCGTCTGCTGCAGGAGGGCCAGCCCGAGATGTGCTGGGCGGGTCCCTGGCTCTGTGCTGCTGCTCTGAGTGAGGACACCCACATCCCAGGATCTTGCCCGAGCACCTCCCGCAGCTCTCCCACCCCAACCGGCCTGCTGCTGGGGTCCTTCCCTGGCGTCCGCTGTCCTTTGCAAACCTTAGCTCATCCTCTTCCTGTCCCCTCCATGTCCCTCCTGGATCCCCGACCTGGGTCAACAGGAGGGTTGAATTTTGGGTAGTGAAGACTAGAAAGAGAAATTCCAGGTGGAAGGAATGACAGATGGGGTTGGTAGGTGGGTAGGGTAGGGGGAGAGAAAAGACAATATGTTCAGATGCTTGTGACTCAGGAAGTTTGGCTGGATCAGGCTGGGGAGGAGAGGGAAGGGGAGGGGAGGGGACAGGAGGTCATTGCAGTGAGCTGGGTTAAGTGGGAGGGAGCGCTGGGGTGGGCTGAAGAGTTGGGGTGTTGATCATCTCTGTCCCCTTCTCCTGAGGCTTCCTTTATTCTCTGTTTTCTAATGAACTCAGTGGTGTTTTCAAGAGGTGGAAGGATTACAGGAGAAGAGCCCAGACCCTGGAAGTCCAGTGCAGAAGTCAGACCAGGTGGTGGCCATGAGAATGTTCCAGAAGGAAGCATTGACCCACCTGGTGATTGCCTGTGATCCTGCATACAAGATCCTGGGAGAGAGGGTCTCAGCCATGTGTTGTGTGTGTGTGTGTGTGTTCAGTGCATGGATTGTGAGTGTGGGTGGGGTTCTCCATGCCTGAGTCAGAGTCAGGTGTTGGGGTGTCCCCACCCTCTTGGGTCAGGGTCAGGCATTCAGCTGTCCCCCCCCCCGATTTGGGAGAGTTGGCTGCTCTCCAGCACTTTCCAGGTCTCTCTCCAAGGGGAGGGAGCAGGAGGTGGGCACGCTGACTCCACTGCTGCCCCCACAGTGATCCCTGTGCTAAGATGGGAATAAATTACTTGTGGGAGAACATGCTGTGCAAGGTGGAGAGGAACAAAGAGGCGCTCCCCCGCCGCCCACATGGCGCTGCGGGGCTTCTGGCAGAAAAGGGGGTGACGGAGCTGAGGCCGAGGCTCAGGCGGGCGCTGAAAAGCCCCAATCCACCACCGCGCTGCATGTCATTGAATCCACGTGTTACTTATTACGTTCTATCTTGGGCCACCTCCAAGGAGTCTCTGTAAACAGTGACTTTAGGGTTGCTTTGTGTTCCCCCATCCCCCTCAACATGTAAAACAATTCACTTAAAAATAGATGGATAAAACCAGTCTGGAGAAAGACAGTTGTTGACAATTAGCATTGGTTAACTTTATAAAAGCTTACTGTGGTGGATAAGGCTGCCCTGAAGTTAGTGTTTCCACACAGAAAACTGAGTGGGGACGGGACTGGAGGTGAGGCATTTGCTGGCAGGACCTCAGCAGGTGCCCTCTGAGCTGCTCAGAGATCCCTTCCTGGCCGTGTTTCACCTGCAAGTTAGGCAAGCCTGTTCCCACGTCTTTGGGGTGACACCCAGACCCTGCTGCACGATGCGCCACTGCCCCATCTTAGGCACTTACCCACTCCCAGGCCTGCTGGCTGCCCTCTGGGCCTCAGCTGAGTTGGCCAAGGGTGGCTGGACTCCCAACCCAAGATACATCCGTACAGTAGCCTGCCACAGGGTCTGGCACCGAGCTTCTTGACCGGTAAGGAGAGCACTGGGCCAATCCTTGTCCCAGTTGCAGACAAGGTAAGAGCCGAAGGTAAAGTCAAAGGAACCATTTGCAGGTAAAGCAGGGGTCACGATGGTCACTGGCTTGTTGGGGTTCTGTGAGTGGAAGATTTGGTGACCAAGATCAAGGACACGGGGTAGAGGGCAATGCGGCCAGCCCAGTGGGCAGCCGCAGAGAGACCAGACAGAGGTGGCCTAACCTTTAGCAGGGAACTCCCCGAGTTCAGATCACGACGTCCTAGACCTGTGGATGGCAAACCACGGCTCTCGAGCCACATGCGGCTCTTTGGCCCCTTGAGTGTGGCTCTTCTACAAAATACCACAGCCTAGGTGAGTCTATTTTGAAGAAGAGGCATTAGAAGAAGTTTAAGTTTGAAAAATGTGGCTCTCCAAAGAAATTTCCATCGTTGTCCTGTCGATGTTTGGCTCTGTTGACTAATGAGTTTGCAGACCACGGATCCATGGGATGCTCAGTTCCAGTTTTGCCAAGGCCTGGCCCAACCACGTGTCATAGTCTTGAACTTCCAGGAGATCCTGTCATCCTAACACTGCTGTGACAATAAATTCCACTCTTTAACTTGAAGGCCCTGGGAGAACCTCTGTCACTTGGAGGAAACAAATCCCCCAAAACCCATGTGACTGAGTCAGCCCCTGCCAAGTAATTTTTAACATTCAGAATGAGACAAGGTCAAGATCAGATCCCTTGGACCTGGCCACTCCTGGGGGTGGGTGTTCACCAGCCAACCCACTTTCCCCTCTATAGCCTTTACCCTCAGTCTCCTACCAGCATCCCATGGCTGAGTTAATTAACTACCAGGTGAATCTCAACTCTATTCAAAGTCCTTAAAGAGTAATCAAGTGCTTACCTCGTACAGGGCACTGAGTGTGGCTGTGGAGAATGCATGCATGATGGGGATAAGATGCCACCTTCCAGGGAGGAGGCAGCAGGGGACGACCAGGGGTCCCTGGGGCTGTTAGTGATCACGGCGGCTGAGCTCTGCAGTTCTCTGATCTGCCACTGGGGAAACAGACTAAATAAGAACTTGGCAGCCACGGTGGAAAGGGGACTGCAGTCACATTACAGTGGAAAGACCTGTCAAGCGCTGCCTCTGCCACATGATCAAGGTCAAATCAACAGGGGTAAGTCATGTTGGTAAGGTGGAGCCTTGGTAGGATGTGATGAAAATAGAATTTACCTCTATGGTCTTCCTCCCCAAAGCCACCATCCTCATCTAATCATGAGAAAAGCAGCAGGCAAATTCTGACAGAAACGCAGCAGGCAAATTCTGCAATATACCTGACATTTTCCTCAAGGCTGTCAAGGTCATTAGGAACACGGAGAGTCTGAGAAACTGTCACCACCAAGAGGAGCTTAAGGAGACATGACAACCAAATGCAGTGCGGAGGGCTTCGGGGGAGGGGGGAGCCAGCAGCAGAAAATGAGTGTTGGGTGAAAACTGAGGAACTCTGAACAATCTGAGGACTTTATAATAGTAAATTTAATGACAAGGGATCAATTTGGGTTCATCGGGCGTAACAAATGTACCACACTAACGTTAGATATTAATAATCAGGGAAGCTGGGTACTGGACCTATAGACACTCTCTGTACTGTCTGCTCAATATTTCTGTAAGTCTAAAACTGTTCTAAAAATAAAGTCTATTAAAGAAAACTCCCTGCAGCAATGAGGTTTGGGGTGGCCAGCCTGTGAACCCGACTCTCTCTGGCTCCCAGGCATTTTGCTGAGCCATTCTATGCCTTTTAATCACTCCCCTTTCTGCTTCATCTGGCTGCAGTGGGAGTTCTGTTGTTTGCAAGCAAGAGCCTAGCGGATACCCCACACGCCTATTTACATACAGCCTGCAGAGAAAGAGCTGCAGGAGATCTGGTGTCATTGTCATTTTCCATGTAGAGTTCTAACCCTTCTACAAGTGCAGGATGGCTCCCATCGGGTATCTGGGGACAGGATCGGGAATAATGAGACAATATATAGAAAATGCTTTGAGCTCCCTGGAGCTCCTGGGAGGCCAGGTGCACGCATTATCCTCATTAGACAAAACACGCTTTGAAAACTTTGGCAGGAAGAAGGATATAAGTGGAAATCAGTTCAATTACTTTTGCCTTTCAAAATAGACAAGTTTTTGTAGAAGTTAAAGTGATTTTTTTTGGGTAAATTAAATTCCTCCTTACTTTCTCTGTCAAATATTACTGTTTTGTAGTCTTTCAATTATTTTCCGTTGGAGTCCCTTTGACAACATATCCCAGCAGCTTCCACATGCTCCAGCAGAATCTTCTCAAACTTCAAAATCTATCCCCATCTTTAGGAAAAAAAATGCTTGTCTTTAATGTTAGCGGGGCATTTCAAAAGCAAATAAAATGGTAAAAAACAAACAAACAAAAAACAGGTTAATACAGTGGTAATAATTAGAAGAAAATGATTTTTTTATCGTTAAACATACATTTAAAAAACTGTCAGTGCATAGAAACACGGAGTGAGCTGGAAGTTTACATCTGTCCTGGGTAAAGGGGAGGCAGGATGGAGGCCACCGTGACCTTTCCAGTATCCGATTTGTTGGGCTGGTTTGTTTTCAAAGTTCACAATAAGGAAAAAAAATCAAATGTCAGTGGGCAAACATGGGGTAACACTAAGGATGCTTCTCCCCTGGTTTTAAGGTGAGGTGTTGTGCCTAGAAAGTCTACAACGTGACTGTATCAGTTAAGGCTCTGACACGGCAACAGAGACCATTGGCTCTGGTTTCTCTTGGCCACCTTTTCTGGTTTTCGCTTGTGCCTTTAAAACCTTGCACCAGACTATGAACATTGGCCCACACATTGCAGAACATTTCCTACCAAGTCCCCTAATACTGTCTTGGTGGATGCATGGCCTGTTTCCTAAGATGTCATTGAGGACAGCCCAATCCATCACTTTGCAGGCATGTAGCAACGGACTGCCAGTTCCAAAACTGGGCTAAAGGGGTCCTCACTGTTCTCCAGGTAGGTCAGCATTTTAGGGTTTTTCGATTTGCCACACCTGCCTCTGGGCACCAAATTCTTCAGATTCAGCCAAGATTCCTTATGTGGCAAGTGATGAGCCGTCCAGCTTCAATGACAGAGAGGGTGCAGTGGCTTCCGCGATGGGAGTCTGGAGGCGGGCAGACTCCCCAGAAGGTCGGTGTGATGACTCAGATCGATGATGTAGGAACCCTGGCTGTCTACCTTTTGTATGGGGAGTTTTTCCCTGAGGCCTGTTCCACTTCACAGCTGGCAAGAGGCAGAGAAGAGGTCTGTCTGTCTGCAAATCCCTGAGAAGTCTGAGGGCCTACTTGATCGCTTCCATCATAACATCATCGCTGAACTAGTGCTGTGAGCAGGGTACTGTGCTGAGCGGATGAGCAAGGGCAACTGCAGCCCCATCACTGACACTGGAGGTGGTGCCTCCCCCTCCTACACTGGTTTCCCAGGGCAGAGGGTGTGCACCCACAGAGAATTTGCTTGCCATTAGGAAGGGGGAACCATCAATAGCTATGCTCAGCAGCGCCTTCTACAAGGAATTCTGCAGTGATTTTCTGGAAGTTTCTTTGGCAAAAGATTGAACTGCAAAATTTCTTATTGGAGACGTTTTCCGGCACAGATTGATTTTTAGGGGAACGGAGTTTATTGATAAGCTCTGAATGAGATTTTCCAGCGCCGGCATCTAGGGAATAGGTCTTAAATTCAGCCTGTACCACCCTGGATGCACACTTATTTTTGCTATGAAATTCATTATAAGAGCCTTTCTTTGAAAGTTTTAATTGAAAAAAAAATGTACAAAAAGACAATGAATGTTAGCAATTTAATTTGGGCTCTAAATGTTTTAATAAAGGGAGTTTATATTTAAACTTTCAAATATGGCTGTCAACTATGGAAAGCTTTGCTGAAAGAGATCATTTTGGGATGTTTAAGGCTGTATGTCTTCTTTCTAGTTTCCAAAAAAACTACCTGGTGCTGCAGGTAAAAATGCTTATTCCCTTTGCCAATCAACACCCCTCAGGGCAGCGGAACCTTCTGGTGGGCATTCAGATGTCACGCACAGCAAGTGGTGGGGTTGACCCCCACACAGCCTTTCTCACAATTACCGTTAGTTGAGATTTTTCTTATCAATTCCCAGGCAGTTCTCAAAGGTACCACTGATGAGGCATGGCAAAGCGAGTTCCAGAAATTAGTATTTTCCTTTGATTTTTCGCTTAGTCCCCGCAAAGCCCAACATGTTTGGAACACCACAAGCACAATCCCATCAATGCTTTTCTCCTATCGGCCAATTTACTTTGAAGTATTTTCACATGGTTTCTAAAATATCATTAGATTTCGTGATGCTCTCTGAGACCTGAGAAAACCACATTTCTTTTCCGCCAGTATCTTAACCATGGTGCTCAGTCAAATTATTAGGCTCAGTTTCTTCAATTGGTTTATCACAAGTAACAGAGAAAAGGTGAGTATTAAACCATTTTTTTTAATTTTGCAAAACTGGAAGTTTGATATCCTAAGTTAATTTAGCTAATCATTATTTTATTGAAAAATTGGACTGGCTGAAACAATAACCTGTTTTTTTTTCTTTTTCTTAGATTATTCTCCAAAGGAAACTTTGGCAGTTGGTGAAAGCAAATTTTCACATGAGTTTCTCCACCATGAAAGGTTGGCTTTTGCTGATGGAAAAAGCTGACTCATACAAAACCTTCAGCACTTGGTAGATTTCTGATATTCTGCCCCATCCTATAGGCAGGAAGCACAAATATGTAAACATACAAAAAGTGCCGTAAAAATATTTTGACTAAAATGTCATTTAAATCAAGAATTTCTGTCATAATTCCAAAACAGTTTTGTAACTTCAACATACTGAAAAGTAAACACATCGAAACATTGTGATGCCATTTTTAACTACCCCAAAAGGAAAACAAGGTAACTCAAAGTGAAAGGTTTTGACATAAACACTTGGCCCCACACTTGTGGAGTATGAAGGCTGAGGGGGCTGGGCCGGACCCCCAGGTGTGTCTGAAACTCGGAAGGCTGAGACCACCTTTGACTTCCATGCACCATATCTTCGGCATAACTTCAACACATTCCGGGAAGATTTATATCATCTCTCTTGACAACAGTCTAATGCCACCCATATAGGGCAAAGGACAAATACGAACCTATGCAGGCAGAAGATGCCCCTGCTGTCTACTTTTATACTTGATTACAGTATATATAAAATTCAATGTTACTTAAAAAATATATGCATATTTTTATTTAAACAGAAAGCTCATATGCTGTGCAGTAGGATACAGCAGAACAAATTAGATTTTATAGCCCAAGAGAACATAATGCATTGCCTTAATGTATGCTTCCACTAAAGGCTTTCTTGCATTATTTTCTGCCTATACCTACCATTTAGGGGACTTGTTATTTATCTTCTGGAGTTTGCATTATAAAATAAATACATGTTTTTAATTTTCCAAATAGAACATTAGAATAAGATAATGTTTCAAATTTTTACACACCTGCTATCCATATTTTACCATCCTCTCTTGCCAAATCCTATCTAATAAAAGAGTAATACCCAAACTGACCATCACCCCAAGATGGCTGCTCCCATGTGGTCACAAAATGGCTGCTATAAGATGGCCTGCAGGGGAGATCAGTTGTGGTCAGTTAGGGGTGACAAGGCCAGCAGAAGAGGGCAGTTAGGGGTGACCAGGCCAGCAGAGGAGGGTAGTTGGGAGAGACCAGGTCAGCAAGAGAAAGCAGTTGGAGGGGACCCAGGCCTGCAGGGAAGGGCAGTTGCAGGGGGACCAGGCCTGAAGGAGAGGGTGGTTGGGAGGGACCAGGCCTGCAGGGAAAGGTAGTTGTGGGCGATGAGGCAAGCAGGGAGGGCAGTTAGGGGTTACTGGGATAGGAGAGGAAGGCAGCTGGGGGAGACCAGGACTGGAAGGGATGGCAGTTGTGGGGGGGCAGGCCTGCAGGGGAGTTCAGTTGTTGTTGGTGGGGGGGAACCCAGCCTTGCAGGGAAGAACAATTTCAGGGAACCAGGCCTGTAGGGGAAGGCAGTTGGGACAGGGCCAGGCCAGCAGGAGAGGGCAATTAACGGTGACTGGGCCAGCAGGGGAGGGCAGTTGGCAACCAGGTCTTCAGGGGAGGATAGTTAGGGATGACCAGGGCAGCAGAGGAGGGCAGTTAGGGCAATTGGGCTGGCCAGGGAGCAGTTAGGCATCAATCAGGCTGGCAGGGGAGTGGTTAGGGGTGATCAGCCTGGCAGGCAGAAGGGGTTAGAAGCAATCAGGCAGAGGCAGGCAGGCTTTGGGAGCCAGCAATCCTGGATTGTGAGAAGGATGTCCGACTGCCCGTTTAGGTCTGATTCACCATGATCAGGCCTAAATGGGCAGTTGGACATCCCTTGAGGGGTCCCAGATTGGAGAGGGTGCAGGCTGGGCTGAGGGATACCCTTCCATGCACGCATTTTGTGCACTGGGCCTCTAGTCTATAATAATAACAGGGCAATATGCTGATTAGACTGAACATCCTTCTGGGCATCATTCCAGATGTCATTCCAGATGAAGCCAGGGCCAGAGCAAAGTCTCGGTCCCAGATGCAGAGGGAAGCTGGTGCTGGCAGCTGGAGGAAGGAAGGGCTACTCTTGCATGGATTTTTGTGAATTGGGACTCTAGTACTTTCATAAGAAGAGGTGCTTAACATGAAATGATCCAACAGTGGATCTTAAAGAAGCAGGAGTTATTTTGTGAATTTCATCTACGCTGACTTTCTTAAATGAATGTAAAACCAAAATATTAAAATAGGCAGTCCTCAGGTTATGAATGAAGATGTGTGCTAAAGTGCTATTTGTCAGTCATTTAGAATTGTGATTTCCAACTCTTTTCATCTCATGGCACACATAAACTAATTATTAAAATTCTGTGGCACACCAAGAAATTTATTTTTGCCGATCTGACAAAAACAATAAATCAAATTTTGATTCATTCACACTGGATGGCTGTTGTGTTGGTTGTTGTAATTTTTTAATTTGACAATCTAAGGGAAAAGAGGCCAGTGCCTCTGACTAAATAGTCAGGGATTACATGTCTTAAATTCTTGTGGCACAACAGTAATCTGTTATAATTGGAGGCCATACAGAGCAAAGGAGGACCACAGCGCATCCATCAAGACAGTTACCTGGAGAACAATGTGTTTGTTTTCTAAAGAACAAGAATGGTAATGCCAATTCTAACTCTACTGTAATGCTTGTTATGTGCCAGCCTCTGTTTTAAGCATTTTACATAAATTAGCTAATTTAATCCTCATTAGCCAAACTATGAAGAAGGCACCATTACTTTTCCCATCTTTACAGAGAAACAGGAACATAAAGAGGTTAAACAATGGCTGAAACACTATTCTACTGGCCAAGAAAAGTCCATGTGTTCCCTATGAATTAGAGTGAAAGATGGGCATGAGTGTTAATAATACTCCTAAAGAAGGCTTTTGGGGGATTGGATCTTCTGGGAACATTCTTCATCATTCTTTGGGCTAAAATGTTCAGTAATAAGTCTGAGGGACAAACAGGGTGGGCATTCCCCAGCCAGTGACATGGCCAAGGGGAATTTGGGATAAACAATGGTATGTGTAATTGTTAAGCGCCTGAGGCAGCAAGAAATGCCTGAACCATGAGTAGGACTGGAAACAGTCCTGAATTCCAGATCAGTGGGAGAGGGGGATGGGCTCTAGTACAGAGGGTTCCCAGGACGCCTTTGGTAAGGAAGGAGCCACAGATACAGAGATTAAAGGAATTTCTGGGGTAGGGAGAGAGCTGGGACTCTGGGTTTATCATTTCTTCCACAAACATTTACTGAATGCCAATCCCATCTAATAAAAAAGTAATGTGCAAATTGACCATACCACCACCACACCCACAAACCATGCCCACCAGCCAATCATAAGCGAGTATGCAAATTAACCCAACCAAGATAGCTGTGGATACAGCAAGCAGGAGGCTTGGGTTTCCCTGGTAATGGAGGAAGCTAAGGTTTCCGCATACCCTGGCAGGCTCAGGCATCCACTCAAGGCTACTAAGTTTTTCCTGGGCTGCAGACATTGCACAGATCCTCCGTTGCCTGGAGGCAGGATGCCTTGGGACAGAGGGAGGTAGATTAGGTCACCAAACAATGGGTCAGTTGGAGCTTGGAGGGAGGTGGTTGGTCACGCTTTGGCCAAGTGTGCTGAGGCGTTGCACCTGTCTCCTGAGTTTCTTGGAAACGACTGAAATAACTTTTGTAACCTTTGGGTTTTCATTGTAACTGTCCTGACTCCCTCTTGTGGTTTTGGAGTATAAATTTGCTGTAACACCTGTGGTCTGGACTGCAGTTCAGCCTTTACTGCACTGAAGTGCTGCAACTGTAGTTGCTGGCCAGCTTAATAAAGGCTCATAAATTTTGAAAGGCTCATAAATTTTGATCTCTGTCCCTGGTAGTCATTTCTTGTGGGTTGCACCATAACAGTTTCAATTGTAGAAGATAAATAAATCCCAGATACTAGGGCCTCTGCTTGGGTCACTGGGGAACGTGACCTGCAAACCACCAAGGCCCCTCGCCCAGGCTGCCCTCAAGAGAACCCCCACACTGATCTATGATACCCTTCAGGGCAAACCAGCTGGCCCCCACCTGTGCACCAGGCCTTTATCTTATCTAATAAAAGAGTAATATGCAAATTGACCATCATTCCAACACACAAGATTGCTGCCCTGATGTGGTCAAAGGTGGCTTCCCTCATGTGGACACAATATGGCCATCTCAAGATGGCTAGCAGGGGAGGGCAGTTGGGAGGAACCAGGCCTGCAAGGGAGGGAAGTTGGAGGTGATTGGGCCTGTAGGGAAGGGCAGTTGGGGAGGGGGGGAACCCAGGCTTACAGGGGAGGGCAGTTAGGGGCCAACAGGCTGGCAGGGGAGCAATTAGGCATCAATCAGGCTGGCAGGGGAGTGGTTAGGGGGTGATCAGGCTGGCAGGCAGAAGTGGTTAGGAGCAATCAGGAAGGCAGGGAGGCAAGCAGTTGGGAACCAGCAGTCCTGGATTGTGAGAGGGATGTCTGACTGACCATTTAAGTCTGATCCTACTGGAATCAGGCTAAAAGGAGCAGTCGGACATCCCTTGAGGGGTCCCATATTGGGGAGGGTGCAGGCTGGGCTGAGGGGCACCCCCCCCCCTGTGCACAAATTTCATGCACTGAGTTCTAGTCTACATATAAAAGCCTAAGTGACCATTATGACTGAACAACATGAACAACCAGTCAACCAGTCAACCAGTCACTATGATGCATACTGATTAGTAAGGGGCAGATGTCCATCGCAGGAGCTGTTCCCTGGTGGTCAATGTGCTCACACAGGGGGAGTGCCATTCAGCCAGAAACCAGGTTCACTGCAGTGGTGGTGGGAGCCTCTCCCTTCTCCATAGCAGTGCTTCCAAGCAGTGGCAGCAGGCACAGTGGGCCAGGGTGGTGCCTGGCCCAGCTCGGGCTCCTCCCTGGCTACCTGCTACATGCCATGGAAAATGTCTAACTGATGAGTTAGGCCCAATCTCCGCGGCAGTCGGGCATCTCCCAAGGTGTCCTGGATTGCAAGAGGGCACAGGCCAGGCTGAGGGACAACTCCTCCTGTGCATAAATCTGTGCACCAGGCCTCTAGTTACTATAATAATAGCTAATATTGACAAAGTGCTTATTCAATTAAAGGTTCCATGTTAAACTTTCCCCACATGTTGTTTTTCAAAATCTTCTCTTACAACTTTGTAAGGTGGATTTTGCTATACCTAGAGAGGGATATTTAGTCCTAGAGAAATTGTACCTTACCCAAGCTAAAAAAAGCTGAGCTTCTGGAACACTTTAAGCAAAGGGCCTCCAGGTAGTGTTATCCAGGGCACTGTCTGGCTGTTCCCTTAGAGCTTAACTCAGGAACTCTGCAGGTGAGAAAGGCCAGAGATAAGATGAGATGACCAGGGGAGGATGGACACAGAGAGAAGGGCCCTGTGGACCACTGACATTGGAGTCAGGTTGCCTGCTAAGAACAAGTGGGGTGGGAGGAGGTGAAAGTGGTGAGCATCTAGAATGGCAAGAACCAAGAGCAGGAACCAGACTGTCTGACTAGGTCTAAGAACCCCTGAGTGTGGAGATCACACCCATATTTTTAGGAAGTTCTTTGTTAACAAGGCATTGCTTTCCAGCGCAATAGTCAGTAGTCTGGGTGATAGTGCCAAGGAGTGGAGTCGTAGGCATGACACCAGAGCAGAGGTTAGCTGGCTGTGGGTGATGGCATTCAGGGGTAAGGTCTGGAGGCAGAGAACAATTTAGGTGAGATCTCATAGAATCTCCCTGAGAAAGGGAAGGAAAACAGAAGCCGAGGGTGTGGTGCTGGGTGAAAAGCAGGGAATGAAGGATTGGGGATTTGGCAAGGTCAAAGGGCACACAGATCCACTAAGGGTCTGCATCTTGGTGAGAAATGTGTGGTCAAGGAAGCTGCCTGAATCCCGTCAGATGGAGCAAAACAAACATTGTCTTTTCCAAACTCACAGCCAAGTGCCAGATGTATAGAATTCTACCATCACTATTTCAAGCGTCATCTACACCAACATTTTACTTTACCTTTTAGTGCTTGTTACTGTTGAGTGGCAAATGTCCACCGGTGACCATAAGGGTGAACGAGTGGCAAGTTAACATTATTGGCAGTCCTTCCAAAGACACAACCATGGTTTATTTGAGAGCTCGCTGAATTTGTACATCGGATGGAGGTGGAGGGGTGATTTGATGGTGTAGGGATATAGTCATTTTTTTCCTGGTGGAATTACATGAATGCTTAATCAACAGTGCTCCAATGAAGGCACCCTGAAGTCTGGGAAGTCTGAAAAATAAAGATGGAAGGCAGGTAAGGAGGTGCTGAGAGAATGCCAGAGCCCTGAGAAGCCTGGTTTGAGGAAAAGAGAAATTAAGTTCATTTTGAGACATTTTGGGACTTAGAGAAGATCTCTTAAAAAATAGGCTGACACAATTCAGAAATCAATCTTCTTCTCAGAATAGACTAGTGGTCGGCAAACTGCGGCTCCGAGCCACATGCGGCTATTGAGCCGCGGTTTGCGGCTCTGTTGACTAATGAGTTTGCCGACCACTGGGATAGGAGCTTAACCACAAGGAACAACAACAGCCTGTAATTATTGGCATCAAGAGTCTAGGTTAGTGGTCGGCAAACTCATTAGTCAATAGAACGGCAAAGCCACAGTTTGGTAGATGATCTCAGTGAGATGGAGAACGAGTTGGTCTCATTCCTCTGACAGTCAGTTATCAGACTAATGAGGTCCATTTGCTTGCACACATCAAAGCCCAGTGAAACGGGAAGAGGAATTTTCAGCAAAGAAACCAGGGGTTTATTTAAGGGCATGGTGCCAAGCCTGGAGGCACAGGTAAGCTAGTGCTTTCAGACTTGGCTCCCTTATGGCCCACACAGGGGCAGACTGGGTTCAGGGAAAAAGTCATTAATCATGGTGACTGATGGCATTGGGGTCATGGGCTCTAAGAAAAGGATGGATGGGGCCTGGGTAGGAAGTCACTGATCATTGTATCAGGTCCTGATGCCAGCCATCGTATCCTGTGTAGTTTCCCGAGGTCGTGGTTGGACGGTCATTCTGCTCTCATGGGCTTGGGTCTGAAACACAACCAAGGCCGAGATCTTATTTTTAATTTGATTGAAACTCTGTTCCTTTGATCAACAGACCAGAGTCTTTATTCTTAAGACAGCTTGACTCTGACCAGAACCTAATGTCTTAAGGTCTTAATGATTTGGGGAGGGGGCGGGCAGTATGTCATGGTGCTATTAGACTGGACACAGCGAGCTTTTTCCTTAATGAAAAAGTTATATTAAAGAACTGAAGTTCCTGTTTGGTGAAAAATCTAAGGAAGGGCTATTTGGGCCCCAAAATTCTGGGGCTCAAAGAGAGAGTGGAGAGTGACATGGTGAGCAGTGAAAGCTATATGTGATAGAGAGCTGGAGCATATTACAGGTCAAACTGTTGTGCTTCTTGGGATGGGACATATTCCAGCCAGTTTGGCACTAAAGCCTGTGGAGCAACAGCCTGGGAGACACAGATTCAGGTAACAATGTAAACTGTCTTCCCCCAAGACAAAGGGGAGGCCACTTGTATAGGGGAAGTTCCCACCCAGCTTTCCAATTAGGTCCTTTTTATAAAAATGAGGTGTTTAGATCGTGCAGTTCTGATGGGAAAGGGCAGGTCTAAGTTAGCTGGTAGCAAGAGTGCAGGAAGCTGAGAGTTCAGCCTGAGGTTCTTCATGGTATAGGGAGTGTGTGAAGAACCCCTCTCAGCAAATGGCTACTAGATTCCGATTAAAAACTTTCGACTCTCAGTTGACCGTCGGAAGCCCATCTCAGAAGACAAATTCCTCCTCAGGGTTCACATCAAGTAAATCTTTCTTCTTAGGGTCCACAGTGACAAGACAGCAATGATCTGGGTAGCCTTGACTGCACCCCAGCACTCCAATGCACACCCATCATTAGGCCTGACTGAGAGTTGAAACGAGTTGAAATATTGACTTTTATACCTTCTTCAGGTTCTACTGCCAACACATTCAACCAGCTAGCAAGAGCCACTGTCCATCCAAAATGCCTCATGTTTTGGGTCATAAAGACTCTGGTCTGGCCACTCCCCTCCACAGAGGTGTTGTTTTTGTGTCACTGTGTAAATTTGAGAAGTTGACGGATGTCCTGCTGTGTTTAGGGATGTTGTTCAAACCTTCCGATGAGTGGTCTGTAGCCTCAATGGTTGGCAGCTCTCGGGGCACGCATAAGCATGTGGCAGGCACAGGTGTTTCATCACTGAGAGTAACTGCCAGCTTTTCAGAGCAGGACCACGCCGAGATGCTTTCCTATCCCTCCATGACATTAACATTTCATTCAGAAACACTGTCGAGGAGAATGTCTGTGAGGGATGGCAGGGAAGAGGTCTGTGTTGAGAGAGAAGAAACCAGAAGCCAGGTCACAAAGGGGTGATGCCTGAAGCCTGTTTGCAGTCTGCTGAGGGGGACTCAGAAGGCAGCTGCCACTGCAGAGAACGTGGGCATGAGTCACTGCGGGGAGGATTGTGTGGAGGAAGTCTGGGGTAAAATGTACACACTGAGACATGGATTGTGCATCTGGGGCATTTTTGGTCCAAAAATAAAATGCCAGAATGTTCTGGTGACTTGTTGAGAATCTGTACCCGTACAGGCACGGAACCAGAGGCAGTCGTGTTCAAGTGCTAAAAACGTGTCAATGAAAGAGTAACTGTTGCCTCAGCCGCGGCTTGTGTTGTAAAGGGTGGGTATGGTTCCCACAAACTCTGGGCCAGGCCTGGTCTTCAGGACTTATGAGCCAATGGCTCTCAGGTTGAGTAGGACGCGCAGGGTTCTTTAGATTTAGGATCACGCAGAAGCTGGGATTGCTCAGGCATCTCCTCCATTGATTTGTTCAGGAGTGTCTCCTGAGCGTAGCTGGGACCACCTGCTGTAGCCCACAGCCCAGCACGGTCTCTGTTCTTGAAATTCAGTCTAGTTCACAGGCCTTCAGTCTTGACCCTCTGCAGTTTGTGTGTGCAGAATCCCACTTTCTTTCCCTCCTAGAACTTTAGGGCCTGGAGGTATGGAATATGGGATGGGGTGGGGGTGTCCCAGCTTCCAGCTCTGCACTGGAGAGCTGGGTGGTTATAATATGGCAGCCAGGGTGGGACCCATGGACTGTGTCTGTGTCTCCTGCAGATGGTCACTGCTCAGGCAGAGCACGTGGGTCAGGGCTGGAGATGTCCATTGAATTCCATAGAAAAGAAGCCTCTGCAGACCCGGGAGGGTGTGAAGAAGCAGATGACAGAGATTCAAGGAGCAACAGGGGAGACATGGCCTTCTCACCTTACAGACTCAGGGCTTTTGGGGGTTTGTCCAAGAAGCATGTATTATTTTTGAAACTTACCCCCCACCCCCAACATATTTTTAAAATAAGTAAATGAAGGATGGAAAGTGGAATTATTAAGTGAGGTCTTTCTTGCAGAAGGTTCAGCTATGAAGGCAAGGTGGGGTGAGTGTGTGTGTGTGTGTGTGTATGTGTGTGTGAGTGTGTGTGTGTGTGTGTGTGAGTGTGTGAGTGTGTGTGTGTGAGTGTGTATGTGTGTGTGAGTGTGTGTGTGTGTGAGTGTGTGAGTGTGTGTGTGTGAGTGTGTGTGTGTGAGTGTGTGTGTGTGAGTGTGTGTGTGTGAGTGTGTGTGAGTGTGTGTGTGTGTGTGTGTGTGTGTGTGTGTATGTGTGAGTGTGTGTGTGAGTGTGTGTGAGTGTGTGTGTGTGAGTGTGTGTGAGTGTGTGTGTGTGTGAGTGTGTGTGTGTGTGTGTGTGTGTGTGTAGGAGAGTTTGGGGCAGCAGAGTCTGCTTTAAGGTGGAGATCTCAGTGAGGCAAGTGCCAGACAGTGACGTGAGGACCCTGAATGGAAGGGTGGAGAGGGCATCTGGAGTTCCCAGGGAGGAGGGCTCGGGTTTCCTGTACTGTATCATGTATAAACCCAGAGGTTCTGAGAGACCTTGGGGCCGGGTCCTGCAGGCCGCGGCTTCTCCTTCCTGTTTGTGTGGAAGATCAATCAAGATGTAAGCTATCCTCCGAGGTGCTGGGGATTAAAAAACCCTAATAAGACCTGGTTCTTATACTTGAACTTTCAACTTGTAAGAAGGAAGATAGTTTTGAGAAAAAAAAAATAAAAAAATTGGGAACCAGGGAAACAAGAGGTATAATCAAGGCATGGACAAAGGTGAAGTGATGGGAAAAGGGTGCCCTGTACTTGGGGTGAATCACATCGGATGTGATTCCCTAGATGGGCCCTAAAAAGCCATCTTTATTTCGATGAGGACCGAAGGCGTTTTGTCCTGGGACCAAACATGGACTCTCTAGTTATATCCCATTATTGTAAATTCCTTCAAAAGCAAGGAAAAGGCAGAAGACTTGGCAGTTAGGTGCACACATGCATATACTCCCCCCAAAATACTTAACCATGAAGACAGAAATCCTCCTTAAAAGACAATGAAGTTTTTACATGGTTCCGCCAATTCAGATTAAACTAGCAGGGATCTAGTTGCTGTCAATTGAACTGAGTTAGGGCCTAACAGCAGCTAATCTCCTCAGTCGGGAGATCCAAAAATACACACGGACACTTGTCTTTGTGTTTCTAAGGAGCTGAGACAGGTGAACTGACCAGCGATGCTGTCGACTGCCTTCAGGATGCTCTAGGCCGCTTCCACCTTTTGCAATCAACTCAGGAAAATTTGCAAAGACTCCAAGTCAGATAATTTTGGTCTACTTCAAACTGTTTAAAAAGTGGGGTGACTATTCACTTCTCATTTCTTCTGGAGGGATCAGGAGAGCTGCAGCGAACCTCACAACATAATAAGCTTCCCCGACCTCCATCCTTAAAGATGAGTTCTGAGGGAAACTGGGAGCGAGAAAATGAAACATCGATGGAAGGGCTCTTTCCATCCGTTCGTGTCTCTTTTCCTCAGAACAGTTTTTATACATTTCCTGAGTTTCGTTCCCCAAGACTTTGGGTTACCATTTGAACACAGCAATGAAGAAAAAACTGGAGTTTAAAAAGTTTAAGCCACTTGACAAGGGAATTTCTGCTAAGGAAATACCTGGACAGTGTGTACAGTAAGAAAATGCTGGAAATAGCCTAACTATCAAGAGTAGGTGATTGGTTAGGTAAATGCTGGTACACCCACAGCAAATAGACTTACTGTTATGATTGTAGCTCAGCAGTGGTAGAGCCAAAATTGGAAACCATGTCTGATTCCAGACTGCTCTTTCACCCAAGACACGCTGCCTTCCATCTGGAGAAAGTGACATTTCTCAGCCACCTCAGAGGGCTGGTTTTTCTGCAAATAGGAAAACAAATCTGGTGAAGCAGCTTCTGCCAAACAGTTCATATCATCAAGGTGAATGGGTACTTTAATTGTTTTAAAAATATATTTTATTGATTTATTTTTTACATAGAAGAAGGGAGAGGGATAGAGAGTTAGAAACTTTGATGAGAGAGAAACAACGATCAGCTGCCTCCTGCACGCCCCCTACTGGGGATGTGCCTGCAGCCAAGGTACATGCCCTTGACCAGAATTGAACCTGGGACCTTTCACTCCACAGGCCGGACGCTCTATCCACCGAGCCAAACCGGTTAGAGCTGGATACTTTAATAATAACAAAAGTTAACCCTGATGATGTGCTCAATTCCAAACAGTGTGCAAAGGTTTAAAATCACCCTCCCGTCCAATTCTCACTCTAGCCCAGGAGGTGGGACCCTGGTATTTATAGTTTGCTCCACTTTGCTTTCCAAATGAAGTTTTTTTTTTGGGGGGGGTCACCACTACAGGGGTGTTCACTTTTCAGTTCTTAAACCCAGTGCTTATAATTCTGAAAGACCCTCCTGCTATAGGTAGTAAGTACAGTGAAGTGGCTTGCTCCAGAAATGTGACTGAAGTAGTGAATTTTTAAAATGGCCCACACATTTTTCAACTAATTCGACAAATTGTATGAGATATATGAGACTTCTAACAATCATTAAAATTAAAATTGTTCATTGAAGCTAAGTAGCCTTGGATAAAATAGTTTTTCAAAATGTTATTGGTTTAAAAGTTATCCTGAGCCCAGCCAGCATGGCTCAGTGGTTGAGTGTTGATCTATGGACCAGGAGGCCATGGTTCGATTCCCGGTCAGGCCACATGCCCGGATTGTGGGCTTGAATCCTACAATTGTGGGGGAGAGGGGTGCAGGAGACAGCCCATCAATGATTCTCTCTCATCATTGATGTTTCTATCCCTCTCAGAAATCCATAAAAATGCATTTTAAAAAAAGTTATCCTGAATGTTTTGGCAATTTTGGCAAATTACTTCTTCCTCCTATGTAGATTTTGTACACATCATGAATAAATGTGGACTTGATCACATATGCCTGCTTTTGTGTGTGTGTGTTTTTAGCAAGGTTGAAAATCTATTGTCTTTGTAGTAAAAATGCCCAGGGTGGCTGAGAAAGTGGCCAGGGGGGTGAACTTCGAGGCCTCCTGAGCCTCTGGTGTCACAGGGGGCTGGGCAGGGTGCTGGGCAGGGGTCTGGGGAGGTAGGCGGGTGGCCACTGAGTGCATTTCTAAAGGAGGACAATGACCCGCATGGGGCTGGGGCCGGGTCACTCAAAAACCACGAGCTCTTACTCGGAGAGGACTGTCCCAGAAGTTTATCTCTAAGGGAAAAACCGGGTTGGACTCCAGTTTCTAAGAAGGGAAGGAGGAAGTGGTGCACTCTGAAGACAAAGCCCGAAACCCTTTGCCTGATGACTGTGCCAAGAAGACCAAGGAACCGGGCAGTGCTCCGCCCAAGGCCGAAGCGGCCCAAGGGCCCCCATCCCCGTCCCCTGTCACCGCCACTGAGGTTCTCACTGAGTACCACACCCAGCGTGCCAGGCCCCGAGGGGAGGGGGTAGCAAACACAATGGTGCCCTGGGAGGGGGGCACTTCATCTGGTAAATCCCCTGCCTTCACCAACAGGCCTCTGGAAATGCTCAAACCGAGGTCAACCTTGAAAGGGGGAAATTCCCAGCGGGAATTTATGCAAATGTGGTCCATCACAGGAAAAAAAGTATAAAAAGTAAAGCATGATTTGGGCTATTTTTGGGCTTCGGAAAGAAAGCCCAAGTACAGCAGGAAGCCATCCCCCAAGTTCACCTCCAGCTCAGGGTGCGCTCAAGCATGGACGTGTTTTCACGAGAAATCGTGTCCTCCTGAGCCCTGCGGATGCCAGGCTCCGGGCCGGCCCGGGGGGTCCTGGGGACCCCAGTGACCATCACGCTGGGCCAGTTCAGAGCCAAATAGAGCCAGAGGCCCAGGGGGCCTCGCAGCGCACCCCTAGCATCCTCTACCCCAGTCCTGGGGTGTATTTTTGGTCGGATTTCCCACTGTGCCCCTCAGCTTGCCTACACTCCTCCTAGCTTGTCCCAAGAGGCCCGGTTCTGTGTCCCTTTGGGTCCAAGGGTTGGCAGAGGCAGGAGAAGAGGAAGGAAAGAGGGCGAGGGGACAGAAAGAGGAGTGGCGTTTTCCCTGCGGTTCCCCATCGCCCCTGGCCGGACCCGCGATGTTTCCTGCCATCAGAGGTCCAGCACCCCCAGTCCAGGCTCGGGGTGCCCTCACCGCGGCGCCTCCAGGCACAGTCTCTCCGCGAGGATTCGGCCCGCAGGGGAGGGGGCTCCCCGCGGCACATCCCCACCCCAGCTCCGGGGCAGACGGGGAGAAGCCACGCTGCTCCCCGTGGCAGCCTCGGCCGGTTCATCCTCCTCGACTTCCAGTCCCAAGCGCGGTGACACCGGGCTGGGGGGCGGGGGGGAGGGGACCGGCCCAGCTCAGGGTGGGTGGGGGGGAGCAGACTCTTCCCACACAACCCCGCACCCAACCCCCAACCCCCAGGCCGGTGGACAAGTCCCGGGGCCGATCTTTCCGGAGCGATGTGCCAACCACAGCTGGTGCGGGTTCTGCGTGACCCGGGGGCTCTGCGGACCTTCTCCTCCGCGTGGGGACTTCGCCGCGGCAGCCGCATCCCGGGCCGCAGCCCCCACGGGGAACGTTTCTCCCCCCCCAACGACTCGTCCGGGGGACCCCGTGCGCCCCCTCCCCGCTCCCCCCCGGCTTCCCGGCCCTAAGCCAGGGATGGAGATGGCCCCGAAGCCCGGACTCCTGGGGAGGACAGGCGGGCTAGCCGCTTCCGACGCGGGGTAACTCCCCGCCCTCTGCGGGCGGGAGGCCAGACCCCTGGGCGGCGCCCGGCTCCGGGGGTGGATGTTCCCACCGCGCACGGCGGGCTGAGCGCGCGGCGACCCGGGACCTCCGCGCCCGCGTCCCCTCCCGGCGGCCTCCGGAGCGGCGCGGGGTGCTCGGTCCCTGCTTAACTTTTGTCGGCACCCGGCCGCGGGGCAGGGGAGGGGACGCGTCACCTCTCGCGCTCCTGGCCCCGCCCGCCAAGGCGCCGGGAAAGCCCCCACGCTCCGCCCTCCCCTCGGGGTTCGCTCTGGGCACCGGCTGCCAGCCACCGCGTGGGCTCGTTCCCGGGACGCGCAGCGAGCGCCCAGCCTTTCCGGAGCCGCCGGAGACCAGGGGCGGTGACCTCCGAGCGCGCCCGGGTCCCCGATCCCCGGCCCGCGCCCCGGCCGACGGCCATGGTGCTGCTGGCCGGGCCCGGGCCGGAGGGCGGCGGAGCGCTCTGCGTGTCCCCGCAGCCGCCGTCCCCGCCGCGGGCCGCCAAGGCCGGGGAGGACCCCGCCGACTACGTGGAGTACGAGGACTTCTCGCGCCTGCCCGACACCCGCAGCATCGCCTCGGACGACTCCTTCTACCCTGCCCTGAGCCGGGAGGAGCGCGGCGCCCGGAGCGCGGACGGCGGCCCGGAGGCGGTTTCGGAGGGCGTCCCGGAGGCGGCGACCCTGCTGCGCGCCGCCCGCGCCAACGACGTGGAGCTGCTGAGGGCGCTGGTGCTGCGGGGCCCGCGCGCGGAGGAGGTGCAGGAGACAGACCCGAACGGCCGGGTAAGCGGGCGTCTCCGCAGGTTCGGGGCTCCTCCATGGAGCCCCCCCTTCCCCGCACCACGCGGATCCCGACTCTGCCCAGGGCCCGCGGAGCCCGGGCCGCTGTCAGGGCGCCTTTTCCCCGCTCCCGGGGCGAGAGGCGCGCTGGAGCCCCGGGTGGTCTGTCCGTCCCGGGTGGTCTGTCCGTCCCAGATCGGGGCGGGGAGTGGGATCGGTCCCAGGTCACGGCCCCGCGGGAGCCGCACCTGTCCCGGGTCCTCACCGGACTAGGCGCGCCCCCATGCCCCGCCCCCGGGGTCCCTGGGCCCCGAATTCCCCCTGGGCTTGCACCGCATGCGGGTCGGAAGCCTCTCGTCGGCCTCTTTCGCGCGGGTCCCCTCCGGCCGTCCCTTCCCTCTCCTGGAGGGACAGCCCCTTCCTCGCAGCGCCCACGGAGCCATCTCCGAGTGGGTGTCACTGCCACCAGCCAGGGCCATCTCCGACCGCGTCCTCCCCCCTCTCCCTTCTCCCCTCCCCTCCCGTCCCCTCTCCCTCCCCGCCCGGGGACCGACGCACGGGGCTGGCGCCCAGGGCAGGGCGGGTGGGGGTGGCGGTGGGGACAGAGGCGCTGGGTGTGCATCCGTTTGTAGGGTTTAGACGTAGCGCCGGCCTGACACGTTTGAAAAGGAAAGAAAAAGTTAGCTTGCACGGAGGACGTGAGGACTGGCTCGCCAAGCGCCACCCACCAAGCGCTTGGAGGGGAAAACCACAGAGTGACCACCGTGGCCGCGGTTTCAACGGCTGCTCACACTCCCGGGTCCCGAGGGATGGCTGGAGTGAGCCCAGCACAGATCGGGGCTGCAGGTGCTTTTTCGCTCAGGAGCCACAGCCGAGAGAAGATCGGGGCTTGTACCTGGGCCTTTGGTTTATTTCAGGAGGGGGTGGGGTGGTGGGAGGAGGGGGGTGTGGAGGGAGGTGTGGAGGGAGGGAGGTTTGTCTCCATCCCTGGTCTGGGCAGGGCTTCAGCAGGAGGAGCTGGGAGTGTCACAGGTAGGAGTCCAGCATGAGACTTGGGGTAGAGTCTGTGCTGGTAACACGGCAGACAGCGCTGGCCCAGCTTTCCTAGGGCTGCGGGGGCCAGGGTGGGGCCCTGGGGCAGCACGGCCTGGGTCCTGCTTGGGACACTGGGCGCTGCCACACCCCAGCCCGCCCTCTGCCCTCGCTGGCAGTGAGTGACCGGGATTTGGAGCTTCTCTTTCTCCAGCTCTATTTTCACTTTTTCTTTTTTAAAAATATATTTTATTGATTTTTTTACAGAGAGGAAGGGAGAGGGACAGAAAGTCAGAAACATCGATGAGAGAGAAACATCGATCAGCTGCCTCTTGCACACCCCCTACTGGGGATGTGCCCGCAGCCAAGGCACATGCCCCTGACCGGAATCGAACCTGGGGCCCTTCAGTCCACAGGCCGATGCTCTATCCACTGAGCCAAACCTCTACTTTCACTTTTTCAAGGTGAATTTTCACTTGCAGATGTTTATATCCAAGACTTCTTTCCTGAAGCCCACCGGGATGGGGAAGAACAAAGTAGGTCTCTCCCGTGTGCTGGGCAGCCCTGGGCCTCCGGTGAGTTCTGGGGGGCGGGGGGCACTGGCAGTGCCTGGCCTGCCTGGCCCCCACCCTGAGGCTCCACCGGGCTCAGATTGATTATGTTCCCTTTGGGGGTAAAAATATAAAAGTTTGAAAAAGGCTGCCTCAGAGCCAAATGACAATAATGGACCCTCCCCTTCCCCGGGCTTGGGCCTCTCAGACCCAGTTTCTGGGTGATGTTTGAAAGCCCCTCCCTCCGCATAGAGGGAGGAGAGGGCGGTGGGATGGAGAGGCTCTGCCTCTGTTTTCTCCTTGGAAATAGGTCCAGGTGCCGTGAGCATGAGGTGCTCTAACACACAGCACTCCGTGGCCCTGGTTCACCGTCACTGCCTGCCCTCTCCTGCTCTGGAAAGGGCACCCTCCACCTCGTTTTGTCTCTCGCCAGGCAGAGCTTGTTCCCTTGGCTTTTCCCTTGGCTGAGAGCTCTTTGTTTCCCCTGCTTTGTATCTCTTCCTCTCTGCTCCCCACCAAATCCAGGTGGAGAAATGACATACTGTTGCCAAGCACATGGCTCCGGGGTCTTATATCTCCTGGTCAGAAGGAGCATGTCCTGTGCTGTGTTCTCTGCTCTGAGTAAGGCAGGAGAGAGCTTCCGATCTTCCCATGACTTCTAGGCGCTGTTGACCAAACAGTCCCTCTCTTTCTGAAAAAACAAAACAAAACAAAAAACAAAAAACGAGAGAATAAAATGTCCCTATGGCGCATGGAGTTGAGTCACTGCGCAGGGGTTCAGTGCAGACTAACTGTGTGCAAGGCACACATATTAGGTACTCTAAGAGACTCGAAGATGAACCAGTCTCTGCCTTTGAGAGTCTTAATCTTTTAGATAAGGAGAGAAGAACTCAGAGAGCTCCTCCATGCTTAGAGACAAACCTCCCTGTCCCCCCCACGGAGATTAACCAAAGGCACAGGGTCCCACCAGTTTCTAAGTAAAATCCCGTATCTCCTGTCAGCTGTGCCCAGTCCAGAGGCAGGATAGGAAAAGGTACGAGGGACCAGTGTCTTGGATACAGGGAGCTGGGAACACCCATGGAAGCCTCGTGAGGGGAGACTTTTGGAGGCATGGCAGGCAGGTGCGGTGTGCTTGCTTGGTCAAGGTGTGGCACAGAGCGGGGAATGTGGGAGCTTCAGCTGGAGAGGCTGACCCCCTGGGCCAGGTGATGAGGGGCCGGTCTGGAATAGCTGGCTAAGAAATAGGAAATTGGAAACAGACTGGTTTCAGGCATGGGGGTCACTCTCGATGCTCACTCACTGCCTTCAGGTTCTTATGGGAGGGTTGCCTTCTTAAGGAGGTCTTTCCTCTGACTCTGTCTGAGCCGGTAGCACCTGAGCTGGGCAAGAGCCATTGGAGTTCGAAGGTGGTTGTCTGAGAGAGTAGGTGGCATTTAAATGAAGATATAGAGAAGATATCTGGGGGAGAGGCAATGGCAGATGCGAAGGCCCTGATGCAAGAGCCCTTTGGGCCTTGTCGACGCATTACCAGGGTTAGCGACAGTGAAAACCTCAGGGAAAGCCCCAGAGCTTTGGTGGAGCAGAGGGGTCATTAATTGCGCTAATACAGCTCACAGGTGCAGCCCACAGCCAGCTTCCTGGACGAAAAACATCTCTAACGGCTTTTCTGAGTCGTGTTTGCGGAACTGCTTGTCTCTGGTCAGTTAAGAAGGGAGCTCTGCCTTCTCAGACAGATGTTTCATTGGATTTAAGTAACTAAGGATCGCATGTGTTGTGTTTAAGAATATATGGTCTTCCCTGGCTCCTGAGAGTGGGAGAATGCTGGCTGGGGCTCAGCACACAATTTTGCTTCTAGAATATTTATTGCTCTAAAAGGATTGCATAATTTAAGGTGCAACATGTAAATATTTGTGCAATAATTCTGTCGTAACAGTCCAAGTGTGCTCTCACTGTCTTTTAGATGGATGGTTGTTTTGTTCCCTTGGAAGTAGGGACAGCGAAAGCTGCCATGATTCTTTTTCTTAATTCTTCTCGTGTACTCATTATCTCCGGAGGCGCACCGGCTCGGTGACGACGCTGGAGACAGCTCTGCAGCCCGGGGAGGCGGGCGTGCTGTCTCCACTTCAGAAGGAGTGTCAGAACGCTCTGGAACCAAAATAGGCAATTCTGCTACGTTGAGGACATTGCACTCGTTTCTTGAGGTCTTTCTTCTCAGGCATGTTTAGGTTCCACAGTCTCTGTGACACTTCGTACAGGTCCCTCCACCCATTTGTTCTAGCGACTAGCTCCATGGTCAGCAAACTGCGGCTCGAGAGCCACATGCGGCTCTTTGGCCCGTTGAATGTGGCTCTTCCACAAAATACCACGGCCTGGGCGAGTCTATGTTGAAGAAGTGGCGTTAGAAGAAGTTTACGTTTAAAAAATCTGGCTCTCAAAAGAAATTTCGATTGTTGTACTGTTGATGTTTGGCTCTGTTGACTAATGAGTTTGCCAGACTAGCTTTATCCCACACCCAGTATGGGGGTGTCTCCCTTTCCTCTTAAAGGGTTTCCATGCTTTGTTGATTCGTCGTGGTGATCGGGACCTTTATCTTGAAACAGATACATTTGGTTGGTGGTGATGGTGTTTTGAAGGCCACAGAAGATGTAGGAACTTGGGACTCATCTTTCCCTAAAATGAGAACCAAGTTGTTTGGAGTTCACATCGGCCCTCCCGCATTTTCCAGGCCTCAGTCTTGATGGCCTGCATGTAACTAGTGAGCAGACAGAGGGAGGCCTCCAATACATATGCTGAGGACCATCAATCACAGAGGAAGGGGGTGAGAAGGGAGAAGGAGACCCAGGGGCTGGCGCAGAGAAGTGTGTCAGCTGAAGTGAGCCTGGAAACCTGGGCTGGGGGGGGGGGGTAGGGGGGGGCAGGCTGACAGATGTCTGCCTCTTCTTCCTCCATGGACCATGGCGGGGGTGCTCTGAGCCTAGTAACAGTGGAAGGGCATGTGTGTGTGTGTGTGTGCATGCGTGCGTGTGCGGTGTTTTTAAAGGACTTAATTTTTTTTAGAGCAGTTTTAGGTTCACAGCAAAATTGAGGGGAAAGTACACAGATTTCCTATATGCCCTGACTCCACACATGTACAACCTCTCTCATTCTCAGCATCCCCACCGGTGGTCCATTTGAATCTACACTGACCTGTCATTATCAACCAAAGTCCATAGTTTGCATTGTGGTTCACTCTTGGTGTTGTATATCCCATGGGTTTGGACAACTGTACAATCTATATTTATCATTATGTCATAAAAAGTACCCCCTGTGTTTTCATATAAGCCTATCAGTTATCTATGGCCACAGCAATGCTGTGTAACAAGTAACTGAAACCTCACTGATGTATACAGTAGCAGACATTTTTCTAAGTTAAGCGTGGCCCAGCTCAGCTGATCCTGCTGGACTTGCATTCAGCTGGGGTCAGCTGTGGATGGCAGGCCCAGGAAGGGCGTGGCTGGGGTCACTGCCCCACGTGGCCACTTATCCTCCAGCAGCCTGGCCTGGACTCGTTCTCCACGGCAGGGTCAGGGTTCCAAGACAACAAGTAGAGCCAATAAGGTTCACTGTCACTTCTGAAGCAAGTCCCAAAGCCAAGTCCAGATTTATCCTGTTAAGTGTCAATTTGCTTTAGTTTGCATAGGGTGTTATTCACTAACCATGTGTGTATTTATTCATTTTAAACATATATTTATTAAGGAAAACGTTAGATAAATAGTCAAGAGTGTAGGGGGCACCAAGACCTTCCCTGTCCCAATCATCCAGCATCAACAAGCAGCTGCTCCCACAGGCCTGTTTTGACGGGAAGGTTACACTGTACGCTGCTTTTTGTGTGTTTGTGTGGATGAAGCGGGGGACATGAAGAAAGTTTCATACATTTGGAAGGACCACAGTCACTGGATTTTGGAGCTGGGAGGGGTTTTGGGGGTCACTTGGCCCTTCCTTTTGTAGTTGAAGAAAGTGGGGCTCAGAGAAGAGGGCATTTAGAGTCTCAGGAGAGCTGTGTTCTAGAACATGACACTGCTTTAAATGCCCATGGGTCTCTCCCAGGGGCTTCTGAGCTTTCCACCTTTGCCTCCTCAAAACACCTGAGAAATGGGCTAGCTGGATATTCGGTGGGGTATTGGGGCGATTTTGAACATCCAATTTCTTCTCCATCCTATGCTCATAAAGGAGAGGTGTTATAAAAATCTAAAACAATAAATCTAAAACAATTATATGAGCTTTTCTGGACTCTCAGTTATTCATCTAACATTCCCATCAATATGATATGTAGGCTATTATTCAGAACTATTTGGGATGATAACTTCTGGTAGATGTGGCTACAATACAGGAAAAGTTACAAGTGTTATTAAAATTCAAACCTTCCACCAAAGCCGGTTTGGCTCAGTGGATAGAGCATCGGCCTGCGGACTGAAGGGTCCCGGGTTCGATTCCGGTCAAGGGCATGTACCTTGGCTGCGGGCACATCCCCAGCGGGGAGTGTGCAGGGGGCAGCTGATCGATGTTTCTCTCTCATCGATGTTTCTGACTTTCTATCCCTCTCTCTTCCTCTCTGTGAAAAATCAATAAAATATATATTAAAAAAAAAATTCAAACCTTCCTCTCAGAGCCTTAGGTCAGTAACTAATAGTTGCAGGTAACTCAGATTTTCTCTTTCTTCCTGAATCTGTCAGGATAACCTTTATTTTTCTAGGACACTGTCCCATTTTTTCCTAAGTTTTAAAGGTTAATAGATGACATTTTTTATAGTTCTGTTTTTTAATGTCTGCTATAACTATATTATGTTCTGTTTTTTTGAAATTGTGTTGTTTTTCTTTTATGACAGATATTGTAAAAAATATTTTATTCCACTTTTGCTTTAGGTCTGTTTCTTTTTATCCTATGTCATCGATTTACGCCTTTTTATTATTTTCTTTCAGGTGAAGTCTACCCATAATGTTTTCTCAAAGACTCACTTCTGCTTTTCCCACAAGTTTGGACCTGCCGTCTTTTATTATTATCCTGTACTAATTGACATTATAATTTCCTCTTTTTTGACCTAGAACTTATTTAGAATTATGTTTAAAAATTTTAAATACTTTAAACTTGATTAAAATGATTTTTTTTTGGTTAATCCTTACCAGAGGATATTTCCCGTTGGTTTTTTAGAGAGTGGAAGGAAGAGGGAAAGACAGAGAGAAACATTGATGTGAGATGATGTGAGAGAGACACATTGATTGGCTGCCTTCTGCACACAGCTGAACTGGGTCAGGGTACTTGCAACTGAGGCATGTGTAGGCCTATGGGCTGATGCTCTATCCACTGAGCAAAACTGGCTAGGGCTATTAAAATACTTTATAACCTAATTCAGATAATATAGTCTGTGTGATACTTCTTTGATATCTCTTGAGACTTTATAGCCACTGAGCCAGTGATTCTAAATCTTAACCATACCATATTCTGTAATTCTCCAAATTAAGTCAAAACAGTTATATATGTAAAACAATATGTAATTCCCTTTAATTAAATAAATAAGAAGGATGTAGATAAGTTATTAAAATATGTTCCATTCAAGATGATTGGGAAGTAACTCATTTAGGTAGCCTTATGGTGCATGTGTGTGCATGTGTGTTCAATGAAGTTAGATTTTACAAAAAAATTTTTAAAAAACATTTTTTATTGATTTCAGAGAGGAAGAAGAGGGAGAGAGAGATATAAACATCAATGATGAGAGAAAATCATTGATTGGCTGCCTACTGCACGCCCACCCCCTGCGGATTGAGAGCATAATCCGGCATGTGCCCTGACGGGAAATCGAACCATGATCTCCTACTTCATCGGTCGATGCTCAACCACTGAGCCGCACCAGCGAGGCACAGTGAGGTTAGATTTTAAGGTGAAGTAGGTTACGAAGAATCCTTGATGTCATTCAGTGTGTGTGTACATAAAGAATTTGAAAGAGGCTATTTTTAAATGGTCTTCCTGAATTTGAAAGGCAGTTGAAGATGGATTTTACTTATTTCTAATAAATCAGAGATATAGAAATTAGGGTAGACATGAAATCCCAAGAGATGGTTAGGTTGATGGCAAAACTGGATTGTGGTAAAGGGATCCGAGAGCAATTTCAAAGTAACATATAGACAAATGTATGCTTCCAAAGTCATATTGTGTCAACTCTGAATATTCTGATCCCAAGTTGATATGTAATGGTATGAAGAACTGCATTTGTCTTTGATCTCTGATTCTGAGATGTAACTCTTGAATGAGAGGCCACACCTGGTGAGGGACTGTCCAGCTGAGAGGCATAGGCAGGGGATGCGGAGGGAGGCTGTTGAAGAGGCAACCAATGCTCATGGGAGGTGCCCAGTAAAGGGCATTAAATACATTTACAGTAGCATATTTTCTGAGACAAGGGAGGGTACGTGAAGTTGGTTTAAAAATAGTGGAAGACAAGAGAATTAAGCTGAGTGGGGAAAAAGTGCACTGTACTAGAGGCCCGGTGCACGAAATTCATTCACGCAAGTGGGTGATCTCAGCCCAGCCTGCGTTCTCTCACAGCCTGGGAGCCCTCCAGGGATGTCCGATGATGGAGAAGGGCCTATCCCCACTGGAATGTTCCTGAGCCAGTTGGATATCCTTAGCGCTGCTGTGGATGTGGGAGAGGCTCTTGCAACCACAGTTGTGCTCACCAACAGTGATCCCGGCTCAGGGCTTCTGGCTGAGCAGCACTCCCTCTGTGGGAGCACACTGACCAGTAAGAGGCAGCTCATGAGTTGAGTGTCTGCTCTCTGGTGATCAGTTCACGTCATAGCAACTGTCATTGTGCCATTCAGCTGATTTGCATATAAGCTTTTTATATAAGACTAGAGGCCCACTGCATGAAGAGACTCATGCAATAGGCTTTCCTTCCCCTGGCTGCCAGCACCAGTTTTCCTCTGGCACCTGGGACACAGGCCTTCCTCTGGCCGCCTTCAGTCTTCGCTTTGGGTGGAGCACCACTCCTCTGCCCCCTCCCCCCCTCATAGTAGGCTTCCCACCCTGCCTGGCTGCTCCGCACCTGCATGGGTGCTGCCCAGAGGCTCGGAGTGGCTGCAAGGGAGAGGGGGCTGTCACCATCTTTGTCAGGTTAATTTGCATACTCACTCCTGATTGGATGGTGGGTGTTTTGAAGGTATGGTCAATTTGCATATTTCTTTTATTAGTGTAGATGATTCCATTTGATAACATTCCTGAAATGATACAATTGTAGAGATGGAGAACAGATTAGAGGTTGCCTAGGTTAAGGCTTTGGGAAGAGAAGGGGGTGTTAGTTACTCTAATAGGATAGCAGGAAAGGAGGGGGCAGAACAGCCCTAAATCTAGGTTGTGGAGGTGGTTACAGGGAGCTATATCTGGCTTAAAATAGCATATAGCTGTGCACATGTGCCACCCCCCCTACACACACAAGAGGTAACTTCTGAACAAGCACTGGACCACAGCAATGTCCATTTCATGGCACTGGCATTGGGGAGGATGGCTGAAGGAGGCAACTTTTCATTGGTTGCTTCTTCTATGTGCCCTGACTGGGGATGGAACTGGCAACCTTGGTGTATCAGGTCCATGCTCTAACCAACTGAGCTACCTGGCCAGAGTGGAAGGTAACTCTTAAAAATGGTTAAGATGGTAAATTGTATGTAATATGTATTTTACTACAATAAAAATATTGGAGGGCATGTATTACCTTTTCTCTGTAGCCTTACCATCGTGAATAGATCCCTTTTTGGAAACCAAAGCAGGATCAGACCTGGTTACTATGTAGGACTGAAGTCTGCTGGGAATACTGGCTATCTGAATGAACCCTTGCTACTAAGCATTACCCAAGAGCTTTCCCAAAATGCAGGATCCCAGGCTCCTTCCTAGGCAGACTGGTCCAGAATCAGCACTTAACACAGAGTCTGAGGCAATGGGCATACACACCTATTTGAAGAGCTCCAGAACGTTTCTTATAATAGAAAACAGGTTTGTGGCCAAATATGACAGGCTCAGGTTGGTTACATGATCCTGGACAAGCCATATGATCTTTTCATCCACAATTTCCTCTAGATTCCAATCTAGAAAATGGACATGCTAATTCTGAGGATAACAACACCTCACAGCAGTTCCAGGCAGAATAAATTAGTAACTTGTATATATAGTATGTGCCATGGTATAGGTACTCAGTGAGTGGAGCTGTTGTGTCTATGGATGAATTAATCTCTGAAGAGACTTGGAGGCCAGGCTTCTGCATCGTGGAGTCCCTTTGTTGCCTGGAGACCGTTTCCCTGTTCTGACATCATGCTTCAGAGGTTCCTGGTTGTTGGAGGATCTGTTTCATCCACAGTGAAAAGGGACATAAGAGGCACCTTGGGACAGAAGAACAAGTGACCGTCGTGTCTTGTCACCCACACATCCTCCTCTGTTGGAGGGTGGGCTGTGAAAGGCCACTTCTGAGGCCCCGGGCTCACGTCCATGCACTATGGTGGCTGGGGAGGCACGTATTGGCCTTGGAGGGACATCCGCTCCCTCCGGCCTGCCCAGGACTGAGAGTTTCACCTCAGGGGAAACCCCTGTGCAGATCAGAGTGGCTGGCCACCCAACCCATGAAGGAGGCTTCTGTGTTGGGAGCACACACCAAGCGTCCTCTTAGTGAAGCTGAAAGACCCGCAGGCACGGAATTCCTCTGTGGGGCAGAAGCCCTTCTCTGGAGGAGAGCTGTTGCTTTGTCTCATCTGGGGGCATATCCACTGGGACAGAGTATTGGCAGTGGTTCCTTAGAATGGACTCTTTTATCACATGTGAGAGCCGTTGCTCATCATGGGACAGAGGACAGACAGCTCTGGGGGAAGTGGGGGAGGGAGAGACAGGAGAGCACTTGCTCAGAGAGGGCCCATGGGGGAGGGTCGGGAACGGGGTTAAGTCTTCACTGCTGTAGATGAAAAGTGGAATAAATATAGTTTTTCTTTTTTAATTCAGTTACTTAAAATGCACCAGGGAAGCTGTGGTAAATTTGTTTTTAATAGAAATCATTAAAACTTTTTCTTCGGTGTAAACAAATCTAAATCCATTGGGTTGGCTTAGAATGAGGCACAAGTATATTGAGCTAATTAAAAATAACACCACCCTATCTCATTTGTTAAAGGCAGTGGCTTACAGCGACTCTACTAACAATTTTATTGGATCCAAAAATACTTAAGATACTATTAACTTAAAAAAATTCCTAATGTTAATTCAGTGAAAATAACTGAAAACATATCAACCTTTTTTTTTTTCTTTTGCATCTGGCAAATTTATCTACCAGTTTGCAAATGGCTTGATTTTGAGAGTTTTTAGCAAATGCATAGAAGCTCTGTTTCTTATCAATAACATGAGTGCTTGAGAAAAATGTCTCTGTGGAAAGGAGAAAGGCTTTTTTCCTCCAAAGAATTGATCTTCTTGCATGTTTGCTATTAAGATATATGTTAGTCCTTTCCGGCTGTTATGACAGAATTCCAGGCACTGGGTGGTTTATGAACAAAAGGCATTTACTTCTTCTCGTTCTGAGGGTTGAGAAGCCTGAGGTGAGGGCGCTGGAGATTGGTTCCTTGTCTGGTGAGAGCCAGCTTCCTGGTTCATAGATGGTTGTCTTCTCTCAATATCTTCAGACAGCAAAGAATTTTAAGCCTTAAAGTTCTAAGTGATCAAAGTGCCCCAAATGCTAAGTGAAAGGAAGCAACTTGAAAGGAAAAGTAGTTCCATCACGGGGCTCTAACCCAGTCAGCCTCAAGGCCCCACCTCCTACCATCATCACACTGGGGTTAGGATTTCAACCTGTGCATTTCAGGGGTGGAGTTGGGGGCACAAACATTCAGTCTCTAGCAAAACAATGTCAAATGCTGAAGGAATAAGAAAATTACGTACTTGAAATACATTATTAATTACAGAAGAGGCATATATAATTTTTCAATATTTAAATAGAGCTACATGTGCAGCATGACTTTCACTAAAAAAAACAAAAACAAAAACAAAAAACAAACAAAGAAAACCCCCAAGATTTCTATCTGGTAATTTGGATGGGTTCACATAAAAATGATCTCCATCTCTAAAGATACAGAATTCTACTGTTCTGTGATCTAAAAAAATGTCTAAATGAATAAAATTAAATAATTGAGGTAAAGTAGTTATAGGATGCCTAGAAACAGAAAAAAATGTTTTTAAAGAAAGCTAATTTAAGCCTTTAACGTTCTACAAGTGACAGGTAATACCCCAAATACAAAGCAAAAGGGTCTAATTTGAAAGGGAAAGTTAAAAAAATAAGTGTTTTAAAAACAGTTATTTTGATATATAATTTACATACTATCTCATTCACCCATTTAAAGTGCACAATTCAGTGGTTTTTAGCATCACAGATTGGGGCGAGCATCGGCACAGCCAATGTTAGGACGTTTTCATGGCCCCAGGAAGAAGCCTTGTAGTTGTCAGATACCCCCCCTCCCCAACTCCCCAGCCTCTCTGGCCCTGAGCAACCACAAATCTACTTTAGTTACATGATTTGTAACAGGATTTTTGTGAAAGAAGCACTAGATCTCTCTAACTTCATATCAACCTCTCTTGACATTTTACTCCACAAGTGAATAAATGCAACATTCACTTTGCCCCAGGGAGTGCTGGCCATATGCAAAATAGAGTCACGCATGTCAGTTCTACGTGAAAGTGACTTCCCATAAATGTCCTAAGTATTTAAGGAGTTAAGTGTTTAAAATAGTGTGTGAAACTCCAAGCCCTGACCTGTTTCACCCTGAGTGCTGGGCCCAGGGGTACATGGGAACTTAACCCAGACCTTGAATCTGAAACCCTGGGGTGGGATCGGCACTCTGTTCAACACACCCAGCAGGGGTTCCCATGCAGCTCACCTTTGAGAACCTCCGGTGGGATTGCATTTAGCTCAACCGGGGAGGTTTTCCCTTCCTCCCCGGAGTCTGGCTTTCTATTCTGAAGAGAAGGTGGAGGTCGGCATCCTCCAGGTTATTTGACCCCTCGCTCTGTTCCAGCTCTTGCCTGTGTTTTGGGAGTGGGGGTGGGCAGCTGTGTTGGTAGCAGGCCTGGCTGGTTTTGTCCTTGATTAGGTCTTGGGCAGGGGGCTTGGAAGTGCCCAGTAAAGATGTGTGCCCCCCCCCCCACTATACACACACACACACACACACACACACACACACACACACAACACACACACACACACACACACACACACACACACACACTCCCTTGGGATTATCACCTGCTGACAGAGCCCCGAAGCTGGTACAGCTGAGGCCAGTTCTTGGCCCTGAACCACTTTCCTGAACCTGCATTCAAGGTCTAGTGCAGGATTTCCCCTGCTAACCTCCCAGCCTGTCATACTTTACATGTTAGAAGCATAGCTCATCATTCCCCCCTCCCACACACTCTTTGGCATTGCTTCTGACACCTTCAGGGCATGCAACCTGTGCAATCCCTGGGCCCTGGCTTTAAAAAGCACCAGCCAGTGGTGGGAAGGAAGCTCTGCCGTTGCTGCCTCGAAATGAAGGACTTGAACTGGGGGGCTGCAAATCACATAGGCGACCCCATGCCTCTAGTTGCCCCTATTTACTACCCTGGAGTCGGCCCAGCCTCCCTCCTCTCCAGCATCCAGCCACTTTCCAAGCGCTGGACAGTCTCTGGTGATGGCCCTCACTTTTCACTGGGGTCACTGCCTCTCTAATTTGGGGCACTGAGATATCTCACTTAAACAGACGCCGTAGTTTCTCTCTGGTTTCCTGAATCTAGACACATTCCAGTCGATTCTGCTACTACTTCTGGATTATTTTCACATGTGTGACTTGTATTACAGTAGTATCATCTTTGAAAACGCTTCTTCCCAGGCCCCCACAATAGTGCTCCAAATACTTAATTTACCACTCTTCCCTTGGTATCGCAGAAGCCAGGTGATCTGCTGCCCCACAGCCTTGGCAGCTCCTTATTCTTTCTGGAATTACCCTCCCAACACACACACTCTCTACTGGAAGCCTATGTCAGATGTCACCTTCCCTATGGACTTCTCCCAGGCTCCTCTCTGCATGTCTTCAGACGATTAAGTAAAACATGTAAAGTCCTTAGCAAGTGAGGGGGTGTTTGGTGCTGAGGAGAAAAGCTAAAGCTGGCCAGGCAGGTGGTGCCAGTGTTGGGCTGAGGCCGAAATGTCCCCTCCGGGCTGAGGAGAGACTATGCGTGGAGGCAGGAGGAAGTGAAAGTCTTGTCTGGCCCTGTGGCTGTCCAGGGGGAGAGCAGTCCAGACAGAGCAGCAAGAACAAAGGCCATGAGGAGGGAGTGCCTGGAATGTTCTGGAACAGCCAGGAGGCCAGAGGGACTAGAGCAGAGGGAAGGGAGGGAGCTGGCAGGATAAGAGGTCAGAGTGTCTGTCACTTAAAGAGAGAGGGACAGACTTGGGCAACGAGAGTCAGAGGGGAAGAAAGAAGTCCCAATTCCACTAGAAGTGAATGTTTTAGTGAGGTCTTGAAATTGGGTGCTCTCCCAAGCAGACAGGTGTGTAAGGCCAGAGGCTCTTAAGGACTGGCTGTGGTGAGCTCCTTCACCTCCTTCATTCTACTTTATTGGACCAGTGCTGCTTCTATATCCATGTAGCTAAACCATAAAGTATTTCATGGATACAATAGAGGGTTCGCAGCCGAGGTCCCCCCACATTGCTCTTGGTTGACAGGTCCATATTTGGGGTGCTCATCTAGTGTCCTTAAGCTTCAGTGTTTTAGACCTGACTTCAAGTGGAGGTGCTCATTTCTATTTGATGTGGGTGATTTCAGGATGTGATTACGTGAGTCTACAGCACGGGAGGCTTTGTTCTAAAAAAAGGGAACTCCGAGAGAAACCCCCAAACCAGAAAGTACTCCCTGGGGTGCTTGTAGCTTTCCTCTGTCAGCCCAATGGCCTGGCTTCTCAGAGGCCTGCCTAACAGGTGTGTGAGGTGTCCCCAGGGAAGAGGAGGTGCTGGTCTGTGACATTTGATGGGTTTCCATGTGATGTTGAGGGTACCATGTGGGACACTCACCAAGCAGAGCTGTGCTTCTGGGGTCAAATACATGACTGTACATGACTGTACCTGTGAACTTCATGGCTATGGACCCTCCCTTCCTTCCTCACCTGGAACAGATGCCCCCATCCAGCTACCATTCACAGATCTTTACTGATGGCTTCTCCACACCTGGCTCCTGTGGGAAAAAAACTGGAGGGCAAGCCGTGAGGCTCTGTCTGCAAGGAACTCGCAGATGGCAGCACAGGCTGTGGTAAAGACCCTGAATTCTGGGTCATAAGAGTTACTCCATCAGCTCTGCCAGTGCCATGTGGAGTAGAGTTTTTTTCTTTTATCATCTATATATATAAAAGCCAAGTGACCAGAATGATAGAACAACCAGAACCACTGGAACAACCCATCACTATGAGACGCACTGTGGCTGGCCAACCAGCCCAATGGGGGATGCCCCCCCCCCGCCAGCCCTTCCCCCAATTGGACCCCAACCCTGACATTGGGGGTGGGGCAGCTGGCCAACTGCCTGCAGCCCTTCCCCCTTTTCCCCCCACCATCCCTGCCCTGATTGGCCCTCAGGGTGGGGGGGGGGGGGTTGGACCCCACCCATGCATGAATTCATGCACTGGGCCTCTAGTGTGACAATAAGTATATAAACACAGTCCTCTACGAGGAAGAAAGGGCTGGTGCTGGTGTCCTAGCTAGCGGCTCTTTACCAGGTTGGAAATCATTGTTTGAGTTGGATGCACGAAAAATATGGTGTGTGTGTATGTGTGTGTGTGGGAGGGCTGTAACTCACTATGTATGTATATGTGTCTCTGTATGTGTGTGTTTGTCTCTCTGTGTGTGCATTTAGTACCTTCTCTCTTTTCCATACTGTTCATAAAAACATTTAGGCCAACAGAACAGTTGTCCTCTTCAGTTCTGTCACACTTAATTTTTCTTGTGCTAATCTTAATGCATAATTCAGGAAATTGTTATTGGTTCCCTGTAGTCAGAGGAGACTCAAATGGGGAAGTATATTTCCAAACGTGGCCCTTTTCCGGTATTTCCATGTCCTAGGTCATCTCTCATTTGCTTCTCAGCTTTTTACCTAACAGCAGTGCCAGGGCGGGCCTCTTGGAATGCCAGTCCATTATCAGAGCATTATTCCTGTTTCCTGCTTCCTGTTTCCTCAGTGGCATGTGGTCTGCTAGGAGGCTGGGGGGAATCTTTTCTTGCTGCATGTCGAGGGGCAATGAATTTGGGGGATGTGAAGTTTTCATGGAGCAGAATGTTTCTGGTTGGAGTGATTTGTGAGCATCCTTCTGGACAGAGCTCAATGTTCCCTGTGCACAATCGTACCAACCTCCTTTGCTCTCCATTGAATAGTTATGTCCAGCAGATATTTTTTTCTTGATTCCACTAGAAATATTGATGTTTTATTTTTTTAATGGAAAAATGCATGAAAAATGGAGAGAAAGGTATTTAATTGCAATAAAATGATCCCATGTGGCTCTGGCTTGTGAAAAAAAAAAAAAAGAAGAGACATTTAGGAAAATGAATAATAAAAAAAAGAACCAAGTTCAAAGAAAGAAATAAAAACAAGACACCTACACTACTGGTAACTGGAGGTTAACATTTGATGTGATCTGTCTCTCTGTTTACCTATTTCTGAAATTTATCCTGTAAATAGAGTTTGGATTCCCCCCCCCCCACTTATATGCATACTTTGAGCTCATTTCTGTGTTTAGAGTCTTGATTTTCCAAACTCATTTCTGCACACATCATCTTTTATTTACTAACTAGAGGCCCAGTGCACGAAATTCATGTATGGAGTGGGGTGTATGCCCTCAACCCAGCCTGCATCCTCTCCACCTGGGACCCCTTGAGGGATGTCCCGTTTAGGTGGGATTGGGTCTAAATGGGCAGTTGGACATCCCTTTCATAATCTAGGACTGCTGGCTCCCAACTGCTCGCCTGCCTACCTTCCTGATTACCCCTGACCACTTCTGCCTGCCAGCCTGACCACCCCTAACCACTCCCCTGACAACCTGATTGCCCCTAACTGTCCTCCCCTGCAGGCTTGGTCACCCCTAACTGCCCTTCCCTGCAGGTCTGTGTCCCCACCAACTGCCCTTCTCTGCAGGCTCGGTTGCCCACAACTTTTCTCCTCTGCCAGCCTGATCACCCCTAACTGCCCTTCCCTGCAGCTTGATCATCCCCAATTGCCCTCCCTTGCAGACCTGGTCCCTTTCAACTGCCCTCCCCTGTTGGCCATCTTGTGGTGACCATCTTGTGTCCACATGGGGGCAGGATCTTTGATCACATAGGGGCAGCCATCTTGTGTGTTGGAATGAAGGTCAATTTGCATATTACTTTTTTATTAGATAGGATAGAGGCCTGGTGCATGGGTATGGGCCGGCTGGTTTGCCCTGAAGGGTGTCCCTGATCAGGGTGGGGGTTTCCCTTGGGACGTGGGGTGGCCTGGACAAGGGACCTGTGGTGGTTTGCAGGCCAGTCACGCCCCCCTGCGACCCAAGTGGAGTCCCTGATATCTGGGATTTATTTATCTTCTATAATTGAAACTTTGTAGCCTTGAGCAAAGCCAAGTCTCCTACTTGGTCCATGGCCACAGACATTTTTGTTGGGATTTATTTATCTTCCATAATTGAAACTTTATAGCCTTGAGCAGAGGCCAAAGCAGGCCAGGGCTGCAGAAGTGTGGCTTCCTCCATCGCTAGGGCAACTCAATCCTCCTGCTCTCTTCAACTTTGTGACTGCCGCCATCTTGATTTGGTTAATTTGCATACTCGCTCCTTATTGGGTGGTGGGTGTGGCTTGTGGGTGTAGTGGAGTGATGGTTAATTTGTATATCACTATTTTATTAGATAGGATTTGCTGGACATTTTGGTTGTTCCTGAAATTTTGCTATAGACATACTGCCCTGATGAAGGGTGCCCTGGTTATCGGAACATTTAGGATAAATCTTAGTTGGTATATTATTGAATTTAAGAGTGTGAGCGTTTTAAAGACCATCTTGCTTTCTAGGAGGATTGTACTAATTTCTCTCTCCATCAACAGGCTATGAAATTGTCTGTTTTGCTGTATCCTCATAACACTGTACATTAATTATTGAAAATATTAAAATGGCTTTGTTGGTCTTTGAAATATTAAAAGCCATGCATGCTTACTGTAAATATACTCAGTTAACATAAAAGGGTAAAATGACAAAGATAAAATCACCTGTCTTAGAAATAATTTTTTAGGTATAACTTCGGAGTTATTTGATATAATATGTAAGTTCCTTCACAACTTATTGAGGACATTTTTCCTTATCAGTGAATACACATAATTATTTTTAATTATTTCAATACTAAGAACCCAGTGCGCGATTCGAAATTGCATGGCGCTGTCCACCCTCGAGTTGTGGTCTGGCCCTGCTTCACTCCCCGGGTCCTGCAGCAGCTGTGGCCACTGCTGATTAGGCCTTTCCCCAGCACAGGCAGGCAGAGGCCTCTGCCCCTCCGCCCTCACCCCCCGAACCCCCCACTAGACACTGTGCCCGCAACCTCCTCCTATCTGGCCGACCAGTTGTGGTGTCTTGGTTAGTTAGCATATTTCTCTATTATATTTATATAGATACTCTATTTCCTGGATATTTAATTTTATTTAACTTACGATTTACTGGTAGGCACTGAGGTTATTTCTAGTTTATGGGTAACACAGCAATTTACATATATCTTTGCCTATTGACCTAATTATTAGGAAATTGTTGCATCTTGAGTTTGGATCCATGCAGTGAGTCCTATTATTTTCACAAATAATTCTGCTTCTCTCTGGAGCAGGAGTAGGTTTTCTCTCCATCGGGTGACACTTAACCGTGTGCCTTTCTCTGTCAAAGTCAGTTTGAGAAGTGACATGTATAACCCTGGCTATGCTTTAAGCCCCAGCTTGTGATTTCCCATACCCTCTTTTCCCTCTGCAATGAGACTCACAATATTCAGAGGTTCCTCCATCAACCTGAGTCCGAGAGGGAAAACGACATGGAAAAGACCTGCAGTGGATGTGTCATGTGAGCAAGTAGACATTTATGATAAGCCACTGGGGATTGCTTGCTCCTGCTGCAAAAACTAGCTTATCCTGCCTGACATGATACATAGCAAATAATGCTCTAGGAAGAGAGAACTTACTTATGCTCACTAGAAAGGTATTGGAGTGCCTTGCTGCCACACTTTGCCAGTACTAGCTATTGTATATGAAACGTTAAGGCAGCTCTGGATGGTGCTGTCTTTTTCCAGAGAGGACTTAATTGGCTTCTGGCAGACAGTGGGGCAGGTAACAGTAGGTAGGCTATAGTCTCTGTATGGTCTGGTTTATTTCTGTCTTACTTGTAGGAGCTAGCCCTTTGGGTTCCCTACAGAAATGTGGCACTTTAATAGGCCTTGGCAGGCCACAAACTTCAGTTTGTCTCCTTAACCCTGAGATGGTGATAGACTCTGGTGATGCCTCTGACGTTTATCCACTTGGCTTCCCAGGCTTTTAGCAGATGCCGTGAAGAGGAAAGTGATGAGGCTAGAGGCTCAGCTCAGGGCTTTCACCTTCTTTCCAGTGTCTCGGGCCTGCAAATCCTTATTGTCTCAGAAATACTGTGCCTCCAAATAGAGTAATAAATAATCATTGTCTGCCCTGCTCCCAGTGGAAGAGTAGATGTGATTGAAGCTAGTTTTTCATAGCTGAAAGTGAGAGTTATTATCATTTGTCTTTTTGCTTTGTTTGTACTATTGTTTTGCTGAGAAGGTATAGATTTTTGTACAGTCAGATTTATCTTTTTCTTTATGGTTTCTAGTTTTGCTGTCGGGCTTCAAAATGCTTATTAAAAGCCAAGTTTATAGAAATAATCACCTACATTTTCTTCCACTGTTTTTATGGCTGTATATTTAATGATTCGTATTGGCATAAGACATGAGGTAAAGATCAACCTTACTTTTTCCCATATGGCTAAGGCAGTGGTCGGCAAACTCATTAGTCAACAGAGTCAAATGATTGAAATTTCTTTTGAGAGCCAAATTTTTTAAACTTAAACTTCTTCTAATGCCATTTCTTCAAAATAGACTCTCCCAGGCCATGGTATTTTGTGGAAGAGCCACACTCATGGGGCCAAAGAGCCACATGTAGCTCAAGAGCAGCAGTTTGCCAACCAGGGGGCTAAGACATTTGTCCAACACCAGTAACTGAATAATCCATCTTTTGTGAATATCTTTTTATAACAGATACTAGAGGCTCAGTACATGAAATTTATGCAAGGGGCTTGGCCCTTGCAGCCGTGGCTTCATCTGGAAGGTCATCTGGAATGTCATCTGGCCATTCAGTCTAATTAGCATATTACGCATTTATTATAGGTTATAATCTTTTATAGAAATATAATCTTTTTTATTAAACACATCGTGTGTCATTAATATTTTAATTTTCACTACTTTGCTTCCTAGTGAAGTTATATACATTTCACATATATTTATTAATTCTTTGTTTTTCTTCTTTAATTTATCTGATTTTATCCGTTTAAAAATCATGGTTGTGTATTTATGCTAATATATAACATTACTGTTGATATTTAAATAATGCTGTGTATGTATCATCACTTTTTCACATTTGTTGTTTCAATGCCTTATTGTTTTGTGGTGTTCTCAGCTTATCAGTAGTGATGTTTGTACTATTGTTTGTACTATGTGGTCGGCAAATTGCGGCTCGCGAGCTGCGGTTTGCTGCTCTGATGACTAATGCGTTTGCTGACCACTGCTATAGACTAGAAATGCCCGGGGTACTCACCTGGGCCTGTACTACCTATGGTGAGCCCTGGCCAGAGCCACTGTTGTGGTTGGACTGGCCCTATGGTTCTTATTATAATTAAAAGATGCAGTCAGCAACAACTATCAGGGAACGTTGGCAAAACAAGATTTATTACTCACAGATTCTGAAAAGTACACTTCATACCTGGGACCACACAGCGGAAGTTGAGGGGAGAGAGAGGGGGGCAAAGAAAACTTGGGTTTCTGTAAGGATGGCCATGTAGAGCTTGACTTTATGTGTGTGTTTTTTTTTATTCTAACAGTTGGAAATGAGTAATACTTATATCACTATCACAAGGTAATTAATGTTAGTTGAAGAATCAACTAGTGTGCTAGGACTATCTTTTTCACTGAAATAGCACATTTAAAAATATTAGGGCTTTAAAAATATTGAGCTTTTTTGTAAAGCTTTCGCTATTAGCCCATTGTGCTCTTAAAAAGACAGAAACGACTGGCCTTAGCTTTTACAGCTCTACTGTTGAAATTTGAATGTGGCACAGGCCTGACTTGGCTCTAGACATCACTTTACATATTAACACTTTGCAGGGACATCTCTGTACTTTCTGCTCAGTTTGCTTTTTTTCTGTGAACCTAACGCTGCTCTGAAAAACAAAGTCTTATTAAAACAACAATAACGCAATTTTGCAACTGGATGTTTGGCACTTTTGATCAACGCACAAACTGCTGATTTTGGAAAGACCAAGAGGCATGTTGCCTCTACGTAACATAGCTGGAACCAGAATGAATCAGAGGCAGCACAAAGCAGTAGCTATTCATTAGTCTGTGATGTACTACGTGCCATATGCATCTCCTTGGGCAAATAATCCTTGTGAATGTGAAAATCTCTTTAATTGGACGTTAGGGGATTGGAGTAGGTGAGTGAACTAAATGCCGACGAGCCCTGATCAGAACTAGTGTTTTAGAGAACTCGTGTTTATGATGGGTTCTCCCTGTTAACAAAGGGGGATGCTCTTTGATTAGTTGCTCAGATTTTTTTTTTTAATAGTTTTGCATTTGCATTTAGTTATTTTGAAGGAACAGCATTTATAGCCCAGGGCTCTGTTTGTGGATTCTTCATTCTGTCCACTTCCCTAAGCAGATATATTTTTCCACTTATGAAAAGTTGAGGTGATGGGTGGCTGGAGGAATAAAATAAGCAAATTAGCAGGCGTTTTGAGTATTCTAGTGCACGGTACATTCGGATCTTATTTTTGCACAGGCATCAAACAGTGCTTGCTACTGACACCACATGTGTCGATGACATGATGCCCACGGAGGCTGGGACCGAGGCAGGGGGCAATCGTGGGCTTTCTTCCCAGGGGTAACTGGGGAGTTCAGGAAGGGACATTTTTTAATCAGAAAGGACACAAGGGTGGAGGATGGAGGGGAGTCAGGCCAAGAGGTAGGTGGGCTTTTGCTGCTATTGCAGGTGAGTGAGGGCCAGACCCACAGGTGACATCCGGAGCAGGAGAGGAGGGAGATGGGCAGGTGGTGGAGATGCCTGGAGCACATGGGGCAAGAGTGGTGCTGGGGTGCGGATTCGTTTCCAAAGCTGAAATAACAAGTCAGCACAGACTTGGTTACTTAAACAGTAGAAATTTATCCTGTCACAGTTCCAAAGGCCAGAAATTCAAAATCAAGGTGAAAGCAGGCTTGTCTCCCACCGAAGATCCTAGGGGAGGATCCTTCCTCCGCTACCAGCCTTTCAGCCCCAGGTGTTCTTGGTTGGTGGCTACATCAGTCTCTGCCTCCATCAGTATATGGCCTCCCCCTTCTGTGTGTCTGTATCTCAGATCTCCAAGATGACCTCATCTCAAGATCCTTAACTTAATATTTCTGCAAAGACTGTTTCCAAATAAGGTCGCATTCACAAGTACCAGGGGATTGGGATTTGGACATATCTTTTTTGGGGGACACAATTCAACCCCTAGTAAGCAGGTAGGTGAGGGAGAGAGGGTGTGGCTGAGACACCTCAGTGGAGGATCCTTCTTTTCAGAAGAGGGCTCTGGGTGTCAGGATGTGCGAGGGGAAGCCCTGAGTAGCTTTTGGAAATGAAACTAATCTTTAGAAGTTCACCATTGCCTGGGATGCCGTCTTTCGGGGCTCATCCCTGCATCCCAACTGGTCATTTCGTCTTGTCTTGTAGTCACCACCGTCTGGGAGATTATGCCTCTGGAAATCTCTGGCCATTGTCCATTTTTTTTGCCGACCTAATGGATGGGCAGATGTGACAGTTTGAACTGAAGAGGGAGGTGGAGGAGTATGCCGGAGAGGCCCTCCCCGCAATTCTGTTACTCGGTCAAAAGAAATTGATTGCATTCACTGACTCATGGAAGAGTTCGAGGAGATCTTGTCTTGCGTGTGCCTGGGGGATAGATTGCCTGTGGCCGAAGCAAGGCAGACTGTTCCCAGCCAGAAAAACAAGCAAACAAACCCAAACAAAACAGCCCAACGACTTAAATACACACCAGCACCCTTTAAAATGAACTGCACTTTCCACGTGAGCCTCTGGTTCAAGTTGAATCTGTCTAGTGTGTACCGGTGATTCTTCTTTAATTGGTTTAGGTTTCTGGGCCTTCATTTGTTTACCAAGAGGACTGGATTTTCTTGCTGCGTTTCTTTCCGTGGCGGGTGACTTTGCTGCTTTCCCAGGGGCCCATGTCAGAAGCCAGTTGCCTCTCCTGACTTCACCCTGCATGCCCTTGGCTCTATTCTGCTGAGTTATTTCTGGGCACCACTTGTTCAGTGGTGTTATCTCTATCCAGTGACTGATCTGACCAGAGGCTTCTAATTGGTCTCCCACCTCTGGCCCCGCTCTTTCCATACCCTTCACATTACTGTCAATGCCTTGTTGTTTTTTTCTTTACTTTTATTTGTGGAATTTTCACTCAGCCAGCTTTCCAGTGATTCTGGATGATGTTTGTTCTGTCATTAAGTTGTAGTTTTGGAATTGTTGTGTGGGGCAGCAAGATAGGTGTTTACTTATGCCGCCATCTTGGTTCCTCTCTCAATGCCTTGTTGTTTTTTAACCACATTTTATGGTGATAGTAGTTCATTGCACTATAATTTACATATAGTAAAGTGCACACATTCTAAAGGAATAGCTGGATGATTTTGAGAAACTCATGCTCTTGTGCAGTCATCTCCTGCTCAAGATAGAGAGCATTTTCATCCCCACGGTGAGTTTCCTCCTACTCCTTGCCACCTAGTGCCTGCCCATCAGAGGCCGTGCTGCTCAGATTTCTATGCCCATGGCTTAGTTTGGCCACTGTTGGGACTTCAGTGGGGGCACACAATGCATGCTCTGTGCCTGACTTCTTTCATGTGATGCAATGGTTTTGAGATCCACCCATGTTATGTGTGTATCACTAAGTTGCTTTTTTTTCATTTTTAACAGCTTCATTGAGGTATAATTCTAATGTCATAAATCTGTCCACTTAAGGTATGGAACTAAATGGTTATGGGCTTATTTCATTATGAATTTTTAATGTGGAAAAATATAAACAAAAGTTCCCATTTTTAACCATTGTAACCAGCATACAATTCAGTGGCATCATTACATCCACAATATGGTACAAACATCCTTGCTGTCTAGTTTTTCATCATCCTAACAACCTGTAACTGTAAAGCAGTAACTTTCCATTCCCTCCTTCCCTTAAGGCCAGTAACCTCTAGCCTGCTTTCAGTCTCTATGCATCTGCCTATTCTAGATAGTTCTCATAAGTGGAATCATACACTATTGTCCTTTTGTGTCTGACTTCCTCACATAGCATAATGCCTTCAAGGTTCATCCATGTTGTAGTATGTGCCAGAATCTCATCCTTTAATTTAAAAAAGAAATAATATTCTATTGTATGCGTATACCCCATTTTGTTTATCCATTCATCTAGTTGATGATACTTTGGTTGGTTCTACCTTCTGGCTATTAGGAATAATGCTGCCACACAAAGGTGTGCAAATATCTGTTCAAGTCCTTGCTTTAAATTGCTTTGGGCATATACCTATTAGTGGTATATTGCTGCATCATATGGTGATTTTATGTTTAGCTTTTTGAGGAACCACCAAAATGTTTTCATAGTGGTTGCACCATTTTACATTCTCACTGGCAAGGTCTAGGGTTCTGATTTCTCCATATCTTTGCCAATACTTTAATTTCTGCTTAAAAAAAACCCTCACCGGAGGATATATTTATTGACTTTTTTTTTTTTGCAACCCAGGTATGCATGCCCCAACTGGGAATCAAATCTGCAACCCCTTTATTATCATCATAATTAACTAGTTTATTAATATTATAATACTAGGGGCCTGGTGAATGAAATTTGTGCACTGGGGGTAAGTGGTCCCTCAGCCCAACCTGCCCCCTCTCACATACTGGGAGCCCTCAAGGGATGTCCTACTGATGGATCACTTTTGGCCTTGGTCAGGAGACCTTGGCCAGAGGACCCCCAACTCCTGCAATAGATGGATCTCTGGCTCCACCCTTGCCCCCTGGGCTCTGATGGCTTACCTCACAGTGACCAGGGTGCCAGGATGTTCCTGGGACAGAGGTGCTGGGTGCCTATGTATGCAAATTAACTGCCATCTTTGTTGGGTTAATTTGCACGCTCACTCTGATTGGTTATTGGCGTAGCAGAGGTATGGTCAGTTTACATGTTTGTCTATTATTAGGTAAGATTAGGAAGAGAGCAAAGGGGAGGCCACAGATTATAAGCACTGTCATCTGGGCAGCTTCACCAGGAAGCTACAGCTTCATGCTCCCCAGGGAATCACCAGTTCATGCCCTGTAGATCACTGGGGGAAGGGATTAAACAAAGAGAAAGATGAGCACATGTGCAGTGAAGTCAGGGTGACTTAGGGGAGGTGCTTGCCTGTCAGTGTAGCCTGAGACAATGGATTGGCTAGGGGGTGAACCCCATCAGAAGTGTGCAAAATCTTGGCAAGTTGATTGGTCAGTTTGAGGAAAGTTAAAATCCCCAAAGAGTTCCCTCTCTTTCATTTGCTGTGAGCTCTCTTGCTCTCTCTGCTCCGTGACCTGCACTCACTGTGCGTCCCCCTGTTCTCTCTCCATGGCATGTGTCCTTAAGCAGCCCCATGGCTCATGGCCGTGTGAACCCCTTTTGTGTCTGTACCCAAAGGACTTCATTTCCATGTGCCATGGGCTGCAGCTGGGAGCACCAGCTAAGCTAGCCCCATGCTGGGCTGCACTGTGCTTTGATATGAAGGGGGAATTCTGGGCAGTGGCCTTTATTCTGGCCCCACCAAGACAAGGTTGAACTTCTTCTATGGTAAGATGGCAGAAAGGGGACTTTTGAGGGAACCCCCTTAATCTCACATCATGAATAAAGTTTTCCACAAAACCCTATCCTCTCGAGGGAGCTAGCCTCAGGGAATTCTTTTCCTTGCGGCACCCAAATAACTCCACTTCCACCAATAACTCCTTGGTGTGTGGGACACTGCTGAGCCACTGGGTCAGGTACCTGCTATTTTTTTCAAAAAAATAAAAATTCTAGTAGGTGTGAAGTGGTTTCTCATTGTGGTTTCGTTTGGGGTTTCCCTCTTGGTGAAGGATGTTGAGCATCTTTTCATGCGCTCATCGATCATTTGTATGTCTTTGGCTAAGTTGATTTTTACTCTGTCAGTCCTGTGCTGAGATATAATTTCATTTGGTGAAATACGTAACTCTAAGGAGTCTAGCTCAATGGATTTTGACAAATGAATATACACACATAAATATCACGCAGGTAAGACACACGGTGTTTCAGTTACCCTAGAAAGTTCTCTCATACCCCTTTCCAATAATCCCCTTCACTTTTTTTTAAATCACCATAGATTAACTTTGCCTGTCCTTGGATTTCATTAAATGGACTCAAACAGCATATCCTTTATTGTATCTGGCTTATTTCACTCAGTGTAATGTGCTTGAGATGTGTGGGTGTTATTGCAAGTGACAGGATTCTGTTCTTTTTGGTTGCTGAGTAGTATTCCTAAGCTCGAGTTTAGCAGAGTCTCTCATTGCATATTCTTATCTAGTCCCTCCATGAATCTTTGTTTGTAACTTTCAGCTGTTATGAATAAAGCTGCCCTCAGCATTCTTGTTCTGGTCTTTATGTGGATATGAACTTTTCTCCCTCTCAGAAATATACCCGTGAGTGAAATTGCTGTGTTGCAGGGAGGTATGTGTTGAACCTTATCAGAAACTGGCAAAGGGAACCGCCAGTTTCCCCATGTGGTTGTTTCATTTCACACGCCCATCTGCCGGGAACATGCGTGTTCCCACACCCTCACCATCGCTAGCTATTGTCAGTCTTTTTAATTTTAACCATTCTGGTGGGTGTGTGGTGGATGGGTTTAATTTGCATTTCCATGATGACTAATGATCTCAAGAGCCTTCACATTTGGAAAAGGTTATAATTTAAATTTTTACATGAAAAAAATCAAGTTAGAAGACGGTAATGAGCACCTGGAGAACAGACCTGGTGAAGTCCAGAAGGTTCTGTTGAAGCCCTTGCCCTGTGACAGCTCTGAGTCAGACAGATGTCAGTTTCAGTTTCATCCTAGGTCACAAAGGAGTTGCCAAGTCAGTTAAAGGAGGCTGGGTGGGAGGGTGTGGGGACACCCATATTTAACGGATATTTTGAAAATAGAAGAAAGTGGCAAGGCTCTCCCCTTTTACCTGGACTCACATATGAGAGGCAGGATTTTATTTTATTTTATTTTATTTTATTTATTTTATTTATTTATTTTTTATTTTAAAAAATATTTTAATCTTTATTGTTCAGTTTATTAATAACATTGTTTCCCTTTTTTCCTCCCTATAGTTCCCCACCAGCCGGTACCCATCCCACCCTCCACCTCACTTCCCCCTGAGAGACAGGATTTTAGGAGAATCTGATAATGATGTAGCCAGTTTACAACTCTCACTGATTCTCTACTAGCTTCAGACACACACAATCCAGACTCCTTAGCCCCTCCCTGCCAACCCGTCATAACTTCATGACCCATCCCTTCCTCTCTGAGCAGCCGGCTGCATCTACTTTCCCACAAGTTACTGCCCCATGAGTTGTCAGCTCCCAGTCTTTGCACCTGCTTGTCTGACTCTTGGAACACTGTCTCCATCTTCCCTGGCACCACTAAGGTTGGATAATGAGGCTCAGCTGGGTCAGTGCCAGTCCCTCCCCCAGACTGGACCAGTTTTCAGTCCTCATCCTCCTTGGTCTCCTGGGGCACAGCTGGTTGCCCTGTTTACTTCCCTGTCTCCTTCCCCAGAGGGAATTTCCTAAGGGGAAGGGATGTCTGGATTAAAAGATCATCTTTGTCTTCTTAATACCCGGTCCAGATACCTGTTGACCATCAGTACCAGCTCAAGGGCACCTGTGGACATCAGTGTTGGTTGGATGGTGATGAATGCTCATGGGCTGGAGAAGGGAGGGTTCTAAAAACAGGGTGACCCTCTAGCCCTGCGAACCTGCTTTCTGTTGGATTTGTTTTGTGTCACATATTGCTGGCCAATACCCCCAAAATCTGTGCGGCAGATACAAACCACAAAATCTTGTGATCACACCTACTCTCTGTGACTCCTCTATCCTAGCCTTTCACCACAGTGGGACCAAGGATGACTCATGGTGAAGGATCAGGGAGCGTGTGGTTAATGAGATCAATTAGCTGTCATTTGAGTGGGTGCTGTAGGCACCTGGGCCAGGCCTAGGTAAGAGTATGATGCCTGAATGAAAGAGACTGGGCATGCCGAGAAAGAAGACACACCTTCCCCTGAAAAGAAAAAAACTAGTGAAAGCAAAAGTTACCAAGAAAAGCAAGCTGAGCTCTGTTTCTGGCATCTCTGAGGAGTAACTGAGGCTCCCAACTGCAGCGACAGCCGTTGATTGTCACTATCCGGCTGACAGCCCACCCCGCTGGTTGGCACGCCTCACACTTTATATCCCGTAGACCAGCTGGGGCTGGCAAAAATGCAGGATCTGACGCACCAGGTCTGGCCTGGGGCCCAAGGTTCTGTATTCCTAACACATTCCCAGGTGATGCTACTGCTGGCCCCTGGACCCCACTGAACCAATCAGAACACAGTAATGTTGGAGGGAATAATTACATAGGATATTTATTCTCCCTCCACTGCATTGGACGGTGGACAGAGAATAAATTGTACTAAATTCTGTCACACTACGTGACACAAAACAAATAGCTGTGCCTTACAGACCCAAGATTTGTGCAAATACTGCCCTACAAAAGTTGTAGAGTTGGATTTACACGAGAGGAACATGCAGCAGACCAGCTGGGTGGGAACTCTGCAGAGGAGACACTTGGCAGAGTGGTTGAACATCCAACAAGGGTTTCAACTTTTGATGCCAATGTAATGGGCAACTTGGATGCCTTCTTCGAAACTTTACAGAGCATTTTTGCAAGAAAGTAATAAAGCTGATTATAATTTATAGATCCTGAAAAGGAGATTTTTGAAAAAAGGGAAAGATAGCTTTGGTCTCATCCTTCTGAGAATACAGTGAGTCCTGGTTTAAGCCAAAAGGGGATATTTCCTGTCTCTGGCACTGTACCTAGCATATTACCTAGTAATTCACAATGGCTGGTTATTAATGAAATGCTAGGATGTTTTATTTAATTGGGTGTTTTGTTTTTTTTTTGTACAAACGTATATTCAACCTTAATCTGAGGATCCAGTTGTCAAGACAGAAACATAAATTGCCTGTTAATACGTATGGGTTTCAGAAGATTGTGATTAGTGCCATCAGTAGTCTGTTCTTATGGCTCATTGTTTGCATTATGTGATGTTGCATCTATTCTCTCTCCCAGCGTCTGCCTCAGAAATGCAGAGCAGCGTGGCCGGGCAGTTCTGACCACGGTCTCTCACAAAGCTGCCCAGTCTGAGGGCTGTGTGGTTTGAGGACATGACTGGGGCTGGAGGACCCGAGTCTGTGTTGTGGCGATAAGCTCCGTGCCCTTGCGTGTGGCACACCCTGCACCAGCTCTTCCCCTTTTGGCGGGGGGATGGGGGGGGGGCGTTCTATTCCATTCGGTTCTTCTGTATTTTGTTCTAGCTGTTCTTTCTCTTTAAAGCTCTGTCTTGAGCTTTGTGAAAATATCACCGTGGAAATTCCAATTTTCGATTGGATAGGTTAGGTGAGTCAGTGGTGAGAGGAACATGCCATAATTATTGATGACATTATTGATGGTCACTGTCTTCAGGTGACTTGTTAGTAAACAGGGTGGTTTGCTCTCACTGAATCTAGTAAGATGACTATGTGGAAACCATTGCCAGCACTGGGCAAGTTAGCTCTCTCTCTCTCTCTCTCTCTCTCTCTCTCTCTCTCTCTCACACACACACACACACACACACACACACACACTGGATTTGAAGACAGACTATAGTTGAACAAAATACTTTCTTAAAATGACAGTCTAAAATTACAGATCCAAACAAGGGTTTTGCAGCGACGATAAAATTCACATTGTGTGCAAAATGTAGTCTCTAAAGTGACATTGTTCTGAATCATGAAAACCTTGAATTTCCTCCTGTCCAGAGTTTGCGAGGTGAGCCTGCCTTACAAGAATTCTCCTGACATAGTGTATACAGTTTACCTTTCCCAACATACATTTTAAAAATCTAAAACAATTTACTAGCCATCTCTTTACTTGATGCAGAAAAGCATGAATAAAAATATAAATATCACCTGGAACCCCATTGCCAAAATAACTTTATTTGTATAATGAAAAGATGTCTGCACCCTGAAAGGACATTGAGACAGATCCAAAATACACAGTTAACTCTCAAAGCCTCCTTTCTTCTGTGGCTTGAAGGCGGCCAGTTAAAATTTTCATCTCCCTTTAGAAAAATAAAGCCATTGCAGGAACCGTGCGCACATTTTAGAAGTTCATACACACAAAAAGGCCCTGTCGTGTACACTGTTCTCATCTGAGGATATTAATTTTTAAACTTATCTTTATTTTTGAGAGTATTACAGAAGTCCTCCACCCCCCTTTATTCCCTTGACCCTCTCCACACCCGGCCCTCCCAGGCCTTCACTATTGTTTGTGTCCATGGGCTATGCATATGTGCATATAAATTCCTCAGTTAATCTCTCTCCACACACCCCCACCCCCACCAACCCTTCCTTCCCTCTGAGATTCATCGGTCCGTTTCATGTTTTTATGTCTCTGGATCTATTTTGTTCATCAGTTTATTTTGTTCATTAGACTCCCTATATGCATTAGATCATGTGATACTTACCTTTCTTTAACTTGCTTATTTCACTTAGCATAATTTTCTCCAGGTCTCTCCACGCTGTCTCAAATGGTGAGAGATCCTTATTTTTTACAGTTGCATAGTATTCCATGGTATAAATGTACCACAGCTTTTTTATCCACTCACCTACTAATGGGCATTTGGGCTGTTTCCAGATCTTAGCTGTTGTAAATAGCACAGCTATGAACATAGGGGTCCATATGTTCTTTCTGATTGGTGTTTTGGGTTTCTTAGGATATATTCCTGAAGTGGGATCACTGGGTCAAATGGGAGTTCCATTTTTAATTTTTTGAGGAAACTTGGTACTGTTTTCCACAGTGGCTGCACCAGTCTGCGTTCCCACCAGCAGTGCACTAGGGTTCTCTTTCCTCCACATCCTTGTGAAGAATGTAAACACTTGTCGTTTGTTGATTTGTTGATGGTAGCCACTTGACAGGTGTGAGGTGATACCTCATTGTTGTTTTAATTTGCATGCTTGGGTGATTAGTGACTTTGAGCATTTCTCTCATATATCTTTGGCCGTCGGTAAGTCCGCTTTGGAGAAGTGTCCATTTAGGTCCTTTGTCCATTTTTAAATGTTTGTCTACCTTTTGTTAAGTTGTATGAGTTCCTTATATATTTTGGCAATTAACCCTTTATCAAATGTGTCATTGGCAAACATGTTTTTCCGTGCAGGGGCTCCCTTTTCATTTTGTTGACCTAACATCCAGCAAAGATCTTTTCACATCAACGCCTGCATTCCAGCCTCATTCCTGTTGGGGGCGACACGGTGTCCTTCAGCATAAATCCAGCCAGTCTTCTCTGGATGCATATTTGGGTTATTCTCAGGCTTTTGCAGTTACAGATCTTTATTTAGATCTCTTGACATACTTTTGATGTCCCTAAAGGGAATTCTTTGGGATGGAATTCTTGGGGCCACTTCCGTGTTCTTTGCATCTGGCTGCTGCTTTCACATCTACATTATTCAGCCTCAGATCTGGCAGCACCAGCCTAGAATGATACTTACCACATGAAAGGCAGCTCTCTCCTCTGAGGTTTTCCTGGGACCTTAGGTAATTTCCTGGCTTGAATATGGAAGTCAGATAAACAAGCTCAAAGCTCATGTGTCACCATATGTCAGTTCCTTGGTTTAGAGTAAGTTGAGTGCTGTGCGAGGTAGGGGGGACTAAAATGTTTCAGGGGCGTTTCATTCATCCAACACATGCTTATCAGTGTTTTGTATGTGTCAGTCACGGGGGGGGGGGGGTGGTTTAGAAAGATGTACTCACCTTCCAGGGAGCAGTGGTTTGTGCAAGGCAGCCCAATGAGGACACCAGAAAATGGGTGAAAATGGGTGAATCAAGACCTGCAGGAGGCTCAGACTCTTCAATGAAGGCTGAGTCTCCATGCGAAGTCTTGGAGGCGTGGAGAATTGACTGCGATTGGCACTGGGGAGAGACCACACTGTGGAGGTGTATGTGGCCGTGCTGGAATGATCAATGCAGATCAAGCCCCAGTCCTGGGGTTTACTCTCTTCTCATGGCGCTGAGTCATAAGGGAGATCACTGAAACTATGCCTGACACACAATAGCCAATAAGCTGTGCTCGTGCTCCTGGAGATGCATGTCTGGCTTTCAGACACAGTGTCTGTCTTCGGAGTGCTAGAATCCCTAACGCCGCATTAGTGTTTCCCTCCCTGTCAGCGGTATTATCACGGAGAAAGATGATTTACAGAAATGGATTTTCAAGTAACTGAAGTTTATTCTCTTGGTTACGAACTTTAAAAACATAACATGACGAATGATGGCATTTTTTCGCACATCTGAACATGATAATATCCTTTCCCTTCTGGATGATCAGGACTAATTGCTCTGTATCGTACCATCTGCCTGTGGGTTTGTGTGTGCTTCTAGGTGCCTCGTCTCTTCCCTTGGCTGTTTGTCAGCTTCTGTTTCTTCTGCTCATCATCCTTCCTCTCCGCTCCACAGTCATGGACATGGTTGTTATAAAACCGTACGTCCTAATGAGAATGCTATGAATGTAAACATCATGTTTGCTTACTTGCTCTTCATTGTGAATTAAAATCATGCATATTCCTTATAAGTAAAGCTTTGTTTTAAGGAATGCTAACTACAGAAACAGCGTAAAAAATGAAAATAGTTCTTTTGAAGTATTCCTTCCACACCTACCCTGTATGAATCAGGGATCTCCAGAGAAACAACCAATAGAGAGTGTGTGTGTGTGTGTGTGTGTGTGTGTGTGTGTGTGTATCTCTAACTCTGTGTATCTATAGATACTTATAGATACACATAGGCACAAATTTGTTTTAAGGAACCAGTTCATTTGATGATGGTGGCTTAGCAAGTGCAAAATCTGTAGAGTGGGGTGGCAGGCCGGAGACCCAGGGAGAGAGAGCAGCTCAAGTCCAGAGGCAGAATTCCTTCCCATGGTGTTCTCTTCATGTCTTCCGCTGATTGCGGGAGACTCATCCACAGCACGGAGAACAGCCTGCTTTACTTAGCACCTTCTGATGTAAACGTTAATCTTATCTCCAAAGTACCTTCGCAGAAACACCTGCCTCACAGGTGCCAGCCCCAGAGTTCCGTCCTGGCCTCCCAGGGTCTGCTGCTCACTCTGCTGCAGGGCCTCCTGGCTGGTCCTTGGGAGGGCTGGGCGTGTCCTCTGCCTGGACCTTTCCCTCATGTCCCTTGGCTTGTTCCCTCACCTCCTTCTTACCCTCCCAGTGTCTCCTCGGTGGGTCCACCCAGCACCCTGTTTAAGACAGAGCTGTGCCCCCTGCACTCAGCCACCTCCCGTGGTCCAGTGTACATTCTAACACGCTATCCCTCACATGTTAGGTCTGCAGTTTATGTCATTGTGAGTCCTCCCCCTCTCCCATGAAGGCAGGGACCTGGGTTCTCTGCCGTTTCCCAGGCAGGGTGCCTCACTCGTAGGCCCATGCTCAATGAACATTTGAGGGTGACCTGATGAGGTCCTCCTTGTTCCCCTGCTGCTGGCTCAGCCCCTTGGGCTCAGCGCCTCTGACCCGCTTCCCTCTCTCTTTCCAGACCGGCCTCATTGTCGCCTGCTACCACGGCTTTGTGGATGCTGTGGTGGTCTTGGCAGAGTGCCCCCATGTTGACGTCAACTGGCAGGACAGCGAGGGGAACACGGCCCTAATCACAGCCGCGCAGGCAGGTAAGACTCGGCTTCTCCTTCTTCCCCTCAGAGTCCAGGCCTGAGAGCAGCTGCCAGGGTGTGGGGGGCCCTGGGCATGCCCTCAGCTCCAGACATGAATGTAAGGAGGGAACCTGAGCAGGAATCCTGTCCTACTGCTCAGAGGTACAAGAAAGGGTGATGGGTATGGTGCACACCTTCTGTGCACTTGGGACCGTGCAGTTTACCCAGCAGCACAGAACTCAGCACGGGGCAGAGCGAACCCTGAGACTCCCCCAAAGCTTTGGAGGCTGAAGTTGCACCGCAACCCTAACCTGGTAGTCACTTCACCTAGAGCATCGCACCACACTCCCGTCGGAGACTTGGGATCAGAATGACTCGGGGCGGGGGAGGGGGGGACTCACTAGCGGAAGAGACATGCTCTGTGCTAGTGATGGTATGCATGTAGACATGATCCCAAGGCTGCCTTGCACTCAGCCTGGAGATGTAGAGCCGGGAGCTACTTGCTGGCATGTGTCAGTGTAACGAGGCGGGGCTGTTGGTGAGACACCAGGTGAGTGTGCGTCCCGATAAGTGTCCTTCTGCCCAGGCTCCTCTCCGGAGGCGTCCGCGTGCCCACAGCGCCGGGCACACTCCGTGGCTCTCCTCTTTCAGAACTGTATGCAGGCCTTTGGAGACAAACATGATAGCTATGGAGGTCGCTTCAGGGCCGCACTTTGTAGCCATGGTCTTAACCCGTTTCATAACTGACCACTTCCAGAATGGGGGTGCTTTTAGGATGACAGCCATTGCACCAGGCAGGTTCTCAGTTGCAAAGAAGTGCTTCCGGCTGAGCTGGAAGGACCAGGTGTGGGCACCTCGGGCTGGAGGGAGTTGTTGGGAATCCGGCCCAGTCAGGGCCCAGAAGCTGGAGAAAATGCCCCAGACCACACACACATGTTGGTTATGGAAAGTATGGAAGCCATCTGCCGCTGCCCCCAAAGAAAGACCTACCTGCCTGTTCGTCTTCATCTTGCACCACCAGCTGGTGTCAGAGCCAGCATGGGTGACCGAGCAGCCAGCGTTTGCAATGTCTCCCCCTTCCCCCCATGGCAGGAAGCAGCCTGTGCCCATGCCTTTCAGTCCAGATGTGGGAGGTGGAGAAGGCCCTGAATTACTGAGGGGTCAGGCTGTGCCCCACACGGTGTTTCCCCAGGTTTCAGGGGGGTGAAGCTTTACCACCACAGAGGAAGGGTCGCCCGGCTTTGAAAGCCCAGCTGCCCAACTTTCTGAGCTGGGAAAGTGCAAATGGACATGGTGACCAGGCATTGACCAGGGGCTCATCATTCAGTACCTCCCACTGGCCAGGGGCTGGGAGTCGAGGGCATTTCTACTCTTGGGTAATTTTCAGTTAAATGGCCATCTGATGGAGCTCTGACGGAGGTGTCCTGGATGCCGTGCGGTGAGAACACCCCACCTAGCCTGCTGCTTCAGGACGGGGGTTGTGAAAGAGGGAGCTTGAGCTGGGTGGTGAATGGGTTGTGAAGTCCGAGGCAAGCTGGTCCAGCCAATGGATCCCAAAGCCAGAGGGCCCAGAGGGAGCTGGTGCATCTTAGTGTGGCTGTAGGACTGCTGTGTCTGGGACAGCTGAGGAGTGTACAGACAATATGAGGCAAGGCATCTGAGTGGCATGAATCTGGGTGTGTGGTGACAGGGGCCAGATGACCCTGGTGGACACAGAGGCGGTTCCAGAGGCAGAAAGCTCGGGTCCCGGTGGCTGTGACAGGGGCGATGGAGGACAGGTGAGGTCTGGCATGGCTTTCAGCCTCTGGACCGAGGATGCTGCTGACCGCTGAGGGCTATGGCACAAGGATGGGCTCCCCTGTGCTCAGGCCTTTGAAGGGCAGAGGCAGCGGAGTAAGAGGTCTCTGGTAGCTGGTGGATGGGGAGTGTGGGACGTCCCAGTGAGTTCACAGGTGACACTGAAGCTGCTGGTCTGGGGACCCCTCTTCAGAGGTTCTCATTTTAAATGGTGGCTGGGAGGCCTCTCAGAGGACATTAAAGCTGGGAGCCGGGGCTCACAGACCTGCGTGAGATGTCAGAGGGACACAGAGCCATCACTAATCCAAGTGAGAAGAGAGGAAAGCAGTCAGGGGGCTGCTATCGGTCTTCTGTGCTGTTGTACCAGAGTCTGGTTTGGCTTTCGCTGCTAGCATCAGGCGATGCCCCATTTTCATCCAGTTCCATAACCAGTTGTACTTATTTGATGATTTCCGGTTTGATTCCTGGTCAGGGCAGGTCTGAAGACCCAGGGCTTGGCTGTATTTTAGAAGATGTCTAGTAATAGGTGCTTACAATAAATAAAAAATCATTATTAAACAAAAAAGACCCCCTTTCATTCTCCCAAATGCTCCACCTCCCAAATTGACCAAGTTCTAACCACTTCCCCTTTCAGATTTCTCCTTTTCCAACACAAGGCGTGCGTCCACTTTTACTTAAATGAAGAGGCTAACACATCTGAGATGGTGGTTTTAACTTTTTTGACTTACTAGATCTATGTCTTTTCTACCAACATGCACAAGATTACCTTGTTCTTATAGGCACATTCCTGAGCGTGATTGTGTGTTCCTGGCTGTGTCCCCCGTGTCCCATGTCTCTGAGACAGTTCAGTGAACAGTGTCTCACCCATTCTATACAAGATCCTGCTATAAAACAAACACTTATTTAGCAATTACTCCATGTACACCAGCTGTGCTCAGTGCTGAGCAGAAGCACACCTACTCTTGCCTCCCAAAGTCTAGTTCTATGATCGGCAAACTGCAGCTCGCGAGCCACATGCAGCTCTTTGGCCCGTCGAGTGTGGCTCTTCCACAAAATACCGCGGCCTGGGCGAGTCTATGTTGAAGAAGTGGCGTTAGAAGCAGTTTAGGTTTAAAAAATTTGGCTCTCAAAAGAAATTTCAATCATTGTCCTGTTGATATTTGACTCTGTTGACTAATGAGTTTGCCGACCACTGGTCTAGTTCATGGGGGGGGGGGAAAGGAAGGCACTTGTGTCTGGGGGGTGCATTTCTGAGGAGGATGTGTCTGACAGGGTCCTGGCTGGGATCAGGTGGAGCAGCAGGCATGCTCAGAGGGTAAACTGAGGAGCTCAGCAGGGGACTGATAGTGGGGGCGGGGCAGAATTAATGGACAGGACCCTGGAGAGAGTTACCCTGGCAGAGGGCCTGGCTGCCTTTCAGGCACTGTAAGCTGAGCAGGCCCTCAGTGGGAGGTGGGTGGGGAGGCTGGGGTAAGTATCCCCTTCTGTGTCTTCCACCCAGGTGCCCGTGCTGAGCCACGCTGGAGACGTTAGGGCTAAGGAGCAAGGCAGATTCTGGAGATTATCTTCCCTGCAAAGCAGGGCAGAGGAGGAAAGAGAAGCTCATGGGTAGCTTCTTAGAGCTTATCATAGGACATGTACAGTTAAAAGATTTTTTATTTTTAAATATATATCTTTTTTCAGAGAGAGTGGAAAGGAGAGGGAGAGAAACATCGATGGGCTGCCTCCTGCACACCCACTACTGGGGATTGAGCCTACATGTGCCCTGACCAGGAATCAACTGGTGACCTCCTGGTGCATGGGACAGCACACGATCAACTGAGCCACACGGGCTGGTGGCAAGTACATTTATGTGGCTGCTGCCAACTGGCTTTTAGAAAAAACTGTACCAATTCATATTTCCCAGCGAGTTCCCAAAGGTGTTCTTGCCAACCGTGGACATGATCACTTTTCAGTGTTTGCGGTTATTGTTTGCAGTTGTGTTTGCCTGATTCTCATCGGAGTCTAGACCCTGTTGCGACGTTTTGGGTGCAGTTTGCGGTGTCTCCAATGAAATAAATGGCTTCCACAATGAGGAAATCGTCTTCTGTTGCAACACGACACATCTGAGGGTGATAGCTAGAGGGTTGTTTCATTGGGTGGCTCTGTGATGTCAGAACCTGGGGCCAGCTTCCCAGAAATGCTCTTGACCTTTCCCCTCATGATCTCAAGAAGGACCTGGCCTGGCTTCCTGTTGCCACACACAGAAGCCTCACAATGGAGGAGGTAATCCCTGTCGTGTTTCATTCTCTGAGATGGAAAAACCTTTCCAGAAGCCTCCAGCAGTTTAGTTTACATCACATGTCTGGGTCACATGGCCAGGTCACATGGCCCATGACAAAACAACTGGCTGGCAGGGGAAGTGGAATAACCTCAGTGGACTTGGTCTAGCCAACACCGGCCCCAGCAGAATTTGCGTGGTTAAGGAAACCTTTAAACAACCACATGCTAATATTATTTGCTATTGCAACTGTGTTGGATGTCTTGAGAGTTGGCAGTCCTGGCTTTCTACAGGACTCACTTAGCGTCTGTGAGAATAAATTAGAATGCAAATGCTGTGATCTGCCTACCGGTTGTTCTCTCCAATCTAACCTCCATGGCTATGTAATGCACAATAAAAATACAGCCAAGTCTCTATTAGGCCTTGCAATGGAGAGGAGAATGTATGACCATACATCCTCAGATCATCCCTAAATCTCATTTAGCCAGTAATTTCCACTTCTACCATACCTCCCCTCACAAAAATACAATACCAAATCAGATAAGCAAAGAAATGAATAGTAAGTCCCAGGGATGGAGTTATGTGTTTCTCGTTCCTCCTTAGCAAATGGCAGGAGTAAGGTGCAGTGAGCAAGCCGAGGGCTCCTTTTGAGCTGGTGATAATAGAGTCGGTTGGGTGTAAGGACTCTTTGGTGCATCCTTGAAACTTGCTATTTCTTGGACTTTAAAGTTTCTGAAGGAAATGTCCCGACATCCATCCAGCCTGGCATTATCCCCTCCTGCTGCTGGGGACACCGTGGCAGCAAGGCTCCCAGGGGTGACCGGGATGAGCTCCGACTGCCTGTACCAGGCCTGGCTCTGAACTGGATTTGGGGAGGGTTTCACTTCAGGGGAGAATTTATGACGTGGCCAGAAGCCAGGAATACATGCTTCTTCATTCTGTTTGTCATATTTGTTATCGTTACCCACGATCATAATTTCTGTCTGACTTCATTGTGATTTTTTTTTAGATGTTTTCCTTTCTCTTGGTTTTTACTCTTTCACTCAAGAAGTTAGACCTTGGTCAGTCTCTGCAATTTCCTAGCATTTCCTTGCCCTTTCTCGTAAACTCCAGGTTTTGGAGCCTTTTCCTGTGTTCATTGCAATGCCGGCCCCTGCCCGCTGGCCAGGCAGGAGGGAGCCTGAGCCAGAGCCACGCTCACCCCGCTCCTCAGTCAGACACCGGCTCTCCCCACAGACCAGGAGGGAGGCCCGTCTGAGCGGCTCTCCCCTGTTCCCCGGCTGCGTCTTCCTCTTGAGGATGGGGCCAGGGCCTTCTCCCTGCAGGGCCTGTGGGATGTGATATTCCCAAAGTCAGCACTGCCCTCTGCTGGCCTTGTTTGGAAACACTACATTTTGAGTACCTGGTATCAAACCAGTCTATCAAATTCTGTAACATCTTTCCATTTTCAGAGCAGTACGGGTTTATTGTCTATTTTATTTCTTTGAATATTGGGGTAAACAAGATTCTTAGTCTATAATTGGTACTAAAATGTTTGATTAATCAACGGTTGATCATTGTGATGGCTATTTAGTCTCAGATAATGTAGATTATGCCTTGAAAGTTAACAACCCTTATGATAAGTGTACTTTTTCCAAGGGAGAAGTAGGAATCCTTTGGCCTTTTTATTTAGTAAATGTCTGTTGAAATTTCGGTGAATTGGAAGTTTTGGGCTCATGAACAGACTCTTGAGGACTGTGGTGGCCACATGGGAATGTGGATTATGTGACATCATGGCTCAGTTGCCTAAATTACCCTCAGGGGATCAGGGAAGAACTTGCATCAGAAGGGATAGCTCATCAGGTAGCTGGGTAAAAGGGAAAGAAGAAAGTTTCAGGCAGAGAGACTAGCATGTACAAAGGCCACCAGATTGGAGAAGGAATGGCACACAGGTGAATTAAAAGGAGAGTTGAGTGACTGCAAAGTCTACCTGGGTGTTGGCAAGAGTTGAGGGTGAAGATCGATATAGAAGAGAAAAAATATTTTTTCCTCTATCCTTCTGAGTTCTTGACTGAGACCACTGTCATCAAAGGCAGATCAACAAGATAAAAATCAGACTTCTAGAGACATGTTTACATGGGAGACCTTGAGGAATAATGAGTGACTCAAGGAGGTGGCTTAGATCTCCAGAGAACAATAAATTAGTGGAGAAAATTTCAGGACAAAGGAAAGCACTATTAGGCTTCAAAGGACAGCAAATTATGGGAGGGGAAACTAGTGGTAAATAAAGGCTAGTTAGTAAATTTGTTATGTAGATTCCTCTGGTGCCACCCCCAGGCTGATAGTCTCGAAAAACAAACATTTTTCCCTCTTCTTTTTGTACCTATATGAGATAATGGATGTTAACTAAACTTACTGTGGTAATCACTTCACAATATGTAACTCAGATCATTATGCTGTATACTAACTTTATACAGTGCTGTATGTTAATCATACCTCAATAAAACTGGGGGAGATAAAAATTAAATTAAAAAATTATGTCCTACTTTTAGACAAATGGGAGAAGGCAGTGCACCTTTCTTTTGTCTACTCTTTCTCAGTTGCCTTCAGCTCTAAATTATCCTTATGCCAAACTGGCACATTTTGGGGTTGCATATTCTGCTATCCTTCAGAGGACAGAGCCAGTTAAAAAGGAGATAGCTCATTAGAATTCATCTAGAGAGTAGAAACACTCAGGCTTTTAAGTGGTAGTAGTGCTTGGTTAACAGAGTTTCTTCTTTCCATTATCATGCTGGTAGTGTGGAGAATGGGTGGAGGGGCAGAATGGGACCAGGGAGAATAGTTAGAGAGGCATTGTGCCTTATTTGGGATATGGTGGCCTGGATGAGAGGTAGAAGAGGGGATGGAGAACCAGGACAGGCTTGGAAGATATTTAAGAGGTGAGATTGGCAAAACTTCATGATAGCTTGGAAGGAGAAAGGATAGGTAGAGGGCTGAAGACAATGCTCAGACTACTGGCTTGGGCACGTAAGTGAATGGTGGTGGTCATCACTGAATAAGGAATGTGGGAGAGAGGAGCAGGTTTGGAAGAAACATGTGTTGAATGTCTTTGTGGGATGCCCAAGATGAAATATCCAGCTGACTAATGTTTATGTAAGAGACTCAGGAAGGGAGACTGAGCTAGAGATAAGCAATCTGGGACTTTCAAGGTGATGATTGGATCCATGAGAGTGGATAAGATCACCAAGAGAGGGTGTATAGGATGAGAAGCTGGCTTGGTCACACATGTGAGGAACAGCAGCATTTCGGAAAGAAAGGACAGAAGAGCTCATAAAGAAAACTGACAAGGAGTGGTTAGAGAGGCAGGTGGAAAATTGGAAGGGTCAACTTTCAGGATATCTGCGGAAAAAGAGGTTAAAAAGGATAGAAGACATAGTGCTAAATATAGAGGTTTTAAGTAAGATGAGGACTGACTAGTTGCCATTGGATTTTGCTGAAAGACAATCAGTGGGGGCCATTGGAAGGCAGTTTCAGGACACTTAGGGGAGGGTCAGTAGCAAGAGTGAGAGTAGATGATTCTGGGACTTAGATTGGAAAGGACACAAATGGTTGATGGTGGAATGCAAAGATAGGTCTACAGGATCATTGTCGGTCATTGCATCAGACAGGATACCTATGCCCCCCTCCAAATTCATGTGTTATATACAAATCCCCAAGTGATGGTATTAGAGGTAGGACTTTTTAAAAGTTATTATGTCAAGAGGGTTAGGCCCTCATGAATAGAATTAGTGCCCTTGTGAGAGACTCCAGAGAGTTCCCCACCCCTTTTTCTATTGAAGACACAGCAAGAAGATGGCCAGTTATGAACGAGGACGCAAGCCCTCACTGAATCTGCAGGCATGGACTTCCCAGCCTCTAGAACTGTGAGAAATGTTTGTTGTTTAAGCCACCCAGTCTATGATAGTTATAGCAGCCTGAATGGACTAAGTCATAGATGTAGATATAGATACAGATTTAATTTTCAAAATCAGTTGTTAAAGTGTGAATATGTTTTGGAGGAACACTGAACATACATATCAGCATATTGTTGCAGGATCATCACGTTAGCCTTGACATGTTCTTAGGAGATAGTTGAGGCACAGGTATGACAGGGAGTTCAGATGAGTAAGTACATTTCAAGGTTCTGCTTGTATTACACCGCAAACATCCCAGTTCTTAACAGAAGAATTTTGAAGTTGGAAAAGACCAAGGTGAAGAATTTGCGCCATGAATGCAATCGGAATTGCAAGGAAGCAGAGGTTGAAGAGAAAGAGAAGGTAATTGATAGCACAAGTACTGGAGAGAAGGAGAGATTGGCATCTTTAGGGGAAGCATCACCCTTCCTTTTCAGTAGGAGGGAATGAGATACTGCTGTGGATGTGGGACACTGGCAGGGCTATTGGGGAAAGTTGAGGGAGTTTGCTTCTTGTGGTTTCTGTTCTCTCTGTGAAGGAAGAGGTGCATCATCTCCTGGGAAGGGGTTTGCTGTGCGGCAGGGGACTTAAGAGTGGGAAAGTTTTAAATTTCCCACATGGGGATTGAGAGTCAACCATAAACACAGCAGAGTTGTTGGGCCCGGTTGAAAATTCAGTCGAGCTTGGCTACCAGGGATTTCTACCCCATACACTCTCAGCAAAGATGCCATTGGTAATCCAAAATGGTACCAGGAACCGAGACTATAGTGGTACCAGGGGTCATCTTTGACTTCTCTTTCTGTTACATGGCTCAGCCAAACAATCACCGAGGCCTGCCCATTCACTTCTAAAGGAGTGTTGTGAGTCAACCACTTCTCTCCATCCTCCTGCTCTCCCAGAGACCTGGCCACTGTGTTCTGTCCATTGCTTGCCCATCACAGCCTCTCAGTGAGCTCCCCTCATCATCAGTAAGGGATGGAGATGGTGTGGAAGGAGCCATACCTGGCAGCCAGCCACAGTCATCATCCCTACCTTATCTTATATTTTATCAAGTGGCCCTATGCTAGATCTCCCTTTTATAAAATAAACTTTGATTTTACAATAGTTTAGACTTATAGAAAAACTACAAAGATTATTCAGAGTTCCTGTTTACCCTATACCTGTTTTCCCCTGTTCTTAGGATCTAGAATTAGTATGATACATCTGACACAATTTACACTAATAAAAGAGTAAGATGCAAATTGACTGTACCTTCACAACTCCCACCAACCAATCAGGAGTGAGTATGCAAATCAACCCAACAAAGATGATGGGTTAATTTGCATACAGAGACGCTGAGCGGCTGGGGGCAGGGCGGGATACAGGCAGTCTGCACTGCCTCAGCTGCTGTGGGCTCTGGGCAGCTTGGAAAGGTGGAAAGGTGGCTCAGGCTGAAGCGAAGGTGGTGCTGGCAGCCAGGGGAAGGAAGGCTCATTCTTGCATGAATCTTCATGCATTGGGTCTGTAGTCCTAATGTATAAAAAGCCAGGGGCCATCACAACTGAAGCAACTGGATGGACAACCGAACAGCAGGCTGCATGGGGCAACCAGGCTGGGAGGGGAGGCAGTTGGGGGCAACAAGGCCTGCAGGGGAAATGTTGGAGGTGGCCAGGCCAGCAGGGGGGGCAGTAAAAGGTGACCAGGCAAGCAGAAGGGCAGTAATGGGTGACCAGGCCAGTTGAAGGGGGTAGTTGGGGGATATCAAGCCATCAGGGGGGCAGTAAGGGGGCAACCAGGCCAGTGGGGGGCCATTTGGGATGACAAGCTGGCAGAAGGGGGCAGTTGGAGGCAACTAGGCTGGCAGTGGGGGCAGTTAGGGGCAATTAGGCTGGCAGGCAGCGTGGTTAGGGGCGATCAGGCTGGCAGGTAGGTGAGCAGTTAAAAGCCAGTTATCCTGGATTGTGAGAGGGATGTCTGGCTGCTGGTTTAGGCCTGATCTCAGGGATGTCCCCTAAGGGGTCCCAGATTGGAGAGGGTGCAGACTGGGCTAAGGGAAACCCTCCCTCCATGCATGCATTTTGTGCACCGGGCCTCTAGTGAATTAATAAGTCTGGATGTATTTTTATTATCCACTCAAGTTTATTCTTTATTCCAGTGTTTTCCTAACACCCTTTGTTGTTCCAGGATCCCATGTAGGACTCCATATGACAATTAATTGTTACATCCCCTTAGGCTCCTCTTGGCTATGAAGTTTCTCAGACTTTATGACTTTGACAGTTTGAGGAGTACTTGTTAGGTAGTTTATAGAATGTTCCTCAGTTGGGCTTTGTCTGATGTTTTCCTCATGATTGGATTGCAGTTAGGGGTTTTGGGGAGAAGGACCACAGAGGAAAGTGCTATTCTTATTACATCATGTTAAGGGTGCTGTTAAAGATGGTAAGGCAGACCCCCGTCAGGATCAGCTTGATAGGTATAGAGACCACCACATTGGGGTTTTGCAATGGGGAAGAGGCATGTGGTTCGCCGGTTCGCCAGCTGCGGCGAGTTTGATATGCTTGAAGGATTGGGTTCCACTTCAAATACAACCAGCAAATATGTGTCTTATAACCCCCACTATAAGGAGCAAGGGGAAAATCAGTAAATGGAAAATTCAGAGAAAACATCAGGGGTAAGGGAGATTCTAGCTGAACCAACCCAACAGGATTGTTGCTTAAGACAGGCCAGGGTGGTCAGTCATCACCTGGGGATGGTGGGGGAGGAGGAGCTTGGTGAGAGATCAGGGTGGGGTTTTGTTGTTGTTGTTAAAACTAGATGTTACAAGGACGTGCACTGATGGACCTAGGAGAAGGTTCAGGAATCTGACTAAAGTTTGGTCAAGTAGACTCTTTGTGAGTACCTGCTATCAATGTGATTTGTCAACAACAGGTTGATGTTGACCTTGGTCATCTGGCTGAGGTTGTGTCTGCCAGGTTTCTCTATTGAGAAGTTCTCTCTCCTCCCACCTTTCCATATTCTACTCTCTGGAGGGAACCCACAAGTTAAGCATTGCTGTGCTCCACCTCCTTGAGAGTGGAGCACCTGCATAAATGATTTGGAACTTTTCTGCCCAGAAACTTGTTTATTGTATCAGGCACTTTTTATATAACACATTACCTCTTATAATTTTCACAATTGTGAGATTGATATTATCTCTTATTTTCCAGGTGTAGAAACAGGGACTCAGTGAAGTTGACTCCCCTCCCCAGGGTCACTCAGATTTTAAGTGGCAGGTTGGGGACTTGAACTTGAGTGTTCTCAGAGCCAACTCTCTCAAGTGCTAAAATCTCTACACTGTTATTTAATCACTCCACTGAAGTTATTTCACATGAACTTATTCCTTGGGTCAACCGTGTCTTTCTCTTAGGCAAAGTAAGCATCCTTGGGGGAAAGGTGTTTTTGGGGTCTGCATGATGAGTTCACCCTTTAAAAGGGCTTTCTCTGAGGACTTGAGGGAATCCTATTCTATAAATCCTATTCTAAGACTAGGCTCAAACTAGATTTCAATATGGTACAAGTTTGGATTTTGTTATGCAAGGAAGGCTGTGTTCTGTCTATTTTTCTCTCTAGGAAAGGGAGCTCCTTTTCATTAATTGGCCTGGTTTTTAAGAAAAATGTTAATATCTACACGTTTTTAGAGGCCTCGGGTCCACCCTGATCTCACTGAATGAGGTCATCTGTGTGCTGAGAGGTACTATATTCCACTGCTTGGGGAAAGCCAGGACTGATTTTACGGGTTGTTGAAAGCTCACGCCTGTAGTCAGAACGAGTTGGCCACGAGTTGGTTTTTCTGAGCTCAACATAATATGCAGAACTGTATAATGGGCTGTTTGCTTTGTGGATTTTCAATTTTTCCTCTCTCTGCCTGTTCAATGTGTTTAGAATATGTCAGTGCAAAGGGCGTCATGCTGAAAATTGTGACAGATACGCTCTTTCACGTCTTTAAAGAAATGGCTCGAGACAAATTGCAGTTGGTTTCACTAGGACCCTGGCTAAATCTGAATGGCAGGTGCCACGGAGCATTAAACTGGACAACCAACCTGAGACCAGAGGGCCCTTTCTCGCACTGTTTGGAGCAATTAAGGTGCTGTGGGCACCTGCCTGCTAGCGTTACCCCTGCCCCTGGCACCGTCAGTGACAGCGGAGGGCCACGTGGCTGAAATGAGTCAAAAGGCATCAGATGCTGTGGATCCTGTGAGTCACAGAGCCGGAAGGTACCCGCCCTCCCCCCGTTTCTGGCTTGTTAACACACAACACGGTCATATTAGTGTTTCTCTCACAGAAAGACTACATGTTTGTCTTTTTAAATTTTGCAGTGAGTTCAGAAGATGGGCTGAGGTCAATGGCAGGCAGACAACAGTGTTTCTAGAAGAGTCCACAGTCTTGTTGTTGTTGTTGTTGTGTGGTTTTTTTTTTTAACTTGGAAGTTGATGAGAAGGATTTGATATTACTGGGGCAGCAGCCCTGCAAGAAAGGAACCTGGGTCCCAGTCTCTGTCTGGGAGATGGGAGGGCAGCAGCTCCTTGCTGCTGTGGGTGACGCTTGCTGCTCACAGCCTTGCCACGTGCAGGGAAGTCAGGTGAGCCCCAGGGAAACACCTGTGTCTCCAGGCTTCCCATCCTCAGGAGGCGGCTTCTCTTCCTGTCTCATCCCAAATCTCACCCAGTGCCCTTCCCCAAATCAGTTGGAAGAAGCCTCATGGTCCTGGCTTCTCTGTGATGGAGAGGCCTCCTGGGGGTGCCAGCATAGAGGAGGTGCCCAGTTAAGGACAAAGAGTGACTGCCATGCCCACGAGGCCCCACACCTGCAACTCTCCAGTGTCAGTTCCAGAGACCCGTGTGCATGGTAGGGATGGATGGGGCATTTCAGAGAGCTGGGTCTTCCGTGTAGAAGGATGCGGACTGGGCACCCAGCATGGCCATCTGGCCCAGGAGAGGGCTTCTGCAGTCTGCTCCCACTCCCTAGGTATGTTAGCCATCACCAGTGGGTCCCAGATGGAGATGCAGCTGAGAGGTGGTCCTGGGGGTCAGAGGACGGGAGAAGGTGAAGAGCAGAGGAAGCTCCCTTCCACCTTGGTATGGCCAGCCCTGAGGTTTGACCCTCTAGGAAAGTGCTTCTCAGTGGGGTGATTTTGCCCCACAGGGGGCATTTGGCAATGTCTAGACACATTTTGGATCGTCACAGCCAGGTTGGGAGGAGGGGTGTGGTTGCTACCAGCAACCAGTGGTTGGAGACCAGGGGTCTACAGTATACTGGGCGGCCCTACACTGAGAATAATCCGGCCCCAGGTGTCAATAGCACCAGGGCTGGGACCCTGTCCCGGGGCACTGGAGTGGGAGAGGGTGGTGTGTTCTTTCACACAGGGCTTAAGAATAATGGCTGGTGGGCATCGGGCTGTTTGGCCCTTTGACCCAAGAGTCTGTTTGTGGCTCAGGGAGCCCTGTTTGAGGAAAGATCCCACTCCATTTTGGTCTTCGGGTGGGGGGGCCTGGAGACCCCTGGGAATACTGTTTTTTTATGTCACGTTTTCCTATCCCACTTCTACTTAAGAGGGTAAGGGTGAGCAGAAAATCAGTTCTCTTTTGGAAGTGCAAGACAATAAAGGGGAGAACTCTATATTCTCAAATGAGTATCCTTACCTGCTTGGGTTTCTGGCTGAGGATATTGGTAGCAACACTGTCTGTGTTCCCTGCATGTGTGAATGTGTGAGTGAGTGTGTGTGTGTATGTGTGAGTGTGAGTGTGTGTGTGTGTGTGTGTGAGTGTGTGAGTGTGTGTGAGTGTGTGTGTGAGTGTGAGTGTGTATGAGTGTGTGTGTGTGTGTGAGTGTGAGTGTGTGAGTGTATGTGTGTGTGTGTGAGTGTGAGTGTGTGTGTGAGTGTATGTGTATGTATGTGTATGTGTTCATGTGCTTGTCTATGAAAGACAGGGACTGACACTTTTGAGCAGTAACAGAGGGTGGCAGTGTGCACTGGCATATCCTCCTGCTGCGAAGACGGCTCTCTCCTCCCTGAAGCCTGGGAGCACTGGGAAGTGGCCCTAAGACTCACATTTGGGTTTGTATCTGGGCACGGGTGTCTCCTGCTGGGAGCCGACAGCACCAGGACCTTCCCCTGACCAGCAGGGTCTGCTGAGGCAGCTCAGCACTTCTGCATGCCAATCCCGAAGCATCCTGGCTACTCACGTTCCTCCTTAACATGTGACAGGACAGCTGAGCTCCCAGTGGATTGGCGAAGGGAACAAGAATAAAGCAGCAGAGACAGCCATGCGTGCCTATAAATCCTTTCTTGCTGTCTGAGGGGCAAACCCACACCCCGCAGACAGGCTGGCCCGGGAGGTGGACCAGGCGACGTTCCTCTCTCTCTAAGAAGACCTCCCTGGAATGAACAGTCTCCATGGCGTGCAGTCTGCTCACCTGTGCCATTCTCTTTGCAGGGCATGCCACCATCACCAACTACTTGTTGAACTACTTCCCTGGCCTTGACCTTGAAAGAAGGAACGTGTTTGGGTTCACGGCCCTGATGAAAGCAGCCATGCAGGGCCGAACGGAGTGTATCCGAGCGCTGATGCTAGCAGGTACGTCTCCACCATCCTGTGTGTCCTGGGCACCCGAGATGCGGGTATTGCTGCCTTGAAGAGTATGTGCTGTGGGGATGAATCAGTCCTGTGGAAACAAGGACTGATGGGTGCAACAAAGAACAGTTTCTGTGAGCTACATGACTATCACCATCTGAACAAAGGCAGCCACCTTTAGGATAGGGTGGAGGTCACGGCACTGGTCACCCAGCAGGACACCCCTCCTCGCTCACCTCTCTGGTCTTGGCGCTGAGCAGCAAGTCTATCCTATTGGAGGTGGGCACAGGGAAGGTGGGTCAGCCCCGTTACCACCCTAGATCCCTGCTTGCTGGTGGTTGGAGCCCATGGTGGTGTGGTGTGTGGTGGCTTCCTTTTCTATGAGGGGCTACAGAGTGGAGAGGTCTGTGTGTAGCTCTGGGTCAGCAGGGCACCCCCTTTGCTCTTCACGGTGCCGCCATCTTGGAGGAAGTACTTTCTTCTCTGAGAATCCCTGTGTCCATCTGTGAAATAGGAACAGTGACTTCCTTCTCACCCCCCTGAGGATGAAATAGGAAAATACTTTGTAGACTCTCCTGGGCTATGCATGTTTAATGAACTACTCAGCTAGCTACATTCCACATGATAGTCTCTAGTTCTTTCCCCCACTCTAAAATGGAATCACAACATCGTTAGCACCATCTCATTGGGTTATTTTGAGAATTGAATTAGAAAAAATGTGTGTAAAGCACACACCAGGGTCTGGCACAGGGTGAGTCAGTCAGTATGTGATGCTGCTGTTGACATTATTTAATTTCATTATTTTAACTTATTTTGTTCTTGGCCCTGGGCTCACCAATCCCGCTTGGTACTGTGGGTTTCCCAAGGTGGCATTTTCTTGCCAATCTTCATACCTGGGGACAGCAGCCAAGCTCTCTGAGCTATCAGCCCAGGTTAGTCCTTCTGTTTAGACAACTTATTTTTAAGAAATAAACATTTATTTTGGGATCCTTTCAGATGGATGGAAAAGTGACAAAGGTAGGACAGAGAGTTCTCATACAGCCCACACTCGTCTCCCATGTTGACATCTTCCTGAGAGGCTGACATTGGTACATGACTCACCAAACTCCAGACTTGCTCAGATTTTACCAGTTTTTTCTCTAATGTCCCCTTTCCATTCCAGGGTCCCATCCGGCTCCCACATTTAGTTGTCATGAGTCCTCCATCGCCCCTGGTCTTGACAGTTTCTTAGTCTTGCCTCCTTGCCCGTGACTTGACCATCTGCATAAGGCAGTCTCTAGTCTGAGCCTGTCTGTTGTTTTCCTTGTGAGTAGATGGGTTATAAGATCTGCAGCTTGATTTAGATTCTTCTTCCTCTTGCCTGAACCTGAGTGTTTCAGGGGACGCTGAGAGAAGAATAAATTCAGTAAACGAAGACAGAGGCTTTGAAGATGGAAATGTTCTTGGAAATAAAAAAAGATCAGACTTACAATGAATCCCATTGACTGTGTTTTGGGCTCAGTGACAGTTTCCAAAGTGAGACATCAGTTTCAACAGAGTGTAGGCCCTGCCTGACCCATGTCAGGGAGAGACGCTTCTTCTGGTTAAATGGCAGTCAAGCGCTTCATCTGCTTTTACTCTGGATCTAGTTATAACTTGGGGTAGGTCGTTAGCAGTTTTCTTTTCCAACCAAAAGTGTGTAGTGGTCAGTCACGTCTGTGCATTCTTCCCAGTGAATTTACTTGAATCATGAGCCCTTTAGTTTATAGGCCAGTTGCCTGGGTGTCTCTGTGGTTTCTCTCTCCTTCTGGCCCGGCAGAGGTTTAGGCCACACGGTCACAGGACAACAGCAACGCCTTTGGTTTCCTGAGCGATGGGCCTGCTAACAGGCAGCCTGCTCGACGCTAGTGTGTTCCTTTCCCACTCAGTGATGTGGGTAACACATTTGGCATCGGGTTTTCTGTACTTTCCTTTTTCTGTTTCCTCCTCCATGAGCCCTGCCCCATCAGTCTAGAGCAGTGGCCAACAAACCTTGGCTCACGAGCCACATGTGGCTCTTTGGCCCCTTGAGTGTGGCTCTCCACAAAATACCAAGGCCTGGGCGAGTCTGTTTTGAAGAAGTGGTGTTAGAAGAAGTTTAAGTTTAGAAAATTTGGCTCTCAAAAGAAATTTCAATTGTTGTACTGTTGATATTTGGCTCTGGTGACGAATGAGTTTGCCGTCTACTGGTCTAGAGTAATCCGAATGAATACAGACCCTGAGGGTGTGCATTCCTGACTTGTGTGCGGTCAGAACAGAATGGTCAACAGAATAGACTTGGAAGCTAGGACCTCTGGCTTCAGATTCTAGCCCCTTGACTTACCCTGTCCATACAAATGGTCAGTGTTCTGAGCCTAAGTTTCCTCTTCTATAAAATGAGGTGAAGGACAGAAGCTGCTACAGGAGGTCATAGTGGGGGTTGAATGAGTTCCCGTGTGGGCGCCCTTGGACTCATGCCTGCGATGGATTCTTCCTTCAGTCCATGTTGGTTATTGTTGTTATTATTATTGTTTTTGATGAATGTATGTATTCAGTAATTATCAATTCCATTCATGAAAAAATATGGTATGTTTTCTCCTTTGAAATATATCCTTATGAGGAGAAACTTAAGCTTTCTTATTGAGGGCAACAGACATGTAACTCAGGGTTTCTTAATTTTGGTGCGATTGGCATTTGGGGCCAGGTGATTCTTTGTGGTTGGGAGCTATATCTGGGAATAGTAGGAGGCTCAGCACATCCCTGGCCTTTGACTACAGGTGACTGCAGCATCCCTCAGGGTTGACAACTGAAATTATTCCCAGACATCGGCAACCATCCCCTGGGGGACATAGTGGCCTCCTGATGAGAACCACGGATGTAACTAGTGTAAGTGCGAAAAGATGGAATTTCCCCCTTATGTACTTTCTTCCTTCCGTCTTGTCCTATATTCCTTCTTTAAATAAAAACCTGACACCTTTCTTGGGGAGCTTTTGCCCCACTGCTTGGGGGTTTGGTTGTTCCAGAATACTTCCATATTCTACTGTTACTACTGAGTTAGTTTACAGTTCTTTTCCCCAAGGTAAGTTTCATTTTCCTCTTCTGGTAGATGCGTATGCATGCCTTAAGAGGAAAAAATGTGATTGAATATCTTTCCTGGGTTTGGTGGACAGCAATAAGGATACCTATTAAATGAAAGGTACTTTAAAAACTGGCATAAGTATTTTTGTCTTATTTCCATTTAATATATCAAATTAGGAAAAGTCAAAGCTTTTAAAGGCCCGAATACCTGAGTATTTTTTTAGGATTGGCATTTATGTGCAGCTGCAAAAGGTACCTTGAGAGCTGGTCACAGGATGGCTGCCCTGTGGCCATTTCAAAGTGAAAGGCATCAGCATTATTACACATTCAAGGCTGGCGTAAAAATGTGCAGCTCATCCTCATTTTGTCAAGGGCAGTGCTCCTCTGTGACTGAATGAATTTCCGAGTTGCAATTTTACTATATTCAATAGGAACTATTTTCCTTTTAGACATGATGAGTCATTGAACTGGATGCCCCCCTGAACTGTTTGCCTTTTCCAATAATTTAGAACTTATCCTATCTAGTAAAAGAGTAATATGCAAATTGACCATCACTCCAACAGACAAGATGGCTGCCTCCATGTGGTCAAAGATGGCTGCCCCCATGTGGACAAAAGATGGTCACCACAAGATGTGCTGCAGGGGAGGGCCGTTGGGGGAGACCAGGCCTGCAGGGGAGGGCAGTTGGGGGCAAATAGACTGGCAGGGGAGGGCAGTTAGGGGCAATTGGACTGGCCGGGGAGCAGTTAGGCGTTGATCAGGCTGGCAGGGGAGTGGTTTTGGGGTGATCAGGCTGGCAGGCAGAAGTGGTTAGGGGCAATCAGGCAGAGGCAGGGGAGCAGTTGGGAGCCAGCAGTCCTGGATTGTGAGAGGGATGTCCAACATCCCTCGAGGGATCCCAGGTTGGATAGGGTACAGGCTGGGATGAGGGATACTGGGCCTCTAGTAGACACATATCAGCTCTTACCTTACCTTGCCAGGTAGAATAAAGTAATGTTAGAACGACCAGAACCTTGGATTTCAATAACAATATGACCAGGTTCTGAAAAGCTGATATATTGGCTCTTTGGTTTCTGGCTTCCCAAGGAGCAACACCAGCTCTGCTGATGAGAATGGCAGGGCAGGCTGCGGCACCTTGGTAATTCAGCGGAATATTAATGCCCCCTGGTGACAGGCCTGTTGAAGTAAGTGGTGCTGGGAAGCCACATGAAGGGCATGATCAAAGAGAGTCAGACTCGGTGGAGGCAGCAGGTTCCAGACTTGTTTATGAGAACTGAGAGGTGATTTCATTGCCGCTGCTCCTGGGAAGTGAAGCCAAGCAAACAAAGAATGTGGAGTCGCCTGTGATTCCAGGGAACAAAGCAGAAGGTGGGAGGCTTGCTTCATGAGGAAGAGGGAGCAGAGGCACTCACATGACGGCATTGATCGTGTGGTCACATGTTCTAGGCTGGCTCTGACTGTGGACTTCTGGAAAGCCAAAGGTATGATTTCACCAAGGGTAGGCTATCACTCAGAGGTTTCTTTCTCTTTATAAGGGAAGCATGACTTTCCTAGCAACAGAATTTGCCCAGGTGGAATAGTTTCAAGTTGTTAAGCAGAAAGAGGGCTAAAAACTAGGCACTCCATATCATCCAGGGCAATGTCTTAGCTTGGATACCCCGAGACAATGACTTGAGGCCAAATCCCTTTTCTGGAGGATGACCCTGGGGAGTGGTGTGAAGGAGAAAGAAGTGAGAACCAGGATGACAGGAAAGCTAATAAATTGTGCTGAGGAGCTGGTGACCCTTGTGGGCAGCTGGGAGTCAGTCCTTCCTAGAACTTTGGAAAGACCTAGTACAAGACATCTCAGAAATGCCACTCGGGTGTGCCAGGGAAGCCAGGGTATTTATCCTCCAAGGGGGGTCTCTCAGGACAGGGGAGCTCTTGGGCACATTAAATCTTCAGCAGTTCCCCCCTGTGCAGAGGGCTGGAGGGCCAATGGTCTGATGCCTGCTGGGGGCTCTTTCCTGTGACCGTGCCTCCTGAATTGTCATAGTGATTAGACCTCAAGATGCAAGCCAGAGGGGGCAAGGAGGAGACCTGTAGGACTGGTCCACAATGGTCCTCTGTGGCTGGAAAGGCTTGTGGGCAGGAGGGAGACAGAGCTGGGCTTTGAAGCATAGATAACGTGGGATTGGGGATGGGAGAAATAGGGAAGGGAGTGATGCCTCCTGGACTCTGCCTGTCTCCTGCTGATCCCATGGATTTGACCATGACCAACTGGGAAAAGCATCCTCAGAATGAGTGATGGAAGATAGCTCCTCTTCCTTTAGGACCTGTTTACAATGCTTTCTGCTGCGAGGAACAGAAATCCTGACTTGACAGTGCTTTAAGGGAAATGGATGTGTAATTTTCTCATCTCTAGAAGTTTTGAGGTTAGACATTCACATGCAGAGCTGGCCAGGGCCCTGAGAACATCACAGACCCAGGTCCTGCCTCTTGTTCGCCCCAAGCTGCTTGTCTGGTCACCTCATGATTGCAGTATGGTCATCACAGCTCCAGGCTGCAGATCCCTGCTTCAGGCATAAAGCAGCAGCCCATCCACATTGGTCCTTCAGCAGGACGCAATGGACTTCTCTCTGGGGCTCAAATGGGCCACAGGATGCATTGGGCCAGGTGTGGGATGTTTTTGGATTTCACAACTAGTGGAATGCTCCTGGCATTGAGTGGGTGGAGACCAGGGATGCTGTTACAAGCCCTACAGTGCCCAGGCCAGCCCCCACAAATGTCAATAGTGCCCAGGTTGTGAAACCCCGGGAAAGACCAATTATGGTGCATTGCTTAGAGCTGAGCATGTTGCTCCCTGAGTAAAATAGAAGATTTTGTGTAGGCGTCTCACAGCACTCAACATGGGCAGCAAATGGGCCCTCTGGCAGGAGCCATACTCTTGTCTGCATGGCTGGCGCCCTGGCCAAAACAAATTGGGTAAGAGGTGAGGAGACCCGTAGTCTCATGGGGAGAAGATGGATACAGTGGTGTTTCAGACGTTTTCCATATTCTCTGAAAGATATGCTGTATGTTTAACGTGTTACTCATCAGTACTTGTCTCTCTTACGATTTAATCACTATGTCTAGGGCATTAATGTTATCTTTAACAGTAATTTCTTAAGGAAGGGATTCCCTGACTTATCACAAGAATCAGCTTCCCAGGCTGTATGGCAGTTAGAGTGGCCTTTGTCCTTTAGAATGTTTGTATTTTCCCAGGATCCTCTCGAAAAGATACCTGAGGAACTGGAAGAGGCGCGCTAAACTTTGGACAGCTGCTCCTTTAGTTTTTCATTAACATTTGAATAATGTCTCTTTCAAGCAGTGTTCATTAAGATTTTAATTTTGCAGTTTGTTCCTTTTTAAGTGACATGCAATTAATTAAGGTTTAATGTGTCATCTATTTTTTGCAATGACACTTTTACTGCCCCCTTTTCATTTCAGTCCGTTTATAAATTGTACTCCAGCTAATGAGTTCCACCCTGATTTCCAGTTCCAAATAATTACCACTCTTCGAACATGGCTATTCTTTAATGTGTCACAGGATTAGAAGCATTACCAGGTGCAAACCAGGGGAGCTGGATCAGCTTGGGCCGTGGGCCACGGGGCTGCCGAGCTCCCCCGCTCTGCTCAGTTCAGCCCATATTGACCAATCTCCCCAGTCAGACACCTGGGTCTGCGTGGGACGGACATGTCAGCCAGCCTGGTCCCTGGGGAGCTGGCAGACAAGATAGTCACCCCACTTCTCTGCATGGCTTTGCCTGTGGAAACATGACCAATGGGACTTGAAATCCTGAGTGATTTTTAACTGTGTATGGGGCTGAGACTGGACCAAGATGAATTGAACAGCAATTCCTTATTAATTCTGAAACGTGTGAAGTACTAGGAGGGCCCAGTGGGTGGTGGGGATTTATTAAGGAAGTGACTAGTGTGAGACTATGAGGGTGTAGGAGTCAGGCTTCTCCAGAGAAACAGAACCAGTGAGTGATACACTAATATATTAAGACATTTATTTTATGAAGAGGTGTAAGGAACTGGCTTTCGTGGTTTGGGAGTTGGCAAACTTGAGGTCTGCAGGGCAGGCCAGTGGGCTAGACACCGGTGTAGGAGGGGATGCTGCAGTCTCAAGCTGAATTCCTCCTTCTCTGGAAATTCAGGTTTTGTTTTTAAGACCATCAGCTGATTGGACAAGGCCCACCCACATTATCTCAGGCAGTCTCCGTGACTTCAAGTCAGCCGATTGTGGATGTTAACCCCATCTACAAAATACCTTCACAGCACACCTGGTTTGTGTTTAACTAAATCCCTGAGTCCTAGAGCCTGACCATGCTGACACAGAAAACTGTCACGGAGGAAGGGCCTGCTGGGTGTGTGTGTGCGTGTGTGTGTGTGGGGGAGTGCCTGGGGCTGAGGTCATGGACGTCTCTCTTACCAGTTTGAGAGTTCAGGCAGGTCCCTCGGCCACTGTGACCACCATCCATCCTGGAACAAACCTTTATTAAATGTACGCCTCCCACCAGCCAGGATGCTATGTGGTGAGAAAGTAAAAGTAAGGTGTGGCCTTGGTATGGGAGGAGCTCGCAGTCTGATAAAGATGGCAGAGCCATCACCAACTAACCACTCAGCGTGAGAAGCGAACGGCCTTCCATTTCTGCAAGATCACAACCATACCATCCTCACGGAGACCCGTTTTTTTTGGGGGGTGTGTGTGTGAAGGGTGGTAATAAATACACTGAGTGACCCGATTATTATGGTCTCTGAGCGCATAATAATCTGGCAGCTCAGTGTATATCTTATATAATAAAAGGCTATATGCAAATTGTCCTCTCAACCAGGAGTTTGACCAGCAGGCAGGCCAGCCAACCACCTATGTCCCCTCCCCCTGGCCAGGCTGGCCAGACTCCACCCATGCACGAATTCAGGCACAAATTCATGTACCGGGCCTCTAACACACACACACACACACACACACACACACACACACACACCACACACACACACACACACGCACACCACACACACACACACACACATACACACACACACACACACACACACGCACACCACACACACACACACACATACACACACACACTGAGTGGCCAGATTATTATGCGTTCAGAGATCATCATAATCTGGCCACTCAGTGTAGATGCCAGGGACCGGTACTGTTGGATTTTTAGAACATTCTAGCAGTGACAGTGGCCTCTTCACAGAGCACCTGTGCTGTCTTCATCTCTGCATTACTGGAAAGCCACGAAATCTCATTTCTTAAAAAATTCCAATGTTTCGGTGCAGCGGTCAGGTGTTAATTTAGAAAGAGAAGCCATTAAATGGAGCGTGTCAAGGTGGGTTGTGTTATAATAGGAAACCCAGCAGGGGAGGCGCAGGCAGGTCCATCCGCCAGGCCGGGACGACAGTCTGCTGTCAGGTTTTGGGAGTTTGACCTTGGTTTCATTCCACTTGCTGCCTCCATCCTAACAGTCTGTGTTTTTCAGGGGCGGATGTCCACGCCAGGGACCCCCACCGCGGGATGTCGCCCCAGGAATGGGCCACCTACACGGGGCGGACGGAGGCGGTGCGCCTCATCGGGAGGCTGCTGGAGCGCCCCTGCCCGGAGCAGTTTGGGGAAAAGTACAAGCCAGAGCTGCCGCCGCCCCTCGAGGGGGTCCTGAAGCCGGGGAGCTCCAAAAACTGCTTGCAGAGGCTCAGGGAGTTTGTGCGCTCCACCCTCACCTCCCGCTCGCGCCAGGGCCTGGAGGATGGGGGCGTCCTGGACCACATGGTCAGGATGACCACGAGTCTCTACAGCCCCGCAGTGGCCATCGCCTGCCAGACTGTGTGCCCCGAGAACACCCCCTGCGTGGGGAAAAGGCGGCCGGCGGTACAGGAGATCCTGGCGATTCCGGGGGCCCCGGACACCCGTGCCCAGGAGAGGGACAAGGCGGAGGACCCCGAGCTGCAATTCCGGACCCCTCAGGCTGTGGGTGCCTCCAGAGAGGGGGCCCCGAGAGTCAGCCTCGCGTCCCCGCAGCCGTCGGGCGCCCCCCGCAAGGCCAGCCTGCTGGCGCTGCCGCTGCGGAGGAGGAGCAGCGTGCGGCCCGGCGTGGCCATCCCCAGGGTGCGCATCACCAAGGCGCCCGCGCCCACCTTCCAGCCCGAGCGGGCGCCCCCCAAGGGCGGCGCCCAGGACACCTCGCACCTGCAGCTGCCCAAGTGGAGGTACAAGGAGGCCAAGGAGGAGAAGAGGAAGGCGGAGGAGGCGGAGAAGCAGCGGGTGGCGGCCGCGCAGAAGGGGAGGCGGGCGGCGGCCTGGAGGAAGAGGACGTGAGGGCGCCGGTGGGGCTGCTGCGCCCTTGGAGCGGGCAGCGGGGCGGGCAGTGGCCGCGCGCAGGGGAGGATGTGCCGGCCGCTCGCCCCACTTTCTCCTGCGGGACAGGATCCTCGGGGCCCCCAGAAAGCAAGCCATGTTTGTTCAGGCTGCACCCAAGAGGGACTGGGCCGCAGCCCAGATAGCTTTGCCCCCAACCAGTTCTCCCAGCCATCAATACACCCGGCGGGCAGCCTGTCCCAAAGCCTACCTTTAGAACCTCAAGAAAAATTTAAGACCAAGGTATCAAAGGGCATTTTCTGAACAATTTTGTATTTTAATCACGATCCAATTTGCAGCATTTTACTGGTGGTAGGGCTGTTTGTATTTAAGACCGTTTTAATGCATTTACCTAAAGACCCTTTGTTTGAAACACTGTTCCTAGCAATAATTATTTGTGATATCTCTCTGATTTCACACAGAACTTAGGAAATTCTCCCTCCCCTTTTGCTGTTTGATTTTGATCTTGCTTTGCGTTCTCATTGTGGGTACCCACCGCCCTGCATATTCTTACTGACTTGAATAAGTGATGCCCAATATTCGTTTCTATTTGATGGAGACACTTTTTTCTTTTACAGCAAAATGACCAAGGCAGACAGGAATCAGATTTCCTTGTATCTTATTTGTTAAAGCTATTTTATTCACACAGGAATAACCATGAAGAAAAACCTGTTGTCCAAGTATGAGACTGTGCATAGAGAAGCATGCATTTATTGCTGGAACTAAACTCTTTTTAAGCACAGGATTTTTAGATAAGCTGATACAAAATCTTTAGCATATTGCAAAACAGATATAAGAGGCAAAACTATTTTTAATAAAATGGGGGCAGATCTAATACATCATCATTATTATTATTATTATTATTATTAGCATTATTAGAAAGACAAAAAGTAAGTCATATGTACTCTTTGATAAAGTGAGTTCAGATGTTCTTAAAATATTAGAAAGATGCAAAATGGATAAGGACCCCAGAGTGAACCCCTGGAACGGAGGCGGGTAACTGGTAGAGGAACGGATCAGAACTGACTTTCAGGCAAAGCCTCCTCCAGAGGGCTGTGTGTCTCCTCCGATTCGGTGCCAAAGATCCCAGCGTGGACTGCCTTTTCCTTCTCCTCCGATAGCTGCCCGCATGCTCACTCCGTCCTCACACCGACTGCGCTTTCCAAGATGTGGGGACTTTGGCAGAGCACAGATGTGGCTTGCCCTGGGCCCTGAACTCTCAGTGGGAGTTTTCTGTCCATACTTTTTTTTTTTTAATCTGCCAAGCACTGAGAAACTCTAATGAATCTCCGGCCATCTGGGTGGGAGAGTATGGGTCACATATGCACTACTGACAGCACTTTATTTATGTCCTGCTTGGAAGCTTAGATTTAAAATATTACAGAGGGAGTGAGAAGCTCTTCATTGTCCTCCGGGATTCACAGGTCAAACCGTGCTCACTGGCTACACCCGGACCCGTGCCCGGCTGGCTCATGCTGTGGGTGGTGGTGGCACTGGCCTCTCTATTTCCTCCCACTCAGCACCACCAGGCTTTGAGCAACCAGCGGTCTCGTACTCACTCCCCAACACCCTCACTGTTGCACTTTGCGCCACCGACGGGGAATAGGTGTGGTGAGAACTCCGCTTTTAAAGTCAGACTGTAGTGAGTTCTGCCCGCATTTCAGAAAGGCACAGAAGGATGGCACGGAGGGCTGGGCCCACTTTGAGCATCACTGGTAGCAGCTGGCTGCAGGTCGCCCTGGTGCCCAAGAGGTGGGATTGGCCAAGTCCCTTTGGATGAGATGAGGGCTGGTCCCCAAGGTGGAAGCACCCTGGTCTCTCTGATGGCCTGGCATCCTTTCAGGTCCCTTGGTTGGTGGTGATGCATTTTTGTTGCTGTGGGTGGCTGGCTGCAGTGTCTCACTCAAGGGCCAGTCCCTCCCCTTCTGATTTCCATGTCTCCTTGGCATCCCCTTCGCCTTCTCTCTCTCTCCTCACCTGCCTTTTCTTCTTCTGCCTGCTTCCTTCTCCAGATTTGGCTAACTGCCTTGCTCATCCTAGCCCCACGGCTCTGAGGTCTAAACAGGGCAGGAAAGCAAGGCCATCAGAGAGGCTGTGTGGTGTCCCTGTTGAGTGTTCGTGTCATGTCCCCCAAACACACAATAGTGAACGCAGGGCAGATTTTTCCGGTTTCTGTGCAGTGGCTTAGGATCCCCACCCCAGCTTTTAGGGAAGGAGCCCTAAGCTTCGCTCCTGACAGATGACAACCCCCCAACCCCCATCAATGTACAGAGTGGAGAGGGTCTGGTGTCTGCTTGCACCCGGATGTTTATGAACTATAAATAGTAAATTTCAACTTGACAGGTACCTTCTCAGGGATTTATATATAAACATAGTTAGGGGCAAAGTGGAAGTATGTTTTAATACTTTTTAGTGTTTGTGTGAATTACGATTAAACTAGACAGAGGAAACGTGTCTCAGACAACGTCAGTGCTGCTGTTTCCCGGGGAGATGTCTGGGAATGGCCCCTCGGCTGGATTTCCTGGTTATTGGGAACCCGGGACCTGCTGCCCCAGTGGCTCTGCGGTGGCCATGGAGTCACTTCAGCGCCTCTCAGCGGCCTGTGGACGGCCCTTTGTGTGACAAAGAGAAGCTCACCGTGGGAGCTGCGGCGGCAGTGATAACAGATGGACCTTTCATCGCCGTGGCCTGCAGAGCTGGCTCCTCCCCTTCTGACATTGGGGTGTGGTGTGAAATGACTCTCTTTTCTATGTGCTTATGTGATAGAGGGTGCTGCCGCCAGCCCAGTGCCAAGCTCAGAGCGGGAGCAACAGGGAACACGGGGCGGTCGTCTGGGATGACCTGGGTGTCTGGGATGGCCTGGGCACACCTTCCAGGGCTCTGACTGCGCAAGGGAGACGCCCCAGAACATTAGGGATCTCTACCTTTTTGACCGGCTCCCGATGGGCAGCGTGCCACACCTCAGGAATATGAAGGCGGGCAATACAGTTCCTCCGTCATCTCAACCGCGGGCCCTCCTAAGCCCAGGCTCATTTTGTTATTTGGAAGTGGGACTTGTGGCTCGGAGGGACTGTTCTAGGTGGCCTCTGGGGGCCGTGGGTGACCAGGTCTCTGGCCATCCGTCTGAATGGAGGTGAGGCTGCTGTCAGTGAAGCTGAATCGCATGCGTGGAGCCAGACCCGGCCCTGCAATGGATGGGAAGCCTGCTGTCCCCGGGGAAGAATCCTGGGCACCGAGGTCTGAAGAATCCTCCCTGAGGCGTGAAGAAATGAACCAAGACTAAGAAGTGGGTGTGCCTGGGCTCCTGCAGCCTCTGGCAGGAGCAGAGTGTCCCGCCCCATCCACACTACAGGAGAGAGAGCCCTCTCTCCAGAACCTCACTAAGCTCGCTCTGTGGGATGAGCTACAGCCCCGCTGCCAGCCAGCTGTCCCTCTTCCCCTAGGCTCACAGCAGATTCGCGCTCGCTCACCTTTCCATCCTCACACAACATGGTTGTTGCTGGGAGTATTAAGATTTATCACAAACGATTGGAAGCTCCTAGTCATAGCCAGCCCTTTACATGTGAACACGCTAGCACTTGGTCTTGTTTACAGTGTTGGGAGGGGCTGACATGCTCAGGGCCCTCTTCTCTGTGGTAGGGAACTGTTTGGATTCTGCACCTGGCCCTGGGCCCGTGGGCCTGGGCCTCAGTTTCCCCTGCAGCAGACTCACTTTAGCCAGGTCCCATCCATTACTGCCGGGAGGGCCAGGGTCACCTGGGGAAGGAAGGGTGGAAGGTCAAGCACAGTCACTACTTATAAGGCAACCAGGTCACATTTATGTCAGAAAACCATCCAGCAGAGCTGTCGGCTGCCACAAAGCACTCAACCCAGGAGCGGCTCTTCCCAACTGAGGTTGCTCCCTCCCTGAAGTGCATCTCCATGCTTTTAGAACTTATTTGGGCATCTGTTCTGTGTACCTGCTGAGCCAGCTACTCACCTCGGTGCCCTTGAATTCACGTGGTTCTTCATTAACATCTATATATATAAAAAGCTAATATGCAAAGTGTCCCCTCGGAGGACCGGTTGTTTGATCACTTGCTGTGACATGCGCTGACCACCAGGGGGTGGTGCGGAACAAAGGAAGGCCCAATCAGCCCTGATCATTGGTCAGGCATAGGGACCCTACCTGTGCACAGATTTTGTGCACTGGGCCTCTAGTTTAAAATAAGTGGCTAACGACCTTCTTCTGGAGGTTATTTTTCTCAAAGAAATAGGGAACCCTACAACCACCAGGACTGATGAGGGATTTTTGAGTGACTCAGACGAAGGCCAGTGCTGCGTACAGTACACAACCTCCTCGCTCTGACCCAGCCTGAAATAAGCCGATGTGACAGGTATGGCCCTGTAGTGCTGTGACAGCCCTCAGCAGCAAACTGTGCCTAAGTGGACAGTGTGTATGCTAAGATGTGAGTGTGCACACACATGCGAGCACACATGACCTGAGAGGAGACCTGGCTTTGTGCTCACAAAGGTGACTGCTGCTGTGGCTTCACTGTGGCTTCTGGGGAATGTCAGGGGTGACTTGCTTGGAGCATGTGGATTCAGGAGGAGAGAGAGAGAAACAGACAGCCCAAGGCCACTGTGGGCACTCAGGCCAACACACGGGCACACAGCCAGTGTGTCATAACACAGGACTTTCTTTTCAGAGGCACTTTGGCTCAGGTGACTAATACAGGAGCTCCTTGGCCTTGGCGAGGTTCCATAGCCAGTATGGAACATTTGACATCCTTGGCACGGAGGACTCTGGTTGCAGAGTGGCCACCGGGTGGGGGCTGACTCCCCTGAGATTTGGCGCCAGGCTAACATTTTACCCTTAAGAAGTGCTAAGATTTTCCCAAGTAGTCCTCAGTGTTAGGTACTCTCATAAAAGGTAACATAGTTTGAGGCTTGAGAGAAATCGGTTCATCAGACTGTGATACCTTTGTACTGTGTTTAAGGAAAATGTAGAAGAGAAACAAAATGAGGCCGCCATCCTGGGTAGAGTGGGGCCCGTGTTGACCTGATGCATTAAGAAATTTTGGGGAGTCACGTGGAAGCACTTTAACAGTAGTTTGGGAGCAGAAGTTCTAGAAAGCTGGTTTGGACCTGCACAGTAGTGTCGAATTTGACGAAAACTATAAAGGGAAGCTATACACCCAGACATGTTACCAGCAACTCGGGATGTCCCTCTGGAACATCCTAAGGAATTTGAATAACACACCCCAGTCATAGGAATAGGAAAAGACAATCTCACTGAAATTCTCTTCATTCGAATGATCCTGCCTGGGACTTCCCTGAGGTCTGTGGCTGTGTGTGAGCAGGCTGCACAGGGGCCAGGTTTCCAGTTTGGGATAAGCTGTGTTCTGGATGTAAAGCTATCTTCATTGTCATTTCTAAAAACCTGGTAGGTTTCTGGATATTGTGAAAATGTTGAGTCTGGATGTGATTCTGTAAATTCCATAGTGTTTTATTTTGAAGTGAGAGTTTGTTTATAAGAGGTATTTTCTTATTTAGACCTCAGGGCTATTTTGGAACCCCCAAATAAATGTGACCCCAGTAGCTTCGGTTTTGATATCCAAAAGGTTAATCATCTTTAAGTTAAATATATTATTCAGCAAAAAGAATGTAACTTTCCTTTTAACTTCTAACAAATTCTGTAATGTTCTAAAAGTGTAGAAAAAAAGATGTGATAATGTAAAAATGTGGGGAAATTGTGGTTATAGAATTAAAAATCACTCGTGAAAAAAACATTCTTATGGTACCAGAGTGTGATATTTGAATAAACCTAAGTGTGTATACATTAGCAAATGAAACAATGAAATATACCAGTGTTTCATAAAAATATATTTTTATTGATTTCAGAAAGGAAGGGAGAGGGGAGAGAGAGGAACATTAATGATGTGAGAGAATCATTGATTGGCTGCCTTCTGCATGCCCCCTACTCTGCGCTTGACGGAATTGAACCTGGGACCCTTCAGTCTGCAGGCCAACACTCTATCCACTGAGCCAAACCAGCTAAGGAAATATATCAGTATTTTTAATGTCACTTATTTAGACCAAAATAAATGTGCAGTTTCTTCTTATGACATACTTTTATCTTATTTTCAAAGATAATATTTGTCATTTATTAAAACTAGAGGCCCAATGCATGAAATTTGTGCACGGGGTGTGTGTGGGGGTATCCCTCAGCCCAGCCTGCACCTTCTCCAATCTGGGACATCCCTCTCACAATCCAGGACTGCTGGCTCTCGACTGCTTGCCTGCCTGCCTTCCTGATTGCCCCTAACCACTTCTGCCTGCCAGCCTGATCACCCCCTAACCACTCCCCTGCCTGCCTGATTGATGCCTAACTGCTCCTCTCCTGGCCTGGTTGATCCTAACTGCCCTCCCCTGCTGGCTTGGTAGCCCCCAATTGCCTTCCCCTGCAGACTTGGTCCCCCCCAAATGCCCTTCCCTGCAGGCCTGGTCCCCCCCAACTGCCTTCCCCTACCGGCCCAGTCACCTCTAACTGCCCTCCCCTGCCGGCCTGGTCAACCCTAACTGCCTTCTCCTGCAGTCCTGGTCCCCCCCAACTCCCCTCCCCTGCCAGTCTGGTTATCCCTAACTGCCCTCTCCTGCTGGCCTGATCACCCACAACTGCCCTTCCCTGCAGGCCATCTTGTGGTAGCCATCTTTTGTCCACATGGAGGCAGCCATCTTGTGTGTTAAAGTGATGGTCAATTTGCATATTACTCTTTTATTAGATAGGATAATCTCTTTGCAGGCCACCTCTTCTGAGGCTACACATCGGCATATTTCAGTTGATGTTCCCAAGAATTGACATACATAAGTCATAACAAAAACATAGTTTTGTTTTTATGAGTAGTCTTTACCTTAATGGTACAATGGAAATGTTCTTTAGTTTCTTTTCTTTAGTTGAATGACTCTGGAAAGCTTTTTAAGGAATTTAAAAATTAATTTTCTTTTCTTTTAATGGCTAAAATAGTAATTCTCAAACACAAAAAAATCAACCAAGCAGTATAAAACGGTCTCAGAGGAAGAGTGACTTACCCTCCCTCAGCAGCCCCTGAGACCAATTACTTGTGCATCCTTCTGGAAATACATTCTCAATGTTTCCTTCCCTGAAGCTGTTATACAAGGAGATCCCACTGCATGTACAGTTTCTTTCACCCGTGTTGGGGAGAGCATGTCAGTCCCTTCAGTCTTGTTGATCGCTGTGTAGTATTCCTCGGGAGAGGTGCATCACAGTGCATTTAACCCTTTCTCCAAGTTGGACTATTATGGTATTTTTGGTTCTTATCTCTTACAAGGGAGGAAGAGCCTTGAACTGACCTATTTGTATACTCAGGTGAATCTTTTCCTTAGATGGGTGTAAAAATGGGACCTGCAGGTGGAAGGGATGGCAGTGTAATTGCAATAGTCACTGCTGTGTGGAGGCTGCTGAGGTTTGCTGGGACTGGACAAAGGAGTCATTTCTCATTTGCAGCAACACTTGCTGTTCATCAGACTTTCTAATTTTTGCCAACCCAATAGTTAAACAACTGCATTTTGCTTTAATTTTCATTTCCTCAATTATTGGCAAACTTGAGCATCTTTTTATGTGTCTTTGGACCACTTTTATTTCCTGTTATAAAGTTTTCTTATTTATATCTGTTTCTCAATTCTTATTTTATTTTTTAATGTAACCTTTACTGGTTTGTAGAAGTTTGCTACAAATTTTGGATCATAGTTCTTTGACACATGTTGTGTTTATTTTCTCCCATTTTATCACTTATCTTTTAGATATCTCATATAAAAGTTTTAAATTATGATTTAGTCAAACTTGTTAAACTAATTAAAAATATTTGCATTTTGTGTTTCAAGATAGTTTTTTCCTACCCCAAATTTAATATTTTTTCTTCTATATTTTCTCCTGATTTATAGAAACTATTTTTTTTCTTTTTAGCTCTAAAAATATTACAATCACACATAGTTTGTCATTTATGTGTATTTGATGGGACTAAAAACAAAGAGCTCATATATTTGGAAAGTTCTACTCTGCATTTAGGAAATTTGAAGTCTGATGCATTAAAAATCATAGTCCCACTTATCCAAATTATAATGATTAAGGAAGGCCCTAAATAAGAGGTCAAATTTTAAATGAAACCTTGTTCTAGGTCAATATTTTTATTAGAGATATTTGCATGAGTTGTTTGTGAAAGAACAAATGATGTGTGTCTGTGATGGGTGGAAAGATGGGTAAATAGGGAGGTAACATACAAGGGGTAGACGTATTCAAAAAGTCTGAGAACTGGGACATGAAAAGGGAGTGGGAGAGGGGGAAGGTTTTCCTGAATAATACTGCACAACCTTGAAACTCAAAAATTCCTTCCCATGGAACTCAGGGGTGCGGTAGGGGAGGCCTAAATTGTGCCCCAGGGGCACTCTGTCTGAGGGCCTCTAGAGCAGCGTCTGTGCTCCTCAGCAAGAAGGTCACCCTGAGCGTGGCCCTTGCCCCTCATTGAGGCCCTTCACATGCTTGCTAGCTCCCAGCAGGTCACCCCTGCTGTCTCCTTTGATGGTGACTGGGCTGGCTTCCAGCAGTGGGGACATTAAAAGTGGCCTGGAAACCTCCAGTCTGCTGACAGGACAAACTTTGATGTACAAATTGTTCAGGTAAGTTGTCAACTGCCTGCAGCATCCCATCCCTGGTCACACTGTCCCCGCAGCAAAGTCACCAGATCACAGGTCTCACAGAGCACTGCTCTCTCTTATATTTCCCTGACTGAAAAATATACAATATAACACGACACAGTACAGTACAACACACACAACACAACACAGTAAAATACATGACTAAAGCTCAAATCTAGTACTTCAAAAACGTTATTTAAAAACAAGAAAATTGAGAAGTCAGTTTGCTGTAAGGATATGATTTCAAATTTCCATGAACTCTGAATGAGCAGAAAAGCCTTCTTTGTGCAAGAGCCTATTTAGGAAGCTGGAACGGGCCACTCACCCCCAAGCCAGGAGGGATCGGGGACCGGGTTTGTGGTGGGGACTTGTCCCCTGGCAGTGAAAAGGTTGCAGGATGTCCTCACTTCTGGGCAAAGGAGTCCCTTGGATGGGAGCCCCGAGTCACCCCATTGCTCCTTCATCCCCTGAGGCTGAGCTGCCCCTAGGAAGGGACCAGCTTTTACCTGCTAACTGTCCTGAGTGGTAACTGAAAGGTGGAACCTTCACCTCTATCTTGGCCAAACCCCATTGGCATGGGGCTCCTATCTCATCTCCTCCCTTGGTTGAAGTGCATGGTACTCTGAAGGATGAGAGGTCATAGGTTGCAGGTGGGGAAAGCAAACCCTCCTTCTTTCCCTCCTACAACTAGGCAGGTGCTGGGCCCACCATCCCACCATCCCCAGCACCAGCCTGTTTCCCTAACTCTACACTCATTTTAGTCCGGGACTCGGGTCTTTGAAATATTGCGGCGACTCTCGTGGTCTCCCTGTGGCAACAGGTGAACCTCTGCGGGTATAGAAGCCTCTGGTTCTCCAAGCACCAGGGTTTCCAGTGGATGAGCAGCTGGAAAATGTCCGAAACTACAACTGTTCATTTTTCTGTGATTGCTGGAACAAGTCACCTCAGACACGGATGGCTCCAAACAGCAGAAAAAAACCAATTCTGGAATCCAGGCACGGCAGAGCCACAGCCCCTCTGAGTCTCTCTGGCAGGTGTGTGGGGGGATCCTCCTGCCCCTTCCGGCTCCTGGGGGCTGCCAGCATTCCTTGGCGCCTTGGCTTGTGGCAGCCTCTGCGGTCAGCACATGGCCCTTTTCCCTGAGTGTGCCTGTGTTCACGTTTTCCTCTTACAAGGATACCGGTCATTGGATGAGCGCTCACCCAAAACCATGGATGTAGATCCTATTTCCAAATGAGGACACATTCAGATACCTGGGTAGGACTTCAACATATCTTTTTGGGGGCACAACTCAACCTGCAACACTACCCCAGCCAACTGAGTCAGAGATACTGGGAGCATGGGAATGCATGCCTCGCAAACACTGCACCCCATCGAGTCCTATTCCCCATACCCGCTCTCCAGTGCTCTCCTACCTCACTGGCCCCTGTGGTTACCTTCCCCTTCTCTGCCCAACCCTTGAAGGCTGGAAGCCAGTTTTAGCCTCTTCTCTGTACCTCTGCTTAGGCCAGTGGTCAGCAAACCGCAGCTCTCGAGTCACATGCAGCTCTTTGGCCCCTTGAGTGTACCTCAATCAGATTGAGGATGTTTTTAGCAAAGGCCAGCTTAGGAGTATCCTAATTAAGTTAATAACAATGTGCCTACCTATATAGTTTAAGTTTAAAAAAAATTGGCTCTCAAAAGAAATTTCAGTCGTTGTACTGTTGATATTCAGCTCTGTTGACTAATGAGTTTGCTGACCACTGGCCTAGGCCATTGCAGCCCATGGTTTAAAATGCCAGCTGGAGGCTGTTGGATCAATTTAGGTATTCGGCTGTGACCTTCCCCAGGCACTCTAGGCCAAGGGCCTACAGCCCATTGGTTCAAGTCCAGCCCCTGCCTGTTTCTATAAATGCAGCTTATTGGAGCTCCCTGCTTGCCATATTGTCTATAGAGGGCTTGGTGCTTTCTATTTGTTTTTGTGTTTTTTGTTTGTTTGAGGATTTTTTTAAAAACTGATTTTTAGGGAGAGTGGAAGAGAGAGGGAAAGACAGAGAGAAACACATCAATTGGTTCCTCCTGCATGAGCCCCGACCATACCCGGGCCAGGGAGAAGCCTGCAACCAATGTAGTTGCCCTTGATCAGAACTGAACCCGGGACCCTTTGATCCACAGGCTGATGCTCCATCCACTGAGTGGTTTTTACTCTCCAAGGACACAGTTGAGTGGCTGTGACAGAGGCCTTCATGATTTTGATATTGTCTTACTTACTTCCTGGTCGGGGAGGGGTTCCTGCCCTAGGGTTCTGGGAGTGGCAGAACACACAGCTTCCCACACTGGACAGTTGAGATGTCCAGAGGTCATTCCTGGAGATGAGCTGGAATGGGAGGAGGCCCAACGCACACCTGGGCTGCCAGCAACCACCTCAGTTCATCTGCCCAGGACTCAGGAAACTGACCCCCCCACCGCTGCTTCCCACCAGCAGAGCGGCAGTGGAGGCTGTCCCGCTGCCTGCGCCTCTCGGGACATCGCTGATCAGGCCAAGTTGATGAAGGCGTAGGTGTTTGACGAGGAGGTCATTAACTGACAACGCAAACCAGCTACATCAGCTCGGTAGAAACAGTGACGGGGAAGACACTCTGCTTCATTCGACTCAGCCTGGCGCTTCCCCCAGAAAAGCATACGGGGAAGAGGACGCTTGGCTAGCTTGATCACCCGAACGACAGCACACACATTCTAAGCTGTGTGGGGAAAGGTCTTTGGAGAGAGACAGGCGGGGTCCAGGCCTGGCTCTGCTACATGTTTTCTCTGTGGTCCTGGCAGTGTTACTCATTTTCTTGAAGAATAAATCTGTCTGGTGCCGGTGCTGGACAGAGACATGCTGGGGGCCACTCTCAGCCCAGACTCCGTGCACCGCCTTGATTGACAGTCCCCGGGGCTCTCCGCTCTTCTCTGCTGCCATGCCCTCCAGCGGGCAGGATGTCTCTCCGGAACCCAGGGATCCTCACGGGGGACGGATCCGCACAACACAGCCTGCGGCAGGGATGCAGACTGACCTTCTGGGCTCTACCATCTCCGTCAGGAGTCTTCCTCCGGTGAGAACTGCGTGAGCCCAGGCCCGAATGAGCCCCGGGTCTGGTGAGCTGCCTTACCCCCCCCCCCCCGCCCCCATCCCCCTCCCCTAGGTAGAGAGGTGTCCCTGCTTCTTGCCCAGGCTGCACTTCATCGCGGTTTAGTGGACTCTACCCTCTGTGCTTAGCTGCTGTGCTTGTCCTCTGTAAGGACAGTTAACGTAACCCATTAGGTTGAACAAATTAGCATTAAGGCAGGAAAAAATACTTGAGCCCTGAAAAGCAAACAATAAATAGGTGAGGGATTTCATTGGTTATTTTAACTGGCAGGGTGGGCTCAGGGCCATCTGAGTGCTGTGACGTGTCTGTGACGTGACATTCCACATCCTTAGGGGGGTTTTCTTATTATGCTTTATGGAAACCTGACTTCTGGTTACTCCAAACACTGTTTCTTGGGTTTTGTTCCTGTAGGCTCTTTTTTTTTTAATTTTTATTTTTTTATTAGGACGGAATATTGTTGTTTTTGTGCAGAGAGCCCTGCCACTCCCAAGTCTGCCTCCTCAGGCCCAGTCGGCAGGAGCCTGAGCGGTGGCTCCGGTCGGGATGTGGTTCTCACGCTGTCCCGTTAGGGGAGGCCAGCCCTCAGCCACGTGCTCCGGTCCCAGGGTGCCTCTTCGGCTCCGGTCAGATCGATACAGCATGTGATATCGGTTCATTCTGGCGAGCGGAATCAGGATGAGTCTTAACTGAAAGTGGGGCTCGCTGCTACCGAATCACTTCTATAGTCCCAGAGGGCTCCCCTGGTTAGCGACGGCACCCAGAATAGTGCTTTTCAGAAGTGACTGAACCTCAAAGCCTTCAGCCCACTGGTGCACCGAGGCAGAGGCAGCCTTGGCACTGAAGCTAGCGAGTCTGATGGGAAAGCATGTGATTTCTGCAAACACTTGTTCCGTCCGTCTCATTTCAGAAAGAGATTTTTTTCTGCCCCGGGTGATGTCATCTAGTTTACGGTTGCATGGAACATCTTCGGTGTCTGAGGGGTAGGAAGGATGCCAGTATCCCACACCTGCAATCGAGGTAGGGGGGTGACTCACGGGAAGTGCCAGGGGTTTAAGAAATGGCCCCGGCTCCAAGAGTTCACATCCAGCCTTTATTCCTCCTGCGACAGACACGAGTGTCTGCGGGAGAGGGTGCCGGGAAGAGGGTGCTGTGCTGAGACAGGGATGCAAGGTGTGCTGACGCCCTGGCCTCGCCTCCTGCTTAGCTGCTCGCTCTGCAGAGAGACGGCCATTTTCCTCCTTTGCTCTTCACTCTGCTGCGTCTCCTGAGAGGCCTGAGGTTCATCAGCTGGAACACGCACAGTCCCGCACGGAAGACAGGCGGCACTCGTTCGGGAAGAGGCTTCTAGGCCTTCTTTGGAGAATATGTACGTAGCTGAGACAAAGCCTGGTGTCTGTTCGCCTGTCTCGGTGAGTGTGCCGGGAGGCCAACCGAGGGACAGTTCTCTCTGTCCATCTTCCTATGGGTGACTGAGAACACAGCCTGATGCTGTCGATCCGTCACAGCCCGCTTCCTGGAAGAAACGGCTTGTTTCATCTAAAAACGTCCATTGCATCCAGGAGCGAATCTGCATCAGAGCAATTTGCTGTCTTCTGCTCCAGGGACGGAAAAGCAGACACAGCTTAGCTTTAGTTGCTTCCACTTCAGTATCCTTGTCCCTGAAACATAGATAATCCCCTCCATCCCCACCTGTAAGATTCCAGCAGGAGGGGAATTGGCCTTTCATTGTATAATTTGGGCTTCTCGAATAGGGTCGTTAAGGTTTCTGAGCCTCGGCATGCCGACATTTGGGTCGGGATAATAGTTTGTGGTGGGGCTGTCCGGTGGATCGGGCGATTTTCAGCAGCACCCCGGCCTCTGTCCACTAGGTGCTCCTCTGTGACGGACAGAGGCATCTGCAGACGCTGCCCATGTCCTCCGAGGGCAGCGTCGCCCCCCGGTGGAAAACACTGCCTTAGAGATAATGAACATCATTATTAGAACTCTAAGCACATTCCATGTCCCCAGACCATCTCTATTTAAAGAATGACACAAGCGGGTTTCTGGCAATTTGTACCGAAACGGAGCCTTTGTGCTACAGAAAGCTGGGCTCTGCCTTTTAGGTGACAATGCTGACATGCAATCCAAAACCTCATTCAGGGCTTCCTCCGATTACATCAGTTCATTATTTCATGTTGTGTGGGGTCTTTTCCAGGCGACAAATTGGATTTTTTTTGAAAGCATGGCAGTTGTATTTTTAATGATATTTAGGATTGAAGGGGAAGATGAGAAAACTTTTATTTTCTCGTTAAAAGTGCCCCTAATTGAATTTTAGAAAGTCTGTTTGGAAGAGGAAGTTAGATGTTAGTGTGTTGTGAGGCTTGGGGATGCTTCAACCTGAGAACGGATCCCAGGTGCTTGGCGGGTCTTGAGAAAAACGAGCAGCCATGGGCTCCTGTGATGGTGATTCATTTCACCTGCCAACTTGGCTGGGCCGCGGCTCCCAGATATTTGGTCAGACATTATTCTGGATGTGTCTGCGAGGGTGCTTTGGGTTGACATAGATATTTAAGTCAGTGGACTTTGAGTGAACTGCAGTGCCCTCCCTAATGTGGGTGCACCTCATCAAATCAGTAGAACAGAGACTGACCTCCCCTGCCCCTGCTCCCGAGTAAGATGCCCTTGGACTTGAACTGCAACACTGGCTCTCCTCAGGGCCTCCAGCCTGCTGGCTGACCTTGTAGATTTTGGACTTGCCGGTTCCCATTATCACCAGAGCCAATTCCTTAAAGCAAATACCTATTAATCTACCTCTCTTACTATCCACATCCCATTGGTTCGGTTTCTCTGGAGAACCCTGGCTAATACAACTGAATCCCAAGCACTCAGTTTCTTGGTTAAGCGTCACCACCCACTCATCCTCTGTTTTCCAGGAGCATATGGCTGTAGCCGCCTCCTGGGAGGGCTACACAACACACTGTTTTCTTGTTTTTGTTTTGTCTCGATACTGCAGAGGCCAGCAGGATGCCAGGTCGGGGGGGGGGGGGGCTACTTTGGGTTTGTAAAGAAGCATTTAAGCAGCACAGCAGCTGTCAAGTTGGAAAAATCTGCGGAGCAGCAGAAGAGCACCCTAGACCGCCGGGGCAGGCAGATGTTCTCAAAACAATGAATTAATTACGAACCTGGCTGGATCTGGCAGTCTCCCCTCCCCACCCAGACCCTCCTGTAGCCCTGCCCTACAGCTGGTTCTCCACCACACGCTGTGGTTTCTGCACCCCGACACACACACGGGCTCACGTGTGAGTCCACACCTAGCTTGTGAAAGGCCTGGGACCGAGGATGGGCAGCGGTATGGTGAGTGCTGTGTGCAGGGGAGTCAGCATTCCAGATCCTGACCCACCCCCCATCCTCACCTGACCAATGAGTACCTCCCAGTGCCAGTCTCTGATCTGACTCTGGACCTCAAGGTTGGAAGTTGTGATTATTTTTGCACCCCACTCATACGGGTTACAGCAGGCCTTTGAAGAGAGGCAAATGTCTTGCTTGTCAAAAGCTGCTCACAGCCACCCCGGACTTGCTGCTAACTGTTCCTCCCTAAGTCTGTTCCCAAAGGCCCACAGCACAGGGCCAGCTGCTAGGCCCAAGCAGGATGTCTTAATCAACTGCCTTAAGCTTTCCATTTCAGGACATTTTAAAGCAGATGACTAGACTCAAGGTGCCACACGTCCAACAGTCCGACTCTGTGTCTGTGAAACAGTTTATGAAAATACCCATCATGCATGTTTGTGTTTCTATAGAAACCATCTGGCGACTCTAGTAAAATGTAAGAGAAAAATCTCTGACATGTGAGAAAAAAACAAGGCATGAGAAGAAATGCAGGGGCTTTATTATAATCGGTATTATTCTTGAAGTTAACAATTGGTACTCATTCAGGAAACAGTATGCTTTCAGCGAGCTCACAGATACATGCCAGGTGCAGCTACAAGTACATAAACATGCCCCGTGGGAACCAGCACGGCGCTCCTGCCTGCAAACCCAGGTATCAACAACGCGTCTACATTTCTGCAGCAGAAGGTGCAAGGGTCTGCACAGGCCTGACCTGCACTGCCTGCTCTCAGCGCCCTTCTGGGATGCCAGCTGTGTGTGTGTGTGTGTGTATGTGGGGGGTGGGGGGGGGAGAAAGGGGACTGCTTGCTCCATGTGCCCCACGATGCCCATAGAGTGAGCCTCTCCAAAGCCAGCCTCAGTGTATTCCAACCTCTCAGACTAAGAAATTCCAGATGTGATCATGCGGTACCTGGAAGGTTAGACTCCAGCTCCCGCGAGCCAGTGGGAGGAAACCGACGCGGCCTTCAGAGAGCCAGCAGGGCTTCCCCCTCAGGGGAGGGCATGGGCCTGCCTAGGTCTGCATCACGCCAGCCCATTGCAGCCCTGCACCGAGAGTGGCATCGCAAGGCTGGTGGCGGGCACGCTCACAGCGCGCTGCTGGCCTGCGACAAATGCCACTGCTGGCGAGTGGGGCGGCTGGCCGGGCCCTCCCCAGGCCTCTGTTCAGAAAGATCTGCTCCTAGGAGCCTTGGGCTTTTCAGAAAAGCAGGCACTCCACCCCCCTGAGCCAGAGAGCAGCCCAGGGTGGCTCTGGGCAGGAAACGCACAGGAAGCGGGGCCATCTGACGGGCCCCAGTGAAGGTGGGCCCAGGCAGAAGGAAGCTGGACCACTGGCACCCAGCTTTTCTAGCTCTAATGGAATGTGGTGTCTCTTGTTCCCAGGGAGACAAGGGCAGGCTCGGTCTGTCTTCTCTGCGCTCACCTCTCTTCCCACGCGGCCGAGCTCTTGCTGTGCGTCCCGAACTGGCTATGCGTCTGCCCGGCCGGGGGCCACTTCCAGAACTCAGACAGCTCGAGAGGGGGTGGTGACACACACGGGCTTGTCTCGAGTGCTCTGGCGCAGGCTGTCTTGATGGGGGGCAGTGTTGGACTTGGGACGCACATGGAGATGTCCTTCCAGAGGTGCTACCTTTGGGCAAACTATCTGTCCTCTAATTTTCAGCAAGGTGACTCCTGGGCTAACAGAGCCATCTCAGAGATGCAGACTTTTCTTTGGCCCTCCTGGGATTCCTGATGTCGCCCTGCACAGGGATCCCTGGTCGCACGGGGAGTGACATTCAGGGTTGCTGTGGTCTGCTTTAAGTCTTCCCTGATCTGTCTTTCTGAAACCCACCCCCACAATGAACACCCTCATTTCTTACGCTCCCGTAGGTGTGCAGATGTGATTGTCCTAGTATTCAGAAGCATAAAACCAACCTCAATCCACCCCTCCCAAACTTGTGCCCTTTTGTTTCTAAGACCACAGGCAGGACTTTTAGTCAATGGCTGAAACAGTCCTAAAGGTAAACTCTGAGCAGCCTCATTTGCTCAGGGCTCGGCAGGTTCTGCTAATGGCACAGAGGCCCTCACCAAACAGGACTCCCTGGGAACAAGGTTTGGGCTCAATTTCTGGCTTCGATTCGGAAATGTAAGGCAAAGGAAGGGCGCGTGCTCTGCCTTAGATTTCCCACCGGAAGAGCGTTTGGAGGAAAATGCAGCTCTCTTTGCCGGGGAAATACCAAATGTCGGGCACCAGGCACAGCTGGGGAGGGCGCTGGGTCCTCGCGGTCACTTGCGAGGCTGTTGGATGTGCGGGATTCTATGGGACGCGTGCTTGTCCATGGAGGCGTGGGGCTTCTGGTGAGCCACCTGGGCGGCCGCCGGGGGGAAGTCCTTGTCGCCCTGTTGGAGACACAGAAGGAAGGCATGGTGACACTCTGACTAGCTGGGTTCGTGCAGGAGCAAGGCCCCAACCCCGAGTCCACCGTGTCTGTGCAGCTGGGTGGGCTGGGGCCTGTGGGCAGGCAGAAGCCTGACCCCTGGCCGTGAGGGTGCTGAAGCTCCCTGGGGAGCGGGGGGATGGGGGGCACTGAGGCCCACACACCATCTAGAAGGTGAGGATCTGGCTGTCTCTGCCAACACGCCTGAGATCACGTCACCATCCAACTCACAGGAAACTACATGTGTTTGGGTGTCTTTCTTCTGCTGGAGCTGCTCCTGAATTGTCTGAACTGCGGGCCGGACTGAATCAAATCCAGGCCTTCCAATCAGATTGCCACCACAGCTGTGAGCCGGGAAGGCTACGAAAGGGCAGGGCTGTAAGCTGTCCCCACCTGCCGAGCCTTGGAGAAGGTGCCGCTGCCTCCAGGGAGGGATCACTGGGTGCTGGAGTGCCTGTGAGGCTGCAGCCAGGCTGCTCTGGCTAACCAACTGGCCATGGTTGACCTTGAACTTGTGTCTGCATTTAATTTTCTCACATGTAGTAGACGTGCCACTCATCTGTCTCAGTGTCTCAGGACAGCTGTGGTGAGCTTTCCCCAGCAATGACATTTTCTTCACACATCACATGCTAAGTGCTCAGTGTACTGTGGGCCACAGAACTGTGGGTGGTGGTAGTTAGTGTGTCCTCACAATGGGATTAGCTGGTGGGAGGGCTGGAGTTACAGAACACTGGGCTCACCACAAGAGGGCGCTCTTTCTGAAGGGTATGACTAATGCCCATGTGTTTAGAACAGGGTTGGCAAGCATTTTCTGTCATATGTCAGGCAGTAGATATTTTAGGCTTTGCGGGTCACACTCTCTGCCTCCACTATTTGGTGGGCCACTGTAGCATGAAAGCCGCAGCAGCAGCCGCTGCATACATGATGGGCGTGGCTGTGTGCCACAAAAACTTCATGCACAGACGCAGAAATATGAATTGCATAATTTTCACATCAAGAATATAGACTTCTTACTTTGATTTTTTTTCAACCATTTAAAAATGTAAAAGCATTCTCAGCTCCGTTTCCCAGAAGCACTTGGCCCGGGGGTAGCTGTGGTCCCTGGCCCAGTCCAAAAGGGAGACAGGTGAGGGGGGAGGCAGCTGCCCCCACCCCCGCTGTGTGCTCCACGCCTCCCTATCCCTAGTTCCCCAGGAGACCGGAGAACACCACTGGCCGCATGGGAGAATGGGGTTAGCAAAGACAAGGGACCGAAAGAGCTCTGCTGAGGCCCACGTGAGGAAGCTCTTACCCGGGCGATGACACCGGAGATGTAGACGGTGGGTTTAGGCGGGCTGCAAGACAAGAAGGGAAAGACAATTTAGCAGAAAACTCACATAGGGGCTGTGGCAGCGACAACAGGCGGCGGAGGCCCGTCTGAGGGGAGGGAATAAGCATGGCTGAGGAGGAGGGAAGCGGGAACGTTACTGCATCACAACCAGCAGCTGGCCACTGGGCCGAGGACACCTGTGTCCTCCTCCTGAGGCGTCAGGCAGAGCCCAGAGGACGCGCATCTCAGCCAACAGCGGGGGAGTTGCTGGGAAGCACTTTCCTTTTGTTCTTTGGTTCGGCCTCAGTCCTCAATTTGTAACTACAACTACGGGCAAGCCTGGTGGTTTTAGGTTCAGATTACAGGCATAGGGGCTCCCTGAAGCAGAAAGTTAGGGTCACACTGGATGAACTGGAGACTCTAACTAGGAAGCTCCCTGTTCTGTGAGCTGAGGGTCCCCTTCCACAGGCCTGTGGCTTCTAGCAGCTGCTAAGGGGCAAGACCCAGGGCCAACATGCTCCTGGCCCCTAGGGGACCCCAAGTAGGTCCTTCCGAAGCTACTGTCAACTTTAACATCTTCTGTCCTACCGAGCTCGCCACTGTCATCAAAACTGAGGGGATGGACACAGGGCCAAAGTCATACACGTTCATTGCTAAGAATCAGACAAACCCAAACATGTTAGAATCTAGGAGGAGCCTGAAAGAGGGATGGTTCTGTTCTGATAAGGCACAGCGAGCCCGTGACTACTGCCAGTTTATGTTGGTTTTGTAACCTACATCAAGCCTCTGAAGGCAGAAACAGAGACACCCCCACCCCCTGCAGGAAGAGCCTGATGAGAAAGTCACCCAGAGAGATGAATCTAGTCAGAAGAGATGCATAATTGAGACCACCTCCTCTATCCCAAAGAGTGGCTGAGGAAGCTTGGAGATATCCTATCTAATAAAAGAGTAATATGCAGTTTGACCATCACTCCAACACACAAGACGGCTGCCCCCATGTGATCAAAGATCATGCCCCCAAGATGGCCACCACAGAAGTCCAGCAGGGGAGGGCAGTTGGGAGGGACCAGGCCAGCAGGAGAGGGCAGTTAGGGGTGACCAGGCTGGCAGAGGAGGGAAGTTGGGGGCAAACAGGCTGGCAGGGGAGCAGTAGTTGGGAGCCAGCAGTCCTGTATTGTGAGAGGGATGTTCAAACTAGCAGGATCGGGCCTAAACGGGCAGTTGGACATCCCTCGAGGGTTCCCAGATTGGAGAGGGTGCAGGTTGGGCTGAGGGACAACCCCCTGCCACCCCTCCCGTGCACGAATTTTGTGTACCGGGCTACTCTAGTGTGTGTATGTGTGTATATCTACACACATTTCCTGTTTCTCTACATATATATGTTCGATGTATTGTTGAAAAACAGACAAGCAGAAAAAAGTTTAAGTCACTTCTAACTCTATGTTACTATGTGTATGACCTGATGCACAGAACTGAATTATAAAGAATTGTACATGAATTAGCAGGTTGTGCTCTGAGAAGGTGGAGCGTCTGGCTCCTGGGAGAGGGTTGGTCCTGTTGCAGGCAGAACACCAGTCTGCAGCGCCCACTGCAGTGTCTGTCCCAGCATCTGCTCACCTCTGTGTGCGTGTGCGTGGAGAAAGGGTCTCCAGACGCGGTGCCCCGCCATGGGGCCCCACACTTCCACCCGGTGGCCTCCCTGCCTCAGTAAGCCTCAGAGGTGACCCTTACCACTCTGGCCCCGGGGGTCTCCCACATTAAAACACGATGAGGTTGGGTTCCAGGTCTTGACTGAGCATGCCTGGGAAATGTGTTTGTGGATGGTTATGATTAGAGGTCGCAGTAACACAATGCTGCATAATGCAGGCAGATGCCCAGCCTCATTTCTGCCCTCTGATGCGCAGTGGCAGGCATGGCATGTATCTTCCTGGCACCCACTTCAGCGTCTCCCCTCAAGGAGACAGTCACAGCATGATGCTGAATGGCTAGAACTCTCTGGACTCTGGGGCTAAAGGAGACCCTCCCACCCGCCACCAGTTTCAGCTCAGTCCCTAAGGGGAGTCAGAGACTGAGGGCAGACCTAAGGGCCACACAGTGATTTTCCTCTCGGACCCCTATCTTACAGAGGCACCCACTGTGACTTGTCACACTTAAGCTGCTGAGTTTTGAGGGCATTTTGGATTCCACTCATCAAAGGCCAGAGTATCAGAGAAGAGCCTTTGGACTCGGAAGGAAGGAAACGGTCCTGCGGATCCAGCAGGTCGGGGAAGAGGTTCTTGCTGCAAGAGCGCACCGTTTCTGTGTTGTTTTTAAAACATCGAAGGATTGTGCTGTTCCTGCAGTCTCCTCCAGCTGCAGGGCAGACTCCAGCCTGTGCTCTGCTGCACCACCTTCCTTCAGAGCAAGCTCTCCCCTCCCTGCCACGTGTGCTGCAAACCCCAGCTAGCTCAGCAACTAATCATTAAAAATTTACCGTTAAGCCATTTTTAATGGTACAATTCAGTGCCATTAAGTACATTCACACTGTTATACAACCATCACCACGACCCATTTCCACAACTTCATCATCCTCAACAGAAACTACTTAGGAAGCAGTAACTCCCCAGTCCCCCTTCCCTTAAACCCTGGTAACTGCTGTTCTACTTTCTGTCCTGAGAGTTCAGCTGTCTAGTCCCCCATGTAAGTGGAATCATACAGTCTTTCTCTTTCTGTGACTGGCTATTTCACTGAACGTCATGTCTTCGAGGTTCATCCATGTTGGAGCATGACAGAATTTCCTTGCTTTTTAAAGGCTGAGTGGTATTCCATTGTGTGGCCAGACCATTTTGTTTATCCATTCATCTGTGATGGATTCTTGAGTTGTTTCTCCCTTTGGACTATTGATGATGTTATGGCCATGGGTGTGCAGTATCCGAGACCCTGCTTTCAATTCTTCCGTGTGGACACTCAGGGCCATGTGTTAATCCAGTGTAACCCGAGGAGCCCCGTGCTGAGTTCCACTGCAGTCCCAGCATTTCAGAACCCCACCAGCAATGCACACGCTTCCAGTGTCTCACATGCCAGCAACACTTGTTAGTGTCTGTTTCTTTGATAGCATTCATGCTAATGCGTGAGTGGCATGTCACTTATGGTTTAGATTTAGCAGATACTTTTAAGAATAAGCTTCTCTGCATCAAGAAATAATGAATATCAATCTGTCCTGAGCATTCATTTAAGGTCTTTGTGACACAAACTCCTCCCATCCCCCAACCAAGTCTTCTCTGTTCTAAAACTGGAGAGGCCGTATTGATGGCGAGGACGCAGGGCGGCTGTCGCCTCTGCGGCCTGTACCAGCCTCACGCTGACGAAGCACGCACTGCACTGCACGTTCCATCCAGCTTGGCCCTGAGCGCACTGCCTTTTCCTTCTGCAATTAATAGCATCTCAAATTGGTAAACGTTTGTTTATTACATCTATGCAGGAAAAATTCTTCCTCAACTCCTTGAGCTATGGTCGCTTAAACCAAAATTCACAAACAAGCAACCCTGGTAAAGTGTCTGCTTGCAAAATCATGTTTGCAAAAACATGCGTATTTTAAATTTCATTAGGGTTCCATGCAAAGCATAACCTACATTTCCAAGATTCTCGAAACTGTGATCACGACTCGGAGGATTTATTTAATCTGGTGGAAATAATTCTGACAGCTGTTGTTTTGAAGATGCAAGATGACTTTCTCGCAGGAGACAGGGACACTGAAAAATATCACTCCTGCCTTCCCACATCCTCAGGCAATCCCAGTTCTAAAATCCAGACGTATTTAAAATTGAAGAAACTGCAAGTGAGGCAGAATTAGTGGGGCTAGAGCCCGGATAACAACTCCTATACATCAGCAGAAACTGTAGCTTCCACACAAGGCCTGTTGGCCCGAGAGTTTGATGCACGTAGGTTTTCAGGGTATCCGTGTGAAGGAACACACCAAAGTTTTACCAGTGTCATCTCTCCTGAACCAAACTTGCCTATTATTTATTTTTCTTGACGGATAAAGTGTATACTTATATGCATTCTAGAAAGGCAGAACTGAAATGCCAGAAAATGCTTTGTGAATGGGTGACCCCAGGGAATACTGACACCCTCAGGACTAGTTTGGTGATCTCATTTTTAAATGAAAGTCCTCAGGGCTGAGAAACGCAATTCACATTTATAAAACTTCCTGAACTCTAAAACAGCGAGTATTGAAATATCTGTCAACGTGTTTTATTCAACTCAACTTACCTAAAACACTACCAGTGCAATGTGTAATCACCAGGAAAATCATTGAGATCATAGTACTTGACATTGACATGTTCGTGTGCCCTAAGACTTCGTACCTGCACTGTCGGTGCAGGTCCCCGGCGCTGATGCTCTCTGCCAGCTCTGAGCAGTCTCAATTGACCCTGGCAGCCCAGCTTCCCTGCCATGTGGTCACCGGTAGCAAGGAGGCACCAGAAAGGCTACATGGGGATCTGGGAGGAGGTTATCATGGGGCACGCCCTCCCCTCCTGGCAAGAAAGCACCTGAGTACACAACTTTCCCTAAAAGTCCAAGTTGCCTGTGAGTCAGGGAGCAGCTCTCAGACACACTGAGGCCCAGAGAACTGTGTCAGCATCTCGATGTCCTTTTCCAACAAGCAGGTCACAGTTCCGTGCAAAGGGGCCCTTCCTCCTGATGCCCAGTGACAGAGGCTCCCCATTTAACTGGCAGCCTACTACCCAGGACACTGCACTGCTCCCAGACCACGCGGCCTTCGGGGAATCTGTGCAGGGCCACAAGGAGATGAGGAGGCACCCTGACTCCCCCACATCCAGCCCCACTAATGAACACACAGGGCACCCCGCCACAGATGGGATGAAGGGCTTCCCTGTGCCTGGAGGAGCCACAATGCCACCCACAGGCTTGACAGAGCTGGCCCAGTCCTGTGGCCAGAGAGAGAACGAGGGCAGCACAGCTTCTGTCCTCAGTGAGCTCACGCCAGTGTAGGAATTGGGGTTAAAATTTTAAATGGGGATGATGCTAGGAAAGAATCAGGCAGGGGCTCTGCTAAACACACTTGGGGGGCCTAACACATAGAGGGGAGCCAACACAGATCTGGGAAGCGACGTTTAAGCTGAGGTCCATGTGTGCAGGTACATGCACCTGTGCACACAGTGTGACAGGAAGGGGACACAATGCCAGGGCCCCACGCACCAAAGGGAAGGGGCGTGATTTAATTTGCTTTTGTTAGCACACAGTCAGTGAGGTCTATGGGGGTGCCCTTCTCTTACAGTGATGGGGTGGGCGATGTGGGGTGCGGCCCACTCCCATGATGAACACCTGGGAAAAACCACCTTTTGCCAGCCCCCCCTAAGAAAGGACAGAGCTGTATGGCAACACAGAAGCAGATTCTGCTCTAAACCCGTGGCTTTGTGTTTCCATGGAATTCCCGGGAGAATATATTCCCACCTGTGGTGATTTTAAAGACATTTCCTAGTGAATAGATGAAAAACAAATCCTTCCTAGCCCTTTTAGTTCTTGTAATAGCTTTCCGGCGTGGTGTTCATTTATTTGGGTTATTAATTTTCTAGACGCGGAAATAATAATTAGCGTGGCTGGTGACTGGAGGGGAACATCTTACTCGACTGCACCTAACATTTCTTTGCAATGTCATTCTCCTACGTTTGACAGTCAAGGTTGTTTCTCTTCTACGCTGATCCCAGAGGCTGAGGGCTGAGGGCTCCCACAAGATGGCACTGCGGGCTCTTGTACAGGGCGCTCAGGCCGGCCAGGCTCAGCCAGGCCGAGGACAGTGAGAGCCCACGTCCTGGGCAGGGGCTACTGGCACCTCCGGACAAGCATGTCCCCCTCTTCCCTAAGAAATAGGTACTGCTCCAGTGAGTCTGACTAAAGGAAAATAAAACACAGCCTAAGTGCTTTACATTCTAATTCCGAGAGGAAATAGCCCGGACCCCAGTTCCCTCTGGGGCTGGGATACGGAGTGTGCAGTGGTTCTGGCAAAGGGCATACGCAGGCTCTCCTGGGGGAGCCTTCGGGGTTGTGTTCATACTGGTCTTGTCACGAAGGACTGAACCTCAGTTGTCAGCGTCAGCGGTGGCTTTCTCTGCTCCCTTATTCTGACCTAATGACCTGAGGCTGCCGTGACTTCAGGACAGAACCTTTGGACAGGCTATCAGAGTCCCTTCCAGAGACGAGAGGCCTCTCTGAGCCTCAGTGTCTGTCTGTGAAATGGGAACAGTCCCTGTTTCATGGAGCAGTTTGACATGCAGAGAGGCTCCTAGGCTCTGCCTCTGTTCTCCCTCTGTTCTCCCACAGCCAGACAACACTGTGCATAGTTATCAGACCTGTGCAACTACCATATATGCATTAGAAGTTCTAAATGTTACTTCATTTCAGTAACATTTACACTTAAAACTACCCCATCTTTGATTCTGAACACATTGTTTTAGTGTCTTCCTTTTGAATTTCAATGAAAAGAAAGTGCCAATGAATAGTTAATGCTGACCAGACAGGCGCTAAAATATCGGCGTATTTATTATGTATATTGTGAAACCAGATCTAGTGGGCGTCTGTGGGGTCAAGGGTCATGTCTTATAATGGGGTGATTTGGGGGAGGAGGGTATCCATGGTTCAAAGCACAGAGGAGATATTTTCTAGGAGGACATGCATTACAGCTTTAAGAAAGGAAAATGAATGTATATGTAGAAAAAATCTGACAAGACAACTGTTAGTAGAATTCCTATTAAAAAAAAGTACACGTTAATATTCAATAAAATAGCAAACACCAAAAACGGATGTGGTCTGAGCTTTTTTCTCTCTCTGGAGTCCAGGTGGCTGACCTGAAGTGGGGCCAGCGTCACCAGGTTATGTAGTGGAGAATCCAGAAAGCAGAGGAGGTGCCAGATTTAATTTGCTCTCGAGGACTTTTAGGGGCCCTCTCTTAGGGAGCTTTGTATCCAGCAAAAGTCAAAAGTTCTGGGAAGACTAAACGCAGCTTAAGTTCATGTCAAATACCTGGAGTGACTGACAAGAGTGTCCGGACTTCTCTGCTGCTGGACTCACCAGTGATTATATTCTTAATCCACCCTCCAAACTCATGGCAGGGAGGACTGGGCGGGCTGACAGCCACAGTCCCTTCCCAGCCAGGCAGTCAATTCAGCTGCTGCCTGGCTCTGTGACCCTCCTCAGACCACACACACCATGCCTTCATGTCTTTTTGGGAATTAACAGAAAAAGAAGAGCCATGTCAGGTATGTAGAAAAACTAACACCACTACCAATTCTGCTTACTTTTTAAACCAGCTAGTGCGGCCGGATGACTTCCATTCAATCTGAGAGCCCCACCCCACTTCATCCCACCCCACCCACCCCACCTCCATGTGTGAGGCCCACTGCACATACAAGGTGAGACTCAGGAGAGAACTCGGAGGGTCAGCATGGGCATTGCAGCAGCCCACCTCCACATTCGCTGGAAGTGGCTATCACACTTGTGAAAATGGGGCAGAGAAGCCCTTCCCTACACCTGAAGGATGGCGCCCCTCGGGGACCACAGGTGCACCGAGTTGGGGCTTAGGGAAGGACAAGCCCTGCAACTGGGGCTTCCCCTACCAGGCCAAGGTGCATACAGCCCCAGAGAGGGCGGCCAGGAGGAGACAGCCTGCTGATCTCTCTCTCAGCAGGCTGGACGTGACATGCTTTGAAGGATGCTAGGGCTCAATATAAACTTAATGTCTAAGAAATCAAAGGAGAGCCGGTATTTCACGATTCTCACTTCGCCCTAGCCCTCAGACCAGGGCCACCCTCCGTCCTCCTGATGGGCAAGTCTGCATACAAGGCCCACCTATTCCAAGAGAGTGAGGGGAAGTGTGAGAGCAGCATGGCCACATTTCAGAGGAGTGCGAGGCCTTCGGGGTTACCAACCAACAGGTCAGCACCACAACAAATGTAAATGATTTAGATGCCAGCTGGGGTTGGGGGAAAGAAGGAAATGGGCCTTTTCCTTCCTCTTAACACCTGCCGGCCCAGCAGGGAGTGGTTTGTTATTTGGGAGGTAAAATGGTCTCAGTTAGCTGATTCTGGCACAGCTAAGATCCAAGCATCACAATGCCCGGGGCACGGCGGGTCCATATAAGTGGATCCTTGCACGTCAGCACCGTGCCTGTGCCTGTGCACTGAATAAATATTTACTGAGCAACCACCAGTGCCAGCCTCAGGGTGATCAACCAGAAGGGAACGCCCTCCAGGGGCCTAAGGGCACAGGGCACTGGGCTCTGCAGGGTAGATGCGGTACTCATGACAGACTTGATGTCTTTGCTAAAGGACCCAGGGCCCTTGTTTCTCAGGTCACATGCTGTAGGTAAGATAACCCCATTGTTTTGCATTTTGCTAGCCAGAACCAGAAAACACTGCCTGACAAACAGAAGTCCTTGTGTGGACAAGGGCAAGAATATTGGAAGCCAGAACTATTCCAGAAAATCCACACTCCGGGCTCCTGCTCTGGAGGAGTGGGTATCAATCACCTGGGTTATAGCAGCTGATGACTGAGCAGTCACCTTGGAGACCGGAAGGAAGGGCCCTAAGGAATAGTAACACCCAGGAGGAAAGCTGGGAAGGCGAGAGGCACAGAGTCTGCCTGGGGCACGTGGGTGCACATCTCCCCTTGCTAGGAGGCTTTCCCTAGGAGACCAAGAGTGCGGTATTTCAAATGAGGTATTCGAACAAAGCGCCCGGTTAAAACCATCAGCATCTGTGCTGCCTGTTTCAGAGAGGCAGGTGGCATGGAATGGGGGCACTGACTCGGGTACAATCTTAAAAGAAGTTCCATCATGAATCCCAAACAGGAGTTCTTAAGCTCAAGGTGCAATCTGTTGCTTTTCCTCAGCATTTGCTGCAAAAAGATGCTCATCTGAACATAAAGACAAACCCAGCACCTGTGGGTTAGTAACAGCTGTGAGGGAGTCCTACAACGGGAACTGGTGACTTAAGTACAAACTCTCTGTGCTGCAGTCTTCAACAATCACTGCAACAGCAGATGGCATCAAGAGAGTGAGGGGAAGTGTGAGAGCAGCATGGAGTCTTCCTGTCCTTTCATGGGGGCAAAAAACAGCCAAGCCCTGCTGCCTCTTCTTTGACCAGTTACCCCATGTAATTACCAACAGTGCCTCCTTTCACTCTCAAAAGCACACCAGCTTACATGTACCGCATAGTCACCCCTGTGAGATACAGACTTCTAGAATGATCCCCAATGTTCTTGGGGCTCCAGGAGCTTAATCTTGCAGAGAAGAAACGCTGGTCCTCTCTCTGCCTGTAAGCCTCAAGATTGGCCAGTAGGTAAACACCAGTCCAGAGGGAGCTCACGTGCTATTCTTTCATTGCTTTCCCTGACCATGTGGCCTGAACTGACTTTCCCAGCTGTATTTCCACAAGAACTTCCCATTTATCACACTACGGTGCAGGCTCTTACACACCTAGCTTCTCTTCAAGGTCAAGGTCAATGATTGAATTTGTTGTGTCCCCAGCACCTGGCATGGTGTCTGGAACACTGAGAGACTCAACAGGTGCCATCAGCATCGAATGAGCGTCAGCAGCACAGTCTGTGCAGGGAGGAAATGAACCAGGGTGACTAACTGGGACTGTTTGTGGCACGTAACTCCTTGTGCACGGAGAGCCTCAAGGCTCGCAGAGGAGCCATCCGAGCTATGTGGATTCACCTCTGTTACCTGCAGTCTGGCTGGGCAGAATCTGCCCGTGATGGGAGATAACCAAGCAAATGGACTCGTGCTCCAGCGTGAGCCAGAGTGAACTTGAAGACTAGTAAACAGCTTTCCTCCCTGTTAAGAGAGAAGTCAGGCGAAGAGATAGGTACTTTCTCAGATCATCTCAAGTCAAACTTGAGAATAATGATGGAACCATGAACTGAATCTTAAATGATAAGGAGAAAGAGAGGGAATGTGTTGTAAGACCACTTTTGAAAATCTGAATTAATAAATTTAATAAGAAAAAAAACCTCATCAACATTCCCATTTCCTGGAAGCTACCAATAAGGGCTGGATTTCTTTGCAGGACTCTTGCCATATTTTCCTAAAAATCTGGAATGGGCCCAGCCGGTGTGGCTGAGCAGTTGAGCCTTGACTCAGAACCAGGAGGTTGAGGATTGATTTCTGGTCAGGGCACATGCCAGGGTTTGTGGGCTCCATCCCAGGAGGCAGCTGACCTACTCTCTCTCATCATTGATTCTCTCTCTCTCTCTCTCTCTCTCTCTCTCTCTCTCTCTCTCTCTCTCTCTCTCTCTCTCTCTCTCTCTCTTCCTTTCTGCCTCCCTCCCTTTCACTTCCTCTCTCTGAAAATCAATGAAAACGTAGAAAAAATCTGGAATGGTTAAAAAAGTACAGGTGATCAGAGTGAGCCCCAGGCTCAAAAGCAGTCAATCTGGTGAAGAAACCGACATCCTTTTTTATAAAGTGTGGCTTCCCTCACGACAAAAACAAACAAACAAACAAAACAACGCAAAGCAAATGGGAACTTAATGTCCCAGGCATTTTCTCTGGAGCTTGGAGAAGGTAAAGATTATGCAGCCACTCTGCCCGCCTCAACACGGACAGTTAAATGCTGGATTCTCCAATACCTGAAGGATCCAGGACTTTCATTAAAACCTTGCTTCTCCTTAGCAATGGCCACCCGAGTCCCGGCTTTGTCATCTGCACGTTGAGTGTTAGGAAAGAGAGCTGCTTCCGTTCCCTTCCACTTAACTCGGGCCCTTAAGAGCACACGCTAGCTAAGAGGACAGGGCTGGTGAGGACTCACTGCAGGGCAGCAGCCACTCTCACAGAGAAGAGCGCTCTGCAAGCAGGGCCGTCACCTGCTTTGGTGTAGGATATGTTTCCCTTTAGAAATTATGAATGATGCCTAGGTTTCTATACTGTCTCCTAATCCATGCAAACCAGTGTGGGACACTAGATGCCAGGTCTGCGTCTCAGGGCTGGCTGCTTTCCGCAGTCTTGCAGGGCCTGGGCACAGGCAGGGGAGGGAAGCGCGGGCCCCAGTGGCTGGTTAGTTTGCTGTATGCAGGAATTTCACACCGGGGAAGAGTTGTGTGGGATTCAGTTTTAGAGTTCAGAAAGCATCATGGGGAGAGTGGCCCAGGGAAGTTAGTTCGAAAAGGACTCTCCTCCTTCACAATTCAATAAAATATCGCAAAGGGTCCATAAGAGATGAATCAATTATTAAACTCTGAAGACGTTGCTATAAAAATCAGGGTGGGGAAACTTTTTTCTGCTAAGGGCCACTTAGATATTTATAATATCATTTTGGGGCCAATACAAAATTATCGACTTAAAAATTAGCCTGCTATACTTGGCCAAACATTTAATTAACTCACCCCTAATGCCTTGGCAGGGCCAGACAAAACGATTTTGTGAGACTTCTATGGCCCTCAGGCCGGACATTCCCCACCCCTGCTATACATACAGTACACAGTGTTAATTCAATAATTCATAATGGACTGGTACCAGACTTCTAAGGCTTATAAAATACTGCTGGCTTTTGGTGGTAGTTAGCTTCCTGGGTGTGGGGGCACTAGGGAGCCTGTGGAGCCCTGGTGGAGGAGAGAACAGGGCCCTGTAGGGCCAGGCACTGGCTTGTCTGAGAAGGAAGAGGCAGGGAGGGGTTCCACAGCACCCCAAGGCTTCTGGCCAGGAGCCAGGACAGTGATCAGCAGTCACAAGGTGTGGCAACCTCTCATCTGAACCCACTAACAGAACAGCCTGTTCCTCAAACCCTGGGCCAGTGTGGCGACACCAACGTTCACGTGGGCCTGGCACCTCAGCATTTCCATGAGAACCCTGATTTCTTATCTGCAACCCTTGGGGTCAGACAGGTTTCCGAATTCAGATTTTCTCAAGTTTTTTAAAGGCAACATGTTCCATAAATCATGTATAATGGACACCCCTGGAAGGGTGTGGGGCAGCACCCCATATTCAAACCCAGTAATTCTCTCTACAGCAAAGTGTAAGGAGATGACACTAAGCAGGATAAATAGGGACTATAAATAGCCTCACATCAGCCCAATTTTTGCCAGGTTATGGGTTTTAGTGTGAGAATATGAAAACCTTTGCAGCTTTCCCAGCCCTCTGGACTGGGCATGGCTTGCCCCGTGGGGACCCTCTGCTTCCGCCTCCCCGAGGCTCTGACTGCTGCTCCATCTGCACCAAGAAAGAAATGGATTTAAACCAAACAGGATGGCATAGCTGACCAGGGGCAAGCAGAGTGCTAGGCATTACTCTGGGATTACAGAGAAGCTGTGGTCAGCTCTACGTATTTATCCGTACAGAGCAGTATTTGATTCATGCATTTAGGCAAAACCATTGGCAAGACAAAATAAAACAGGCAAACAGGGAATTTCTCCCCAATGCTGGCTGCCTGCCCAGCCCCTCTGGGTTGAGAGAACTGTGTGCTAATCTCCATGTCTTACATTTGCAGGCCTTTCCCTGATTTCAGAGCCCACTGGCCCAAGTTCCGGCGACCACAGTGAAGTGTGCAGGGCGGGGAGCACACAGGTGAGGACGCCCAGGCAGCCTGTGGTCACGGGGCTGAGAGGAAGTGGAGTCAGGACAAGAACCTGGGTTCTCAAATTCTCTGGCAACTGTCCTCCTTACACCTGCCAGGTGCACAATCCTCAGGACTGTGGCCCCAAATACATTCTGCCAACTCTCGTCCTGCAAGATGACTCGGGTAACCTCGCTCAAATGAGTGTTGAAACACTACTTCCTATATCTTCCTCCCGGAGATGTACATGCCTCTCAGTGTACTAGGACCCTAACGAGCTAGGATAAACCAGATTAGCTTCGCTTAGCCCATGTTTCCCAAGTGCGTGTGCACCAGGAGCCCTTTGGCCAGCACTGCCACGGCACCCCCACATTCCGGGGCACTGACTTTCCAGTTTCAGCTGTGTTCCAGATTGAAGCACAGCTGAAAGCAGCTTACCCATTTGGAAAGAGTTTTACCCCGAGGGCTGAGAGAAGTCACAATGAACTATCAGGAAACCCATGTCCAGGGAATCCATTTTTCCACCTCCTCCTCTTCTTCTACCTCCACAGTCCCCTCACTTGCCTGCTGCTATGAGCAAGGTGGTGACACAGTCCACACCTTGTCATTTGTGGTGAAGCAGGAGCGCCCCCCAAAGGTCGAATGCCCTCATCAGCAGGCAGGACCTGTGCCAGCCTGGTGGAATGGGCATTTCTGACGGAGAAAGGGGAACTCAATTTTGGTCTGAGGCTCTCATGCTCTTTTCCCACCCAGTTTAACCTTTCATGAGGAAGGTCACGAAGGAGGGAGGCAGCTTTATAAATAAAGTGAACTCCGATTTTCTGTGGAATTATTCGATGTAACTACGTATTGGGAAATTCTAGAAATGATGAAACCCTCGGTCAGGTGAAGGAGCTGGACTGCGTGTCCTGGTGGAACATTAGTTCCATGAGCCCTAACACAGTGACATCCATTTGGGCAATTATTACTCTGTAAGTCCTGTGAGGTCCCTGGAAGCTAAGCATTTCTCACCCGTGTTATCAGGTGGGACAGGAGTCTCCACAGTGACCTCCAATTCTGGATTAGGAATTGAGATGAGCTCCTGAACACACTGTACCTTAATATTCCATGACCCCCAGAGCTAGCACTCACAGTGCTTGAGGATTCCTTCTAGTTCTAGGTCTTTAATGTAAAATAAGGAGATAAGGAGTAATAGCAACTCTAATAAGAGCTAACAGTTTTTTCTTACTCTGCCAGGTGCTGGAGACACATGAACTCAGGTAATATTCACGACAGGCTGATCATCGCTTTACAGATAGGACACTGAGGCACTGAGAAGTTTTACTAAGCTGCACAAGGCTACACAACTAGTAAGGGGGGTGCCAGGATCCAAACTCACAAGTCTGGGCCCCTAACAGTAGCTCATGCTTTTCCAAGGCCAAACCATTTATGGACTTGTGTGAACTTACCCAAATGTTTGATTTATAAGAAAATCAGACACAGAAAAAAACAGACTTGTTGAGAATAACTCACTTTACTAATCAATGACCAGCTAGGAGGGATTTCTTATAAAAGTGTGTGAGACAAAATTATGAGGGGATCTTTATCAAATACACACTTTTACTAACTTAAAAACAGTACCCAGGGTCAGGGCATGCTTGTCTGAATTGCATACATCAAGTTGCACCCAAGAGGTTGACAGGCATGTGCATGCAAACCTCACACCATAGGTAAGAGAACAGGTGTGGAGAAAGCAGGTGAGGTTAGTGGTCAGCGTGCCAGGGAACCCCGACGCACGTAGAGCATTCTGGCTCTTCAGGGTCAATGCAAACCTCCATCTTCCCCTAACTACGTAACCTTGGCCAAGTGATTTCTCCTTTCTCCACCTGGATCCCCCAACTCTAAGATGCAAGGAGGGCAGGCTAAGTCCAAAACCCACAGAGAGAAACCAGAGGGATCGACTTTAAGAGAAGCCAGTGGTCTGTCTTTAAAGCAGCCAACGCATCTGCGCCAGTCGGAGGCACCGGGGCCCGACGAGAAACAAGTGATAAGGCTTTCACGAAGGCCTACACTCAGGCAGAGCTGTTACGTGGAAGGCCGGTTGCTGAAGGCGTGGGTACAGCAGAGGGATGGGCGGGACCAGAGGTTTTGGCTGGGAGCCGGAAGCTGAGCGCAGATGGGCATCTGTCTAGTGGAATTTCAAAACAAGTGAGCACCAGACACATGCAGGGGGGTGGGGGGAGGGAGTGAAAGGAGCAGCCTTGGAGAAGGGACCCAGGCGGTTTCTGTCTTTTAAAAAGCAGCACACTGGGTTGCACCTGAACAATTTCAGGTTTAATATTCAAAATACCTAACATGGCACCCAGCACTGATCAAAGTGGGGGAGAATTCTGGTGGCGTGTGGCACTGGTGGCGCCAGCCCCACTCACAGCCCCTTCTCTCTTGGGGTAAATTCTCCATGAATCGCACCAGTCTGGTGCCAGCGCTACCTTGAGCCATCACTGCCGCCAAAGGGCTCCAACTCTTTAGCTCTAAGAGCTGGATGTCACCCTCAAGAGCTGAATCGTTCTTTAACAGCACAAAGGAGGTCCCTGGGGGATGCCGACTGGAGCGTGGCTGTCACCCACCAAGGTTGGCAGGTAGATGATAAAAGGCATGGCCAGAACACAGAGAGGCCGGGGCAGGCAAGGTCAAACTACAACTTTACGGAGAAAAAGTTTAATCTTAACTTAGGAAATCTTCTGTACTCTGAAACTGCTTAAAATATTTCCTACTGAATGGCTTTCCCACATTTTGACCATAAGCTACAATGAAAACTTGGGACATTTAACACAGTGACTCAGTGCGCGCACACAGATACACAGATACACCTAGAACAAACAATCCCGACTCTTACACCCTGATACCCTTACAATATTTCCTGCGTGATCCTATTCCATTAAAAAATAATGCTGGTATCTACCCACTGAACCGACTTTATGACCCATCAATGGGCTACAATGTACAGTTCAGAAAACCCTAGCCCTAACCTTAATGCTAACCCTAACTCTAACCCTAACCATATTCAGTAAACTTTCCTGAGCCTCCATTTCTCTCTGTGATCATAAACAAGGCATGAAAGTCACCATCGGGTCCGCAGGTAAACCCTACATTGCAGGTCAGTTCCTGAAGGGGCTTGGAGACAAACAGCTAAAGCTCTGACCTTGATTAGATGTCCTCTGAGCAGATATGCAGGGCACTGAAGGGTGCGTGGTGTCTGTTATTGGGTGAATAGTTTTTCAAAGGAATAAAACCTTCTTTAGTCGGATCTGACTAATTTGAAGTTTATGTTCATTAGGAGAAAGGAGAAAATAAACAACATAAATATGGTAGGAAGTATATTAGAACCACTTAAGAAAATAAGTTTCTGGGAAGAAACCCAAAACATTCTACAATGAAAATTATTGGTACAATAATTTTTACTTTTGCATTAAACTGTGTCTTCCCTGTCAGGAATTTCAGTGGCTTCATTCCAGTTAGACAAGTCTGATGTACAGTGTGGTCATGGAAGTAACATTACATCTTTTTATAAATATAATCTGGAATTTTAAGAAGCATATCACACTACCATTCATTAGAATGAAGGCAAACTGATTCTACTTCACTAGAGGCCCGGTGTGTGAAATTCATGCACAGGGAAGAGGGGGAATGTTCTTCAGCCCAGCCTGCACTCTCTCCAATCTGGGACCCCTTGAGGGATGTGGGATCAGGCCTAAACTGGCAGTCAGACATTCTTCTCACAATCTGGAACTGCTGGCTCCTAACTGCTCATCTGCCTGCTTGCCTGTTTGCCTCTAACTGCTTCTGCCTGCCAACCTGATTGCCCCTTAACCACGCCCCTGCCGAGCCATTCACCCCCAACTGCCCTCCCCTGCTGGCCATATTGTGACAACTTGAGGGCGGCCATGTTGTGATGACTTCGCACATGACACCACCTACGCTTTTATTATGTGGGATAAATGCTTTTAGGTTTGCTATTCAGAATATGTACACACATTCCTGTAAAAGCCAGGAAGTACTTGGAGTGGCAGATAGCAAATAAAAAGTCCAATTTCACAGTATTTACAACAGTCTGGTTAAAACAGTGTCACTGTTGCCCAGGACACAAGACCCAGATGGAATGTACTGCCAGAGACTTGGGGTGAAAGGTAACATGCCGAAGGTACTCCACCACTGCAAGGGTCGCCGCCGCTGCCTCCTCAGCCAGGTGTGCTCATGAGCTCCCCGCTGCCCCGCGCAGAGGGCTGCAAATGGCTTTGGCAAACGCGGGGTTATAGGGGGTTGTGGGCTTTCTCTGGAGCATGGCTTCCCTGGCGAGGTCACAGGTTGCATTGGGAACTCCCCAGAGGGGACCACAGGAGGACACTTACCTGACTTCTCTGACCACAGGCCTCTATTTTGGAGAGTAATTCATAGATCTGCTAGGAGGCAGGCTTTAAAAAGCTCCCACATCTCACCACGGCACTGAAAATGCGGCCAATGTAAAATAAGCTGACATTTAGCTACTCGTAACATGCCCCAGAGGAGGCCCTCAAAGGGAAGAGCGGCTGTCTGTGCTAAACACAATTTATCAATGTCTCTCGCGGACTTCAGGGCAGCAGCTCAACATGTGGGCCCCACACAGCAGCCTCAATTCGCGCAGAAACAGGCTGGAAATGCACACTCTCGGGCCCACCCCAGACCTGCTCACTCAGAATCAATAGGAGATGCTGACCTGGTAATGAGGGCTGAGAAGGAGCTGCACTCCAAGGTCACAGTGCCTGGGAGAGAGGGGCAGCCCCACCTGGGGTCCAGCCACCTCCACCTTCTGAACCAGATTAGGGAAAAATCGCTACCACATGCTGAGGCGACTAGGACAGACAAGGGAACAGTTTTAATCTGCATTCGCGCACACGCACACACTGTAGAAACTGTCTCCCTTCGTCCCCCTACGCCCATCTGAAATGACCGGCCCTGAGGTGCTGGGGGGAGCAGAGCTGGTGTCCCCGAGCACCTGCACTGGCCAGCCACATGCAGAAGCCTGAACCAGCCTCTAGTACATTCACTCCTCTGAACAGATATTTCCGTCCCGTCTCCAGGATGGGACACTGAGGCTCAGGGTGTTACAAGCAGGCGGCCAAAGCCAGAGTGGCTCTGGGCCTTGCCTTGTATAAGTTGGTGTCTCTCAGTCTCTGTGGAATTTTTATCCCTACTGTGTTCTAAGGAGCTCAGGCTTGAAGAATTATGTTTTTTCCACAAACAGGCAGCACGTACAAAGCTGAACTGAAACCCAAGGTTTCTGCCCCCAACTCTGTGCTCGCTGCACCCCATTCCCACTGAGAGGTGAGGCGAGGCCAAGCGCCCCCAGGTGCTGTCCCTGAGCCAGCGGAGCAGAGGAGCAGAGGAGTGGCAAACACAGAGAGAGGTCTGAGGGCTGAGCATCAGAAACAGGCACCTGGAGGGAAGCTGCCTCCTCTGCCCTGTGTGCTTTCATTACATTTGAAAGGGAAAAGGGGGATCAGGAGTGGCAGCCATGCAGACCGGCAGCGAATCACTTCCGCTAATCCGTGTGTTCTTTACACACTGGAGGGCCATGTGGCTTTAGATGCGTGAGAATCATGCTGGAATCCAGACCCTGAAACGTGACTGGATGCAGTGGAAAATCAGTAAAACCGGCGCACGTTTAGACATGTATGTTTGACATCACATGGCTCTAAGAGGAACAGGAAAAGGGCTCTTAACCCAAGGGGCAGAATCAGAAATCACGGCTCCCATGAACTAGGCGAGGGAAGAAAATACCAACCCTGTAACTTTATTTTCATTCACGTCTGATAGTTAGCATCCTCTTTCCTTAGGAATTCAGGCAACAAGCCACAGTCGCATTAGCAGTACCTGTAACCTTTTTTTTTTTTTTTAACATTTTTTATCTTTATTGTTCAGTTTATTAATTACATTGTTCCCTTTTTTTTCACTCTATAGTTCCCCTCCACCTGGTACCCATCCCACCCTCTGCCCTCACCCCCCTCCACTGTCCTCTCCCATAGTTGCATGATTTTTGTCCAGTCTCTTGCTGCACTTCCCACACCCCCTTTCTCCCCAAGAGTTGTAAGTCCATTCCCTCTCTACGTCCGTGATTCTGTTACATTCACCAGTTTATCCTGTTCATCAGCTTATTAATTCACTTGATTTTTAGATTCATTTGTTGATAGATGTGTATTTGTTGTTCCTAATTTACACTTTTATCTTTTTCTTCTTCCTCTTCTTAAAGAATATCTTTCAGCATTTCATATATTGGTTTGGTGGTGATGAACTCCTTTAGCTTTTTCTTATTTGCGAAGCACTTCATCTGACCTTCAATTCTGCATGATAGCTTTGCTGGATAGAGTAATCTTGGTTGTAGGTTCTTGCTGTTCATCACTTTGAATATTTCTTGCCACTCCCATCTGGCCTGCATCGTTTCTGTTGAGAAATCCGTTGACAATCGTATGGGTGCTCCCTTATAGGTAACCATATGTTTTTCTCTTGCTGCTTTTAATATTCTCTCTTTGTCTTTTGCTCTTGGCATTTTAATTATGATGTGCCTTGGTGTGGTCCTCTTAGGGTTCCTATATATTGGGGTTCGGTGTGCTTCTTGGACTCCTAAGTCAATTTCTTTCACCAGGTGTGGGAAGTTTTCGGTCACTATTTCTTCAAATAGATTTTCATTGTCTTGCTCTCTCTCTTTTTCTGGCACCGCTATAATTCAGATGTTGGTATGCTTGAGGTTGTCCCAGAGGCCCCTTACATTATCTTCAATTTTTTGGATTCTTTTGGTTTCTTGCTTTTTCAGCTGAGTGGATTTTACCTCTTTGTATTTCAAATCTTGAACTTGGTTCTTGGGGTGCTCCAGAGCACTTTTAGGTCTTTGTATAATATTTATTTATTTATTTATTTATTTATTTATTAAATAAAAAAAATTTTTTTTAATTGTTCAGTTTATTAATTACATTGTTTCCCCTTTTTTATCCCCCTATATCTTCCCTCCACCCTGTACCTATCCCACCCTCCGCCCTCATCTCCCCCTCCCCAATGTCCTCTCCCATTGTTGCAAGATTTTTGTCCAATCTCTTGCTGTACTTCCAACAACACTTTTCTCCCCAAGAATTGTCAGTCCATTCCCTCTCTATGTCCATGTTTCTGTTATAGTGACCAGTTTATCTTGTTCATCAGCCTATCAGTTCACTTGATTTTTATGTTCATTTGTTGATAGATGTGTATTTGTTGTTCATAATTTATATTTTTACCTTTTTCTTCTTCCTCTTCTTAAAGAATATCTTTCAGCATTTCATATAATACTGGTTTGGTGGTGATGAACTCCTTTAGCTTTTTCTTATCTGCGAAGCACTTTATCTGATCCTCAATTCTGAATGATAGCTTTGCTGGATAGAGTAATCTTGGTTGTAGATTCTTGCTCTTCATTATTTTGAATATTTCTTGCCACTCCCGTCTGGCCTGCATCGTTTCTGTTGAGAAATCCGCTGACAATCGTATGGGTGTTCCCCTGTAGGTAACCCACTGTTTTTCTCTTGCTGCTTTTAATATTCTCTCTTTATCTTTTGCTCTTGGCATTTTAATTATGTCTCGGTGTGGTCCTCTTTAGATTCCTATATTTTGGGGTTCTGTGTACTTCTTGGGCTTTTAAGTCAGTTTCTTTCACCAGGTGGGGAAAGTTTTCAGTCACTATTTCTTCAAGTAGGTTTTCATTAACTTGCTCTCTCTCTTTTTCTGGCACCCCAATAATTCGGATGTTGGCTTGCTTGAGGTTGTCCCAGAGGCCCCTTACGCTATCTTCAATTATCTGAATTCTTTTTGTTTCTTGCTTTTCCAGCTGAGTGGATTTTGCTTCTTTGTATTTCAAATCTTTGACTTGGTTCTTGTGGCCCTCTGGACTGCTTTTAGGACTTTGTGTAATATTTTTTATTTCAGCCTGTGTATGCTTGATTTCTAGTTGGTCCTTTTTTTTATCTGTGAGGGTCTGGTTTGTATCCTCAGAGGTCTTGCACATTTCCCTGAGGGTCTCATTCATTTCTTTGTAAGTATAATTCATCTCCTTGTAAATCTCATTCATTTGCTGGTTGGTCTTGTTTATTTCCTGGTTGGTCTTGTTTATTTCCTGGTAATTCTCATTAAGTTGATCGGCCTTTTGTAGGAGCCTCTTGAAAAGCCTTATAACCGTGGTTTTGAACTCTATGTCTTGTCGTCTTTTCTCCTCCATTTCTTTCACACCTGATTTCTTTCCATGTCTCTGCATGGTGGCTGCTTTATGTGGTGGATATCCTCAAAGGGACAGTGGCTCAGTCTCCCCAGTTACCTGAGGTGGGTACTCTTACTGCAATCCTTTATGGGTTGTATTCAGTGTTTTTGAATTTAAACCCAGCTTTTTGTTGTTAGCCCTAGGAGGGTTTGACCTCCAGGCCAATGGTCTGTGAAGCTCAGCTGTGCTCAGGTTGGATGGGCGGAGTCTCCGGGCCAAGCAGACAGCGTTAGCTCCGCCCTATGCGGCCCCAGGGGCTCTGTGCCGGGGGCAATGGCTGCCAGCACCTCTGAGAGAGAGCCGCTGTGGAGCTCCACCGGCTGCCGGGGAATTCAGACTTTCCCCAAATGACTTTGCATGCGCAATGTCTCACCCAGGGTCGTAAAACAAAGCAGTCTGACGGTTTTCCGAATGAGAGACAAGTCGCGGTGCGCTCTCTGCGCCGTCACGCAGCCGAGCTGTTCGCGGGAGAGCTGCCTTCTCCACAAGCCGGCAGACCCGGCAGCACCCGAGCTTCGGCGTGCCCTCCCACTGTCCAGTTTTCACCCCGTGTGATAGTGGGTTCCCTGGACTTCGCCCAGAGCTGGAGAATCTGTCCAGTGGGACGCCCCTGTCTCCCCGTTCGAGAAACCTGGCCGGTTTTCAGCCGCCCGCCCTCTCCGCGGCGCGCACTCCAAACCTCTCTCTGCGCGCGAATCTTTCAACACCGTCCGCCGCCGCTCCTCCGAGTCACAGTGTCTTATCTTTACTTTTATTTGTGGAATTTTCACTCGGCGAGCGTTCTGGTGATTCTGGAAGGTGTTTGTTCCTTCGTTAAGTTGTAGTATTAAAATTGCTGATTATGACGGCAAGATAGGTGTTTTGCCTTTGCCGCCATCTTAGTTCTTCTCCTGTATAATATTTTTTATTTCAGTCAGTGTATGCTGAATTTCTGGTTGGTCCTTTTTCATATCCTTGAGAGTCTCCTCTATATCCTTGAGGGTCTCCTTCATTTCCTTGTAGGACTCATTCATTTCCTTTGCGGTCTTGCTTATTTCCTTATAGGCCTCGACCTTTTGTTGGAGCCTCTTGAAAAGCCCTATAACTGTGGTTTTGAATTCCATGTCCAGTCGCTTTTTTCCTCCATTTCTTTCACATCTGATTTCTTTCCATGTCTCTGCATGGTGGCTGCTTCCCTGAGTTGGTCAATTAGCTTTGTGTGGTAGACTTCCTACAAGGGACAGTGGCTCAGCCTCCCCAGTTACCTGAGGTGGATATGGGTTGCACAGTCTCGCTGAAGTTAAGCTCAGGTTAATCGTTGTTAGCACTTAGAGGGGTTGACCTCCAGGCCAATTGTCTGTGAAGCTCAGCTGTGCTCAGGTTGGATGGGCGGAGTCTCCGGGCCAAGCAGACAGCATTAGCTCCACCCTATGCAGCCCCAGGGACTCTGTTCTGGGGGCAATGGCTGCCAGCACCTCTGAGAGAGAGCCGCTGCCAAGCTCCACCGGCTGCCGGGGAATTCAGACTCTCCTCAAATGAGTCTGCACACCCAACGTCTCACCCAAGGTCATAAAACAAAGCAGTCTGACGGTTTTCCGAATGAGATAGCAAGTCGCAGAGCGCTCTCTGTGCGGTCACGCAGCTGAGCTGTTCGGGCAAGCTGCCTTCTCCACAAGCCGGCAGACCCGGCAGCACCCGAGCTTCAGTGTGCCCTCCCACTGTCCAGTTTTCACCCCGTATGATAGTGGGTTGGTTCCCTGGACTTTGCCCAGAGCTGGAGTATCAGTCCAGTGGGATGTCTTTGTCTCCCCGTTCGAGAAAACTGGCCAGTTTTCAGCCGCCCGCCCTCTCCGCTGGTGCGCGCTCCAATCCTCTCTCCGCAGGAATCTTTCAACGCTGTCCGCCACCGCTCCTCCGAGTTACAGTGTCTTATTTTCACTTTTATTTGTGGAATTTTCACTCAGCCAGCTTTCTGGTGATTCTGGAAGGTGTTTGTTCTTTTGTTAAGTTGTAGTATTAAAACTGCTGAGTATGATGGCAAGATAGGTGTTTTACCTATGCCGCCATCTTGGTTCTCCGTAAGACATCAGCAGTACCTGTAACTTGATATCACATTACCATTGTTGCAGGTATTTTGCAATATTGTTTACATTAGTCATTACTTCAAAGTAACAGCAGTGATTAGACCTATCATAGGATCTTGTTATTAAATCTTTGAAGAAATAAATATATAAATAAATGTCATAATTTAACATCTTGATAACGGGGTTTTACACTTCTTATAGCAAGAAAAGCTGCAATATGAGTACACAAAAGCAAAGCCAAGAAAAACATAAAGGGAAAACTTCAAAAGGATTTGAAAAATGAGGACATACAAGCCTCAGCACACAGAAAATCCACTGCCTTGTGCTATCTTAAAATCTCACAAAGTAATTCTTATTAAAAACTTTAAACTTTTTAAATCCTCACCCAAGGATACGTTTTTATTGATTTCAGAGAGGAAGGAGGAGAGAGAGAGAGAAGCACTGGTGTGTGTGTGAGAGAGCGAGACAGAGAGAGGGGGAGAGAGTCATTGGGGTGTGTGTGTGTGTGTGTATGTGCATGACAGAGAGAGGTGGGGGCATTGGTGTAAGAAATATTGCCGCCCCTAGGCACCCAACCAGGATCGAACCTGAAAGCTAGGCATGTGCCCTGACCAGAAATTGAATATGCAACCTTTTGGTGTATGGGACAATGTTCCAACAACTAAGCTACCTGGCCAGGGAAAAACTTTGAAAAGATTGAAAAGCACAGTATCTTTGATCCTGTTTGATCCTGAGATGACTTCTAATCATCCACTCAGGAATCCTCTACCAGTGAGGAGTGCAAACAGCCTCAGTGAGGACGGAGCCAACTTCCCTAGGGCTCACCTATGCTCTACAATGTTCCAACCACATAACAGGAACTCCATAAATGTGTGACTGGGACTAACTCGGGTGTGTTTTATACTTTCACACAAGTATTCATTTTTCCTCATTCTGTATTTACTGTAAGTACCTTCAGAGAAATAGTCTTGTCTGTAAATCTTATGTTACAGACTAGATGCCTGGTGCATGAAATTTGTGCAGGGCCTGCACCCTCTCCAATCTGGGACCCCTCGAAGGATGTCCAACTGCCGGTTTACAAGGATTAAGCCTAAACTGGCAGTTGGACATCCTTCTCACAATCTGGGACAGCTGGCTCCAGCCACTCACTTGCCTGCCTGCCTGCCTGATTGCCCCTAACCACTCTGCCTGCTGGCCTGCTTGCCCCAAGTGCCCCCCTGATAGCCTGATCACCCCCAACTGCCCCCCAACCCCCAACTGCTGGCCTGCTTGCCCCCAACTGCCCCCCGCTGCTCGCTCCCACCTCCCCTCCCCACTGACCTGCTCACCCCCAACTGCTGGCCTGCTCACTCCAAACTGCTCCCCAGCCCCATTGTCCTGATCACCTCCAACTGACCCCCACTGACAGCCTGCTCACCCCCAAATGGCCCCCCTGCTGGTCTGCTTACCTCCAATGGCCCCTGCTGTCCCATCCTGGCCTGATCAACCCCTAGCCACCCAAGGTCATAGCCCCTCCTTTTTTTCTCCCCCCCCTTTTTTTCAACGTCTCCTTGAGTGGAGGCCAGGGCTCACTGGAAGCAAGTATCTAGGATTTATTTATCTTCTATAATTGAAACTTTGTAGCCCTGAGTGGAGGCCAGGGTTGGCCAGGGCAGGTGGGAAGCTTGGCTTCCTCCATCACCGGGGGCAACCTAAGCCACCTGCTTGCTCCAGCTCCATGGCCAGCCACCATCTATGGTTGGGTTAATTTGCATACTTGCTCCTGATTAGCTGGTGGGCATGGCCTGGCATAGCAGAGTGATGGTTAATTTGCATGATTCTTTTTTATTAGTGTAGATGAGGAGATGGGCCTGAAGGTTAGTGCCTTACCTGGGCCCATCCAGGAGACATGAGTCAGGACTCAGTAACTCACTCTGCCCCCGTAGCTTGGCACTTTCCCAAGCTAAACTGCTTTATGCACATTTCAAGCCGACACTGGAAGGCTGATTATTGGAGATAATGTACACTCAAATTGCTTGATTTTGTAGTTATAAATTTGGTCTATGTAGAAAGAGAAACTAAGGCATGGGTTGAGTTGAATCAAACTTTAAGAGAAAATACTTCTCTTTTCTGGTTCCTTGTTCCCTATAGGATGCTAACTCAGTGACTCAGAGTGGGGAGGCCACATGCTCACCCCAGGCCTGGCTTTCTAATGCCTCTCATCAGAATGATGGCCATCTGGGTACAAAGTCATGAGCTCTAAAGGCCTAGAAGATGCTCACGGTAGATTCCTTCCTCCCCACAAGAGGTGGGTTCAGTGGACACCTGCTGACCTGAGCACTCTCTCCTCCTGGCTCCCATCTGACCCAACAAAGGCAACAAAAGCATTTCTCACACAAACCCACCCTGTCGGTCCAGCCCGGCCTGAGTTGGAAAGGCTGGGCATTTGTTTGTCTATAATCACCTTTGGAATCTCTGGTAAAATGAAAGCAGACTATTCCAATCTTTAACAGTACTTGTTTTGTACCCATGAGGACCATCCTTCCCATTTAAGATTTATTATTTCTTTTTTCCATTTAAAGTCCTAATGGATTTAGTAGCCATGAGTCATCTGATTTATACTGATGCCAACTTCCTCTTATTATACTTTTCTGGTCTGATTTCCTTTCTTTGCAGCTAATTCTGGCAATCTCAAATCTATAGCTCCTGGAATTGAGTTGGACTCCATCTCTGTCAGGGAGAGCGAGAGCGAGAGCGAGAGAGAAAGAGGGAGGGAGGGAGGGAAGGGAGAGAGGAAAAGGGAGGGAGAGGGAGAGAGAAAGAGAGAGAGAGGGAGGGAGGGAGAGAGGGAGGGATGGAGGGAGGGAGAGAGCGAGAGAGGGAGAGAGAGAGAGAGAGAGAGAGAGAGAGAATTCATGTACAGAAGACAAGCCTTCTGGGACAAACCCATAGCTAACATAATAGTCAATGGTGAAAGGTTGAAAGCTTTCACTGATAAAATCAGGAACAAGACAAGGGTGTTGTTCTTAAAACTCCTATTCAACATAGTACTGGAAGTCCTAGCCAGAGCAATTTGGCAAGAAAAAGAAACAATAGGCATCTAAATTGGAAAGGGAAAAGAAAAACTGTCTCTGTTGGTAGATGATAGGATCTTAGAAAATCTTAAACACTATACCAAAAACCAGTAAGGACTGATAAATGAATTCAGTAAAGATGCAGGATATAAATTAACATACAGATGTCCGTTACATTTCTATACAGTAACTCAGAAATAGAGTCAAATGGTGGTTGCCAGTGGCTGGGAGTGGAGGTATGGGAATATGCTGGTGGACGATGAGTAAGTTCTGGAGATCTCATGTACAGCACGGTGCCCATAATGAACAACAGTGTATTATGTACTTGAAAGTTGTTATGACAGTGTCTTAAATGTTAATTTATTTGAGGGGATGGAGGTGTTAACTGATCATTTCTTAGTATATATGTGTGTCAAATCATGCTGTACATCTTAAACGTACATGTTATATGTTCAATAATAGTTCAATGAAGCTGGGAAAAATAATGAGGTTTTTAAAAAAACAAGAGATCAAAGTATGGGGAAGAAAATTATGTGCTCAAATCTGTAGGCAATTTGAAAAATTTTATAAAACATAGATTGAGATATCCAATTAATATAATTAATAGATTGTAAAACATCACATCAAGGCAATTTCAGTTTACTTCAATATTTCCAGTACCCACCTGGCACCATACCTAGTTATCACAATATTACTGCTATATTCCCTATGCTTACTTTATAGGAATCTGACATTCGTGTTCCGGGTCTGTATTAGGTTTTTAATTATCCCTGCTATTTTTTAACACACATACACACATAAGTATAGAGTTATTTAAAATGTTGGGGGAAAGATTCACAGACTGAGTATAGGGACAGGCAGAAAAGATAGCAGTGGAGATCTCTGGTGGTCCAACATTCCATTTATCTGCCTTATTTTTCAGAGTTTCGGGGAAATGAGATGTAAATTGATGTATAGAGTGGTAGACCCTGGATTCAAGAAACTAAAGCAGTGCTACTGATTTATAATCTAAATGGTCCGTGAATGTTATTTAGAAACCTGACCTGCCAGTAAGTCCAGGTAAATGGATATACTCATCAAACTCCTAGGTTGAAGTTAATTGCAAACCAGGAGGAACATATGTTGAAGATAGTTTTTGGCCAGGACCCACATGCAGAGATATCCTCCACACGGAGCCCTTATGCCAAAGAATGAGTAAAGAGAGGGGAGACATGGAGAGCATGTGGCAGGGGGCAGGGGTCCAGCCAGCCTTCCTTCCAGCATCAGCACATTTGCTCTGCCCTTCCGAAATGCCCATTTACATCTCTCCTGGACCAGTCCAATCTTCCCATATGACTGCCTATCAGAGAGTCTCAGCTTTTCCTTGTTAATTAAACAGCATGTCAATTAACAACATTTATGTTGCTAATTTTCCTACTTTCTCCCTCAACCACAGAACTTATGAATATTGCAGGGTATCAACAACTCTTTTTCCAATAGTGTCTGCTTTTCTGAATCCATGTGTAGCAAAAGTTAACCTGAGCTGCAGAGGTCAGCTAGTCTGTAGGTAAAAATGTTAAGTAAATGGAACCAATTAGTACTCCTAAACCCAAACAAACTTTATACTCAACTGCCACCTTCAAAAATAGGTGCCCACATCCGAACTTGCATATTTCTACTCTATCATCTTAGCAGTCCTCCCCTTCATTTTCCACCTCCCACGACGCGCCCCCCCCTCAAAAGAGTACCCAGCAATTACTTGTCTACATTCAGTGAGAATGGCACAAGATGCTCTAAATTTCATCATCACACTGAGAACCTGCTACAAGGAACACTTGGATGTCATTGATAATCTTTACTCTCACAGCTTTAATCTTTAGTCCTGACATATAAATTCGAAGTCATCCAGAATAAGAGGTTTGTGTTAGCAGTTCATTTTTTTGGACAAATTCTTGTAAACCCAGACACACTTTTTCTCTAGCGCCTTACAGTCCTCCCAGGGAGGTCACAGCCCACCACCCTCCCACTAGCACACCAAACAACCCATAATGATGGTGCCTTTTTTGCAAGCTCCTTAGCCTCAGGCTTGACCTTCTTGAAACCATTCTTGGAACCATCTCCACACAGATCCCTCTCGCTTCTCCTCACAGAAAACTCATCTTTCCAGTGATCCCACATCAACAGTGAAGCAAAAGCGCTTGGCTCTCCTGGGGATCAGCATGAGCATAACTAAGCGAGCTGAAACATACCCATGGGCTCGTGTGGACACTGTCTGACATGGGTGCCTGGACAGGAGCCCCAGCCCACTTCATGTCCTCTCCTCCCTGCTGTGAATACCTGTGCAGAAGGCCCTGGCTGCATCAATGAAAGTTAGGAGCACCTGTTGGACCATCCTCCACGTGCGATTTTCCTAGAGCAGTGATCGGCAAACTTATTAGTCAACAGAGCCAAATATCAACAGTACAACGATTGAAATTTCTTTTGAGAGCCCAAATTTTTAAATTTAAACTTCTTCTAACGCCACTTCTTCAAAATAGACTCCCCCAGGCCGTGGTATTTTGTGAAAGAGCCCCACTCAAGGGGCCAAAGAGCTGTATGTGGCTTGTGAGCTGCAGTTTGCTGACCACAGTCCTAGAGGATGTGGGGCCCTCCGTCTCTTTTCCTGCTTTGTTTTCCTTCACAGCACTGCTAACTCTATGTGTGCAGTTGTCTAGGAGTGCATCATTGTTGTCCCTACCTGATAGCAAGCACACTGCTAGCTCTACTTGCACAGCTCATACATACATTCATGTTTGGGTTGTGCACCGTCTGGTGCCCCCACCTGACTGTAAGCTCTGTGAGAAAGAGGGATTGTGTTTTGGTCATTGTATCCCAATTGTGGTGCAGCGTGCCTGGGCACATAGTAAGCCCTTTCAGATACCGGATGAATAAATGAATGGCCACAAGCAGGAAAGTGGAACACTGGGATGTGTGGGCACTGGGAAAGCAGACAAAGGCTGTTGTTTGACAAAAATTATTGGGGCACAAAAACTCTCTGTCCCATAAAAATCTACCGGAAGAATGGGGTCAATTTGATTCTATAACTTAACCAGTACTCTTTGGTTAGTTCTAATGGTGCCCGTAGGGACTAATCTTTAAGATTTTGTCTTACAAAGCCCTCCATTTTTCACTAGAAGTGTGTATGGCCACTACTATGTCCATATCTGGGTTCAAATATGCAAGCTGGGGACTGACTAGGTGTGGCTTTAAGAGGGTGGCACCACACCTGGAGGTGGAGAGCTTTCTGTGGCGTTGACTAGGTGCCAGTTCTTATTCAGACCCTGGGCCTAGGCTCTGACCTCTTGCTGCTGGCCTCACTGGCCTGGGATCCTGAACCCTGTGCCGTGCTTCAGAACCTTGACCTCCAGGCCGAGGTTCTATCCTCTGGCTCTGCTGTCCTCCTGGGACTGCAATCCCCTTCTGTGTAGACCTGAGAGCCTGCTCTCCCCCGACTCCAGAAGACTTCTCTGGCCTGGCCGCCACATGGCTCACACAGCCTACAGTACTGGTGCCTGACTCCCCAACAACCACACTGCTCAAACCATAGGTGTGAGATCATCAGCAATGTTTCAGCTAGAGAGCGCCCTGTGACCCAATTCTGGCCAATAGGTTTGTTAGCTCCTGGCAGCTTTTCTTGCTCCAAAAGAGATTCAAGAAGAGATGCCCATTTCTTCCTCTCGATACCACATGTTTGGATGTGAAGGCTGGACCTGCTGTGGTCACCCTACCACCCACCTGAGCTGCAGAGGTCAGCTATGGAGGAAGCCACTCCAGGAGGAAGGCAGAGCTCCCAGCGGTGCAGAGAGGTGGACCTGAACAAGCCTGAGGGACCCCACTCGCCTGCAGCCAGCCCTACCCCAGGGCTTCTCCACAGGAGACAGTCTGTCCTTGCTCAGGTCCAGTTTGAGCCGAGATGTGCTGTGCTTGCGGCAGAGAGCATGCCTTTCCCCACCACTGCAGGAAGGTCCTGGTGTCCCCCGAGAACTGCAGCCACAGCCTTCCAGAGTCATGCAACCAGAGTTCACTTCCACTTTCCCAGCTAAGAAAACGTGGGACTGGTCCACAGCCCTGGTTTCCAACCTTTCACGCATGAGGACTTTCCTTTGAGATACTATTCACATGTCATGTAAGCCACCTTTTGAACCAGCTTCAAGTACAATTCAGTGGCTCTTTAAATACACTGACTCTTAGGGCACTGTCACCCTTACCTAATTGTAGAACATTTTCATCCTCCTCAAAGAATGCATTAAACAGTCACTCCTTAGCCATCCTCCTCTCTCCAGCCAGGAATCTGCTTTCTGTCTCTTTGGATTTGCTTATTTTGGACATTCTATATAAATGGAATCAGATAATATGTGGCCTTTTTTATCTGGCTTCTTTCACTCAGCATAACACTTTCCAGGTTCATTCAATGTTGTACCATGTGTCAGCACTTCATTCTTTTTTATGGCTGAATAATATTCCACTATATGGATATGTCATGTTTTGTTTATCCACTCATCATTTGGGGGGCATTTGGGTTGTTTCCACTCTTTTTTTTTTTACTGTTGTGAATAATAGTGTGATAAACACTTGTTTGAACACTATTTCAGTTCACTTGGATATATAAATAGGAGTGGAGTTACTGAGTCACTCCATTCCACGTTTAACTTTTTTTTAGAAACTACCAAATTGCTGTCCACAGCAGTGAGGTCTTCTTTTTTTGTTTCTTCAAAAACAAGGAAAACACATATAACATAACTTTTACCATCAGAACCACTTTTAGTGTACAGTTCAGTAGTGTTAAGTATATTCACACTGCTGTGACACAGACCTCCAGAACCCTCTGTCTTGCAGAACTGAAACTCTACGCCTATTAAACACCCTCTCTTGCCCCTCCCTACCACCACTGGCAACTCCCATTTTATGGTCTGTCTTTATGAATTTGACTGATTTGTCCCTTTGTGACTAGTTTACTTCATGTAGCACCCATGTTGTAGATGGGGTAAGGATTCTTTCCTTTTTAAGGTCGCATAGTTTTCCCTTGTATGGATATACCATATTTTATTTATCCAATCATCTGCCAATGGACATTTGGGTTGTTTCCACCTCTTGGATATCATAAATTGTGCTGCTGTAAAGGGTGTGCAAATATTTGAGATCTCTTTCATTTCTTTTGGAGCTATACCCAGAAGGGAACAAATACTTCTTTTTAACATGAAAAACTTTGTGGATCTCTAACAGTTTGGTGTTTTGCCCCATCCATTCCCTCTGGAATGTGAATTATGCCTTTGTCCAGCATCTCTATGCTGTATGCTGCAGACACTCCTGACTGTTAGTCACCTACTGTCATCCCAATGACCAGACCCACTGTGGTGCTATCACAGTGTTTATGTACAAGTCACCCTTATTTTACTTAATAATAGTCCCCTAATCATTCACACTTTTATTACATTATAATTGTTCTACTTTATTAGTTATTGTTGTTAATCACTTACTGTACCTAATTCATAAACTAAACTTTATAAGTCTGTATGTAGAGGAGCAAAACAGTAACTCTAGGGCTTGCTACTATCTGCAGTTTCAGGGATCCACTGGGGGTCTTGGAACGTGTCCCCTGTGGATAAGGGTGGTTAGCACTGCATTTTTTTGAGTTCTCTGCATTCTGAGACAGTGTAAGTCAATGGAGTTTATTTAAATAGAGGGTTTAAAAATTTCAGACATAGTAACTGTAATGTAATAAACTCAATAAAAGCTCTCGTTTCTCTGTAGTTATTCTTATTGTAGCATTATTCTACAAAGTTAGTACATGTTTCATCCTATAAAATCCAACCACTGGAGAGTTGATTTAAATTCAGTTCACATGTTTATGTAATAAGAAAAAACTGCTGATGAATAGTGCAACCCTTTGAGTAAAACCATAAAAAAACAAAAGAGTCATCTGTTCCAAGAGGCTGCGGCGGGCAGATGTGCAGAGCAGTGTCTGGAGGGGAAATTGATAGCTCCACTTCCTTCCTCCCCTCCTTCCATCTGATAAGAGGAGCTCTCCCTGTGTGGAGGGGAGCGACAGTCTTGTAAGGAGGCGGGAGGCCAGTGAAGGGAGAGGGAGCAAGAGGGGTGCTCAGAAGCTCATCAATCACACCTGATTTCTGCATCTGCTCTGGAACCAGATGTGCCAACACTCCCTCCAAGCCAGTCACAGCAGCCTGGGCACTGGAGAAAAGCCAGGCTTTTAGCGCTTTCCTTCTCCCTCCCAAACTGAAGGCGTCCAGCCCGGCGCCTATGACATATGGAGGTCCATATGCTCCCTCCCTTGGCAGAGCAGCGAGCCTTTGACTTGCTACCTGTTAGCCTCATGCCTTCCTCTGGTGCCCATCTTCATGAAAAAAGAACTCAGAGACTGAGTTCCTGACAAGGCCCACAACTTCTAGGACACAAAGTGCTGGGTCACACACATCATATTCTGTGTTCATTGGGAGGTTCTGGGAAACATTTCTTAAAATGTACATGGTTGTGTTCCTATTGATCATCCTAATATACACATAGCCACAGGCTTCAGGGGAAATGTTTAATTTATACTACATTCAACAGGAACACTGGTAGTGGAGCCACCACTAAGCAATCAAGAACAAGGCAGTTCTTTGTGCTTGAGAGGACAAATGAGATAAACATGCAAATCTATTTACATTTATTTTTAGCTAATAAAAAACACCAGATGAATTAAGCTTTATCCCTGTTTGTGGACTGTCTTGTCTGCCAGTAGGATAGTTGGACAGCCGGACATCCCTCTCACAATCCAGGATTGCTGGCTCCCAACTGCTCGCCTGCCTTCCTTCCTGATTGCCCCCAACCGTTTCTGCCTGTAAGCCTGATCACCCCCTAAACACTCCCCTGAGAGCATGATTGATACCTAACTGCTCCCTGCCAGCCTGTTTGCCCCTAACTGCCCTTCCTTGCAGGCCTTCCCCCCCCCCCCCCGCCCACTGCTCTCCCCTGCAGGCCTGGGTCCTCCCCAACTGCCCTTCCCTGCAGGCCTGGTTGCCCCCAACTTCCCTCCTCTGCCAGCCTGATCACCCCTAACTGCCCCCCCCCTCCTGGCCTGATCACCCACAACTGCCCTCACTTGCAGGCCTGGTCCCTCCCAACTGCCTTCCCCTGCTGCCATCTTGTGTCTACATGGGGGCAGACACCTTTGACCACATGGGAGCAGCCATCTTGTGTGTTGGAGTGATGGTCAATTTGCATATTACTCTTTTGTTAGCTAGGATAATGATTAGCAAGACATTGAAGTAGGGCTATCCCATTACAGGTCTTTCAACTGTATCTAACACTTTAATATCCATTTTATAATTTATATAATGTGAGGATTGTATAAGGTGTAATTTGAAATGAATATATACTTATTGGGGTACAGGCACAAACCAATCTTTAAATTGATGGGCTGCATGATCAAGTCTGAGCCCCCTCCATGATCGCAGAGCATCACTTGTCAGGGGAGGCAGACTGTGCTCAACTGGGCAACTGTCCGCTGGCAGATGGAGAGTCCTTCACCATGAAGCCTCAGCTAAAAAATTATTATACTGCCACTGTTGCTGGCCTGTCAACAGAGCTGGGGACTGCCAACCGATGCCTAGTGCCCTGAGGTGCTGCCTGCTTGTAATGGGTTGAATTGTGTCCTCTGCCCCAGGTTCCTATGGTAATGGCCTAGTCCCAGTCCCCAGAATGTGACCTTATTTGGAAGTTGTTACAGACATAATTAGTTAAGATGAGGCCATACTAAAGTTGGGTGAGCCCCTAATCCACTATGTCTGGGGTGCTTATGGAAAGGGAAACTGGACGCAAATAGGCACAGGGAGAATGCCAGGTGAAGGTTACAGTCATGCTGCCACCAGCTGAGGAGCTACCAGCAGCTACAGCAGAGGCCTGAATAGATCCTCCCTGATGTTTCAGAGGAAGCACGGCCCTACTGACACCTTGACCTGGAACTTCAGGCCTCCAGAGCTGGAAGGAACAAATTTCTATAGTTTAAACCACCAGTTTGTGGTTCTTTGCACGCAGCCCTGGGAAGCAGACACACTAGAGAGAGGCTTCTAGAGAGGCAGCCAGCCTAGGAGAAGGCTATGCCCACTAAAACAGGATGAGAATGGGTTACTCTGAGCCTTTAAGGAGCTTCGGAGAGCGGGCCTGCCATTAGGACGAACTGCAGACTGTAAGCGCAGACACTCGCCCTCCCTAGCAGCCTCTCCGATGCCACCAGCGTGCTCCCAGCCAACTCGGGTGCCTTCATGCTGGTGCCTGTGCTGTTCTGACAAGCCCCATTCTGCTTAATGCACTTCCTCAGGCTCTGGCACTATACGTTATTCCTGCTTGGAACATGCAGATCTATTTATATTTATTTTTCCTGCTCTGGCCCTGGAATTAACCACTTCTCCATGAAATCCTGGTTCCCTTGATTGGTGTTTCAGACCAAGATTTGAGCCCTCAGGATGCTTATGGGTACATGGGTGTCAATATATTTTTTTTTTTTTAGGTCTTTTCAGTGAACACAACTGGGAATAATAGGTGTGCATACTATCCTCCCCATTTAGATCTATTTCTACATATATCTATTATCCATCCATCCATTCATGCATCAATCCATCCAATCACCTACCCATCTACCTATCCATCCATCATCCACCCTACCACCCATCATCTATCATCCATCCACCCACCTATCCATCCATCTATTTAAAACTAGGAGATCATACTAATACTTCCAATTCCAACTCAATACCACAAAGTTCATTTTCATCTTCTCTCTTGCCTATTTGAAATCTCTTTCCCTGACAGTGAGCAACTTGGCTCTCACTACCCATAATATATTTACTTATTTGTTCAATCTTAGTATACACATCAAGCAATTTCAGAATTGCTAACCCACCATACTCCTGTAAGAAACACATTTACTAACTGGAGTATACCATTTATGATTTTTTAAAACCTTATAGTATTTGATCAAAATACTGTATCCAAAGTAACTCAGGTTTTTCTTTTTCCCACTCCTTTCAATTGGTTATAGTAACTATGTAAACATCTGTATTACAGTTAGGGTCATCTGTTAATGCTTGTATCCCATTTCAGGTCTTTCTCACATGATGGGTGGTTTGAACTATATGCTTATTTTTGGGTATGTGAAACTGACTACAATCCTAATCAGAGCTGTAAAGAGCTGAGCTCAGCCCACTCCTAGTCCATACCTAAACTCTTCCATTTCTAGTTCATTCTTCATGTCACCTATCCTGTTTTATCTTGTACCAAGCCAGATTCATGTTTGGGCTTTGTACTTGACAGAACGTCAGTACATGTTCGACACTAAACTGTTTTCTTTAGTAGCTCCTACTGAGCCCTAATTTCCATGCTATGTCTGCAACTTCTTTACAACTTGCTCAACCAAAGGCTTTGAGGAAAATCACGCTTTCCTTAATTGGGTTGGTTCTAAGATTGAAACCAGCAGCCACTCAGGAAAGTATCATATATATATATATATATATATATATATATATATATATGTGCCTAAGTGACCGTCACAACCAAATGACCGGAATGACAGAACAGCTGGCTGACCAGTCACTATGATGAGCACTGACCACCAGGGGCCATATGCTCAATGCAGGAGCTGCCCCTGGTGGTCAGTGTGCTCCCACAGCCAACCTGCTCCTCTCCCGGGCCAGCCAGCCAACCTTCCACGGCCTCTCCCCCCCGATAGGCTTCGATCACCAGCCAGGCCGAGGGACCCCACCCATACATGAATTCGTGCACTGGGCCTCTTGTTAGTTAATAATAGTGAAGCCTATTGCTCCTCTTGGATGTGAAGGGCCACAGGTAACTAGAAGTCAGCTGGACAGAAATTCTCGAGCAACATTGTCATATTTCTGCTACACCCCTCCTCCTGCTTTTTAAAAAAAATGTTATCACCTCAAAATAATTTGACAACATGGGAAATTATTTGTAAATCTCTGAAAATATAAGATTGAAAGATTTAAGAGTAGTATAAATATTTGCAATAAAAATTATAAATAAAAGCCATGGTATTAGTACTTTTGTCACAGAACAACCTCTTTAGTGCTCCAGTTGTTCATTGTCCCTGTAATCAGTACTTGATTATCAGATTAATGAGGAAGGGAGCCACCAGAGACCAGTGGGTAAACATAAAGCCAGTTTAAAAAACCATGGGAAGAAAAGCCAAGTGTTTTGCAAGGGAGGAAACTGGCACCTGAGGCCATGTACTTGTTTTCATATCCAGAGAACACTTGAATCCAAACCTGAAAACATACAAACTTCAGGATGAGGGATGTGGATGTGGAAGTCACACACCATGACGTTTCCAAGAGAATAATTAAATGTTTGGCAAATTCTGCAGGAAAGATAGGCCCTTCCATATGTGAAGTGTCTCCAGTCACTGAAACCTTGTTTTATCCTGACAATTAGACCACCTACTCATGTAAGGCTGCACAGGCAGGATTAAGGGCTTGAGGAATATGGAAACGGTTATGGGCAACCCCATAATTTATCTGTTTATTTTATAAGGGGATCCAGATTCACAGTCTATGTTGATCCTAGAAATATTCTGCCAATTCAGGGGACTTCAGTAACATATTAGAAGGAGGGGTATCCAAGTCAAGACAGACTCAAGGCTGACTCCTGTCCTGTCCACTGTCAGCCGTGTATCACTGGGTTGGAGAGCCTCATAAGCCTTGGTTTCTTCATCTCCCATGGTCACGCATAGGTGTGTGTAAGCTTTAAACTCTACGTGAAGCACTCAGCAGTGCCCAGCACAAAGCAGGCACACCACTGGTTAAGCACAGCCTCGTGGCTAAGGGTGAGGACTCTGGACCCAGCCGCCACTGCTAGGATGCTTGCTCAGCCACTCATTACTATGTGAGCTTTGAAAAGTTACTTGCCCTCTCTAAGCTGCTGGAACAGGGCCAGACTCGTTGTACTCTAAAACATTAGGGAGGATGACTAACTAGAACTGTTCAAACAGCCCAGGAAAACAGGGGGAGAGCCTGGTGGTGGAAGTAAAGCAGTATATAGAGCACCAGGCTGGTACAGGGCTTGGGAAAGAGGTGTGTTGGCAGCATAGCTCAACAGCTTGACTCCACCCATATGTCCATGGTGTGTCAATATCGAAGCTGAAGTCAGGGGGACAAGAGCAAGCACACCTACAGGAAACCTATGACAGCCACTGGGCTGCAAGGAACAAAGAACTCTTGCTCGTGTGCTATGCAAACCCTACTTACTTTGCAGTCAGCCTGCTAAACAATCCTTGGTTTCAGAGAGAACACACATTTGTGCTGAGTGCGATGCTAAACTCTCGAGTTCTGGGTGACCGCTCCCTTCTCTGCATTCATTCATTCTCTGGCATATTTACTTAAACAGCGCATCTTCCATAAATGCCACATTCCACCTCATGAAAAAAATCAATAGAAAGAAAACAAATGAGCTATTCTGTTCTTATTTCTAAACGTGATAATAAACTATCACCTCTCACTGTATGGACACTGCTACACAGGAAAAAGCTATTTGTACCTTATGCCACTTACACTCACATGAACTTTCTGGAATTTTTTCCCCAGGCATGGCTGTCTCTCATCCTCTTTCTTCCCTCTTAAGCTTAAGGAAACAACTGGATATAAAGAAGGAGTATCCAAGGTTTTCGATCGCAGAACTACCTCCAGGTCCACATCGTCTCATCCTCCATTCAAGAACCTTCCGAAAGCCCAGTTTCCTTATCATTTGTGTGGAAGCAAAGCTTCATCTGAACTGACCCAAACATGCAGACTTAAAAATGTGAACATCACACCAGGTCACAGCACACTGCTTGAAACCCTACCAAGGACTCTGACTGGAACATGCACTATTTTATTCTCCTAAAATCTGAATTACTGGTCCAAAAACCCCTAAATTTTTCACTAAACTGAAGCAGGTCCCAAGATTTTCAGACCCAGAACTGTGGACCTCTAGGAATTACTGACGCTATTATGTTCCAAACACAGCTTTGTGAAAATAGCTGGTGAGGAAGATAATGCTAGTTTACTTTAAATCACTTCTTTTAAAACCAGAACTTGGCTGAACCTTCATGTTGCTGATCTCATGATTTATAATGAGCAAGAGTCACTCAGAAACTTCGCCCCAACATTTGTCCGCCCCCCAAGTGACTGCAGGGTAACTCACAGCCGTCAAAGAATGCAGAAAACACCCAGAGATTCAGCACATACATGAACAGACCCCTGGGGCACACATGGGGCCACCAAGTACATGCATGTTCCTTTTTAGGGGGCACAAGCTTGTGGGAGCAATTCAGGTGGGAGCCTGGCCTGCTCAGGACCTTGTAAGGCTTGGTTTTAAATTCCTGCCCCATCCACTTGCAAGGCATACAGTGTGGGCAAGTTTATCATCCCTCTGGATTTGAGTTTCCCTTGGGCAAATCAGGAGAATACCACCTCCCATCAAGGACTACTGGACTGAAACGAATCCATAGGAATACAGGTTAGCTGCTTTCCACACCCTTTCTACACGTTCTTTCCTCCTCTGGGGGAGACGGCGTCTAGTGACAAGTTGTAAGGTAGAAAGCTCAGTGATCACGTTCTTCTATGTGGACAAGCTCATAGAATTTCTGGTGCATGTCTAAGTATTAGAAGGTGGGAGGAAATAGATTGATACTGAGGTCTTTGAACCAAACTTGACATCAGAACCTCCAAGGGAAATAGTTCATTAACAGAGATGGGGGAATGCAGGGAGATGAGCTGTAATGCAGGGAGAGCAGCTGTCCAGGACCTAGGGGGCTAGGGACAGAGATGCCATTTAGGAACACCTAGGTGTGGCTGTGCTGAAGAACTGGGAAAGCCCAGATGGATGTGGACCTTTTCACAATCAACAGTTCTCTCCCCTGGCTGCGTAGAACACCAGGCCCATCCAAGATTCAGCTGGTATGGCATTTTCAAGGTCTCCAAGCCGCTGCCCACAGACTGAGGGCATATGCTCAGATGCAGTCAGGGAGGCGTGTTCTAGATGCCTCTTTCCTCCTCAGGCTGAGAACACAAATATCTGCCTGCCCCCCTCCACCGCCCTCCCCCCCGCCCCGCCTCGCTGCTGATTACAAAAGGAAAAATACACAGCAGGGGCCCCAAACAGCCCAGGAGTTATCAGAAGCACAGGGCAGAGAACAAACATTAATGTGTAACTGAATAATGGTTATTTGTGCCACACGCCCAAGATTCACCAGCACTCTCCTACCTGGGCTCGGCCTCCCACTCCTCATCGTCCTTGTCTTTTTCTTCCTTGGTGTCTCCGGAATGCGGGTGTTTCTGCACGATTCGCATTCCACCAGCTTTCACTAGAAGGAAAATGAAAAGGGTGTGGTCAGTGTGGAAAGCAAGCCCCCAGAAAATCAGGGGAACCAGCTCCGAAGTTTTTAGTAGCTCCATGGCCACAAGTTAGTACAGATAACCTGGCATCAATGGCAGTGATTAACAGAAAGTGCTGTTGGGGGAAGAGTCACTATGACACAGCACTCAGCCCAGCCTCGTTACAGATCCACTTAGAAACTCCCCATGGCTCCTGTTTGCTTTTGGTCTCGTAAGTATTTCATAAGAGCAGTAGTGTAACCAGAGTACGAATCATTGGACAGAGTGGCTGTTGCTTTAGATCCTATATGTCTTCTTGACACTATAAGATCCCACTGAATCCCTGCCCTGTGATAATTTCTCAAAAAATGGTGATGTTTTTAAAAATTTTTTTAAAAATAGTCCTGCATTAGTTTTTATTTTTCAATTATAGTTGACACACAATTTATTAGTTTGATATATACGTCATATTGACTCAATGTTTACAAACCTTACACAAAGTGATTCCCATGGTAAGTCTAGTGCCCATCTGTCACTGTAGTTATTACAGTATCACTGACTATATTCCATAAGCTGTACTTTACATCCCATGACTTATTTTATAACTGGAATTTTGTACTTTTTGATCCCCTTCCCTTTCCATTCATCCTTTCACCCTCTCCCCATTAGCAAATATCAGTTTTTCCTCTGATTCTATGGGTTTATTTCTGTTTCATTTTATTTGTTAGATTCCACCTGTAAGTGAAATCATACAGCATTTGTCTCCAATGATGCTTCCGATGGGGTGACCCAGCAGGTGACATGGGACAGCTGCTGCCACATTCACAGAGGCTGCTCAGGTGGCAGCCAAGGCGTCTGCTGAAGCCCTTCCCAGACTGTGCTGTGAAACCTAGTGCTGGTGGATGTCAAGTTAGTTTTTTAAGACAGCTTGACATATAATTCACGTGCAATACAATTCACCCATTTAGAACGTACAACTCAATGGTGTTTGAGTGTATGTATTCGGAGCTGTACAATTATTGACATGATCAATTTGAGAACATTTCATCTCCCCAAACAGAAACCCCAAATCACAAATGGTCACACCCTGATCTGTCCTCTCCCCCAGCAACCAGTTATCTGGATTTGCCTACTCTGGACATCTGACATCAGTGGAATCATAAAATGTATGGCCTTTGCTAACTGGCTTCTTTCATTCAGCATAATGTTTTCAAGGATCATCCATGTTGTAGCATGTGTCAGTATTCATTTTTTTATGATTGAATAATATTCCATTGCTTGGGTAGACCACATTTAGTTCATCAAGTCATCTGCTGATGGACATTTGGTTGTTTCTACAATGGCTGTTATAAATGATGCAGCCATGAACAACTTGTGTACAAGGTTCTGTGTAGATACATGAACATACACCTTCATTTTTTGGGGTATACACCTAGTATTGGAATAGCTGGGTTACAGAATAACACTATATTTACCATTTTGAGAAACTCTAAAGCATCATTTTTAGGCCAACCAGTCGGAGGGCTCCAATTTCTCCACATGCTCACCAACAGTTGTTACCACCTATCTTTCCAGTCACAGCCACCCTGGTGGGTCTGAAGTGATCTTATTGTAGTTTGATTTCCATTTCTCAATGGCTAATATATTAGTACTGTTTTGTAAGAAAAAAAATAAAAAACAAAAAATGTGGACTTTAGGATTTGTTAAGTGTTGGAAATGCTAGGTTGAATAGCATTAATAGACTTCTTCAAGCCAGATTTCTTGCCCCCTAGTGTGCATTATGAAGCTCTATGAGGGGCACAGTGTGCTGTCTTTCCCCAATGCCTTTGACCACAGAACTTTTATCCCAAGTAATCATCCTTTAGGTCTATAGTGTTCCACAGGATAGAGTTTGGAAATGCTGGCCCTGTTTCAAAAAGCCAGCCTTATGTAGTCACTAGATCTGGCTTTGTGTCAGTAAGCTCCTCCATTCCTCACTATGTGGTCTCAGACTCGGCCCCTTAAAGCCTCGCTGTTTCATCTGCAAAAGGGGGATTAGAGCAACATCCTAAAATCTACAAACCTGAATGAGAAGAGAGGCTGTTGAAATCCTAATCCACAATGTGATGGTGTTTAGAGGTGGGACCTTTAGTAGGTAATTAGGTCATGAGAGTGGAACTCTCAAAAACGGAGCTAGATCCCTTATAAAGGAGACCCCAGAGAGCTCCCTTGCCCCTTCTACCTTGTGAGGACAGAGAAGAACCAGGAAATGGACCCTCACTAGGTGCCAAATCTGGCACTCTGACCTTGGACTTGCAGCCTGAAAAGCTGCTGTTTATAAGCCACCAGTCTGAATTAGGAAAGTCCAGACAAGTTTCTTTCTGATCCTCAAGAACAGTAGAGAGAATGTGAAATACCCGCCCAGGCTCACACACAGCTCTCCATGTCCCTGGCAGGACTGGCCAGCCTCGACTTCGGGAAGCTGGTGATGCCTGCATCATGGCCAACATTACCTCACAGTATCCATTAAAAAAAGGCAAGGCAGGGTTTATTCATTTCTTGTGTTTTTAATTCTTTCATATATTTAAACATTTTAGACATATTGTCTTATAGGTGTCTATCCAATTATTTTATTACCTGAGGTCCGGGGAGTCTACCTACTGACTGTGTCTGTCTGCTGACTCTCCCGTTGGGTGATTGTGGATTATGAGCTTGTTCCCAGTAGGGCTTCAGCTGTGGGATCCTCTGGGCCTGGCATGCAGGCTGCATCCTTTGGAGAGATGCTGCAGGAGCTCAGTCGGGCCAGGAGCACAGGTGCCTGGAAACCTTTTTTATGTCAGATTCCTCAGGAATTGGGCAAATATAAATTTGAACCCACAGCCCATGCAAAGGCAGGCCTGCATTCAGATTCCCAAGAACACTTTCTCCATCTGGGCACAGGCGAAACAGCAGCTCTCTCACCATCCCACTGCCAGATCTCTCTCTCCCCGCCACCCCCTTTCTCCATGGGTCTGGCCTCTGAGTGCCCAGCTTTCCACTGGCGATTTGGGTTAAATGAGGCTGTTGGGATGGGCCCTAGTCCAGGATGACTGGTGTCCTTACAAGAAAAGGAAGAGATACTAGGTCACTTTATGCCTCAGGTGGACCCAAGGCTCATTCTGCTATAAATTTCAGCTTCTTCTGTGGGTGTGGTTCCCTCACTTTGGGGGATTTCCCTCACTTTGGATTCAATTAAAAAAAAGAAGAAGAAATCAAAAACACCATTTGCAGGTGGCTTATCAAAATTTCTGTTATGTAGTATGCCAAACCTTAAGAAATGGAGACTGAAAATAAAATCTGTGGCACATTTAAGATAATTTACTACTCTATGGAAATAAATGTGTTTTGTTGTGTTTTATTTTATAATCCTCACCAGAAGATATTTTTTCCATCGATGTTTTTTTAGTGAGAAGGGAGGGGGAGAGACACAGAGAAACATCGATGTGAGAGAGACACTTTGATTGGTTGACACCCCCCGCCCGCCCCCCTCATTGGGGCCAGTGATAAAGCCTGAAACCTAGGTATGCGCCCTTGACTACAATTGAACCCGAGACCCTTCAGTCCTAGGTTAAAAAGAGGCCGTTAGGTGGGGCCCTAATCCAATGTGCCTGGTGTCCTTAAGAGGAGAAGACACAGGGATCCAGGTGACAGAAGAAAGGCCTGAGTAGAACAGTGAGAAGGCCGCCATCTGCAAGCCCAGAGGAGAGGCCTCAGGAGAAACCAGACCTGAGCACCTTGATCCTGGGCTTCCAGCCTCCAGAACCGCGAGAAAATAAATTTCTGTTGTGTGAGTAACCCAGTCTGTGATGTTTTGTTATAGAAGCCTGAGCAAACTAATAATTGCCCATTTAAAAATGATCTCTGAATAATTTCAACTTGGCAGGCAAAAAACTTAAAATCTGTAACTCACAGATGTTTTCTAGAAACCCAAAGTAAAAAGGGCTGTGCAAGTGACTACAAAGAAAACAATGCACATCCGGGTGACATTTAAAATAACCGCCAGCTGAAGTTCACACGAGTGGCCAGTCCACCCCTCTGTTGAAGTCAGTCCACATGACAAAGCTCAGGCCTCTGCAGTAGCCCTTCCTTTAACTTAGTTTATAAAAAGAATTAACTACAATTGAACCCGAGACCCTTCAGTCCTAGGTTAAAAAGAGGCTCCCAGTATGTGTGGTAGTTAAGGAAGCCATAAAAAGTGGCAGTAAAAATAATAACTCAGGGCTGAGACAGATTCATTTTAACTTGAAATCCTGCCAAAAATATGATAGCATGTCACTAGACCTCTTCATTTGTGAAAATATAAAAGCAGAATTATTTTTACAGACATCTTTGTGGAATATTTGCAAATATAAGTATCTTATGAAAGACATTAGAAAAAATCCTAGATTTCTGCTGTGGTTGTTATTCAAACGAGAGCTTCAGATGTAAAGAAGCGCCAGGCAGAGGTTAAGGACATGGATCCTGGAGCCAGACTCCTGGGCTCAGGTCTCAGCTCTGCCCATGTGTCTCGTGCCTGTGTGTGTCTGGGCGAGTTGCTAACTCTATCTGTGCCTCAGGGTCCCCTGTGTGTGAAGAAAGGGTGACAATGCTCTTCCCCCGTGCCCCAGGGGTTCTTTGAGGACTAAATGACCTAACACTTGTGACACATTGCCAATGGGGCCTGGCACTCGGCAAATGTTCATCTGTCATCTACACTCATTAAATGGCTTCTAACAATTGGCATCTAGTACCTGGAGAGAACTTCAGTCTTCGAGTCCTTGGTGTGTCAATGTCTCCTCACTGCGTTTCCTTATATGTAAAATGTGAATGCTGCCACGACTCGTGGGGTTGTGAAGGAGTGACACCCTGCAGACTGCTCCCCACACGGCTCTCCACACAGCTCTCCCTCACCAGGACGGCGTCAGTGCACCACCTCTGTGAGGAAGCTTCTGGAGAATCGCAGATCCTGGATAGCTAACTTTGCTGCTCTTCACCTCGCTGTGCCAGGCACTGCTGCAGCCACTGGCCACATGTCCTCACACTTTACAGTAACCCCAAGAGTAGGTCCCCAGACATGAAGTGGCGGAAGCCAGTGGCCCAGTCACACAGCCAGGACCGCAGAGCTGGTTGGACCCTAGCAGCTTGTGCCCTGAGCCCCTCCCTGCAGGCCTTTCCTCCTCAGACCTTCCAGGAGACAGAGTATCATTGCTCCTCAGAGAAACACAAAGTGCTGGCCTGTGGGCAGGTTCTGGGCACTCTGTGCCCCAGGTGGGGGTGGACTTGCCTTTGATGTTAAAAGTTCTCTGTGGAGCAGCTTCCTGCCCCAAGGGCAAAAGGGATGAAGGATGCTTGCTCCTCAGTCAGACTTGGCCGGGTAAGAAATAATGAGGAAGCAACTGACCACAAACACTCCCATGGCCAGGCAACCCCTCGGGTATCGGGGTGCCTGTTGGGAGAGGGAGTCACCAACAGCTTGCTTTCTACTCCTGCTCAACAGGCTGTAAGACCCAGCACTGGAAGACAGGCAGGGGGATGGAGAGAGGTCTCCCCAGGGCCGCTCATGACTGGAAGTGCCCCATGAACCAGGGTGTGGGTTTTAGCAGAGAGCGGGAGGGGCTAATTTATACAAATGTCCCCAAAGCACTGACTCAGGTGCTAGAGCTAGACTTGCAAATGTGTGTCATCTTCGTTCTTGTTGGGAGAGTTTCTGGAATGTTATTCAAAGAAAAGCCAATCTACCAAACAGGAGAGGGCTGTTCAGGTGGGAACACAGATCACCAGGACAGTAGTCCAAGAGTGAAGCTAATCATCTCCAGTACAGACAGCCATGCAGTGGCAGGTAAGCAAAGGGTAAATGGCCTGGCCCATCCTGGCACCAGTGAGGTGAGGAACAAGGGCGAAGGACCATCTCAGTGCAGAGAACGGCTCTGCCAGGAGAGGGAAGACCTGGACAAGCAAACATTTCTTCATGCCTGTGGGGGCTGCTGGACCTGAGGTGGGAGCCCCACAGAGACATAGTGGAGAGGATAAAGGGGGAGAGGTAGAGACACCTGTGGGGAGACTGGACACCCCAGATGAAGAGTTATGGGGAACCCAAGAAGAACCCTGTCCCCAAGACCCAGTGGGGTCTTTCAGGTCCGTGGGTGGCAAGTGGAAGTAATAGCTTGTGCTAAAAGATGAGCCCCAGATAAATTACTGAACTTGTACCCCCAATGTCTCAGAAAGCTGAGGAAGAAGGGAACTGCTATTCTGTACATTGAACCATAGTTTGTGAAGGTGGGAAGGTTGTTAAACCGTACAGGGGCACTCCCTTCACTTTCCAGAGGTGGCCATGAAATTGAGAGCTGTGCCGTGTGGGCCTGGGCCATGGAGCGTCAGGTCGGAGCCAGACATGCCATGCTGTCTCCCACAGTAGCATGCACTCCATTCCACAGTGTGGCTGTGGCAGAGGACAGACTGTCTGGAGGCAGGCCGAGGCCGCTGTGGGGCTGTGCTAGAGTTAAAGAGGCTGATTTCAGGAAGCCCAGGGAAAAACAGGATGCATGCATGGAGATACCCTGGAAAAGTCTGGAACTGGGGACTGGCTAGGTGTTCACCCATCCCAACCCCAGCTTTCTTTGGTGTTGGTTTAAGGCCATTTGCCTGGGTTGTGGTCAAGTAGGGAGAAAAGTGCCTGTGGTAGGCAGTGTAATGTCCCCACCCTACAGATGTCCATACTCACATTCCTGGGACCTGTGAATGTAGTGGGTGTCATGGCAAGGGGCATTAAGGTTGCTATTTCATGGTTTTAAGCTCCCATAAAATAAGATTATTTTGGATTATCGAGGTGAACCCATTATCATCATCCGGGTCCTGAAATGCTGCAGGGGGAGGAAGAAGAAGAATCAGGGTCAGAGTATGTAATTGAGAAAGACTTGACCAGCCATTGCCAGCTTTGAAGATGGAGGAAGAGGCCACACACCAAGGCATGGGGCAGCCTCTGGAAGCTGGAGAAGTAAGAAAATGGATTCTTTCCTTGAGCTTTCAGAAGGAACCAACCCTGTAGACACCTTGATTTTAGCCTGGTGAGACCATTTTGGACTTTTCACCTGTAGAATTGTAAGATAATAAAGCTGTGTTCTGTTAAGCCTGTTTATCACGCTTTGCTACCGCAGCCATAGGAAACTAACACAGTGACACACGCCACTCATAGGCCGAACCATAAGACCTTGCACCGTGCTCTACACTTGCTGTCCCCTCTGCAGAGACCATGCAATGAGGTGGCAGATCCTGCCACAGGAGGGGCCTGGGCCTCTCTCTGCCCTGGAACTTTCCGGAGATGCCACCGGAGAAAGGAATAAATTGACTTGTTCAGCCATTGATGTTTTGGGTTATTTGTTAAAATGGCGAGTATAATACAACTGTAACTAATGTAGTATTTTATACAGAAGTGAATATTCCCTATATAAACAAAAACATTTCTAAATTTGGGAAAGGGAAAACATTCACAAAATCAAGTAAGAATGCACCGGGCATTGTTTGGGAAAAAAAAAAAAGAAAAAAAGAACAGGCACCAAAGAAAGGGTAACAGAGAAGAAAGGGTACTAGAGAACAGAGGTAAATCTAAAACATGCCTTAGAAATGCTACGGTTCACCCTGACTAGGAGTTGTTGGGAAAAAAATGCAGTGACTAAAAGGGTCTCCTTTTTCTTGGCATGGCCAGAGCGAAGGCAGACCTCCTTGCTGCATCTCCAAGCACTGATCAGTGATGGGGTCAAGGACACCCAGGGCATGCTTGGCAAGCCTGTGGCCAGAGTTAATGCAATAAAAAACTAATTAGCCGTCCATTCCCAGCACAAGAGCGGCCTAGAGAATATAAAAACCTTTCTGCAGAAGACAATTCAGGGAGAACATCACCCATAACCTTTTAAATGCATCTTTAACTCCTGTCTGATTAATGTAACAAAGAACTAAATTATTTTGAAATCACTACAAAGAGTAAAGTGATCTATTTCTCACTTTACTTTCAATAAACACAATTGTTTTCTACTTCCATTTGACTCGGGTCTAGAGGGGATGTGAGGCCTACTTTTCATAACCTTAGGTGAACCATTAATGTTCAATACCATTACATAGTAGGTCTATGAGGACTTCCCTGACACGTGGCTTTGGCTCCCCTGCCAAATGGAGAGGACTGGGTCTAGGAAAACGTATTTAACAAAGATGTCAGCCACATCACTGCCTCCAACTCATGAAGACTGGGACAAATGAGTAATCAATTGCGAGGCACCTTCTGCACCTCGGGACAGAACCTCACTAATTCTAACTCCGCTAATCTGCATTTGCAGTAGCTCCCCGAGAACAAGCAGTCTCACGCCCCCTCTCTGCAGATGTTCTGTAGTGGAGAGCAGTGGAGAGGTCTGGAATCATTCAGACCCGACTACGTCCACAGCGCACGGCCAGGACGAGGGGCAGCACTCCCCCCAACCCCCCCACCGTTCAGCAACATGCTCTGTATTCGCACAGCCCCCTCTCTCCACACTGCAGAAGCCTGTGCGGACACCTCAGTAATCTCACACCTGGGAAGGGACACAGGGCATGTGATGCAGCCCCTTGTGCCAAGGGCTGCTGAGGTTCCAAGAGGCAAAGGACCTACAGGCTGGTCCCCCTGAACTCACTGGCTTCGAAAGGAGGCACTCCAAATGATTTGGCCAGTTTTTAAATGGAGTTGTTGTCTTTATCCCAACTGTAAGGTAACTGTCAGTTAAATGAGTGAACAAGAGGCAAGGGCTTAAAACAGTGCCAGTGAAGGGCAGCAGAATACACCGCCACGAAATCTGCCTCTTTGGCAGAAGGGCTATTTTGAGCTGATTAAAATCAGCAGAGGAGAAGCTCAGAAAACTGAGAAGCTATCCTTCTGTAAGGGCTGTGTACATTAGTAATGGAAATTTCCCTGTGTAACTGTCTCCCTCTCTGTACTAGAAAGGGAAGCAGGACTACATCATGAGAACCTGGAATCTGTGTAACAACCTTACGCTGGTTTACCTGGCTTTTTCGGGAAACCTTCCAAAACCGGTTCCCTACTCCCCGTTTTGTTTTGTTTTGTTTTGTTTTGTTAATTCTCACCAGAGGATATTTTTCCCATTGATTTTTTAGCGAGTGGAAGGGACGGGGATAGACAGAGAAACATCGATGTGAGAGACACATGGATTGGTTGCCTCTCACATACACCCTGACCAGGGCTGGGGATTGAGCCCACAACTGAGGTATGTGCCCTTGACCGGGATCAAACTCAGGACCCTTCAGTTTACGAGCTGACGCTCTATCCACTGAGCCAAATTGGCTGGGGCCCCAATGTTCTTTTGTCTTTAGTTGAAGTTGGTGTTTATGGTGGTGGCTAGGGCCACTTAAGGGAATGACTCAGTTTTTCTTGGGACTCTCCCATGTATAGAGGAGGTATTCCTGTTAATAAACTTCAGTTTGCTTTTCTCTTATTAATTTGTCTTTATCACAGGGGATGGGGAGAGGTGTCTCGGCCAGGAACCTAGAAGGGTAGTGTGAAAATTATTTTCCCTCCCCTATACCAGGCACACTGTGACACTCAGCAAATGTTGTTACTCCTTGCACTTACGATGCTCTCTAATCTGGATGAGTCACACCTGAATCCCAGGGCACATTGGAGAGAGCGCAGAGGCAGAGAACACGGCAGGCCCCGCACACTCTGGGGGAGTGAGAGATGCCAAGAGGTTCTGAAGAAACTCACTCGGAGGCTACTTATTACATATTTTTGTGCGAAGTACTGTGACAGCTGCTGGGGAAGAAGATATCACTAAGACCCAAACCTGGAAACAAGAAGAAGAGAGCCAGACAGGTGGAGGTGAATGTGACAAGGAAACAGGCACTTTTGAGAGGATGCGCTGGATACCTGGTTCAGACAGCAACGAGAAAACACAAAAGAACATGAAGCTAGTCATGAAAAATAATTTTATTGTTTCCGATTGAGGATTTAAGCACAAGTCTGTGTTATCCAATTTAAGCACTTAATGAAAGTGTACCCAAAGTTTTCAAGGCTGTTATTTTTGATTTATGAACTGTGCTCTTGGCTATACTTGATAATTATCTTTATTATAGCGAGTTGCCTTTGTGTGTATTTGTTTTCACCATCAACTCTGCAGTATGTCCTATTCTTTGGCCACGCCAGAATAAATAAGAATATCCAAATATCCCCATATTTTTGCTAAGAAGAGCTTTCCCATAGGAAAGTGGGTCTGAGGCAAAATACTGCACATGACAAAAAGTCCCCTTCTAACCCATACCTCTGGGCCAAGATGCCAGGTTCTACCTCTAACTCTGGGCAAACAAATATGGCCTTGGAAAATGGGGAATGCCAGCGACAGTTCTTCAAGCAGTTTCTGTGAGACTGCGACCCCAAAGGCTAAAGGATCTTCCTTGAAGTCACTTGAAGAGGTTGTCTGTGGGATTAACTGCCCTTGAACTTGGATTCGATGAATGGGAGGGGGGAGGAGCTCCAGTGAGAGTTACAGTGGCAAAGGTAGCTCTGCTCTAGGATGCTCCCACACCTCCCATTTCATAGATTAGGAAAACTGAGCCCTAGAGAAGCCATGGGTCTCAAAACTTAGAACCCAAGTTCACTGCTTCATCCGCACCAAATAAGTTCGATCCTCTCTCCTTTAGTATAAATAAGCCATTTAATTTGTAATTCACAAAGCCTAGCTTGTTTGTGATTCGAAGAAAACCAAAGTCTTTCTCCAGGGACTTAATATGCATCGTTCACATTTAAGTCTGTGATCTTAAGAACCTCCACGTGGAAATGCCTCTGTGTGCAACTCGGTTACTCCTACCTTGATTTGGTCTCATTCCAACTTAGCAGCTTCACTGCCACTCGTTTACTCTGGGACTGGGGGGGGGGGGAGGGGGGGGTGGGAGAGCAGCGTGAAGAAAGCAGTTCCGGCCTGCAGCGCTGCCAGCTCATCAGGCAGCCAGCAGACGGGCGTGGACCCGCTGAGGTAGACACTAAAGGTCAGGTTATCTTTAAAGGAAATCTCTTTGAGGTACTTTTTTTTATTATTATTATTTTAAACGAATGCCACCCAAAGTCCTCCCAAAGCCCATTTTCCGCCGCAGGGGAACCACTTTCTAAAATCCCAGGCCCCTTAAGTCGCAGGCACCGGGTAGCCATTTCCCTGCCCAGTCCAGGCAGTTTCTGGTTGTTGTTGGGAGCTTCCGACAGCAGTGCAAACATCAGCTTGGGGTACTGAAAGAGCGGCTCTGTTCACGCGTTCACGCAAAGACCGAGTGCCCTGCCCCGGGTGGGTGGGGGTGGGGGGGCGGCGGACGCAGATCACCGGAGTCTTTAGCACAAGGTGGTGGCACACGTGTGCCCCACAAAGCAGCCATGCTCCCCGAGGCTTCTGTCTTTCGGAGGCGGAGCTCCTAGCACAAATGTGCGCAATGAAGAACCCTAAGCGCACCCCACAGGTGCAGGGGGCCTGGCCTCGGGGACCCAGATACCTCCCGTTCTCTCCCGGGGTCCTTCCACCCGCACGGGCTGTCACCGCAAAGGCGAGCAGCCCCGGAAACCGAGCCGCTGGCGCAGCTGGAACAGCACGGGGGAGCGGACGGAGCTGGCCTGGGGTGCAGGGGCGGGTGCGCGAACGTGGGGGCGGCTCAGGCTCAGACGCTCCTTCCTGGACTTCACTTCCTCCGCCCAGAAGTTAGAATTTGACAACACAAACCAACTAGAAAACACTCCAAAACACCCGCCCAAACCCCACTCTGGAGGAAAAGCTGGACGTGAAAGAAATCGGGGGACAAAGTCATATTGAGTGATTCATGATAAAAATGACGTCCGTTTCCTTTAATGCTTTTTTCAGTAGGAAACGCCGTCGACCAACAATCACCACGTTGCCATTTAAAAACATTCACTGTTGTGTCTGCTACCGGTTTCCCCAACATCTGGACCCTCTGCGCTCGCCGCCCCATTGTGATCACGTTTTGGAAGTTGTGCGCAATTGGGCTTATTCAGGTCACTCCAACTGGCATGCAACTGCCACAGGCTTTTGCGACGGTTCCCCAACTTTCCAGAAACGGGCAGGGGAGGCCGGGGGGAGGTCAACGGGGGGGGGGGGGGGGGGGGAGGAAACATATGTACTACTTTAAGCAATAAAAAAATTTTAAAAAAAGAAATGGGTTTTGCCAAACGAGGGAGGAAACATATGTAATACTTTAAGCAATAAAAAAAATTAAAAAAAAAAAAGAAATGGGTTTTGCCAAACGCGGGGTTCAGTTTAACCGAAGACACCACGAGTGGGCAGGGCCCCGATCCCCGCGCCTGGAGCCGGGGCCTGCCCGCCCAGAGCCCCGCGCCCGCGGGTTCGAGCCACTCTCGGGGGGCCCCCCGACGGGAGAGAAAGTGGGGACGAGTCATTACCAGCGGGCGGGTGTCCGGCTTTCGTCTCCGGCTTCTCCTCGGGGGGCGAAGACATGGTGCGACCGTAGCGGCTGCGACGGCAGCGGAGATGCCGGCAGGTTCGCGGGCACGAGCCGGAGCGAGGTCCCAGCGCGCGTGAGGTGGCGGGGCCGCGCGCGGGAGGGCGGGCCGCGGCCGTCGGGCGGGGGGGGGGGGGGGAGGCGGCCGCGGCGCGCCGACGTGGCGCTGCCTGGCCCGCGCGTGGCTGCGCGTTGACGTCACCGCGCCCGCCCCGCCCCGCCCCGTTGGCCTCCGGGCGCCCCGTGAACTGAGCATGCGCAGTCGGCAGCGCCACGTCGGAACCCTGGGCAGTGGGCGGAGGAGGAGGGGATCGCGGGCGGGGCCTGTGCGGTTGCCGGAGGCGGGGGCTGTGGCTGACAGAGGCAGTCGCCCGGGGTTGAGAAGGGCCCAGAGTGAGGATGGCTGCTCCACCAGCCCCGCTGGGTAGATGGGGACAGCGGTGGAAGCTGAGCCGCCACAGGGGCCGCCCTGGGCCTGGGGTGTGTGGTCAGGGGACCGCCTGCCCGAGGTCCTGGCCCACCTCCCACTTGGAGTGACTAATTAGATGGGGAATGAGACCCAGGCCCAGGAGAGCGGGGATTTGTTAGAGAAGGGCAGCGCTCTGGACACCCGGACAGAGTCCTCGGAGGGCTGTGCCTGTGCCCACGCCCTCTGCCATCTTTCTGTCCCCAGGGATGGTGATTCTGTCCAAAGCGGACCTTTTGCTCTTGTGATCTAGTTCGCATACCTTCGCCTTCTCAAGCACTTCGCGATGCCAGTTATCCTCTCCCTGAACCAGTTTCGTCTTGCTGGATAGAGCTCAAACATGCCTAATGTCTTTAGAAAAGGAAACACAGCTGCCCAAAGAGGTTCGGCACCTCACTCGTCTCCCCACTAACCCTCCATCCCAACTCCAAACACACACACACACACACACAACCTAGTCCAATCCATCTGGCTATCATCCGGGTAGCTGCACAGAGGCTGGCCCCAACCACAGAAATCTCTTGTCAAGGTTGCTCATGATCGCCAAGCTGCTCAGTCCCATGGGTCACCCTGCCACTCTCATCCTCCTTGCCCTCGGCAGCGTTTGACCTGGCTGACAATCCCCCTTCTCCTTCATTTCTGGGATGCCACATAACTACCTCAGCACCCAGTGTTGGAGCTACCTTGGCTGCTAAATCTCAGTAGGGTTGGCTGGTTCCTGTTGTAGATTTCTAAACCTTTGAGTATCCCAAGGCTCAACACCAGCCCTCTTCTCGATCTAGAGTTTATCTCAGGGGTCACATGCACACCGGGGGCATGACTATCATCCAAACCCTTATGGATGCCAAATCTGCAAATCCACTTCTCTATTCCTGCCCCTCCCCTAAGCTCCAGACTCACACCCCATCCTGCCTCCTTGACCTCTTTACCTGTCTGTCTAACTTTGCCAACTCTGCATCACAGTGCACAGAGAAATGAACATACCATACGTTGATCTTGGACTTTCCTCCCACATTTAAACATAACTAATGGCAGGAGAGCTGTTAGCCAGGTGGCAGTAATGATAATAGTCATCATTGCCATGCACTCACATCAAAACCTGCAGACAGGTATCAGTAGTTTGGGAGAAAATCCTGAAGTCAGTAGTGGAACACTCCTAAGAGGGACAGCATGGCCAACACTCTTGAAGGAGCAGAGCAAGAAAATTTATAGATACTGACCTGGATTCTGAATGGAAAGAAGCTTTAAGAATATCTAATCAATTAATCTTACAAATATTTTTAATGTATGTGCAATAGTGCTGTATGATTAAAAAGTCATGTCTTAATAAGTCAAACTATTTCTAAAAAGTATAAAATAAAAATTTTATGTTAGAAAACATTGTTTTTGTTTATTTAGCAGTATTTTCCCCCAGTGGAACATAAAGCTGAATGTTATGCTTGATGACTTCTTCTATTTAATGGCATATGGTATTGCTAGGGAACCCTAGGATAAAAGACAGATCTCTCTGAGGAAAGAGCCAAGCTAATCAAAGGGCCCAATAGCCCCAAACACCATTGGGCTGCCCTAAGGCATGAGAGAACCCATATCTTTCCCTGAGACCTGGTCTGGAGCTACAGCGATGGGGACACTGGTATAAGAGTCATGTCTAGTTTTACAAGTTCAAAGTATAACTCCTCATTCACCCACCAACCCACAATACCTTCCCATCTGGAATAAAGCCCACACTTCTCATTACAATGTGGAGCATCTGCCTAATTAACATTCCTACTGAAGAAAATACTGTTGTTTAAGGAACATAGCTTGACAAAAAAATCCCATATTTCCAGTCTCCCTGCCCAGCTTTCCCACTGTATTCCAGCAATCAAAACCAGAGTGGCACAGAAGAAACATTCAGTAGATATCTCTCCCCCCCCCCCAATTATGGAGCACAGGTACATTTAATTTCTCACCACTGTTACATAATGGAGGAGCTGCAAGTAAGGACAGAGAATGAAAAATACAGTACATAGTATGTAGATAGCATTAATACAGGAGGCCACTAGTCATTGTGTGCATGTTTGTGTGTGTATGGATGAGTGTGCATGTGTCTGCACATGCTTGTGTCCTAGATGCTGAGTTTAAATGTCAGTCACCACCCAATGGAAACTTACTATGTGGACATGCACACTCAATAGATATCAGAATTGCTGAGTGGGTAATCCTATTGGAAGCTCACTATAACTGAAAGTAAGGCAGATGAACCCATTTTACCAAGAAAAACAAAAGCTTGTTGGACTTATGTGGGACACAACTTCTGGGACCAAAAGTCGGATTTCAAGGCTCAACCCTATGTTCCCCATTGCTGGCTGCCATCTGAGTAGAATTTTGGGTGCTGCTTCCCCTTCTCTATGTAGACTGTTTTATAACCCCAAGTAGTTCGGAATCTAAGCTACTATTTAATGTGAATGCTGTAAGCACTGTAAAAAGTATTTAAAGAATAAACAGAAAATGCAGATTCTCTTTTCCACGTGTATATTTCATAACCTTGGCTACATCACCGAAACTTTCTGAGCCTCAGTTTCCTTCTCTACTTTCCTTCAGGGATGCTGTTAGAATTCAAGACCGACTAAGTGTCAAATAAAAGCTCGACCGCAACATCCCATTCACTCCTCACAAGATCCTGATATGAGGGCTTGACCCTGCCATGCCTTCTCCCCAATGGAATAATGGAGCTTGTAACCACAGGGCTTGGTAGCTCATGTAGGGAGACCTGAGAGAACCAGCTCTCTCCACCACCCTGGTTGCACATTTGGGAAGTGCTTCGTAAACCATAATATATGATAGAATGTACTGTTCTTACTGCAAAGGGAGTTTTCACCAACATTCATGAAATAGACACATTGGTCCATGGCTTATTAAAATAACCCCTCCTATCAACCAGATTGATGAACATTGCTTTCATATTCTAGGCTGGCCCATATGTTCTGTTCTCTTGTTCTTAATCCTTATCTGAGGATATTTTCCCATTGATTTTTAGAGAGAGTGGAAAGGAGAGGGAGAGACAGAAACATTAATGTGAGAGAGACACATTGATTGGTTGCCTCTCACATGGGCCCTGACTAGAGCCAGGGTTTACACTATAACTAGTATGTGCCCTTGACTGGAATCGAACCCGATACCCTCAGTCCTTCGGCTGATGCTCTATCGACTGATGCAAAGCATTTTTTTAAAGGTAATTCCATACCTCATAATGGACATGAAGGTAAAGTTTAGTCACATAGATCAGTTATCCTTTAGCAAAGGGTATTTGAAGAAAAATATAACCAGCCTTAATTGTGGCAAAATATTCCTCTTATCTTTATTTGAAAGTTAGAAACTGAAAAAAGATGAGGGTATTGAAATCGTGACTACTTATTTTCTACAGAATTGCAAATGCTATGTAATTTATTTATGAAAAAATATGCTTTAGCAGAGAAATGGGGGTGGGGTACGGATTGTTTGATTTCTGGCTCTTTCGCTGAGTCATTAGTGGACCTGGTGCAGGCTACTTGCCCTCTCTGATTATAGTTCCATAGTGGAGGCAATGATACCAATCATACATGCGATTCAAGTAGTTATTCAATATTATGTCTTAGCATTTATCTCCTTGTATAAAATTTCTTGCAAGAGTCTATCAATTGTTACACGTTTGACACATACGCATGACAAAAACATCGAGAGTAAAGAGGTTTTCAGCAAGATAAAATCATCTCTAGGGAGTCTGAAATCTGAAATGGAAAAATAACATATTTTTGTTGGCTTTTTCCAAAAAAGAACCTATCCAGGACTCAGTGGTACTAGGATATTATTTTACCTCTTTTCCTTTAATTTTTTTCCCCCCAAAAGGCTTTTTACGAATGGTGAAAGTGAACCAGTTTCATGGGAGGGGGATCATGGACTTGAACCTTGAAGGTTGAGCAGGACCCCTTTTTGGTTGACAGGAAGTAACAGAGCTGTACAATGAAAACTATAAGGCTTTTGAGGAAAGAAATTGAGGAAGACACAAACACATGGAAAGATATCCCATGTTTATGGATCAGAAGAATTAATGTTGTTAAAATGTTCATGCTACCCAAAGCCATCTATAGATTCAATGCAATTCCTATCAAAATTCTAATGGTATTTTTTCACAGAAATAGACCCCCCTCCCCAATTCACAGATTTTTAAATCAAAGCATGGTAAAAGATCTTAAACAGGAGGCTGTTGGTCATTTTCTCCCCTCTGCTGCTGCATGTTGTGCCTTCATCAATAGGCCATGTGGATCTTGATCACTTTGAAGTAAACACTTTTTATGAATATATTTTAAAAAATACAAAAACAATACATCTTGAAAACTTAAATAACAATGCTCAGTGCTCCTCAATGACCCTACATACATGCATTAGAATCTACCACTTACAACTTCCTTTGTATGTAGCCTCCAGGATCCCCCTCCAGAAAAAAAGGTAAAGATTCTTTCTAACTATCTCAGTTTTTAGATTACCTCTCAGTTTATGTTTGTCCGATGTTTCTCTCACTGTTAAAGAGGGTTTCTGCTTTTTCGGGAGAAGGATCATAGAAGTGAAGTGTCATTTTCATCACAAGATATTAAGGATACATACATGCCATCAAGATGACTTCTCATTGAGGATGTTAATCTTGATAACTTTGTTGCTGGAAAGAATTTTAAGTATGGCTATTTTATAGATTTAAGTTAGTTTATTGTTGTGTTCAGCATACTATTAGAAACCAGTGTGAAAACAGGCTGCCTTCTAGTTGCCCAATAACTAATGGGTCTACAGCACAAGCATAGACCTGAGCATGATTTTTGGAGGATACCTTTGGGCACTTCCTACCTCAGTTTTACTGTCACTAATCTGGTGTTATAGGTGGCAAATACGTTTACTAACAGATTTAAAGCTTTTTTTTTTTTTTCCTGCTGAAATGATCTGGTTTCTTTTAAACCATCTTTTTTTCTCAGTCAAGAGACATCATAATTTTACATAATTGATAAATTTATTCCATTCAGGCTAAAGGATCTAGAAGGTCATAAATAATGATTTGGTCAGCAACTTAGTTTTTGTCGTGTTTGCAGAGAAGCCCATTCTGTTCTTGCTCAAATTTTAGAAAAAGGATCAAGCTTGAGAAACATGATTCCTGTTAATCCAGATGAGAAGAAATCCCAGGCCCATCCCTCAGGTTTGGAAGAGCCCTCCACGGCACCATTTAGGGCTTTTCCACCAACATAAACTGATAAACTGCCTTTGGCCGTGGAAAAGATGAAGGGAAATACACAAGTGCCAGCACTCACAGGAGACTTCTGAAGTGACTATTCATCCTCTTAACAAAGAGCCATGGAGCATCTGGGTAAAGAGAAATGATGCTTAAACAATTCCTCACAGGGTCCTTGGGAAAAGGTAAAACTTGATGTGATATTGCTCCCACAAATAATTGAGAGTAACATGCTGGGCTAGGAGAGGGTGGGTCTAGCTTATTTACTGCTCCCCGTCACTTAAGGATGTTCTGTCCTTCCCTCCCCAACCTTCCCTTCTCTTCCTCTCTTCTTTCTTTTCAGAAAGAGTAAAGGACTCTGAGTATTTACTGGAATATTTTCAAAATACTGGAGGAACCCACAAAATTAAGGCGGGGCTCCTGCAGCCTCTGGAAGGAGGGAAACACTAATTCCTGACCTTTTTTCTCTAGCTTGCTGTCAGAGGAGGACTCTTATGATGGTTTATTTTATGTGTTGATTTGACTATGCCATCATGCCTCGATATTTGGCAGAACTTATGGGGCGGGGGAGGAGGAGGGGATGTCCCTCAGCCCGGCCTGCACACTCTCCAATCTAGGACCCCTTGAGGGCAGTCGGACATCCCTCTCGCAATCCAGGACTGCTGGCTCTCAACAGTTCACCTGCCTGCCTTCTTGATTGCCCTTAACCACTTCTGCCTGCCATCCTGATCATCCCCTAACCACTCCCTGCCAGCTTGATTGATGCCTGCCTAATTGCTCCCCTGCCAGCCTCCTCCTCCCTCCTCCTCCTCCCTCTCCTGCAGGCCCGGTCATCCCCAACTTCCCTCCAGTGCCCACCTGGTCACCCCTAACTGCCCTCCCCTGCAGGCCTGGTCCCTCCCAACTGCCCTCCCCTGCTGGCCTGTTCGCCCACAACTGCTCTCACTTGCAGGCCTGGTCCCTCCCAATTGCCCTCCTCTGCTGGCCATCTGGTGGTGGCCATCTTGTGTCCACATGGGGGCAGGATCTTTGACCACATGGGAGCAGCATCTTGTGTGTTGGAGTGATGATCAATCTGCATATTAGGTATATTTTGGTGAGATGAACATTTAAGATAGTGGACTTCTTAAATGTCCTCATGCAACCCACTGAAGGCCTCAGTAGGAAAGGTCTGAACTCCCAGAGAAGCAGGGAATTCCTACAAAGTCAAACTGTAGCTCTTTCCTGGGTTCCAGCCTGCAGGGTTATCCTGACGGTTTTGAACTTACCAGTCCAAATGCATGAGCCAATTAAAAAAAAATAAATCTATCTTTCTATAGATCTATAGGTCTCTCTCTCTCTCTCTCTCTCTCTCTCTCTCTCTCTCTCTCTCCTCCTCCTCCTCCTCCTCCTCCTCCTCCTCCTCCTTCTCTTCCTCCTCCTCCTCCTCTTCCTCCTCTTCCTTCCCTATCCATCTATCTACCTATCTATCTATAATTGGTTCTGCTTCTCTGGAGACCCCTAAGTCCTCAACTACAGCTATTTTCACTCCCTGAATCTCCACTGAAGATCTGCTTCAGAAGCAGGAAATATCCTTGGGCCTCATTCTTTAATTCAGGTGACATGCCCAACCTGACCTTTCTGGGTGCTCATAAGTAAACTGAAGTGGATAGAAGTTTTACATCCCAGTGAGCTAAAGGAGGAGCCCTGTTAATTAAATAATCAGTGTGAAAAGATATCAAGCAACATTAAATTTGACTATCTTTGTTATTTATCATAAAATGTTACTAATTCATTCCATCAGCTTTTTCCAGAATCTGATGTCAAGAGATGAGGATACCCCTGTTGGCTATTGTTTTCTCATTTAGAATGTAATCCTTTAACCCCATTCCTTGTGTAATACCAAGTTATAACATACAGTTAAGAGAATTGCATTAAGTATTATACCTACCCCTTGTAGGGGGTAATCGTAGTTCATAAATAGTGCTGACTATTAATGACTTAAGCTACAAAATGACTTCACTGGCCTTGTATTAATTTAACTCACCACTATAGATTATGTATCTTATGTAAATTCTCTTGCTTGTCGGAAGCTTCTCAGACCTTGTGGGTCTAGTTTTTCTTCTTTGCACACTTGCAAACTATACATAAATAAACAGCAATGCCTCTACTGGATTCATCACACAGTGAAAAGTCTTGCTCTCCCCTCCTCTTCTCCCTCTGGCCACCCTCCTTTCTGATTCCACCTTGCTGGCTTTTCTGATACTATAGCCTGTTCTGCACCATCAGAGCCAATGTTCCCTGCAGGCCTTCTCCACAAACTGCTCTGCTTTTACCCAAGCTCCTTGCTGTTCATTCCCTACTTCCCCACCTTTCACTGGAGCTTGTTGGGGAACTGAATGGTCCTCAAGATTCCAGGTAGCAAGCTGCTGCTGCTGTTACTGCAGTGAAGAGAGGGAAAGGAACCCTGTCCTTACCATCTACTAATATCCTGGTGTTGCTGATGTTGTCCCTGAGCCTCCCTCCTGGGGCCTCTGTCTTACTCCTACCACCCAGGGTTGTAGTGGGAGGCAGAGGAAGCCACAGTTGGATGCGGGGCTCTGAGGGTACATCTAGAAATTTCAAGACTAGGAAGGGGTTTATTAATTTTGTTATCATCATAACTAGCTAGTTTATTAATATTAACTAGAGGCCTGGTGCATGAAATTCATGCATGGGGAGGGAGGGCGGGGTGTCCCTCAGCCCAGCCTGCACCCTCTCCAATCTAGGACCTTTCAAGGGATGTCTGACTGCCCGTTTAGGCCTGAGGCCTATCGGGATCGGGCCTAAATGGGCAGTCAGACATCCCTCTCACAATCCAGGACTGCTGGCTCCAAACTGCTCACCTGCCTGCCTTCCTGATTGCTCCTAACCACTTCTGCCTACCAGCCTGACCACCCTTAACCACTCCCCTGACAGTCTCATTGATGCCTAACTGCTTACCTGCTTCGCCCTAACTGCCCTCCCCTGTAGGCCTGGGTCCCCCCCCGCCCAACTGCTCTACCCTTCAGGCCTGGTCGCCCCCAACTTCCCTCCTCTGCTAGCCTGGTCACCCCTAACTGCCCTCCCCTGCTGGCCTGTTCACCCCAAACTGCCCTCCCTTGAAGACCTGGTCCCTCCCAACTGTCCTCCTCTGCTAGTCATCTTGTGGCAGCCATCTTGTGCCCACATGGGTGCAGCCCTCTTTGACCACAGGAGGACAGCCATCTTGTGTGTTGGAGTGATGGTCAATTTGTATATTACTCTTTTATTAGATAGGATAGAGGCCTGGTACATAGGTGCGGGCCAGCTGGTTTGCCCTGAAGGGTGTCCTGGATCAGGTTGGGGGTTCCCTTGGGGTATGGGGCAGCCTGGGGGAGGGGCCTGTGGTGGTTTGAAGGACAGCCACCCCCCCCAACCCCTTGTGATCCAAGTGGAGGCCCTGGTATCTGGGATTTATTTATCTTTTTGCTGAAACTTTGTAGTCTTGAGCAGAGCTAAGCCTCCTGCTTGCTCTGTGGCCACAGCCATTTTTGTTGGGATTTATTTATCTTCTATAATTGAAACTTTGTAGCCTTAGGTGAAGGCTTAGGCCAGCCAGGGTGTGTGGAAAGCTTGGCTTCCTCCATTGCCAGGAAACCCAAACCTCCTGCCCCCTCCATGGCCACAGCCATCTTGGTTGGAGTTAATTTGCATACTCACTCCTGATTGGCTGGTGGGTGTGGCTTGTGGTTGCAGAGTAGAGTGGTGGTTAATTTGCATATTGCTCTTTTATTAGATAGTATAATAGAAAGAGAGTAAAGAAGAGGCCGGACATTATCAAGACGATCCTTTGGGCAGCTTCACCAGGAAGCTACAGTGTCATGCTACTCTGGTGACCACCAGCCCATTCCCTGCAGATCACTGGGGAAAGGGATTGAACAAAGGGAGTTGAGTGCATGTGTAGTGAAGTCTGAGTGATGTAGGGAGGTGCTTGCCTGTCAGTATAGCCTGGGAAAAAGATTATTGGCTAGGAGGGTGAGCCACTGCAAACCTGCAACTCTTGGAAGGGTGAAGTCCCCAGGTAAAGAGTTCCTTCCTTCTTGCCTTCTCAGTTCCCCCTACTCTTTCCTGCTCTGTGACCTGCACTTGCTCACCATGTGGACTTAAGCAGCTGCATAGTCAATGGCCATGCGGACCTCACACACAATGGACTGCAGCTTGGAACATGGCTAAGCTATCCAGATGCTAGACTGTAGTGTAGCAGATGTTTTGGGCAGTTGCCTTAATTCCGGCCCTGTGGAAGACAAGATTGAACTTTTCCAGGGTGGGATGGATGGAGATGGGCCTGAGAGTGAACCTCCTTAATTTTACATCATCAATAAAGCTTTCCACAAAACTCCATCCTCCTGTGGGGGCTCAGGAAATTCTTTTCCCTGGGTACCCCAAGAACTTCACTTCCACCACTAATAGTTTTATAGATATTATTTCACTGAATAAAGATTTTTGAGGTTTTACCCTATACCAGGCACTTTTCTAGATGATGAAGATGAAGCCTCAGCTTTCTGAGTGCTTCGCTTCTGGTCCATCGGAGACCAAAACTGTGGCAAGTGACAGAAGTAGGCTTCTGATATTGTTCTCTAAAAGACACTGAAATGCCTGCTAACTCCCCAGTTTCTGAAATTTTGGGATGTTAATATGTGCATTGTTTCTACAGAAATACTACATAGAGTTCCTTGGAACACATTTTAAAAGATACAGTTTTTGGTTCTCTGTTCATGGACAGACAAGATCTTTCAGGAAGAAACTTGAGATGGGAGGGATTGCCTTGCAGACACTTAATCCCTTCAGGTGTTGCTCATGCCCTAGGAGCTAGGGCAAGGCTGGTGGTGAAAGTACGCCATCCTCCGGAGCAGAGAGGCGGGCCCGCAGTGCGCACCAACCAAGGTCAGCCCACCACCTTTGTGTAATAAAATTTTACTGAAACAGCCACGCGCACTCATCACCTATCATCTCTGGCTGCTCTCATGCTATAGTGGCAGAGCTGAATAGCTGCAGTGGATATGGTATAGGCTGTTGAGCATAAATATTTACTATTTGGTCCTTGACCAAAAGTTTGTAGACTCCTTCACCAAAGCAATGGTTCTCAAAGTATGGTCTCTGTACCAGCGGCATCTGCATCACCTGCAACCTTGTAAAGAAATGCAACTTCTCACTTTACCCTACATCCACGCCATCAGGGACTCTGGGTTGGGGCCCAGTAAATTGTGATTCTGATTCATGCCAAAGTTTAAGAGCCACTGCACATATAATTTCCCCTATAATGTTTAGGGAACTATAGCCTACCAGCAAGTCAAAGCCTCACAGCACTTTCTGAATTCCTGATATCTCCTTATTAGAAAGTGGTTGTTGCATGTGGAGATGCATTGGCTGAGGCCTTTTAAGAGAAGCTGTATGTAATGGTATTAATGATAAAGAATTGTGTTCACTGCAGAAAGGATCATTAGCTGATTTTATAACACCTATGAGGAGAAATATTTAGCTCATTGATTTATGAACAACACATCAATGTCCCCTTTTAAAGTTAAATCTCTTTAAATTAATTTTGATCACAGCTGAGGGGAAGATGTTGACTGATTATGCATATCCATGTGCTATGATTACAAATAACTCCCTGTGTGGTCCCAGGAGGCCATACAGGAGTCTGATTACAGATTCCCTACGAGTCCTGAGAAAGGCCTAGAGGAGGTCTTTCTCACGTGCCTCCTTTCCTGGTCAGTTATGATGCTGCCTCTGGGGCTGCTGACTCCTGCCCACCATTGCCCACCTCTAAAGAGTAAGAAAATCTGTGCCTGGGGCACAGTGGGCTTAAATGTTTGAATTTCTGAAATGCAGTGTAAATGTTGGAATGAAAGGTAAATGCCAAAAAAGAGCCTTCAGCCTGATGTTTGGAAGCATATATTTCCCTGGTTATGTGGGTGAATGATGAGTGAAAATATTCCATAAGAACTTTTTTTGGGATACAGTTCATTGAGATATAATTGACAAACCATGCTGTGTAAATTTAATGTGCACAGCGTAATGATTTGACTTACATATAATGTAAAGTGATTACCACAATAAGTTTAGTTGACATCCATAACCTCATATTGATATTGAAAAAAAAAGAAAAAATAATTTCTTTCTTGTGATGAGGACACTTAGACTCTACTCTCTTAACAACATTCAAATACGCCATAGAAGAGTGTTGACTATAGTCATTACACTATATAGTTCATCAAACTTCTTTGAACTTGTGACTTGCCTGACTCTTTGTTCCCAGGCACTCAGACTTGAAAAGCCTTCCTGACCAAGCCTCTTCCTCTATCTTCATTTCAGGTTTAATAGTTATTATTATGTGAGCCTTTTCTTTCATTCACATTAATTGTGTCCCCAAAACAGATGGGATTTTCATGGTCAGCCCAGTTGTGTGTGTGTGTGTGTGTGTGTGTGTGTGTGTGTGTGTGTGTGTGTGAGAGAGAGAGAGAGAGAGAGAGAGAGAGAGAGATTAACTAAAAGAAATGAATGGCACCACTGTTGTTCGTGATTAGGTAGAAACTCATCATTAGGATGGGGAAGGCAAGATTGCAGACAATTTCAGGTCTTCCCTCACCCCACTGATTCAATAGTCACAAAATTTATAATGTGATAATAGGCAAGGGGAGAATTCACAGGTAATCTGTTCTCAGCTTGGATGGTAATTGTCAATATGGACTCCATCTAACTTTCAATTGTTAACATTTTATCACATCTATTTCAAATTTGTGTTTTTAAAAGTGATAAAGCAATTAAGCAATTAAGTCAAAGCACCTTTTGCCTATGCATCATCAATCCTGTCCCCCCTCTTCCCACCCAGCTGTCAATACTCTTGTAAATTTGACATTTATGCTTTAATACTATTTATAGCATTTATGTCTCTATTGTATTATGTAGTTTACAATTTTACAGATATAGTTTCAGGCTATCTATATATAAATTATATATGATTGCACAGTATATTACTTTGCAACTTGCTTTTTTCACTTAAGTGTTGATGATACAGAGATCCAGTTCATAAAGGGAAGCAGGAAGCAGTTGTTTGTGCTGCTTCAGGTGACCTTCCCTGGGGCCCAGGGAACTCCAGCCTGACCATGCATGGCCAGTGAGATTAGGGATACAGAGAATCCTGCTCTTGGGGCAAAACTGTAGAGAATATTCAGGAAAATTGTCAAGTAGGATGCTGATTCCAGCTACTAGAGAAATAACAATGTGAGACAGAAAAAAATGTTGGGAGTTGTTGTGAAATTACTTTCACAATATCTACTTGTCATCCATGCCTATTTGTCATGGGGTAGATAAACAGGTATGGATGTTTAAAAATGTCTACTTAACTTTGAGGCAAGTTTTATTCAATTACAAAGTCAAATCTGGCTCGCTGGTGTCCCACCTTACTGATATGTTGCTCAGTAGCCAGGTCAAAAAAGCAAGTAGGCAGACACCAGCTGGTATGAATATGGAGGGGGCCCCTGCTGTGGCCATTTTATCAAATAAGCTACTTGTGTTTCCACTTTTTCATAGTTGACACATCATAGAAAAAATGAGTGCAAATAAAAATTTTCTGTCATATAATATTTCAAATGCCCTTTAAGATCTGTCTCTAAAACATGCATTCTCAAATGGGGTGATATTGCACTGAAAGGGGTAGAAAATATATTCTTTTTTACATCATTTATACAGCTTTTTATGCCTAAAGCACAGATATACACATAATATATAAATAGATATACAGTGCATCTTTAATATTAAACTTGCATTGGAGAGTGATTAGGGCATCAATGTCTAAAAGGGCTTGTTGGGGATGTGGGGGCAATGATTGAAAAAGGCTGGGTAACACTGCTCAATGGATACTTTTGTGAAGGTCTTCTTGTTTAAAGTGTTACCTCCTAATTAATTTTTAAAATAGAAGTATAGAGTTTTATATCTGGAGATTGCTTCAAGTAAGACAGATCTATGGGCAGTCCATTGCTGCCTGAAGGCAACTTTCACCCATCTTATCCGTTCACGGAGACTCCAGGGAGAGTCTTCTGGTAGGGAGATCTGTGATGTGCTGTTAATATTAAAAAATAACAAGGCTGCTTATTGTCCACACATCATAGAAGCAGTCTCATAATTATTTCATCATCACATCTCTTTGATGATAATTATACTGTAATTACCACACTGTACTTCATAAAACCAAGGCTCTGTTGGTTGTTAAGGTGAGCCATTAGCATCTGACACCATGCAAGGATGCCTTGAATATCAGATGCACTGAAGAAATGTTAAGATGTGGGGAAATATGCATCTTTGGATCAACAAAACGCAGAAACCATTGCCAGACAACCACTGCGCCTTCACCACATGCTCAGTTTATCTCACTGAATATTTTCAGCCATGATGCCTGTTTCATAGGATAGTACTTACTAGAATCCCCCTTTTTTCAAACGAGGACAACTGAGATTCAGAGAAGTGAAGTAACTTGCCAAAGATTGCACAGTTCCAAAATGGTGTAGGAAGGATGCGACTCGAACACCCTGGGATCTTTATGCCTTTGCCTTCTGGTGAACACGAGGCTGCATCTTTCTCACCCCCTCTTCTATCCCCATTTCCTGGAAAAGCAGCTTCACGTTTGTTCATTAAACGTATGAGTTTCTAGAAAGTGTACAGAATGAAAGCTTATATTTTTCCAATCCACAGGGGCAGGTTATTTTTGAAAAGAAGGATTTGATCACATGATATTCCCCACACCCTCCTGACTTGGCAGAAAGATAGTTGATCTTGGAGCCGAGGACTCGGATTTGGTCCTTGCCTTTCCATATTCCTGAGGTAGACATGTAGCTGGTATTCTGGTGTCTAGGGGAGTCCAGAAGTTGTGTCTTGTCAATTCAAGCTCTGATAGTCCCAGAGCTTCACTAATAAACTTCTGGAGGATGACATGTTAAACCCACGTTCCTAATAGCTTTGTCATTTTCTGATTAAGGCTTACTGTCAGGGGGAGATGTTCTATTTTCATAGCCTCTCTGCCTTGTTTCCCTGGCTGTTCTGTAAAGGATCTTGGCTATCCGGAGTATATTTAGTTCATTCTGCTAAGACACTCTCTTAATGGTACAGAGTTAACCAACTGTATAGTTTATATTATAATTGAAGATTTTTGCCTCCCTCAAGAATATTATAATCTTAATTTATTGTTTGAGGCTCCATTGCCTTTGGATAAATATAAAAATGTGTTTTCTCTTCCCCTATCCAGTGGGCACTTTTTCAAATGGACTTAACGGACACTTTCTCTGTTTGCATTGGGAGTCATCTCAGGTTTACATTCAGAAAACCTAATAAAATATGAGCTGCGAACAATTGGGCAAAAGCAGGGGAATGAAAAGAAGTTGTTTGATGAGGATTTTGCAGAACAATGGCACAAGCTTGCAGAGGACTTAGTGATTTTTGAGGAAGCAGAGTTTGTTTCTGCCCACCCCAGACATCATTCCTGAGGGCTCAGTGACCCTAATCCCTCATGCAAAACTCTCCTACACACACAAGGCAGAGAAATCTTCCTCACTGGCCTCACTTAGATTTTGGGGTGCAGTTCTAGCTAAGTTCTTTTCTGACTTAGGGTGACATAGGGCTATTTGAAATTATTTTAAAGTCAACCAAAATAAACAAAAATGTTATGAGGGCATGTCTCCCAGAGTTTACCCAGTAATATTTGTTCTGCCAATTTCTGAAGAGGAAAAAAACCCTATGTTTGTTAGCTTTATATTTTGCCAAAAGTCAGAAGGAAGTTTCTTCTTCCTAAGATTTCTCCCTGGTTTCCTTTGAGTAAATGTTGTCTACTAAACCAATCTGCTTTGGCCAGGAGCTGGGGTAGCATCATTCTGTTTCTTGCTGGGGTTTGGTGTCATGGTCTTTTGACTAAGAAAACCACTCCTGGGAGTCACTCAATTTGTATCTCTTTAGGACTCGAGTCACCTAGTGTTCTTACGAGAACTGGTTGTCAATGTCTTGTCCTAACTTCTCCTTCAGGGACTTCATGTTGATGGATTGAAATCAACCCTAAGAAAGTATTTACACAAAAGAAATTGGTGAATTCTACACATCCACCAACCCTAACTTAGAAAGCCCATTGTTAAACATTTACGACTCTCCAGTGTTCACGGTGTTAAGTCTCAGTGATGCGAACTCTAGAAGACATGCCGCAAATGTGGGACAGAAAGTCACTCTCCCGGAATCTGGTCTGTGGTGTACCAACAGATGAGTAAGTTGGATGTGTCTGTTGCCACTGCCTCTGCCATCACCCAGCTAGCAGTTGTGGCTGTACCTGTATGTGTGTGTACCTGTGTGTGTGAGAACCTATGTGTGTGTGTGTGTGTGTGTGTACCTGTGTATGCATGTGTGTATATTCATGCATGTGACTGTGGGTGCACCTGTATGTGTGTGTGTACACATAGGCCCTGAAGCTCCTGTAGCAAGAACCCATAGCAGCCCCTGCTCTCCTGCACAGCTTCTCTTTCCTTCTCATGCGTATTTCTCTCTTACCTGAGCCAATCAGACTCAGCTGGGTGTTCGTTAGCATGGGCAAAGAAGCAAACAGTGGCCCTGCGCCATCCATGGCCTTGGAGAGGAAGGAAAGGCTCTCTAGCTGGATACAAAGTTCAGAACTCCTATCATATCCTTTCCTTCTCTTGTCCTTGGTTCCTTCCCATACAGTAAACCTAACATTCAGGAAGGCTGGCCGGGAATGAGGAAGGAGGGAGAGCTACTGCTGCCCGGCTGCCTGGCAGTGTGTTCGGGGGAGTTCATGGACTGGCCATATCTCAGGGCCTCAGGCGTCTCTTGGATTTTCTGGCATTTTCCTCTTCCTCACCAATAAAGACTTAGACTGACCTCAGGGACCTGGGCCTTTGACTAGCTCTTGGTGTCATGGTCTTTTTGTCTGGCCTCTGTAGCTACATGTAGGCTATTATGAGTGAAGGTCTGAGTCACCACACAGACTTAGAGAAGTGGGCAGGAGCCACAGTCTCCTCTTTGTGCCCTGGGCTGCTTCAGTCTTACATGTGCTTATGGTTTCCTTACATTGCTCTACAATCTTATACACAATAGCTGCTTCAAACCTCACAGGATCTACTTGGGTAGGTCCCTCAAATCCCCATTTCAATGCTGGGTAGACTGTGGTCCTAAAACATGAAGTAAATTGGCCCAAATCTCACAGCCAGCAAATGGCAGAAGCAGAATTGGAATCCAACATTCCAGATTCCCAGCCACATCTCTTGTCCAATTTTTAGTTTATTTGCCAGTTTTTGTGATTTCAAACGTGACCCTCTCCTCAACCAACTTTTAAGAAAATCTCAAATGTAACCATAAACATGCTACCTTTGTGAGGGTCTTTGCGTGGAATCCACTATTGCAGGGCTGCTCCACTGTGGGGTCTCTAGCTCTCGCTGCACTTCACACCCCTGACTTGGCTGGATCTAGGAAATGTCTCCTTTCAGACTTAGCAGACAGAGCTGGAGGCCAGTGCTCATCCCTGGACTTGGCCCCTTTGATGGGGAATCTCAAACAGTTAAACAATTTAGCTTTAAATATATAGTTTTCAGGCTTGGCAACTAAAGCATCTAGAAAGCTATTGTTCCAGGGTCTGTATGGAACAATACAGACTAGATGTATGACTGGACCTGCCCTCACTTGAGACCTGCAAGCAACTCGAGCTTTGTGTGTGGCCCAGGAGTACTGCAAGGGACTAAGATCGTATCTGAGCCACTGAGCTCCCGGGAGAGAATGGCCTGGGCTCAGGATGCAGATAGAGACTCACCCACCAGTTGGCAGGAGAAGGGATGCTCAGAAAATCACCAGTCTGCAGCTTTTATCTGATTAATCTTTTCCCTGAATTCCAACCCCCTTACCTACTTTCTCCTGAATTTTAAACCCTTTACCTACACTTTTTTCTCCTTATAAAGAGAGTAGGCTTGAGATGAGATGTAAAACAGCCTTTTTTTTGGGTACATAACTAGCCATCTGAATACAGCACCCCATAAAGATTCAATACTGATCTGTACTTATTGGTTCAGTTAGTAACAGGCAGCATGAACACTGACTTTTTTTTCACCTTGCTCTGCTCTGAGGAATAAAGTGGAGAGAGGGCGAGATTCCTGGAGGGTGGACTTCAGGCTAAATCAGGCGAACCCAGGCCTGCCCTGTACTCCTTCCTCCTCCTGAAGGCACACCCTGGGTCCTGCTGGGGGTGGAGGGGGTGGGTGCACAAGAACCCTTGAGAGGCGACAGGAGATCGTTGCTGAGGGCCACCAGGAGGAGCTGCAGAAGAACAGAGGGTGTGCCTAGGGACAGTTGCAAAAATGAGGATGTGGGGACCCATGTAAGTGCGGGCATCAGGGCAGTGACCTGAAAAGCCATGACTGCTGGGACTGGGGCCTCTTGTTCTCCCAGCAGACCCCAGACTTTGCAGAACTATGACAGGACTAGAGGGAGATTTTCATCCCCGAGGTGATGCCCTGCTGAGAAAAGCCTCACCCTGTATGACAGCAGATAAGCAGAGCAAAGAGGCCCAACAGCAGCGTGTTGATGGCTCACCTGCTTGACTGTCTTTGGTGGCTTCCTCTAGACGAGCAGGCTTCTTCCGGGGTCTAACCTCAGTACTGATCAGACAGGCCGAGGTTATACTCCTTTTCTTCATGGGAACTGCTTGATTGTCGGAGCAGGGCTATTGTTCTGCTGTCTGCCAATAAAAGGGACTATGCTCGAATTTTATAAGTTAATCCATTTCATAAATTTTTGATTGTTAGTAGGAGTTCCAGGCTGGTTCCACATCCTCCCACCCCTGGTGGCATTTGTTATAAAACATTCTTTATAATAGAAGAATCCATACGGTTGGATTCATTAAGAGATGTCTGTATTTGTCCCAACCGTTTCCTACTAATAAGTATGAGGTCAATCTGGTTTTTAAAACTCAAAAATTTGACTATTAGGATTTAGATAATTACAAGAATACATGCAGAGTAACATATTTCAGCCACTGTATTTTTCTAAAAGTACAGTCTCATTTTAAATAGAAGAATGTTGAGACTTAAAATATTCTACAGCTCTCAGGGGCCTACTTGGAAATAATGGTGCTCCTTTTGTGTCACACAGAGTCGAGGAGAAAGATTCTTTTATTCTTTGCTTTAGAAGGAGAGGTGTTCTCATGAAGTACCTCTCAGAGGAACCTGGCATCTGTTCTGTCAATCAGAGTTCTCACAAGTTCACTGAATAAAATTCAATAATACTCCATCGTATGTTTTTGCCTCCTTTGTCAAATATTAATTGAGCATAGTGATTTGGGTCAATTTCTGGGTTCTCTGTTCCATTCCATTAGTCTACATGTCTGTTCTTGTGCCAGTACCAGGCAGTTTTGAGAACAGTGGCTTTGTAATGCAGCTTGATATCTGGTATTAGATCCTTCCTACATTTTTTTTATTCCAGATGAATTTTTGGAAGGTTCATTCTAAGTCTATGAAATATGCTGCTGGTATTTTAATGGGGAGTGGATTGAATCTATACATTGTTTTGGGTAGTATGGACATTTTAATGATGTTGATTCTACCAATCCATGAACATGGTATGTTCTTCCATCTGTTTATGTCCTCCTCTATCTCCTTTTTCAGTGTCCTGTAGTTTTCTAAGTGCAGGTCTTTTAACCTCCCTAGTTAAGTTTATTCCTAGGTATCTTAATTTTTTTCGTGTGATGGTAAATGGGATTGTTTTTATAATCTCTCTTTCTGTAAGTTCACTATTGCTGTATAAAAATGCCATAGATTTCTTGGCATTAATTTTGTATCTTGCTACATTGCTGAATTCATTTATTAAGTCTAATAATTTTTTAATGGAGTCTCTTCAATAATTGATGTTGGGAAAGTTGGACAGATACATGCAAAAAAATGAAACCAACTTACACCACACACAAAAATAAACTCAAAATGGATAAAGGACTTAAACATAGACAGGAAACCATAAAAATATTAGAGGAATGAACAGTCAGTAAAATTTCAGACATATGCTGAAGCAATATCTTCACTGATATAGCTCCTAGGGCAATGGGAACTAAAGGGAAAGAAACCATCCACAATGCAACAAGAAAGCACACTGCATGGGAGAACATATTTGCCAATGTTATCATCGATAAGGGTTTAATCTCCAACATTTACAGGGAACTCGTAGTTCAACAAAAGGAAAATAAACAATCTAATAAAAAATGGCCAACAGACCTAAATAGATACTTTCTGAAAGAGGACATAAAGAAGGCCAAGAGACATATGAAAACATGCTCAAAGTCACTAGTTATCTGAGAGATGCAAATCAAAATGACAATGTGGTACCATCTCACACCTGTCAGAATGGCTATCACCAACAAATCAACAAATGACAAGTGCTGGTAAGGATGTAGAGAAAAAGGAACCCTTGTGCACTGCTGGTGGGAATGTAGACTGGTGCAGCCACTGTGGAGAACAGTATGGAATTTCCTCAAAAAACTAAAAATGGAACTCCCATTTGACCCAGTAATACCACTTCTAGGAATATATTTTCCAAGAGACTAGAAATACCTATTAGAAATAGATATATATCCCTATGTTCATAGCAGCACAATTTACCATAGTGAAGATTTGGAAACAGCTTAAGTGCCCATCAGCAGACGAATGGATTATAAAACAGTGGTACATCTACACAATGGAATACTATGCTGCAGTCAAAAAGAAGAAATTCTTACCATTTGCAACAGCATGGTTGAAACTGGAGAGCATTATGCTAAGCAAAATAAGCCAGTCAGAGAAAGATAAATATCACATGACCTCAGTCATTTGTGGAATATAATGGACAACATAAACTGATAAACAAAAATAGATCCAGAGACAGAGAAGCATCAATCAGACCATCCAACCTCAGAGGGAGAGAGTAAGGGGGAGAGATTAACCAAAGGTCTTATATGCATGTATGTAAGCCTAACCAATGGACATGGACACCAGGGGGTGGGGGAGGGTATGGGGGGAGTAAAGGGCAATGGGGGATAAGGACACATATGAATTATCTTAATCAATAAAGGGAAAAAAAAGCCCTCAACAACACATCTTAGAGTTTTCCTCACTTTCGGTTATTGTGGAGACTGTGCCCAACACAGTGTGCAAAGCCCTCTTCTCATGGTGAGCATGAGACACAGCTGCCTCTGCTGAGTATCCCAACCTCCCAAAAGGTGTTGATCCTTCAGGTGGTGCTAGCAGCCCTGATCTTGACCAAAGCCATCCATCTTTCTTAGTCTGCAATTTCATTTTTCAGATGTACGGCCTTGGACTCTCTCTCAGGCAAAATCATCCCCTTGACCTTGTAATCATCCAAGAAGTCTCAAATGCTGCTTTTCTGGTGACCCCACTCAGTGAGCATTCACAGGTCATAGGACCAACCTGGAATATTTTTTCACATAGAAGAACAACCCCATCTTACAAATAGGGTTTTCTGACTCCTCAAAACTTAATATGTGATGGGTCCTCCACCCCTCCCTTTATCCAAGCCCTTTACAAGTGACTTTGCAGCTCTGCTTACCAAGAGGTGACAGCCAGCCATTTCCTCACTCGTAGGTGTGGCTCACCCTTTGTGACTTGCATTGGCCCACAAACTGCATTGTGTGGCAGTCTGAGCCTGGGACTGCAGAAAACTTCTGCCTTCTCACACTTCTCTCCTTTGCCATGAGAACATGCCTAGGCTAGCCTATTTGAAAATGAAAGACCGTGTGCAATAGCATCAAACTATCCCAGGCAAGGGCCCCCTACATCACCCCATGCCCAGCCATGCTGTCCACTAATCACAGACACGTGAGCATGACAAGCCTAGAACATCGAGCCCAGCCCAGATCCTCAGTATTATCTGGCTAACTTAGAAATGATAAATGGATGTGGTTTTAAGGCACTAGATTTTGGAGTATTCCCCCCTCCCCTCTGCACTCATCAATAGCTAATTGATACAACTGGAACTCAGTAAGTGGTAAACCTAGATAATATTTTTATTTTATATTCAGATCACCAAATCAGTACTGGTTGCACCATTATGAGCCCCCTTTTCATGTGTCCCTCCTCTCCAGTCCCCGCTTGCCTTTGTCCAAGGCCCCGGGCTAAGCCCATGTATCCACCTGCCTCATAGACATTAAATACCCTCTACTACCTGTCTTCAACTCCCCATTATAGAGTTCCAACCAAAGGGGTTATTCCTAGTGGAAGAAAGGACAGGGTGCATCAAATTTCTGGAATCACATTAGATTTACACAACACATATAAAGTGAGAGGCGACTCTAGTCTAGGCACTGCTGTTTGGCATGTATTTGAACTGCTACTTCTTCAAGCAGATCTGTTTACATCAGTCTTCATCCTCACAGTCTTCCTAGGGGAACCCAAAAGGGCTGAGCACAGAGGCAAGGCTGAGTACTTGCCTGTGTAGTAGAATTGAATTAGATGGAGAGAAACTCGGTCTTCCTCCGGATTTGTCTTCTACAGCTGGCTATCTGCTGTTTGACCTTGACTCAACCAGTCATACTCCCTAACTGTATTTCTTCTTCTGCAAAATAGGAATAATTTTGTCTGCTCTGCTTATCTCATACATCATTGCAAGGACTAAATTAGGTGGCACATGTGGAGATGCCCTATATACTATGGAGAATCTGTTGTTCAATGTGAGGCATTGTTATGATTGCTACCATTTTATGTCCAGCAGGGGAGATTGGATCTGGGAAGACTGGCAGATAGCCCAGGGCTGCAGAACCAGGAGGCTGGCTCATTTCTTTACCAGCAGATAGAGCAGGAAAAGCATTGTGACTCATATCAGAGAAAGAGCCTGGCAAACATAGAGAAAACAGTGTGGAGAAAGCTGATGAACCCACGGTTGGAATTCTGCATTGGGGTTTAGAAACATGAGCACCAGGATGCTGAAAACATTGGAGGGAGTCCAGGAAAAGAGATGCTCGTCACTCCAGAACAAAAGGCTCATCTTGGGAGAGAGTCCATGGGAAATGTGTGGGCTTTGGCTACCGGGAAACTGTATTTGTTTTTCCAGGATCTTCCAAGGAGAAGATACTTCTGGAATGTGCTCTCGCTTGGAGGGTGCAAGGCAACAGGGCTTTGCACAGGGACCTCGAAACTCTACCCTGACTCTGAGTTAAGAAAACAGTGAGAAATGTAACAGAAGAAGGGGAGCCACATTTTGCTACATGAACCAGATAGTTTATATCTTTTAGGGTGCTTTTGGCTGCAAGTAACAGGCAAAGTAACAAAGTTAAGATCATTATTACCACCTTAATGATAAATCCTGAGATGAGTTAGTACCAGGATTGGTCAAAACAGTAGCTTAATGAAACTGTCTAGGACTCAATGCATCCCACCTTCCCTCCTTGCTACCTTTGGTGACTTAGTTTCTCCATTTAGGCTGGCTTCTCTTATGGTTTAAAGATGGCTGCTACAATTCCAGGCATACCACAGATGACAACATATCTGTCTTTTGAAGAGTAGTAGGGAATAATTTTCCAGCAGATACTCCTGCCCATTGCATTTGACCACGACTGCATCCCCTTTTCCAAACTTAAATATCACCCACAGGGGAGTGAAATGGCAGTGACTGGTGTGAGCCAATTAAGGTTCATCTGGGGGTTTGAGAGAAAGGTTGGTCCCCAGAAGCAAAAGGCCTTCTAATCTCTGAGCATAGTTGGAATTCTGTTGGCAAGTAAGGAAAGGAAGAGCTGTCGGAGCATCAACCATGAACAACAGCATCGCTCTGGTTCATGTGACTCATAGACCCAGGCTTCTCAAAAAGTGATACGAGAGATAGGATATTGTCAGTGCTGTGATATTAACCAGCATGTATTGGGCAGGTACTCTGCACTAGGAATGCTGGTAACCTCTTTCAAGGCATCATCTCATTTGATCATCTCAACAGCCTGAAGTCCCCTTGTAATGGGGTATTTGGGTTGAAGTGGGAGGGACCTTCAGTAATTGTACCTCCTTGGAAAAATCTAGAGTTATCCCTTTTTACATCAAATTGCTCTCTCTAAATAACCATTTTACCATGGTTCTGGTGAATTTCAACTTCTTTTTTTTTTAGTGATTGACAGAAAGAGAGTACAATAATATGAAAAGCCACCCCAAAAGGGAAAGTCTTTGAAGTTCCATGATTATTTATATTTTGTTTTAATTTTTTAAATTGGCACACATAATTTTTAAAAATTCAAACAATACAAAATACTGTTATAAGCAAATTTGCTTCCACCTTAGACCCTGCCCAAATAACCTCTTTCACTATTCCATTCCTCCCTCCTTTCATTAGTAATGAGCTATTATATGCAAAGGTTCATGTCAGTTTCAAGTGGGCTTAGGGAGAGTTATGGTGCTATCTTTGGTTCCCCAGCCCTATTCCTAATATCCATCAAAGCCAAGTTCTAAATATCCATCATTACAAAACTTCTTCAAGTATTCATTTCCTGTCTGTTCATTGCTTCTCATTGGACCCTTTGGGCCAGCCTCCACTGGCCTCCCATAGGCCACTGCTTTCTTGCTCTGTTCTGTCTCCATCCTCTTTAAGGGTTAACATTCTAATCCTAGTGCCTTGGAATGTGACTGTATTTGCACATATGGCCTTTGAAGAGGTGGTTAAGTTAACATGATGTCATTAAATGGGCTCTGTCCAATGTGATTGGTGTCCTTATAAGAAGAGTAAATCAGGACACCGAGATGTTCATACAGGGAAGACCCTGTGAAGAAATAGAGGGAGAAAACAGCCAGACAGCCATATGGGGCTAGAGAGAGGCTAAAGAGAGAGAGAGAGCTCAGAAGATATCAATTACATGGACACCTTGATCTTAAACTTCTGGCCTCCAGAATGGTGAGAAATAATTTTTTATTGTTGAAGCCACCTGGTCTATGGTACATTGCTATGGAAGCCCTAGCAAATGAATACAGACAACTTATAATAAAATCACTAATTTGCTCAGAAATTTTATAATGGCTTCTAACATTAAGGCAGAATTTCTCCCCCAGACCTTTAAGAGACTTTATGACTGCTTGGGTGGAATGGCTCAGTGGTTGAGCATCGATCTATAGACCAGGAGGTCATGGTTCAATTCCCAGTCAGGAGCATATGTCCAGGTTGTGAGCTTGATCCCCAGTGTGGGGTGTGCAGGAGGCAGCCAATCAACGATCATCTCTTATCATTGATGTTTCCACCTCTCTCTCCCTTTCCCTTCCTCTCCAAAAACAACGAAAATACATTAAAAAGAGACCTTATGATCTTCCACTAACCTAACTTCTTACTGTCTTCACAGCTTATACACCATCTTCTGAGCTTTGGCTCCCATTAACTGATTTCCATGGAGTAGACATGACCTGTGTTTCTCAGCCTCTGCCTTTGCACAGGCGGTTCCCTTCATAAAAAATATTTTGGCATTCCCATATCATGCCCTTCCCATTTCTAACTATAGAAATCATGTCCATTCCTCAAACCCCACCTGAATGCCAACTCCTTCATAAATCCATGAGCTTCCCAAACCCACAGTTGAGTGGGATCGCTCTCCCCGCTCTCCTGCGTCACTCTGTAAAATCTTCATGATGGGCATTTGTTGTGCTCTACATTCTATGTTGGTGCATTCCTGACCACTCTGCAAAATTCTATGTCTTGCTCATCTTTCCATCTGCAATAGAGGATGTTGTCACAAAGATGAGAGGGGAACTAAATTGGCAGGCCAGATTGAAAAGTAGGATAAAAACAATCAACAGAGTAAAACAAGACAAAATGTCCATTAAAAAATTAAAAAATAAGAAAGATGGATGAAAATTGTGTCAGTTCTGGGATGATTCCGTGTAATCCTGGGTGGGAGAAACCCTGAATGAAGACTTAACTTCCTCCCCTGCTTCTGCAGCTTCAGTTTAAAATAATGGACTACTGAAGATAGAACTTTGGAGAAATGTTCTGGAATGTTCTGAAGGAAAACATATGATCCTTGGAGACAGCGCCACAGAAGCTTTGTCATGGAAAGCTGGCCCTTAGAGGCTTTGGAAGTTTTTACTCTGAATTCAGTTGCCTTTAAGATACTTTGGAAGAAGCAGGCCACAGTGTTCATTGGGGCATGTGCTTCCCAGCACAAACACACCCTTAAACCATCTGCTCTGCAAACACATGGAAACCATTAATTAGTATGCCCAGACCTGCTGAAACATGATCAAAGACTAAGTGATTTATAGGGCCTCTCCCTGTCCTCTTGCCCCCTGGGCCATCATTAGAGTGAGGAACCCAATCAGAGGTAAAAAAATAAAAACAAAGCACAGAAATACTACCCCTCCCCCAAATGCCTGCAACATCTGGAAAAAAGCACCTTTCCTCTCATTCCTGCAAGAGAGAACCAAGTGGTGCTCTAGAAAGTAGAAGTTGGGTCTAGAGTGTGGAGAAGGCTCTTGTAAGGACATTGGCTTTTACCTGGAACGAGCTAGAAAGCCACTGGAGGGAGGGCTTAGAGCAGAGGATTGGCATGATCTGGCTATGTTGTCACAGGATCATGACAACCCTGCAAAGTTAGTAATTCAGGTTCAAGAAAAGGAGCAATTCCCTGATGGTCGCACAGACAGAAGGTGGTGGAGACAGGTGATCCCAGGGCCTCTTATTCTAAAGGCCTTACTCTATCGACTAGGGGTATTTCCTTCCAAATATATCAGTTGCAACATTTTTTATTCTATGCATGTCTTTTGTGTCTCCTTTCAGGCCTGTACATTTTCTGCTTGTTGGGAAGTTATGCTGTATTAGGTACATTTCATTTCACTCATACTAACAATATTTATTCACCCGCTGCTGTGTGCATGGCACCAGAAATTATTTTGCGAGGAGTAAAAGAAGTGGAAAACAGGGTCTCTATTCTGAAGACATTTATAGACAAACTGTAAAGAGAAGACAGGTTTTGTATATAAATTATTTAAATCCAATGATTTTTACTTTTGGGGAGTAGTCACTTGTTTCATTTAATCACCTGAAAGAAAATTGTTATTTCTTTTTATAGAACAGCCTTATCTGAGAAGTGGAAGCAGACAAAGTATGGGACTCTCTCTTCAATTTTATGGATTTTGACTCCCAGTTTGACTATTCAGTTGGCACATTAAAGGATGACTCCCTCCCTTCCTGACCCTGAGCCTTGCAAACCCAACCTGTGATCAGAAAACCCAGCTGTGCACTTGCTATTTCTTGCCTCATTGCCAGGAATAAAGATTCAGCAATCTCTGCTCAACTGACTGTTACCAGTGACACCTGAGGCAAAGTAAAAACCAGCTCAGCAGTTATGTGGCAGCTTAGCTGCTGTGACAGAGCATTAGTCAAAGCAAGATGATTCCTGAGCCACCTCTGCCTTCCAACCATTATTGAGGATGGGGAGGCTTCTAAGGCAATGGGCAGAAATGTTCAATATAGAATCTGTCCTTTCACTTTAATTAGGAGATGTGACAAGGCTAAATGGAGTCAAATGACTGTACTGTTTACCTTTGTTCACTCTATTAGGTATTTTCAGGACTTGAGTGTGTTAGTTATGCCCTTGGCCTTCAAGCTGGAGCCTCAGGGAGGCATCACATTTTAGGACCAGCTCTGGGTATAAACCCAGACTACAAGGACTTGGGAGTGGGGGTTTATCTCTCCTGCCCAGGGACTGTGCAGTTTCCAAGCAATGATGCATGAAGTCATCTAATTTTCTAAGTGACCCACACAAGCTTTATCTGGGTCTTGCCGGGGCCGAAATGGGAAGCCAATAGAGCAGTACTTGGAGTCTGTCAATCTTAGATTATCCCAATTTAGAAAGCCCACCTCTGTTCTGCTTGAGCTTGACTCCCTCTTTTCTGTGAACATGCACAGTTTCTCTGGTTCTGCAGATCAAAAGAAATCCGAGACCCCCACAGGAAGCAGACAAGGACCTCTACTTTAGCTAACAGAAAAGTTAACAGATAATGTGTTCTGCTAGCCAGTGGATCTTCACGCTGGTTTCTTACAGCTGTTCTTTAATGTTCTATAGTTCTGGAACTACATATCCTTTGCTTATCACTACTTTTTATATGGTGATGCAAGTCATCCATATATCCATCCATCCATCCATCCATCCATCCATCCATCCATCCAATGAATAAATGCTAATTAACAGCCTATTACATGTCAGGTTCTATCAACTGGCACCCATCTCTCTCCTTTGTGAGGCAGATGGTGCAGGGGGTTCATATTTATGCCTTTTGCTTTCTTCTTTGAATGTTTTTGCTGTGATAAGTCTGAAAAAGGAAGAAGGTTTTCAGAGTACTATAGTTTCTTTACCGATCAATTTTCTATACACGAAAAATTCTCTGAGATTCAATATTAGATATTACAATTAGAAAATTTTGATTATTTTGTATGAAAACTCTACTTAGTAAACTTTTCCCCTTCAAGGAGCCAAAAAAGATAGAAATAATTTTAAGTAAAGTTACTTTAAAAAGTTGTTTGGGCAAGTTCCTCTGGGCTACAAAACAAACAATAGTGGTGTAAGTTCCAGAAATAAGACTGCAGAAATGACTGCTATATTAGCTGACTTAATTCTACTCAAAATAAAGTACACTTGAGGCATACAGAATTTAGCCTGCCAAATAGTTGTGTACTAATTATGAAAAATTAGAACTCTCTTTTTTATATGTGGCAACTGAATTTAAATATGGATCTACCAACGAGTACTAATCTCGTGTGTACTCAGGATCCAATGGTGAACAAGATAGAGGAGGTCCTGCTTTGCAGGAAGTGAAGTTTTAGAATTCTGTCATAGGGCATCAGCACCATGCCCAGCACTCAGTGGGTGTGCACGAGTGTGTGAGTTCCTTTCATTCCAGGTAGAGTTCACAGTCAAGAAATGAGGCCCTGCATCTCTTCCCACTTCCCCAAACTCTCTCAACTAGCCCTTCAGAGCCCTGGCATTATTTACCATTTTATTATAGTAAGAAAAGATTCGTGGTAGCTACCAATGGGCGCCTGGCTGGAAGAAGCAGCAGCAGGCATCCTTACACATTAGAGTCTAAGGAAGTTGTTCCCAGTCTTTTAAGAAAACCATGACTTGGCCCACTGCAAGCTCATTGCATTTGTTCAGTCATTGCGAAAAGGGATACAGATCGGAGGAAGCTAAGAAATGCCCTACTGTTAAATCCAAAAGAAAGCCACTTGCTTAGGCTACACTATTGCCCAGGATGAAGTTTTCACCAAGAAGTGAGGAATTTCTCTTTTCTGCTTAAGTAACTCTTTTAATTATTGCTGACCTATACCTCCTTTAACTCAAAAGGTGTGAAGCTAGAAAGAATTAGGCTTGTTGATAGTACATTCCAGAGTCAAAAAGTAAAGATGAAGGAGATGAATTTTTTTTTTGTCTTCTAGTCTGGGACAAAACTTTGCTGTGTTAGAACCTGCAATTTTGATAATGAGCTGCAATGAATACAAAGTTGTTTTATTAATTTATTTCTATGTTGGTGTGATAAGAGCTTATTTTTAAAAATAAAATGCCATGATGAGATTAATAACCAAAAATGGGATCAATTTTTAATGGGAATACATACACAACATTATAATAAAAATATGTGAGACTCTCCATTAAGAGGAGATAGGTTGGAACTGTAGCATAGTTTCTCCTTTACATAAGGCCATACTACCTATTGGTTTGATTAAATGATGCCATATTGTTCTCTTTAGTAAGTAAACATAAAGGTGTAGAGTCATTCAGTAACTTTATTCCATGTGGCAGATATTCTAATTGCTTTCAAAGTTTGGGCAGAAATGTTAATATTGATTATCAGGGGAGCAACTGTTCTAAAAAACTTGTTCACTAACCTTATTATCCCTATGGAAACTTATCAGTAGCCTAAAGAAAAATGTTCTAACATTATTACCTTATGTTGCCCAATATCTGAGACACACAAGCTTATTAAGTTTATTATAGAGGGGTGGGAGAGCTTAATACTAGACATCTGGGAAGGAAAAATAAAGAGAGTTGGACATCTGGAAGAAGAATCCAGCCCATCCCACCAGCTGGCTGGTCAAACAGGTGGCCAGCCTCGTAGGTGAAGCGAAATACCCAAGGATAATAATAAGTCAGGGCAGTCCCAGGACAAGAACCCAGGTCTCCCAAACTGGCCAGGGCTGCTTCCGCTTTTCCGAGGGAATGTTGTGGTCACTCCTCTTAAATATGCTATAGGGCCTGTGAGGACAGAAAACTGGAAGTCTTGTTAACTCTTGTTTCTTAGTGGGACAGGTGTTGTAAACTATGTATTTTATCTCTAATAGTTTGGTTTCCAGTTCCAAATGGAAAGTAAGGCAGATGCCAGTGTCTTATATTAGAATAAGGGATAGAAATAGATTCTCATGGCTTTTTAAGGTACCAGGGTCTCCTGTCAAGAGAAGAGTCTCTATTGTGAGTAATACTGTGATAAACATGGGAGTGCCGCTACCTTTTTGATGTCCTGTTTTCATTTCCTTTGGATATATATGTAGGAGTGGGATTGCTGGATCATTAGTAGTTTTTAGTTTTTTGAGGGTAACCTGGCAGTCTTAGATGCCATTGCACTAAGTGAAATAAGTCAGACACAGAAAGACAAAGACTATAGGATGTCACTTATATGTAGAATCTAAAAAAAGACAAACTTGTAGAAACAGAGTAGATTGGTGGTTTCTAGGGGCTGAGGGTGGGGGCGATGGGGAGATGTCGGACCAAAGGTACAAACTTCCAGTCAGAAGATGAATGGGTTCTGTGGACCAGATGCAGAGCATGGGGATGATAGAAAGCAATACTGTGTTATGTACTTGAAACTTGTTAAGAGAGTAGGTCTTAGGTATTCTCACCCCAAAAAAGGCATGGTAACTGTGATGTAATAGAGGAGTCAGCTAACACAATGAATGTGTCAAATCAACTCCCTGTACACCTTGAACTTACACAATGCTGTGCTAATAATTTTATATAATAAAGATGTAATATGCAAATGGTTGTTACCTTGTGAAGTGTAATGACCAGATCACAGATCAGCAGGAGGGTGGGGCAGTGAGCTACAAGCGGGCAGCAGAGAGCCACAGGAGGGGACAGGGCAGGAAGCTATGAAAAGGGGCAGGGGGGAGACGGGAGAGCTACAGGAGGGCAGGTCAGCAGAAAGCTCCTGGAGGGTGGCAGCAAGCTACTGGTGCATGGATTCATGTGCAGGGCTACTAGTATCTTAATAAAGTTGGAAAAGGAAAGAAGGACTGTACTACAATATATTATAGCATCAAAAAGCACTGAGGTTAAGGCTCCTGTGGCAGGGTAACTAACTGTTCTGGTTTGCCCAGGTTTGAGGAATTTCCCAGGAAACTGAAAATTTCCCATGCTAAAACTGGGAAAGTTTTGAACATACTGTAACTAATTTGTGGCTGAAAGGACATCTATTTATTGATAGCTGAAATCACACACACACACACACACACACACACACACACACGCACGCACGCACGCACACACACACAAACATGTGCACATAATATATGATTCATTGGTCCAATCTTAAAATGTTAGCTACCTTGCAAGCACCCTGCCTAATTTCTCACAAAAAGATTAAAATATTCTAAAGTACTTTGGCTAAAATCTTATTCAAATTCTGCAAATATATAAATGTCTGTTCTCTGTAATATAATTGATGATGATTTTAGACTGTGAACCACATGAGACATAGAACACCAAAGTGAAGTGAAAGGAAGATTTTATCATTTTATTGGAGCTTTTTGGAGTTTTAATGAGTCAGGCAAGGGTGATGATAGACTCTCCAAATCACAGCGTGTCTAAAAATTCTTTCTTCCCGGGTAGCAAAGTCCATCTGTTTAAAACTGTGAGGGAGCTGCTGACACTATTAAGCTGTTGTTGGACTTAAATTGCCATTATCTCGAGTGACACTTTGGCTCCTCTCCTGCTTTCCAAAGTGTAGCAACCATCACATCTGATTTGGGAAATTGCATGGGGCCACTCCTCCCCTTGATTAATGCACTGAGTCAATATTTTTGCTTTAAATAAGCATCACAGCGTGTAGCTGCTTTTCTTGGATATTCACTTCCTCCTTCTCCCTTTGTTTCCCTTTTCTCCTGATGTGAGAGTGGAGTTACTGAGATTTTACTTCTAGCAGGAGGGAGAAAGCCATGTTTGGAGGAAGTCCTGTTTGCTGGCTGTTCAGAAATTTCTGTTGGTCACAATCAGCAGCATCTGGAGATGTGCTTGTCATTGCAGGTGCCACGATGATGCAGAGCAAGGAAACCTAGACCCGATTACTTGAGTCTTTAGTGATGAAAACTTCTTCCTGAGATTCAGCTGTAGTCTTTTTTTCAGACTTTCTGGTTTTCCTGCACATTAATCTACCTTGATCTGGGCCTTGAACTTGCATCCCCCTTCTCTCCTACCTATGTATGTGGACGAACTCAGTGAGAAGTGCATTGAATGTCGTGGTATATGCACCCCTGTGTTCATAGCAGCACAATTCACCATAGCTAAGATTTGGAAACAGCCTAAGTGCCCATCAGCAGAGGAGTGAATTAAAAAACGGTGGTACATCTACACAACGGAATACTATGCTGCGGTAAAAAAAGAAGTTCTTATCATTTGCAACAACATGGATGGAGATGGAGAGCATTATGTTAAGTGAAATAAGCCAGGCAGAGAAAGATAAGTATCAAATGATCCCACAGATTTGTGGAATATAATGAATAACATAAACTGATGAACAAAAATAGATCCAGAGACAGAACGTCAAACCTCAGGGAAGGTGGGGGATGGTGAGGTAAGGGGAAGAGATCAACCAAAGGACTTATATGCATGCATATAAACCTAACTAATGGACACAGACAACAGGGAGTGGGGACATGAATGGGAGGTGGGAAGTAATGGGGGAATAAGGACACATATGTAATATCTTAATCAATAAAGAAATAAAAAAAAGTCATGATGTGGCTGAGCCACTGGATCTAAAAGGAACATTGTGAGAAACAGTTTTCAAAGAAATCCTTAGATTCCAGAATCAGAGTCTCAGTTCCATGCTCTTAGTACTTATTCATGTGTTTTCATTTCATGTATCATATTTTCTCAGTTTACTTCCAGCCATTGTGCTTAGAAGAAAAAGGAGAGGCATAAGATAAAGTAGCCTTGGAAGAAATGGAAAATACCAACATTCTGCATCTCCAAATATTTGAGGTTTTCTTTCTCTTCCTTTTCTGAGAGTCATAACTTCCTTTTCATTCATCTAGTCAAAGCAGACATTCTCTGGGCTGGTGGTGGACCCCCAAACACCGGTGGCCATTAAGGACGCTCCAGGCAAAAGAATGAAGAAGAAGAATGTGAGGCTCTGGGCATGTGAAGGCTGAAGTAGGGGTCCAGGACAGAATCTGGGAAATCTTGTGGAGCAGGGAAAACAGATTTTCAGAAGTAAACTCCAGTGTGTTTGGGAGTACAGGAATGTGTGTGCATGGGATTTAATACTACAAAAGAGCAGGGAAGATTGTCAACTGGAGAAACTGGAGAGCCAGTATATTATAAAATTCCAAACAAACTAAACTGTGGATGTTTATTATTTATTCCTAGTTATTGTGAAGGCCAACTTACTCTTAGGTATAGTATGTCAGGTTTACCTTGCAGCAATACAACATTCTCTGCAAACCTGGCTCCTCATGTGGTCTCCCCAATGGGTAGATTCCAGGGATGATGGGTTTTGCAGGTTCAGGCTCCAGTGCCAAAGTGATTCTTCTCTTCGCCTGCGTTCCACCCATGTCCAGGTCTCCGGAACACTGTCCACATGTCCTGTCTTTTCAGGCCTCATTTTGGAAAGAAATGAGATTGAGAGAAGAGAGGGGCAGGGCAGGGGGCAAACAGGGAATTTTTCACATTTCTTCTTTTGACCCAACATCACAGACTCTAGCCAGATTATTCACAAGACAATTTTCTCTGTGTTTTGCATTTATTCCCAAACCAAGAGATTAGCTTGAAACAAATAGCAAGGCAGTGAGCCTTTGGGGATGCTCAGCAGAAGCAAATGCTAACTCGCTCTGTGGAGTGTCAGGGGAGTGTCACGTGTGGATACAGATTTCAGTGTTGCAGACAGAGGGGAGAAAGTAGACAGACATGCTTGGATTGAAGAGCAGGCTCCTCAGACAGCCTGGGAGCCATGCTCCTGTTATAGGCTGGATGGTAAATTGCCAGAATGGCCCATCTCCTGGGCCTCTTGAGTGATCAAAGCTTAAGGCTCCTTTTCTGATATTACCACTGCCATGGAGACTTCCTTTTCTGGATTTTTAGCTTGGTGTATCTTTTCACCGTTTTGCTTTTAAACTTTCTATGTATTGTGTTGTATATTGGATTATGTTATATTAGCAAATTTCCTGTATATTACTATTATTTATATTTTCTGTATATTACTATTACTATTATTTCTATATATTACTATTATATTATATTATATTATATTATATTATATTATATTATATTATACTTATACTAGAGGCCTGATGCATGAAGATTTGTGCAAGAATGAACCTTTCTTCTCCTGGCTGCCAGCACTGCCTTCGCTCTGCCAGAGCTGCCTTTCTGCCCTCCCATGCTGCCCAGAGGCCCAGAGCAGTGTGGAATGCCTGCGTCCCATCCTCCTCCCCACCTTCCTGGTTTGGTGCCTGTGTATGCAAATTAACCCACCATCTTTGTTGGGTTAATTTGCATATTCATTTCTGATTGTCTGGTGGGCATCATGAAGGTATCGTCAATTTGCCTCTTACTCTTTTTTAGTGTAGATTATCAAACTTCCTGTATCAGGATTTTGCTTGACAAGTTCAACAACGATCTAAGTCTGATCAAACCAATGGTTCATTTTCTTCTTTGACCTTTCCACAATTTTTAACAATGTTTTTCAATAGGTGCTCACTCTTCATTTTTGAAATGTGGCCCAGGAGTCTGAGTGGGGATAACATAAAAAAGTAAAGGTTTCCTGAGAGACAGCAGCCCTCTCCCCATAAAGTGAGATGGAATCCTGTCTGAACATACACTAACCATGTGGTTTGGAATCCTAAGCCAAGGGATGAGCTTGAAACAGACTCCAGGGCATGAACCTTTGGGATGGATGCTCAGTAGAAGCCAAGGTTAAAGCACTCTGTGGAGATGTTTCCACACCCAGTGAAGATGAGCTCACAATGAAGTACTAGTAAAGCGCAAAACACAGGGAAAATGATCTGTCATATGTGCACTTAACTTTTTCTTGTCTGTGACTCAGAGAGCTTCTTTATTCTGAAGAGCATGTATTTCTTTAAACATACAAAGTTCTTAACTAATATTTTAAAAATATTGTATCTCCCCCATTTTCTCTACTTCTTCTTCTGAAACTATTTTTAGTTTTATGTTGGTCCTTCTCATTATATGTAACATGATTCCTAATGAAGCTTTCATCTGTGGGTACAAACCATATAAGTAGTTTTAAATTTATTTTTTTGTTGAAGTTATGCAATGTTTAAAAGCCACACACATGGTTCAATAAGACTTATGACAAGAAAAATAGTCCTGCCTCACACTAGATTCCAACTCCCAAGCATATCAGTTAAATTATTTTGTTTCTTCTAATATTCACTTCCACATTTCTACAATATGCTGATCTATTATTGGGCTGTCATCTGCAGATTCTACCATAGAAGATGAGGAGTTAGCTCTCATTTGTACCTTCTTTGATGCACACCTTCCTTCTGTTATCTTTCAACATTGTCATGAAAGTTTTTCTTCCTTCCATTGTATTTTTATTTTCCAAAAAGTTATTTTTGTTTTTGAGATGCTTCTTTTTAAAATTATCTTCTGTTTTTTTTTTTAAATATATTTTATTGATTTTTTACAGAGCGGAAGGGAGAAGGATAGAAAGTCAGAAACATAGATGAGAGAGACATCAATCAGCTGCCTCTTGCACGCCCCCTACTGGGGATGTGCCTGCAGCCAAGGTACATGCCCTTGCCGGAATCGAACCTGGGACCCCTCAGTCCACAGTCCGACGCTCTATCCACTGAGCCAAACCAGTCTTGGCAATCTTCTGTTCTTGTTTAATGTCTTCTCTTGTAACTGAAGGTATTGGTTATCAATATCTATCTATATCTTTTCTTCTTTTTCCTGTTTCTTCTGCTTGTATGCATTGGTTCTGTTTCATTAGAGTTTCTTTCCTGTTTTCTTTTATTTCCTTTTTAAAATATATTTTTCTTTATTTCAGAGAAGAAGGGAGAGGGAGAGAGTGATCAAAACATCAATGATGAGAGAGAACCACTGATCGGCTACTTCCTGCATGCCCCCTACTAGAGATTGAGCCCACACCTGGGCATGTGTCCTGGCTAGGAATCTAACCGTGACCTGCCGGTTCGTAGAGCGACGTTCAACTACTGAGCCACACTGGCCGGGCTGTTTTCTTTTTGACACAAAGTTTCCAATCAACTTTTATTTTCTTTTATTGTTTAAAGTATTAAAAATAGTAGTACATATGTCTCCCCCCCCCATTGACCTCTCCCCAGCCTCCCCTACCCACCAGCACATGCCCTCACCTGCCCTCCTCCTCCAGTGTCTTGTGTCTATTGGTTATGGTTATATGCCCAATCAACTTTTAAATTATCATTCTTCTAAATGAACCTAGCCAAAAATGATCAAACAGTAGAGGAAGTGTATTTTGTATTAAAAAAGAGTAGAAATTTTCTCTTGAGGTGCTCAGTTTCCCATTGGGGACATACTGCACTTCCCTGGCTGAGAGGTGGACCTTGGCTGCTAATGTTCCCCAAGTCAAATGCAGGAAGGGGCAGAGCTCATCCTGAAGTGTGTAAAACTTCTCTAACCCCCTCAGTTTACCATGGTCCTTGCCCAAAGTTACCTGGGTTTTGCTGAATCCAGACTCAATCTGGTTCAACTTGTCTAGAAACTTTCTGTAGGGATAAAAGGGAACTGGATTTAGCCTTTATTCATTGTTTTTCAGCCAGTTCTACTTAGAATTCTACACACAGCCTTGCTCTCAGATGTGCCAGCATAAAACATCCGGCTTTAAAGTTTACCATTGTTGGCTTAGGTTTGAGCTTTCTCTGGGCAAAATGTTTATTACTAACGTTTTATTACTGCATTTCTTCCTCTCCCATTCCATTTGTCTTTATTATTATTATTTTTTACCAGTATCACTTTGGTGGCATTTCTAGGAAAGAGAGGTAATAAATGTTTATGTTAAAGGTGCCATGTTTAACTAGAAACTTGCTTTTTAAAAAGATACCTCTTTATCTCTCCATGCTGCATTCTGGGTAATTTGTTCAGATCTAGAGTCAGTTGGCTAAATCTTTCTTCAATTTTGTCTATTATGCTGTGTAAGTTTATAATTTTAATGGACCTATTTTACTCTCCCAGATATTCTATTTTATCTGTTAGAAAAATATGCCTCTTTCATGAATGTTTTCTTGTTTTTTCATTAGAACTTTTAAAAATTTTTCCTGTGATTTTAAACAGATGTACTTTGTTTTTCTAATCTCTCAAGCCCTTGACTGTGTCACTTCTGTTCTCTTTCTTTTCCTCTGGTTTTGTGATGGCTGACTCACCATTATGGTTAATCATTTCCTATTCTGTTATTTCCTTTTTAAATTTTTTGATAATGAACTTATCTTTAGTGGAGATTTCTTTTTTCTGTGGGAGGCCCATGTGTCCTGAGTTATAGACAGAGGATTTTTTGCCTCCACTCTTGCTGGTAACTGCAGAGGTTTACTTGTCCGGAATTTGTTGTTATTTTTTGAAATGTCTATATTTTTTGGGATAATGCAAATTTAGACTCCACACCTATTCTATATACAAATTACTGTTTCGATTCCTTATTGGAACAATATTATTTTTCATCCAGCTCTCTGGGCAGAGAGAAGCCTCCTTGCCACTTTCTTGGGCCAGTAGGAGGATATTTATTATTGCTGTTTGTGTTGGTTATTAAGCTACGGCCTCTCCACTATAACTCTCTTCCTTTATACTCTGTTTTGTGATGCTAGGAATGGGACTCTACAAACCACATCTTTCCTTAGCCACCTTCCTGTCTTCCAGCATTTACCAATAAGGGGCTTAAAGTGAGAATGGAAGACAATGAGAGAGAAGAGACCACTTGCTTTTTGCTGACTATCCTGAAGCATCACCTTTGCAATGGTTCATAATCACAGTGATGATGATGGTTTTAGTCTCTAACTTCTTTTTCCACCACTAATGGCAGCCTCATCTTGAGACACCAATCAAGCTGGGCAGCACTCCTTCCTTAGAGCTTTGGCAAAGACCTACCCCATGTTCTAGATTCTAATAACCCCACTTCTGGGCAAGAACATCTGGGTTCAGACTAGGAACCATGCGTTGAGTGGTTTCTGAGATGGCTTGCAATAATTTCTGTCTTCTGGTAGTCATGCCCTGGTGTAATCCTTACAGCCCTTGAACATGAACTAGCCATAACAAAGAAATAGAATACAGCCAAAATGATAGTATGCCATTCCAAGATTGGTTACAGGAAGAGTCTGGCTTCTGCCTTGCTTGCCTTCTATCACTCTCTTGCTTGCCTGCTCTGATGGAAGTTGGCTGCCATGTTTCAAGCTGACTAATGGGGAGACCCAGTGGTGAAGAGCTGTGAGAGACCTCTGGCTGATGCTCAAAATGGACCAAGGCTCTCAGTGTATGTGGGATGAAATCCTGCCAATAGCTACCATGAGTGAGCTTAGATCCAGCCCCAGTTGACACCTCTATTGCAGTCTTGTGGGGGACTCAGAGACCCCAGGTAAGTCACATCCAGATGCCTGACCCACTGAAACTGTGAAATAATAAATGTTCTTTTAAGCTGAGAAGTTTGGGGACAATTAGTTACACACCAATAGATAACTAACAGCCCCCTACTTCTGATAGCAAAATAACCTTTTGATGGAGACAGAAGATCTACAAAGAGTCTAAGACCTTTACCTCCAGCTCCTAAGGGCCCAAGACCTCATACCTCTTCCAACATGAGCATTAAAACCGTGGTCCTCAGCTGTTACTGCTCACATCCAGGATGTCCACCTCACCGCATCATGTCCCTATAGGCTCCCTCTTAGTTTCTGGCTGCCTGGGAAAATTTCCTTTACTTTTGAACTTGATTATGCACTTTTAAACATTCTGTAATATTTACCCAGATTCCTCTGTGTTTGAGAAAGAAACAGACATCTCCATCTGCTCAGTTCTCCTCATTGCCAGGAATCCTACGTCCAGGGGAAGACTCAGGATAGTCATACATAACAGCAAAAAGTATCAGTGGGCACATCATGCCAGCTATTTAATGCAAATAAACAAATGGCATTTTAATGTAAAGAACTTGAAACTAATATTCCAATTTTCCAAGTAAGATTAATATTTCAAAAAACAATAATGTGTTGGAGGAAGGAATTTAGAACTAGGGCATTAACTTTATTTCAGAGATAAGTAAAATGCTATGTGGAATTTATATTTGTAGATCGAAAATTAGACCAGATTGAAATCAGGTGCCACATAAAAATGAAAGGTGCAAACAAAAGCTAATTGGAAAGTGGTAAATTTGGTCTTATAACACTAGATAATGAGGCACGCTCTTATTTATTTGAAGGATTATGAAGAATCATTTGGAATTAAAATGGTGTTGCTTTAAATTCTTGGATTTTGTGCTCTAGATAGAAGTTTAATAATAAACAATGAAATAGGGGTTGGAGGGGCTGGGGGAGAGAAGACATCAGGGAAGATATTTGCACACTAAGTGATTTTTACACCAACAACCTGAAGGGTGGTATGTGTGCATTGTCATTGGGTATGAGTTGGCCTGAGTGTTTGGGGAATAAAGAGATGTGTTTTATTATTATTTTTATTTTATCCACCAGACTGGTCATCTTGGGCCAATTTGTAATCAACCACACTGAACACCTGGGGACCCCTGTAATTCACCATGCTGAATACCTGAGGTCTCTCCTGTAACCCACAATGCTGAACACCTGGCCCCACTCTGTAATCCACCATCTTGAACACCTGAGTCCTTCCTAGTAATCCACCACCCTTCCCGGGGCCCACCTGTCATCAATAAGGATGTACACCTGAGGTCTCCCCTCTAATACACTATACAGAGCACCTGGGGCTTCTTTGTAATCTACCACACTGAACACCTGAGGCCTCCCCTATAACCTACCACAGTGTACACACCAAGGGCCTCCCCTATAATCTAGTACTCTGAACACCTGGCCCCACCCTATAATCCACTACCTTGAATATTTGGGGCCCCACTGAAATCTATCACCCAGGAACTTCTGTAGAAGTTCCTATAACTTAATTGGATTTGTTTTTTATCTTGTGTTATAGACTAACTGCTTGTGTCCACTAATAGTAAAGACCTAACTCTAAATGTCATGATATTTGGAGATGGGATCTTTGGGAGGTGATTACATGTAGGTGAGCTCACAAAGGTCAAGCCCCATGGTGGGAATAGTATCCTAATAGGACGAGGAAGAGAAGAGAGGCCTCTCTCTCTGCCATTGGAGGACACAAGAAGGTGGCAGTCTGCAAGTCAGGAAGAGGGTACTCACCAGGATCTGACCTTACTGCACCCTGATCTCAGACTCTCCAGCCCCCAGAACTGTGAGAAATAAAGATCTTTTGTTTAAGTAGCAAAATCTACAGTATATTTTGCTATAGAAGTCTGAATATACTAGACAGCTTGGCCTAAAAAGTTGGATAAAGGGTCATCCAAGGAATGACAAAAACAGATGCAAGATTTTTTAAAAAAAATATTTTATTGATTTTTCACAGAGAGGAAAGGAGAGGGATAGAAAGTCAGAAACATCGATGAGAGAGAAACATTGATCAGCTGCCTCTTGCACACCTCCTACTGGGGATGTGCCCGCAACCAAGGTACATGCCCTTGACCAGAATCGAACCTGGGACCTTTCAGTCCGCAGGCCTACGCTCTATCCAATGAGCCAAACCGGTTTCAGCTAGATGCAAGATTTTTTCTTAATTTGAATATTGGTAGGATCCAATCTGGATATAAATCTATTCTTACATATTTGGGAAAATCTTTCTCAGACACAGCTTGCATCCAAAGGTTATTTACATCATCAAAATGTATTCATATTTGCAAATCAGTGAGGACTGCAGCAACACTAATGTCAACAGAGAACAGGTGCGGGATGCTGTGAGCGATGATAATCAGAGTCAAGTGGCTGCACAACACTGAATGACAAATGGGAGGGAGATAAAATGAAAACAGAAGAAGAAAGCCTGGCTATTGAGTCCTATGTGTATCAATCAAGTTCAATCAAAGAAACAGAATCTGAGAGATGTATATATATCTATCTATTTATCTGTCTACCTATATATCTATATATATATTTTAGTATATGTGAGTATATGTACATGTAAAATATTGCATATTATATGTAATTTATCTAATGCCATTTACCATGTCATATATCAAATATATTATACATTTTACATTATGTTTTATCTATTATACTATGATTTGTGCACTGGTGGGTTCCTCGGTTCTTGTTGCATGTACACTCTTGCAATCCCGGGACCCCTTGGGGGATGTCGGACTGCTGGTTTCAGCTGGATCCCAGGAGGCCAGGCTGAGGGACCCCACCAGTGCACAAATCTGTGCACCAGGCCCCTAGTATGCATATAAGATCTTTGGTTAATTTACCCTTACCCCCTTGAGATTCATCAGTCTGTTCCATGTTTTCATGCCTGTGCCTTGAGCATCTGCCCCCTGGTGATCATTGCATGTCAAAGCTACTGGCCAGTCAAATGATTGGTTAGGCTTTTATATATATATAGATTGTATAATTAACTGTTATATATTATGCATTATATAAAATACTTTTTATATCACAGACGAGGATTTTACCTCATGCAATTGTGTGAGCTGGTTAAGCAGCTTCTGTAAAACTGATGTTGGACTTTAAGTCCACTGAGTGACAGTCAGGAGGAGAAGATGGTTATAAACTGGAAGGGACCAAAGTCAAGCTGGTACTCACAGCACAGCCTAGATTCCATCACATCTCAGTTCCTGTTGCCTCTGACCTTAATAGTGATGGAGGTGACCTGGCCCTTCATTGTGGAGCTAAATACACACTAGCCCAAAATAGCAGCCATAGGCCCGAAGGCTGCCTCGGGCCCATGAGCCTGAAGATCAGCAGTAATGTGTGTCAGCTGCAAATGGCTGCCACCCTCCAGATCTTCCAGGAGAAGATCCTGACGGGTAACACAGGGAAGGGAACTCTGACACATTGCAAATGACCTCGCCATGGCTGTGAGATAAATCACCCTCAAATTCAGTGGTGTGAAACTACCATTCGTTATACTCATGTATTTAGTGAGTCAGGCATTCAGAGATGGCAGAGTAGCCACAGTTCATCTGAAGCCCAAAGGCTGGGACCATCTGCAGCCTGTTCACTCAGATGTCTGGCGGGTGACGCTAGCTGGAGGCTAGGGACCCGCTGCCCTCCATACAAGCTGTCTCCTTGTTTGGCCTCCTTCACAGAATGGTACCTGGGTTCCAAGGACAAACATCTGAGACAGCACCAGATGAAAGTCACTATCTTTATGACCTAGCCTGCAAGTCATATGGGATCATTTCTGCCATTTTGTCTTGGTTAGAGCAGTCCCCATGCTCACTCAGCTTCACTGGGGAGAAACACAGATGCCATCCCTCAGGGGAAAGAAGGCAATGTGTTATAATAAGAGACTATGGGAACAGGGGTATTCGTGCAGCCATTTTTGGAAATGCCACTTGCCACAATGATGTTGGTGACTAAACTGTGACCATCCCACCTTATAAGGAAAACCATCACAGGGTCATTTTGTTTAATTTGGGTACTGGCCTCATTTTGACAACGTAGGATAAAAAAATGCAATCTACTCTTACTGAGGGCTCACTGTGTTCCAGAAAGTTCTAGCACAGGACCAATGCAAGGCTTCCCCAGGCCACAAGGGGGCAAAAATGTGAGTCAAGAATACATTTTGCAGGAGAATTAAGATACTTTTTATTACAAGTGTCAAATACCCAACTCAAACTGGCTTAGTGCACAAAAGAAAAGGTTTTGGCTCACATAGTGGAAATTCCAAAGAACATTTCTGATTTCAGGTAGAGTTTATCTGGGAACAAGATTTTGACTGACCCTATATCTCCTACCCAGCATGGCTTCATCATTTTCAGTGAGGTTTCCATCCCAAAACAGAACTCTGCACTGACCTTAGGACTTCTGATAACTGATAAGAAGAGCATTTTCTTTTTCTGATCACGCTGGCAAGTTCTGGGGAATGCTCTGATTGGTCTAGCTTGGGTTATACACTTATCACTGAACCAATCAAATGACCAGAGAAATAGGAAGTCCTTATTGGCTATCCCCGGGGCTATCTAGAATTCATAATCAGCTGTATGCACACCACATGAGCAGCACAGAGTTTCTACTGTGGTTCAGGTAGATTTCTGAGATGAGATAAGGAGCAGATCAAGAATATTCCACTTTACCACCCAAAGGAGAAAAAGGTAATAATCATTGCTGATATTTCAGGGTCACTAGCTAATCACTTGAGTTTTTTCATTAAATTTTCATGTGGATGTCCACATGATTGAATTTAAAATAATATAGCCAAAAGAACTCAAGAGAAAAGTATCCTTAAGTAAATATAGGAAACATTATTTAGTTCCCTGACAGAAATTGTATACTAACATTAGTTGTCATTTAGTTCTTGAGAAAACATCAACTCAAGAACTTGGCCTGGGCATTAGTCTCATAGGGCTGCAGAAACTATATTCCACAGTGGGGAGGCTTACATGACAGGGCATTTATTGTCTCATGTTTCTGGAGGCCAGAAGTCAGTGGGCCTGGCTCCTTCTGAGGCTGTGGGAATCCGTTCCGTGCCTCTCTCTAAGTGTCTGGTGGTTTGCTGGCAATCTCTGGCATTCCTTGGCTTGTGGCAGAATCACTTTGATCTCTGCCTTGACCTTCACCTGGCATTCTCCTTGTGCATGTGACTCCGTGTCCAAATTTTTAGAAGGACACCACCCTAATAGGCTCCTTTTTACTTGACTGCCTCTGTAAATACTCTGTTTCCCAAAAAGATCACATTGTGAAGTCCTGGGGCTGAGGACTTCAACATAGCCTTTTGGAGGGACACAATTCAACCCACAGCAGCCTGGTTTCACTTGAAATATTGCAACGTTAACGGCCACATGTCCAAAATGAAAATCGTCCCCATTTCTTCCATATGCGCTAGAATATTTACGAATTTAAGTTATCATAATTTTCTTAGAAGACCCAGAGATGTTACTAATAAGTCTGATTTTAAAATTGGGTGATCAGAGCTGATATGTGAGGTTTGCAGCTATAGACACACTTGGCGCATAGGGAAGGCCTGCTGCTTGCATCTATAGATGCTTATGGTGTACAAAGGGTTAAGTGAATTTAAAATCGAGTTGCTGTCACAAAAGTTAAGCTTTCCTTCTTTTTACGACTGAGTAATATTCCCCGGTGTAAATGTATCTCAGCCTTGCTATCCCTTATTTATTGATGGACACTTGGGTGGCTTCAAAATCTTGGCTATTGTAAATAACTCTGTAAATTGTAAATAACATAGGGGTGTATATATTTTTTTCAGGATTTTTAAACTTACAATTTCCTGTAGTCAGCAAAATTGTGATTTTCTTCATACATGGGAAATGAAAGGCATGATCTGTCACTAGCTCGCTGATGTGATTGGATCCTTGCCTAGTGCACACTCTTGAAAATGGAGGTTGAAATCTCATCTATTAACTGTTACATTTGGACCCGTGTATGATTTCTTGTTCATTAAACTGTGAAATCCCCTGGTCAGAGGTTGCATCTCTGAATTCTTGATTAGCTCTCATTTTAACTGGAAATTTTTGTTTTGAAAAATCCAGAGTTCTAATCCATAGAGGCTGAAACTATTTATCTATAATGTTCAGCCTTTCTTTTCCCACTCATGTGGGGGTATATTCACATTTATCTTATTAAGAGAGTGAGTTTTAACCTGCAAAGTATTTATAGCATTTACAAATAACCAAAGGATATGGAATACTAGATTATTAGAACTCAAATTCAAAATGTTTTCTTTTATTGCATTTTTATTGGTCAAATAGCAGCAGAGGGAAAAGGCAAGCCATATTCAATTTTATTGTTAATTTTCTCAGGTGTGATAACAGTGTTGTGGTTATGTAAGAGATTGCCCTTATTTTAAGGACACGCATGCTGTATCTTAGGGATGAAATGTCAGCATATTATTAACTTACTTTCAAGTGATTCAGCAAACACACACACATATATTCTTGAGCTTAAAACTTAAATCTTGTACTATTTGTTACACTTTTCTGTATATGTGAAAATTTTATAAAAAGTTATAAAGAGCCGAGACCAGTTTGGCTCAGTGGATAGAGCGTCGGACTGTGGACTGAAGGGTCCCGGGTTTGATTCCTGCAAGGACATGTACCTTGGCTACAGGCACATCCCCAGTAGGGGGCGTGCAAGAGGCAGCTGATCGATATCTCTCTCTCATCGGTGTTTCTGACTTTCTATCCCTCTCCCTTCTGCTCTGTAAATAATCAATAAAATATATATTTTAAAAAAAAGTTATAAAGAAAAAGGGATGGTGAGATGGAGAAAGTTTCCTTTCACTGGTAAGTTTGTCACTTACCACTTGTCCTGTGCCTACCACATTCAAGGTTCAACTCTTTGCTCCCCCATTTACCACCCCAAAAGAACATAGACTCAAAGCCTTTTACAATATTGTTGTTGAGTAAAAACATCTACATTTACAAATTATTTTGCACTTAATGGAATGCTTTGAGGGTTAAACGAGCTATTTGAGTGAGGTGCTTAGAACTATGCTTGGCACAAAGTATCCTATATAATAAAGAGGGAATATGTTAATTGAGCATCACACCCTCACAAAATGGTGGCACTCCCAGCCACAAGATGGCAGCACCCAGTCCCCTCAGCCCCACTGGCAGTGAATTTTTATGCGACCATTACCTTTAAAATAAATCCTTACCCAAGGATAGGATTATTTCTATTAGATCATCTGTTCTCAGAGAGCAAGCCTAAGCCAGTAGGTGGGCATCCCCAAGGGTCCCAAACTGTGAGAGGACCCCCTGTGTGCATGAATTTTCATTCACTAGGCCTCTAGTTTTGTTATAGCAGCCCAAATGGATGAACAAAAATTGGTTTATATTACTTGTACCAATAAAATGAACTAATTGCATTGGCTCATCTCTGCTCATAAATCTGCAGTAGAAAAACAAATGGAATGTCTGCCAACCCCAGGACAGTCTGTCTGTCTTAGAAGGAAAAGTGACTAAACTGTGTGTCATAATCAGAGATAGAATACTAGGCCCTTGTGGTTTCTGCCCCACATCCGCTTCTTGTTCTGTGGAGCCATTGCCCCACTATTCTCTGAGGCTGCCTTTGGGGTCAAGTTTACAGAATAACTCCATGTGTAGGCCAATTGGGCACCTTCCATCCTTCTGACCAGAGGGATTGGCTTCCTGATGGTCACAGGAATGATATGAATTCTGCCCTTCTAGCTAAGGAGATTCAATCAGCAGGCTTTTGTTACTGGGGAAGCATACCTCCTTTTCCTGTTGGGATCGATGTGAAAAGATAATGGGGCTGGAATTGTGGTAGACATCTCACGAGCACATGGGTCTAGAGCAAGGACTGAACACCAAGGAAACAGAACTTAGAAATCCAGAGACAGAAGCTCCAGCCCAATGAAATCATTTGACCCTGAATCAAGCCATACCTGAAGCAGAAGGTCCTTCTGGGTACTTCAGTTTGTGAACAAACAGATTCCTTTTCATTTTCTTATTGGTTTGAGGTAGGGGTTTTGTCATCTGCAGAAGCAAGAATCATAAGTAATACAGTTATGGGAAGTTGGGTTTGAGGAAAGGTGGCAGGTAATCCATAAGATGGAAAGGCTGAGTTACAGAGACAGGTTGTAAATCTCCAGTAAGCACACGTTTTCCTTTCTTTGAAATCATAAAACACTTTGCTTCTACAATTGATATGGCATGTATCACATATTGCCTTGAATTACAATTACAATTTTTATATGGTGGATACAAATTTCACAACCATAAAACTCCGGTGTGGAGAAATGTAACTTTCTTTATTGTTTTATAATTGAGCTTAATTTAGCTCACAAGCCCTCATTTCTGCTAATGGCGGATAACTTAATCTTGCTGATTGCAGGCAATTCTGTCAGTCCTGGTTTAAAATATGATTTCTTTTGAGGGAAAGACTGAGTTTATTCAGGAATCCTAATCTCCCCCGCCCCCCAACCTTCCCTTGGGGGAGATCTACATTCTAGCAAGTATGGCCTCCAGGCAACATGTCTGGTCTAGGAGCCAACCTCTGACCCTCTCCCCGCCCTCCCCCCAGACTTCTGATTGATTCATTGCACTGTGTGCTCATTACTGCAGGCCCTAGCCACACCCAGCTCTTAGTTCAGCTCCTAGAAACTCAGCCACGCCCTCCATGTAGGTCCCAGCCTGAGCTGCTCACACAGTCCCCAACCCCACAGCACAGTTTGTTTCCAACTGTCAAGTCTCCGCCCTTGGCATCCCATTGCAACATTTGGGGTCCCTGGAGTCCACATCCTGCAGCGGTGAGGGACACCAGGGGATGGGATGTCTCAGCATCCGGTGGCCTTAAACCAGCTCTGCTCCCATTTCTGTGGTACAAGAACCACCCACGTGGATCCAGGGTATTCAGGAAGCCAGACCCCTCCCCCCCTTTTCCCCCACCACACACACTGCTTCTCCGCCTCCTCCACTCTCAGACAACCTGCTTTACTCTGGGGCTGCAAAACTTATGGGAAGGGGGCATTTGATGTCAAGAGCTTCACCCTCCCCTTACTCCTCTTGCCTCCTGTCTGTGAGCTCCACAGTCACCCCCACCTCCACCCTCAACAGCCTACCCAAGAAGGGCTCTTGGTCCTTCTGTGTGCCGTGGGCCAAGTACTTTGCTCTGGGTGCCCCCAGGCTGGCTCCTGATATTACTTAAAATAATGAGTAAAATGTTATTACTTAAAATAATAATCCATCCTGCTCACCTGTGTGGCTCTTCAACACAAAATCGTGGCTTCCAAGACTACGTCTCCACTCTCAGTTCCTGGAAGTTTACCCCAGAGTTCCGTTGGAGAGTCTGGTGACGTGTTCTGGCTGCCTCTTCGGGGCCAGATCCTCCCTGTGGCCTTACTGTGTGGTTTTAGTGGAGGAAGTGCTGCATTGCACGACACAAAACTACAAAGCAGAATTCCTGGGAAGGAAAAGCGCTGGGGGCAGTGAGGTCAGGGCTGTTCTTCCAGCCATTGGAAGCACCTGGTCTGGCACCTGGTCTGGCACCTGGCATGTGATGGTCATGGGCTGCTGCCTTTGCTGGCCTTTTGACAAGGGCCAAATCCACCCACTGTACTGAGAAGCACAATCTGAAAAGGAACTTTCTGGGCTGTGCGAATGTTCTTCTTTAGGCCAGCAGTCCCTGGGCGGTCACTGTTCAGCTAGCCTCTGAGAGCTGGCCTTAGTATTTTCTATCAGCAGCTTCCTACTGAAGGAACCGGCATGAAGCTCCCTGGAGAGGTGGCTTGGGGTATAGTGACCCCTGTGGCACTCTGTCGTCCTCAGTGTCTTGGTTTAAATTGTGACCCCCAAAGCTCTGTGGATACCCTAGCCCCTGGTACCTGGAAGGGGGCCTTGTTAGGAACAGAGTCCTGCAGAAGTAAGTAGTTAAGAATCAGATGAGATGATCCCACAGTAGCATGGCCCCTAAACCTCTGTTCTCATGGGAAACGGAGAGGACATTCATGGACATGGACACACACAGCTAAGGCCACATGACCGTGGTGCCTGAGACCGGGGTGAAGCATCTACAATCCAGGGAATGCTAAGGATTGCTGGGGGCCACCAGAAAGTAGGAGGAGGCAGGAAGGATTCTTCCCTGGAGCCTTCCGCAGAACGGGGCCCCGCAGACACCTTGACCATGAACTTCTGGCCTCCAAAGCTGTGAGAGAGTAAATTTCCATCATTTCAACCACTCAGTTGTGCCATTTTAGAGCAGCCCTGGGAAAGGAATACACCCAGAAATGTACTCCTGCCCCATGTGTCTCTCCTAGTGCTAAGGTCAGATATCCTTCGGGTAGAGACATTGCAAAGATTCAGGGGAGGCTAAATAGAGATGTTCCTAGCCTGGTTCCCTCTGAGTCCGTTTCCTGCACTAGTTCCCAAGCTGCTCGGGCCCAGATGTCCTTCCCTCTCTGAGAATTCTGCCTGCATCCTCCTGCCAGTCCTGCTTCCTTCCCCCTCCCCTCCCCTACACACTCCAGTGTATCACTCCAGCCCTCTTCTGTCCCATCTCTGGTGTGGCTTCTCAGGAAGTGGACCATGCCACCAGATTATGACTCCCAGAGGATAGACACTCTTTTCCCATCTCTACCCATCCTCCCGGGTACAGTGTGACCTAGGCAGGAATTCAGAACTTCAGAACTTGTTTAAACACAGCTTCCTGGGCCCAACTCCAGAGATTCTGATTCAGTGACTCTGGGGGGAGCCCGAGAACTGGAAGTGGCATTTCTAACAAGCTCTCTGGTGTGGCTTCTACTGATCCAAGGACCACACCATGAGCCTCGCTGGCCTAAGTTAGGCGATTGATGGAATCTCCTGGCGTCTGGACAAGACTGATGTCCTGAGAGGGCAAGCCTTCCAGGAGAGGTTTGTGGAAATTCATTTCATTCAAGATTTTTGAGGTTTGGCTAAGAATGGAAAGAGTCTGTGTGCTGGGTTAAGGGCTATAGGCTGGTGTATTTGCCAAGGTTGGTCTCTGGGTCTTGGTCTGTGTCAAAGCTGGAGGAGTGAACAGCTGTGGGCAGAAGCTCAGACCTGTTTGCCCAAAAGTCTCTGAGAAAGAGAGGTCTTCCAAGCCATTCTGTTGGGCAAAGAAGACAAAGCATAATTCAGAAAAGAGGAGTAGGATATTCTCATGTATTCCTTTGCATCTGTGTGTGGATCTAAATGTGTGCATACCCATTTGGTCATAGGCTTGCTGAGTTCTTTCCACTTTATCTGTGTAAGGCAGAGCCACCACTAGGAGCAGCTTCCCATACAAAGCCAAGATAGCCCCACCCAACACACACACACACACACACACACACACACACAGAGAGAGAGAGAGAGAGAGAGAGAGAGAGAGAGAGAGAGAGAGAGAGAGGCACACACACTGTTTTGTTCTATTTGAGGTTTCATTTTACTGCGCAGTAATCTGTTTTTCTACAACAGCACTTGCCTCCTGATTTTCAGTTCCTGAGTCTTTGGGGTGTACTCCTTCCAGCCTTGCTCCCCACCCAGCAAAGGCCAGCATTTCATTTCGATCTGCCTTTTCTGTGCCAATTACACAGAAGAAGTTTTGAACCTTCTGTGCTTTTGTTGTTCTAGTCACCTCTGATCATGCTCAGAGACAAGCCTGGCCCAGAGACACCACCTCTCTGCCGCCTACATTATGCGGTGCCGTTTGCCAGCAGGTGGCAGGTGTTCATCCTTCTCCCTTTCATAACAGATTCTAGGGATATACCAAGTGCCAATCCATCCCCACGTGTGGCTTCTCTTATACGAGTGACAAAGAAGGGGCTGTAAGCTTAGAGCTGAGTCAATCACATTCCTATTTCCAGCACATTCATGTCATCATTCTGCCTGAGATGTGGCTTTCTTCACCTACCCTCTCTCCATCTCCTCCCCAGGTTCCTCCTCTCTCAATAAGTGTATCTGCAGGAGGTGCTAACCGCACTCTACCTGGACTCCTTCCCAGGTGGTGCACCTGACAGCTGGTGCTGGTGGATGCTGACAGCTCCAGCTGCCCTATCTCTAGATGGTGACAGTCATTCACTACAGGGAGTTCCTGGCTGAAACTTACATACTGAGTGTGGGGTTGGGGAGGTAGGGAGTCCCAGCCAATGACTGGTGGATAAAGGGTACAAAAGGTCAGTCAGTCCTTTGCCTCAAGGTGACATTAATGTAGGATGTGTTTTATGTCCCAGAGCCCTCTGGGGATCTTTCTAGACTTTCCCCAAGTCCATACCCTTCAGTGGTTGGCAAACTCATTCATCAACAGAGCCAAATATCAACAGTCCAATGATTGAAATTCCCTTCGAGAGCCAAAATTGTTAAAACTTAAACTTCTTCTAACACCACTTCTTCAAAATAGACTTGCCCAGGCAGTGGTATTTTGTGGAAGAGCCACATTCAAGGAGCCAAAGAGCCACATGTGGCTCTTGAGCCGCAGTTTGCTGACCATGGCCCTAGGTGAACCTCTTCCCCTGCCCATTCCACTTCCTAACCCCCCTTTCTTGTAAAAGTCCTCTCTCAGAGCATCGCATATATCTGAATCTTGTCTCAGTATCATATAGAATATGTAGTGTGTGTGTGTGTGTGTGTGTTTTAGGCAATTTGAGGCGTTACTCTATGAACAGCCTTTCTCTCCCTTCCTACACAGCCCTGTTTACTTAAGCCTATCCCTCCTGCTCTCCAGTCATGCATTCCATCTGCTTTAAACAAGTTCTTTAAAGAACTGCTGATTCTTTCTGCCACGAGAGTGCTTTGTAGTGTGTGCCACCACACTTAACTGGCCCACTCCCCATTGAGAAACTTTGATTGCCTCTTCTGCGTGGCCACAGGCAAGACTTTCATGGATATCCTTGTATGAGACCTCCTGTGATGGTTTCTCTGAATGAACAACCAGGAGTGGATCCTGAGTCCCAGTGTGCTCAGGTTTAGCTTCATGAGGTCCTACACACCAGAGCTGCATAAATCCAGCAGCAATACACCTGTCTCCACACACCCTCTCCAAAATCAGGGAAGGTTTTCCCTTCCATGTGTTGCCATTCTGATGTTGGTTTCCATCACTGTATTGTTTTCTTCTCTATTGCCAATGACTCAGCATCTCTACTTATATTTGTTGGTTATTAATGTTTCTTTTTTTAAACCAACTATGATCTTAGGCAAAAAAGAACTTCTTTGTTTATTCAAGACATTAATGCTTTGTTGCTTTATACAGTGAAACTGTCTTCTTTGAGTGGGCCATCTGTCTCTTTTCTTTGTTTATGGCATCTTTTGCTAAGTAGAAATACTTAAGAGCTACTGCCTTATGCTCTCATTGTTGCTCAGAGATACTGGTGACATAGCTCATTTATATTTCACTTGCCCTTTATTGCAGTCCTCCCACCAGGATTCACGCATGAGTCCATAGAAACATGCGTTAAGGGACATTAGCATGTTACAGAGACCATTTTCACACAATCATGCTCACTTTTCACACTGAGCCATTAATCCAACTCTTATACCTGTCTCTCTCTTCTCCAAACTTGAGTTCTTTTCCTGACGCTTTTTAATCCCTCATGCACAAGGACACCTGGTGGGCCTTGACTTGCTTGAATCTCACAAAAAACACATGCTAGCATGCCCAGCTGGTCCCCACACTACAATGTAAACAACATGAGTTTAATTCCTCGGCAGACCCTCCTGAGAGGAACTTTTCATTTTTGTGTGTCTCTATAGGTCCCCAGCCATACACTGCTGCTCTTAGAGTTATCAAACAATATCACAGCCAATGCCCAGGTGGATACACAACGCTGAACAGCATGATCTACTTTCCAAGGGCTGGAAGGGAGGTTTATTATTATTATTATTATTATTATTATTATTATTATTATTATTTACTGGGTTCTTTTGGGGACTCCTGGTGGGATCTTAAAAGATGATTTTGTGCACTGGTAGCTGAATCTCTGAGGAAGGAGAATTCAAGGATGACCATTGTTTTCTACATGGACAATTGCAAGAAGCCCACAGGTTCTCAGGGTGGTGGACATAAATACTTGGGACTTCTTTTTTCTTTGAGCAGGTAGTTCTTCCAAGGCTTAAAAAATCCCCAAAATGTCTCTGAGATTTGTACTCCTGAGTTACTAGTTTATAAAGAAAGCCTCTAGAAGTAGGGATCATGGAGAGTTAAAATTTACTCTCCTAGAGTTAATTGTGACTGAAATGGCCAATGAAATGTGATGACTCCCATCCTTGTCATGACAGTGAGGCTTTCTTCTGCTCTTCAGTACTATTTCTCTGTCACTTAAGTTGATGTTTCTGGTTCCACATTTCCAATGTCTAACTAATTCATGTCGCAGCACCTCCTCTTTCTAGTTTGCTGGCCCATGTCCACCAGGGAGCCAGGATAAACATCCCACCATGATTCTGGAGGCACTGATGAGCACGTATGACCACTACAGAGACCCTAAAAGGGTAGGGACTGGGGCGAGGCAAGTTGAGACTAAGTCATAAAATTTAAATATTTTACTCACCATGAGTTCTTCTTCAATATTCATTTTTTATTTTTAAAAAGACTCTGGTAGGACATTATTTATCTTGGTTACTGAGGGTTTTTTGCACTTCAATAAATTTCTTAGCAAGTCTCTTCTTTGCTACAAATAGAGGAAGGATAAAAAATATCAGAGCTTTGACTGAATTTTGGTTCATGTGAGAGCCTTAGAGAAAAGCAGTATTTTGAGATAGGTAAGGGTAACCTAACACCTACATAAATTTGACAGAAAAGAACATACTGAGAAACACGCTCTGAGAAGAAAGAGAAGACACAAAGAAGGTCAGTTTGAGATGAAGATTTCTCAGGGGCAAGCTGTCCAGGTACTTTCTGCATCAGCACTGCATAGAAGACATTGTGTGTTCAGTTTGCCCAGTGGCCTTCCAGGGACATTATGAAGACAATTAAAACCCATATCCCAGACCTACACAGCTTTCAGTGATTGGGTTAAAGTTAATCAGTGGGGATTGAATGAAACCGCTTGTTCAAGTAAAACTGATTGAAATCTTGATGAGCAAAAATGGAAAACTTGGCTACCAGTCCTTACTTCCTCTCCTGAGGGGCACTGTTGTGTAAGAGTACCCTCATTCCCTATGCCAGAGTTTTATAGATGATTTAGAAATATGTAATTGGTAATTAATGCCAAATTTACACTGTGGATATAATGGTTTATAAGTCCATGATTTGTAGTTTGCTGTATAGAACTATTCTTAAGTATTTTCTTAACAATGAAGAGTTCATTCCAACAGAATTAAGTTCTTTTTAATGAATCCATTTGCTGTTCTTATATAATTCTAAATTATTGAAATTCTTCAGTATTGATCCATGAAAAATGGAAGTAATATGATCCAACAATGTAAAAAAAAAGTTTATTATGTTGTGAACACACATGCGCACACACACACACACACACACACACACACACATACACACACACACATATATATATATATTACTACTAGACTCCCATGGCAACTCCATAAATGCCAAATAAATTGATTTGGGTAAAGACTTAGGATGCTTTATATTTATCAAACTGCAAACAGATAGCAATTTAACTTATTTTGATAATTGGTGTGATTTTTCTTTTAACTAATATTTCCCCAAATTTATACCTATGTGGATTTCATGTGAGCACGAATCTATAAAATTGACCCAGATTCTCTCTCAGCAGTAGAATTGATCTTTTTTCCCCCTGTGTCTTGTAACACACGTTGGTGAACTTGCCTGATATAATTGAAAAGAAATTCTTCATAGACCATGATTATTTGCTAAGTGTGTTTCTCTTTAAACATCAATGGACTATACACCTAAATGCGGGGTGAAAGTGAGAGAATTTTCTTGACCATGATATTACTTTAGTCTTCCCTGTTTCGTATTCTTTAGAAAATCCCAACATCCCTAGAGCATTCCCACTATGGACACTATCACCACACAATTAGTTATAACAATAAGAAAAGCCCAGGTTCTGGAGAAACTTTCTTTATAAGATTCCTGATACATAATGTGTTATTCTCTGAACAATGTTATTTGTTATTTGAGATCAAGTTTTCTTAGGCACTTGTTCATATGGTTCCCTCTGTATCCTCAGAAGAATAAGTCGGCAAACAAACTTTACTATAGCTGGCAGTCATTTGGTGCTACATTAGTAAACCACAGCTGGTGGGCTAGCTTTTCTCCACTGCCTTCCTGAGGATAATTAGGTCTTGGAGAAATGTGTTACTGTCTCTTCCCTGGGCCCAGCTGGTGTGGCTCAATGTTTGAGCATCAACTTATGAACGCTTTGATTCTGGATCGAGGCACATGCCCGAAATGTGGGCTCAGCTCCTAGTAGGAAGTGTGCAGGAGTCAGCTGATTAATGCTTCTCTCTCATCATTGATATTTCTAGCTCTCTCTCCCTCTCTTTTCCTCTCTGAAATTAAAGTGAAAAAAATCTGTTCCCTGGGATCAAAATTATTAGTAAGAGCCCTGTTGGCTCTTGGGGAAAGAGTTCTCTACCTGTAATGACAAATGCTACTCTAGAAGGATATGACAGTTGGGTTACCAGCTATGAGAGAATGTCACTAGCACCTGGATAGGGTTTTGAAGGATGAGCAGGAGTTCCACAGGAGGGAGGACCTCACCCAGCTCAGTGATGCCATTGTCAGCAATCTTATGCTTCACAGCCATGGTTTATCAGTGACCTTCAGACAATTGCCCCCTGGTGCCTGCCTTCTTTGTCCATAAACAAAGATGTGCCTTCCTGGATGTGTAAGCTGCTCTCACCTCCGACAAGGATGGCCCCTCATACAAAACCAGTTGCCTTTGCTGAAAGGTGGGGTCGACCCTGAGGCACAATGTGCACACCAGAGCCCCTCTTGGGATCACGTTGATTCCGAGACTTCACCTGAAATTGTGCCTTTGCTTGCCCTCTGCTTCTTCCTGACTGGCCCACCCACACCATGCCCACCTCAGTGACTCACTGGATCTGAATCCTTGGCTCCGGATGTCCGGGAGGATCCACCTCAGACAGAGTAGATCAGAACAAGAATTCTGGGAGAGGCCACATCAGCTGCGTGTGTCAGAAACTGTAAGTACTACGTCAAGAGAATTCATACTGCATGTGAAAATACTTTGTGGCCCAGCTGGTTTGGCTCACTGGATAGAGCATCAGCCTTTGGACTCAAGGGTCCCGGGTTCAATTCCGATCAGGGGCATGTATCTTGGTTTCGGGCACATACCCAGTGGGGAGTGTGCAGGAGACAGCTGATCGATGTTTTTCTCTCATCAATGTTTCTAACTCTCTATCCCTCTTCCTTCCTCTGTAAAATATCAATAAAAATATATTTAAAAATACTTTGTGAAGTCTTTTGCTATGCTACCAATTATATCATGTTTTCAGTTTATAATTGTCTTTCCAAATAGGTCTTGAGAGAGCTTTCTCAGCATCACTCACCCTCCCCTTGCTCATCAGTGCCCTCGGTGTGGCTCCAGTGAGGGCGAGAGTGGGTGGTGCCAAAGGAAAGAGATGCTTAAATATCTCCGGGACAAAACACTCCTTTACTTTAGTTGATTCAAGGCTTTCACTTGGTCTACTGGAGACGTTTCAGAGCTTGTATGCTACCACTCTGCTTTCTATCCCAGAGTTCTTTGTTTTATAAACCCCCCTTCTAACCTCCCCCCCTTAAAAAAAAAACAACACAAAAACACCCAAATTTCTTCAAAGCAGCTTTTTTCATTCCGTCGATATAGAAAAAATGGTGGTCAGTCAGAAACGTCTCCTCTCCCATGGTTATTTTACCTCTCGGCACTGGCCCTTGGAGATCAGGGGCCAGAGTCAGATAGAGTGCCTCTGGTCCTCCCGGAGTCGGTCAGCACTTACCTAACACGCTGGCCACTGGGCCAGGCAGCTGCCGGTCGGCCACTGCCTTGATTTAATGCCCTCCTTCGCTGTGGTCCATTGGCCCCAGGCTCAATGAGCCATAAAAAACGGATCCTCCGGCGAGCTGGCAGTCTCTGCTTCAGAGATGTGAGGTCAACGGGAAGCCTGCAACAGATGATTCTCTTTTTATTCAGTGTATTACGAGGCACGATCATCAGAATTAGTGATCCGTTTTAGGGGAAGGTGGGTAGAAACTCGGGCCCTTGACACAATTTCCCTGGGTTTAAAATAACAATTACTCTAAACTCCATTCTTCCTCTAACTCCCTCTCCTCCTCCCTCTTTCCCTCCCTTTTTATCTTCTTTATTTATTTTGATGAGGATGATATTTTATTTAGTCAATTCTCCTTACCACCAAAACTCTGGGGATTCAAAATTAGCATCCTTGCCCATGAGCTTCTTAGAGGTCTCAGGAAAAGTTGTAACCGTGTGCTCCATGGTGTTCTGCTGCGCCTTGTCCAAAGGCACCTTTATGAACCTCTGTGTCCAGCTTTCCATGGATTCCCTTGCCCACAGTTTCACTAGGGATAACCAAGTCCTCCGCGATCGCATGCAGAATGTGGCTCCTCGGATGCTTTTGCTTATTCTTTGTCCAGCTCTTTGGCATCGGCAGAATTTTCCTCCGAGCAATAAAGACCAGGTGCTTCCCACTGAGTGTGTTCTCCAGCTCGCGCACCAGTCGGACTTGAATTTTCTGGAAAGACTTGAGTTGAAGAACCAGAACAAAAATCATAATAGCTTTTCAACCACCCCTAATTTCAATTTCCTGGACCGCTGTGATGCTCAGCCCCCATAACTGGGCCCTGAGTTTCTAGTTCATCTCCAGCTCCAGCAAAGCCTGGGAGATGCCAGACTCAAAGTTGTCTGGCTTATTGCCATTGGGCTTCACAATCTTGGCATTGGAATTGAACTTGGTCTTCTCCTGAGTGAGCACTGGCCTGAGAAGAGGCCTTGGTCTCTGGAGAGCTTCTCAAACTTCGTGGCGGAAAGGCCCTCCCTTTCTATTTTGAATTCGACTACAGCTTTATAATTTGCTGGATGTTTAGCGTGAATTCAGAAGTGAACTTAGAAAAGTTCTATAAAAAATTAAAAAATTGCTTGGCAGCACAAGCCTACAAACTCTTCCATGCAAACCATTCTGGGCCACTCCTCACCTGCTGGAGGCAAGGCTTCCAGTTTCAGGAGAGAACAGGTGCTGGCCCTTCAATTGCAAACTGTCTGACTTCAGGCAAATGTAACCCCATGAATCTGAGTGTTCTCAGATGCAAAAAGGAGATAATTATGCCTCCTGTGCTGAAAAGGAAAGAGATATTGCTCTAGCATGTAACTAACATATAATCAGAGCTTAATAAATGACAGGCATCATCATGAGACAAACGCATGACCAAAGACGTTAGGGCTGGGGACAGGAAAGGAAAAGGAAATCTTTGGGGAAAGTGGAGCTTAAAAAATGTGGTCTTCTTGGAAGTGGGATTGAAATGATTTCTTTGAGTTTATCAGTGGAAAAGAACTGGGTGTGTGGCTGTGGGTGTGTGAGTGAGAGGAGTGGGGTGAAAGGCCATAGCCAGATCAGAGAGTGGTGATTATTTTGAGGGCTTCTGCTGAGAAGGTGTCAAGGGTCAGCAGTCAGAAGGTTTAGGGGTGCTGGGGAAATCCCCCCAGTGTACATAGGATCTCTCCCCCTAGCAATGCCCAGCTGAATTGGGTCAGAAGACAGGAGTCAACATTAACAATAACTCTTCATCTCAACACAGCGTTATCCCCAATTCAGTTTCTCCTCCTCCTCCTCTTCCTCTTCCTTCTTTGTACAACCCTCTACATTAGGGAACTATTTTAAAAATGCTTCTCCCTGTCAAAAATAGAGTCCATAAGTGCTTCTTGGAGCATGTTAAACAGACGGTCTTCCCGAGGTCAGGATACAAGTGCTGTTGTTGTTTTATGACCTCACCCCATCGTGCGTGCAGTCGGAGATTGGTGGCTGAAAATGCAGAGGGCCCTGGATGGGGGTTTAGCCAGAGTCTAGATGTCTGGAACTGGAGGCAAGAACAAGAAAGATCTAAGAAGGTGAAAGATGTGGGAGAAGGAACTTTGTTTTGTCTGTGGAAGCTGCACTAAAATGACAACTCTCACACAAACCTTGTCAACACACACACATTCTGATTCTCATGGTAGATGTCATAAGTGTGGGTGGAGTGAATTTCTTGATAAATTTATCCCTCTTTAACACTACCTTACACACATCTCTCTGCTTCCCTTTTATAAAAATCAGAACCATTCTAGAGGGGATGCCCTAGAAATCCACATGTCCTCATTCCTTCATTCCTTTATGGACAATTTTGAAAAGACTGAAATAGTGAAATACCCATGATAAGGGAGAGGGAAGAGAGAGAGAGAGAGAGAGAGAGAGAGAGAGAGAGAGAGAGAGAGAGAGAGAGAGAGAGAGGGAGAGAGAGAGAGGGAGAGAGAAAGAGAGAGAGGAAAAGAACTTGAAAATTAAACTCTGGGGAAAAATGGTAAACATTCATTAGAAAGTTTATTTTTTTTAAGCCTCCCCCTTTCCTAGATTCAACATTATAACGAGAGGTTAAAACATAGTACTTTAAAAAGAGAATCTACAAACTAAGTTAGTAGGATAATCCTCGCATGTCTATGCATTCACCTCCCTGCCTCCCATACAAATACACCTGAGAAAATGTTTTGAATAAATGTACGTAAGTATGGCATCTCTGGGCAACTTTATGTTAGAGTGAAAGGTCACCTAAGGTTAGTATCACAAACTGGACAATGATTAGTACACCTCAAATTGATTTATACTATCAAAATGGCGAGTAATTTTAGTAATTAATACAACTGCTTGATTCCCACATATATGAAGACTTGTCATGTATTTCTCATTAATTTGTAGTGAAAATGGTAACAAAACAGGAAGATCTCAGTCTGAACACAGATGTGATTTTAGTTGATAATAAAAAATAACCTCATTAAGACCCACATTTGTTAATGACCTTAACCGTCACAGACATTAGCCAAAGTTTGAGCTTGAGTTAGTGTGTATGTATTGATTTATGAACCTGTGTTGGATTGTTTTCCAAGCAGAGTAATTGTATTCAGCTGCAGAATTCAATCTTTGCATTGCAAAACTTTGTACCCAGAGCCAGTAAATGTCAAGGTGAAGGTAATGGGCCATAGAAATAAAATTCCCATCATGGAAGGATGGGTGGCATGATCTCGAAGTAGCCAGGCCTGTGAGTCTGGTTTACACCAGATGCTCAGATTCTCTGTGTGGCGAGGCTTTGCCAACATAGCCATGTCTAAGGAGACTGGACTTATTCCTTTCCAGCACTTAAAAATCTTATGTATTAACTAGGGGCCTGGTGCATGATATTCGTGCCCTGGGGAAGGGTCCTTCAGCCCAGCCTGGCCCCTCTCACATACTGGGAGCCCTCAGGGGATGTTTTATTGATGGCTTAGGCTGGTTCCCCATTGGGAGTGGACCTAAGCCACAGTCTGGCCTCCCTTTGTGGGAGGTGACCAGGCTGATCAGGGGAAGGCACCAGCCCCATCACCCCGCTGCTGCAGCCACTGCCAGTCACTGCAGCCACCACGGTGTTTTCATCAACATGGACTCCAGTCCCTTCACCATGAAAAAATGACAACTTTAAGCATTTTCAAGATGTGTCTTTCATAAGATATGACATTTCTTTCTTTATTTTTCTTTTTATCTTCACCTGAGGATATGTTTCCATTGATTTTTCCCCCTTCCCTTCAATCCCAGGCTCAGCCCCTACTCAAACCTAAAGCCTCCACCCTAGGCTTTAGACTTGGGAAGGGGTTTCCCCCCACCCCTCCGATGGCCAGTTATTTTACCTTGGGTGCTAAGGAGGTTCCTGGGACCCAGGTATGTATGCACATTAACCACCATATTTGTTGGGTTAATCTGCATACTCACTCTGATTGGCTCTGGGCATAGCAGAAGTATGGTCAATTTACATGTTTCTCTATTATTAGGTAAGATCTCCTGTGAATGTTTTAATAAATTACCACAGATGTGGTGACTTAAAATGATGCAAATTTATTCTCTTACAGATGTAACAGCCAGAAGTCCAAAATGGGTTTCAGCAGGTTGTGATCAAAAGTGTGGGCAGGACCTCTCCAGGAATTCTCTGGGGGAGAATTTGTTTCTTTGCCTTTTCCAGTTTCTGGTGGCCACCTCTGTCCTCTCTGCCTGTGGCCTCATGGCTCCTGTCTTCATCCTGAAAGCACGTCACTCCATTCCCGGTGTTAGTCATTACCTCGCTTTCTCCTTCTCTGCCTTCCTCTGACAAGGACACTGATTACCCTTAGAGCCCTCTCCGCTAGTCCCGGTAATACCCCATCTCAAGAGCCTTAACTTTCATCTGCAAAGTCACATTTTTTCATAGAAGATTATATTCACAGGTCCCGGGGTTATTATGTTGTTTACCATATCTTAGAACTCAAATTATTAAATTTGACCAGGATTACCACTATATTCTTTTTTTAATTAAAAAGAGAATTATAGAGAACTTTGTATTTTATCTAATCAAATCTTTTAATCTAAGAAAATAATATACTTATTTAAAAAAATTTAACCAGTATAAAAGGTGTGCCAGGGAAAGTGAGGGCCTTTCACTCCAGACTGGGTTGGCTTCGGTGGCCATCTTACACCAGTTCCAGACCCTTCCCCAGAGCTAACCATAGTTACCTGTTTTTTGGGTGCCCTTCCAGAAAGTTTCACATATATAGTGTATATTTTTAACATTAATAAAAAACCCTATACATGTTGCTCTGTTCAGGAACTTTCCAGTTATTTTATCTTGGGACTCTTTCCTTGTCAACACATCCAATTTTATCTTATTTCTTTTAACTGTTGTGCAGTATTCCATTGAATGGATGTACCATAATTTGTGTAAACATTTAAAATATATATAAGCATTTAGATTAGTTCCAGAATTTTCTTTGCAATGTAATCTGCATCTTTATATATGTATTTCTCTCTATATATCACTAGCTAGTTGCTGAGTAACATTCCATTATAGCAATATACTACAATTTGCTTATTTTTCTCCCTCTTGGTAAACATTTGATTGTTTCCAGGTTTTTACCATTAAGAATAAAGCTGCTATAAATATTTGAATATACGTCTTTGTGTGAACATATTTTCATTTCTTTTTGGTAAATACTTAAAGTAATTGGAATTGTTGGGTCACGGGGTTTGTATATGGTCAATCTTAGTAAATGGTATTCAATAGTTTTCAGAAGGGTTTACCCACATTTACCCACCTCCCAGCACTGTGTGAGAGTCCAGCTGTTGCATATTCTTGCCAACACTTGGCACTTTTCCATGTTAGTCATTCTGAAGGATATATGATAGTATTTATTTCATTGTACTTTCAGTTAGCATTTCCCTGTTCATTAATGTACTTGAGTGACTTTTCACATATTTACTGACCATTTGGTTATCTTCTCAAGGAATGAGTTACCGGTTCACATGTTTTTCTTATTGTGTTGTTGGTTTGCCTGTCTTGTTCTTACTGATTTGAAGGCATTCTTTACATATTCTGGATCCAACTTCTTTATTAGCTACTAGGGGCCTAGTGCACAAATTCGTGCACCCCGAAAAGGAACTGTGGGCCAGAAGGCTGCGGTAGGCCCAGAGGTGGGTCTTGGCCCATCCTCTGTGCCACCGCCTGGCCCCTCCCACCGAGGCCCCTGGTCCCCTGTCTTCCAGCAGCCCCACTCTCACCACCACTGCTCCTACACGCTGATGATGCCAGTTATGCTCACACCCATGCTTGTACTTGCTGATGGCACCAGCTGCAGCTCTGAGCCAGGCCAGTGCTGGCAGTGGGTGCAAGCAGCAGCTCTGGCAGTGGGTGCAAGCTGGGCCTTCACTGGCAGAGGGTACAAGAGGCAGCTGTCAGCCCCGATCTCCTTTCAGGAACAGGGGGAGGTGGAGAAGCCCTGAGGGGCGAATGGGGTCAGCAGCAGCCACTTGCACCTGCTGATGGTGCTGAGCGATTGGGACTGGCACTGGGCATGGGAAATGGGTGCAAGCAGTGGCTCCAGTGCCAGCAGTGGGTGCAAATGGGGCTGGTGCTAGCAGCAGGTGCAAGCACCAGGTGGTACTGTGGCATACAGGAGCAAAGAATTTTCAGTAACCACCAGAGGTTCGCCCTGATGACAGCAACTGGTGTCCCACCTTGGTCTGGCACCTCCACTCACTTGCTCAGCCATCCTGCCACGGCTAACACCCACCATGTTCCTCACACCCCCACCCCTGGTGGTCAGCGCACATCATAGTGATTGGTTGTTTGGCTGTTCTATTATTTTATTTGCCTATTAGCCTTTTATTATATAGAATATGCATTGAAAATGAATTCCCTCTCTGTGAGTTCATATTCACTCTCTTAATGGTGCCTTTTATTTAACAGAAGTTCTTAATTGTCATCAATTTCAGCTTATCAAACTTTTTCTTCATTGTCCATGTGCTACTGTATTGTTTTATGAAATCTTTGCCTGTCCCAAGGTCTGACAGATATCCTGTTATGCGATCTTCTAGGTATGTAAGTAGAATCAGCTCTTGTGTATGATGTGAGAGGGTAAGATTCATTTTTGAAAATATAACTATTCAACTGACCCTGTACTTACTAAAAGGACCATCTTTTCCTCTTGACTGTAATATTACTCCTGTCAATGAAATGAACATCAATTTGTGGGTGTATTTCTAGACCCCCTATTCTGTTTAACTAGATGTAATTTGATTTAGGAAAAAGAAAGAATGTGACCTTTCTCTCATCTGAGTGCCTTGCCACAAATTTGCACCATTAGAATAATTCTGCTTTGATCAGGATATGCCTAAAGAGTTATTTTGAGTTCTTGTTCCCTTCTGTGGTTAAGTTAATCTTAATTAGATTCTCCGATCCTTTTTCAAGATCTTTGGAGGAAATAAGCCAGTAACAGCTTTAGGGTAGAATGTCCCATGAGAGGTTCTGCGTGAGAGGAACGAGGGGTGGGCCTCTTTTGGTAAGCCAGAGACTCCTCCAGTGGGGGTCGGATTGTTTCCACAGCATTCCTCCTCCTGTGGTGTCCCAGCATATGTCTCTCTGGCTCAAGATAACCTTGATGGTTCTCCAAGCCAGTTTCAAAAACCTCATCTGCCCGTTTTCATCTTGGCTTGTTCCGTGTGCCTCTCCTTCCAGGTCTCTCCCTTGCTTTTGGTCTCTAGAAAGTGAATCCCCTGTCTGATATCTGTGAGAAAGCCTCTCCTAATCCTGTCAGCCTTATTGATCTTCTCCTCTGACCAACGGCTGCTATTATCTTGAATCACCTGTTTTGGCCTTTGTATCATTACTAAATATTTCAAAGATACTTGTCTCTCAAGCTGAAAGCGCAGCTCTGCAGCAGGTCAAGGCCTGCTCTTACTCAAAGCAGTTGATCCATAAATATTTAATCTTTGATGAAGGGTATGTGGGTGTGGAGGAAGTTTCATGGAGGCAACTGAGAGTCATATGCTTTGGGTCACAGAGAAGAGAAGCAGAGGAAGGTCTGATGCCTTCAGGGGAGACAAAGCCCTGTCTGTCCCCAGTTGGGATGCCTGGTGGTCTTTTGCCTCTAACATTTTAGTGTCAGATGACTGAGGATTGCCCTAAACCAGTGGTAGGCAAACTGCGGCTCGTGAGCCACATGCGGCTCTTTGGCCCCTTGAGTGTGGTTCTTCCACAAAATACCATGGCCTGGGCCAGTCTATTTTGAGGAAGGGTCATTAGAAGAAAAAAAGTTCGGCTCTCAGAAGAAATTTCAATCATTGTACTGTTGATATTTGGCTCTGTTGACTAGTGAGTTTGCCAACCACTGCCCTAAACACTTGCTTCATGTTTCCAAATGTTTGGATCAGAAAAGAGACCCCCTTTCACATGGGATGGAGCGAGGCATGGCCAGGGTGAGGAGAAGATAACTCGGGTTTGAGTTGGAACTTCTTTTTTTTTTTTTTTTTTTTTTAACCTGGAAATGGAAGTAATGCTGGCATTCTCCTCCCTTTTGGAAACAAGCCTGCAACCAGGGAAGGTGTGGGAATATGAGGGACAGGCCAACACCACCATCTCCAGGCTTCACAAAGCCGCGTCTTCGGAATAGACAAATCATCACACCTGCAGGATGAGACGTCCTTTTAAATAGATGCTAAACAGGATTGGCGTCATGTGCCTTCAGCATAATGTGACAACTGCCTGTGCTGGCTGATCTATTGGAAAAGCTGTTGAGTTGCAGGTTAAGTGAGACAAATATAGAAGGACATTCGGTTGTTTGGGGATTTTTGTCACTTGCTCCTGACAGATGTTCTTCCCTGCAGTTTCTGGCAGAATGGAAGAAATGACCTGAGACTTGAAAAGTTGAAAAAAAAATATTGCCACCCTAGTATCCTCTTATTTTGTGACTTCTAACAAGTGTGCAATATATAAATCCCACCCCGCCCCAGTCTAGTTTTGGGGAACAATTGGAATAGTTTGTAGTCACTTACCTGCTGACAATGGTAGGTTTGCTGTTTGTTACAGGAACATTCCGAAGAACCCATTAGTCATTCTTTCTGGATACCCTTAGGTATTGACCTAGAGACACCTAGAAATGAATAGAAATAAAGTTTATGGCATAGTGCAGTTCTGATAACAAAAACCTGATGACTCAACAGTTGGAACCTTAAATTCTCTCAGCATTCTCTGAGTGGAGACAAGTTTCAGCCAGTGAGGAGCACAGACTGTGCAGGTCTTCTTGACCTTTCCAGGCCTTGTCAGAACCTTCCATATTTCCCACCAAAGCTGAGTCCCATTAAACTGGCTTATAACCCATTACTCCTGGCTGTTCAGGGGCCACTCCTCCTAGAGTGCCCCTGCATGCACATTACGTTTTTCCTCAGTTAATCTATCTTTGGTTAATCAATTTGCAGTCCTAACTACTCAGACAAAAGTTGATGTAGGAAAAGGCTTCCTCCCAACAGAAGGAAATGCAAAATCCAGCGGGGGAGTATTACAGGGACAATATGGTTGTGCTGAGGGGTAAAAGCAATACCTAGTGATGGAGTAGTTGGTAATTCCTCCTTTGCTGCACAAACTCTCATCTCCCATTGCCCTTATCCTTTGCCACTGTGGAGCACTCATCCGTCTTTGAAACATCTTCAACTCCACTTTTTCTCATATTGGTCCCTCTTCAGAAGCTCCAAACCTTTCTCTCTGCTAAGGATCTCCTTCTGATAACATTTAATGGCTTTATCTTGACAACTTCTCTATTGCTTTCTGCCAGATAGTATTAAGCACTCCTTCCTGTGTTCCTTTAGCAATGTAATGATACAATTGCCCATCTATGTCCCTATCCACAGCTATCCACTCACTTAGCTATCTCCCTGTTCTTTCATGTATCTATTGGCCCATCCATCTGCTTATGCTTTTGTTCATCCAACCCTCCTTCCATCTACCCATGAAAGAACTATCCATCTAAACCCTTTCTTTATGTGCCTAAGCCTGGATTTGACCTTCACATGGATCAGATTGATTTCATTTGGTTCCGAGGCCACACAGAATAGACAGCCAATTCCAGAGAACACTTCCAGAATGCAACTCATCATCCCATGTCAAGCTTTGTTTTAATCCTCACTGGAGGATGTTTTTTAATTGATTTTAGAGAGAGGGGAAGGGAGAGAGAGACACACACACATCAATGTGTGAGAGAAACATCGGATTGGTTGCCTCACATATAGGTCCAGACTGGGGATGGAACCCACAACCTGGGTATGTGCCCTGACTGGGAATCAAACCTGGGACTCTTTAGCGTATGGAATAAAGCTCCAGCCAACTGAGCCAGCTGGTCAGGGCTCATGTCAGGTTTTATGTTGGCTTGGAAGAACCCATCCTCAGTACCCTCTCTGCTCACTTGCCCTCTCGACCAATGGGGAGCTGAGAGAGAAATGCTCAGTTCGAATTTTAGATTAAGAATCTGGAAATTCTAGGGCCTGTTTCTTCTGACCTAGAGACACCTAGAATCAGTGCAGGGGAGTCAAGGTTGAGGTCATCAATGGGATGCAGTTACTTCTGCTGATTTTAGCTTTAGGATGGTTTCACATGTGTAGAATCATGGATATTTTACCTCCAAATTGATATTCAATACCTTTTCTCCCCCTCCGTAGTCTCAAGAACAAATGGACTGTGGATAGATGGAATGAGAACAAAAAGCTTTAGAAAGTGAAAGCAGCACTTGGACACAGAAACACAACAAACTCCCAGTGGCTTCTAACTCAGAGCTCTCCCTTAGGTGCACTCGGTCATGGAGATAAAAAGAGCGCGAAGGAGTCTTTGACTCTGCTGTAAAATTTTCTTTATTGGAAGGGGCTCACACTCTAACTCAAATGGTGACACCTTCACCACCGGGCTCCCCGTAAAACATTCGCTGGCTCCTGCTCACACTTGTCAAACCAGAAGGTCCTGGCTCAAAATAGAACCGGAGTTTTTTTTTCTTGCTGATTTCTAAACTCCGCGTGGCAATTGGAGGCTCGTGGTTGCTTTGAAGAAAAGGTTCTGCCTTCGTGGTAGTAATTTCAGCCTGTGTTAACAGACATAAATGTTTTCACTAAAAGGCAGGTGTTTTTGTTTGTTGAAGAATCAGGGTTCTTTTCTCTGACTCTGGCACCCTCTATTCCCAGCCGTAAATCAAGTGATGCACAGCTCATTTTCCCCTTCTCAGCGGAGCCTGACTCTCTGACTCTCCCATTCATTAGCTGTGGAGTGAGAGAAATGCACACTTCATTTTCTTTGTGGCCTCAACCTTATTTTCCCTCTTTGGGTCTGAAGAAAACCAATAAACCTTCTATCTTCAAATTTTCAGAGGAGTGCTTTCCATCTAGCTGATTCTCAAATGCTTTTAAGTGAAAAAAGAAAAAAAAAAAGAACTGAAAACAGGCTGCTGTGCGGGTGATTTGCAAGCTCTCTGAAATTACTGTTTTTCTGCTTCGCAGACTCAGTGATTGACAGTGCCTTCCCCCAGACAGTCAAACAGCTGGCATTGGCCAGGATGACGCCGTTCGAAATTGCTCATTTTTTTTTTTAATGTCAGTTACTACTGAATGCAAACTAGAATTAATTTTTCACGGGCTAATGGTCTTGCATAGCTTCAGTGTACCTGCTGGGTTTATGGACTTTGTAAATAACATTCACTCTCCTTTTTAAATTTTTATTTTTTATTTTTGCCATTCTTGGTCTCTTAGGAATTTTAGTTTTTTTTTTCATGCTCTTAGCCCTTCCGCATATCTGGTTTAGTTTGATAAGAGCATGTTGACTAGCCAACCTGGGGTATGAGAAAACTCTTTGCAGATGGGGTACAGTGGTCATAGTTAGCAACTGGTGCATTGGATTGGAGCTCAAGGTTTCAGCACAGTCCCCTCTATCCCCTGCCTGTGTCCAGGGTGAGAAGCCATAGGCCGAAGACCCTGTAGCCCATTGTACCTCTCTGTAGACCAAGGTTTCTCAGCCTTGACACTATTAACTTTTGGCCTGAAATAATTCTTTGTTGTGAGAGGGGGTGGGGAGGCTGTCTGGATTCATTGAAATGCATTTAGCACCACCCCTGGCTTTTATCCACTTCTTCCCCATGATTGACAACCAAAAATGCCTCCAGAAATTGGCAAATGTCCCCTGAGTGGTGAGGGGACTGTCCCCAGTTAAAAACCATGACTATAGGTCCTTTACCTTGTGCTCCTCAAGTGGAAGTCTCTGGAGAAAGTGGAGATGAATGGGAAAAGAGGAAAAGGAGATCGGGAAGGAAATCAGAGATGAGATGAACTCTGGGGTGTGGTAGCTTCTATTGAGAATCCAGACTAATGAGTTCACTGGTCACTACCTTTGGTTGTGCGTTGACATAACCTGGAGAGCTTTACAAAATACCCACTGTCTGAGCCCCGTCCCAAGATCCTGAATTAATTGGGTTGAGGAGAGCTTCCTGTGTGATCATGTGTGTATGGAACATAGCAGGTTCTCCGGTATTTCTCAGGCTGACAAGCAGAATACATTAGATCACTTATATAAAGTGTAAATCACCCCCTCCCAAAGCTGAGAATCTGATTTTATGGCTCAAATGAAAGAACTGCAAGAATCAGGAAACCAGAGACAGTGAGGATGACAGGGAACCAGGGATGGCATTCACGACCATTATACGGAGAGTTCTAATAAGTAGTCAGTGAATGCCAGCAACAATAGGAAAGAAAGCACAGAATAATCACAAAACAGATGGGACAAGCAGAAAGCATAATAGTACAGTGGTACACCTAAATTCTGTCTCATCAAAAAGAATATTAAATGTAAATGGACTAAACACTCCAATGAAGGGACAGTGGCCCTTCTGATTTGTCCTGAAGTTCAAGGACAACAACTGGGGAGGTAATCAGCTCTTTATAGGCAAACCAATCACAGAGAATGCATTAGCTCCCTCATCAGCAACCGTCCTAGAAAACAAAAATCTCCTTGTCCCAATTAACAAGCCTGAGGAGCTTCAGGAGCGGTTAAGCCGGAGACCTCAGCCATGGTGTTCTGTGCAGTACAGAGGTAAGCCTGACAGGCCCAAAGAGCTTCGTTCTTTCTCAAGCCCTGGCAATTAAGGGGCTCATCTGTGAGGTATAGATGGTCACATCATGGGGACATCATCATTTCTGGATGTAATCCGTGTGTGTTTGTATCCACCTGCCCCCTGTCTTGCAGTGGCCGTGGGCAGCATTTTAGATATCTATTCATTTTAAATGGAAATAAGAGTTAAGAGAAACTCCTTTAGGAGTAAGTTGGGAAATTATCACTAATAATAAACAACTTAGGCCCTAACCGGTTTGGCTCAGGGGATAGAGCATCCACCTGTGGACTGAGGGGTCCCGGGTTCAATTCCGGTCAAGGGCATGTGCCTTGGTTGCAGGCACATCCCCAATGGGAGGTGTGCAGGAGGCAGCTGATCGAAGTTTCTCTCTCTGAAAAAATCAATAAAATATATTTAAAAATAAACTACTTAGGGTTTTTCACTGTAATTTCTGTACTGAAAATGTAAGTAACAGTGAGGAAGTGAAGTATGATTTTATTGCTCCAGATAGCCTCTCCAGCTCCAAAATCTCTTTCCATCCAGCCTAATACTACACCAGAAAGGTCATTACTAAATACTAAGTACTGTCATTGACACCGCCTATTTAGTCACTTAAACCCTGTACCTAACTCAGGGCAGGAAGGCCTGTATGCTGGCCAGGAATCCTTGATTACTGATCTCCACAGCCCAGTTTGCTCATCACCATAAACCGCAGAAGCGCCTGAGGGCACCTAGTGTGCCAGCCTCATCTCTCAGACTGCCCCATGTCTCGATTCTATTTTGAAATCTGAGGTTACCACAAAATGAAACAGAACAGAATGTGTATTTCTGGCATCACCTCCTATCACAGAAGGAGCAGTTGAGATGTTTCTGAAGCTGCGGTCTCTCTGGCAGGGCAGAGGAGGCATTCATGCCTTGTGGAGCCTGTTTACTTCTCCAGGAGGCCGCAGAACACACCCGACGCTCTCCCTTCCTCAACCGATTCAACACACTTCCCACACATTGTCTTTTACTTATTTATTTTAACCCAAAGAACACTCTGTTCCCTGCTCTCCTTATACGCATGCTGGAGGAGCAACAGCAAGTTGTTGGACACAGGTGGCTATTAATAAATCCTGGATAACAAGCACACAACTCAACCCAGGGCTCCTCCCAAGTCCCCAACCAGGAATTAGAAAAGTTGGAAGAAATAATGCCATGCTTGGGAGGTTGTGGGAGGGACATCTCCTCACATAAACATTAAAAATAAAATTGGAATAGACATCTCATGATTCCTCAGCTAGGCAGAAGCAAAATAAGTTGCAATTATTATCCCTAAGTTCTCATGGCTTGTCTCCAAAGAACGACCTCATTCTTTCTATCTGATCGAAGCATCCTTCCCAAAGGTCACCCTTATAGGTGGCCGGAACCAGGACCCTCTCCCTGGGGCCACATGGGCAATCACATCAACCACATTATTTGGCTTCAAATAATCAGGGGTCAATGATGAGGGTCAGTGCCCAGGGCTCATCTTGGGAAACGGTACAGGGGAATCCTGGAATGAGTAGGATGGCTTGAACTTGAAATTGTGATGTCTAGCACCAATTTGTGTTTAAGGGTCTATGATGTCACAGGCAGAGCCTGGGCCCAGGAGCCAACCTGCATAGTTTCAAAGTCCTACCACTCACTGACACTCATAAGCTGAATAACCTCCAGGCACCTCAGTTTGCTCAACTGTAGAATGGGTGTAAGGTAGAATTTACTGTACAGTTTTGTTGAGAGACTTAAGAGAATTAATGCACATAGTTTTAGAACAATGCTGAGCCCAGAGATGCTATGGCTGCTAGTTGCTTTTGTTCACTTTTACTATTTTAGAAAAACTGCTTCCATTTTATTAAGAAGCAACATGCTTCAGTGGAAAAAAGTTTGGGGCAGAGCACTGGGGACCTGCAGTCCCAGTGTCCACTCTGCCTGCTGTTCCCCAACCTTCTGGAGCCCACGCTGTCAGTCTGTAAACTGGGAGGGACGATGCCTGCTTTATGTGGGGATTTCTGTGGTTTGCTGGGAAGGTAGCATTAGATGCAAAGGACCACGGCCTAAGCAGACAGAACAAGGCCTAATTTTTCTACTCCCGATCTCTATTCAGCCTTCTCTCCTTCCTGCCAAGTGGATCAAATCCAATTCAGGCGTCAAATTGGATTGCAGAAGGTCAGACACCGAGATGTTAACTCATCACACTGCACTACTATCCAGCTCACTGGGCCAGCATTTTCTGAATTACTAGCAATCTCATGAGTTTATTACAGAATCCCATTTTAAATTTATGTGGTTTGGCTTGGCATCTCTGCTGTGACATATATCAAACATCAAATATATCATTTGCCACCCTCTGACGCAATGTGTAGCTACTGGCTATTTGTCAGTGCACTACAAACACACCTCTCAGTGCTCTGAGATGGGGAGTTCATTGATTCCCAAGATTCGTGGGCCTGAGGCGTAGGAGATTAGAACCGACACTTTCCTGGAGATGGGGATAGGACACTACATTCACAGCAGGGCCGTTGGCTGAGCTGAGCAAAAAGAAGAGAAGAAGGTGAAATGCGACCCCAACCCCAGGTTACACTGCGCACTCCCAGGGAAAGAAAGCATGCACTCTGCTGATGTGGCCCAAAGCTGTGTCCGGAGTGAAGAGTCCCGCTTATGTAGAGGCAGGTTGATTCCAGTTCATCCTGAGAGGGTCCCGAACCCCACGTGGGCCTGCATTTTGCTTTCCATCTCTCCTTCATCAGTGGATTCCCTGCAAGTGCTGTGTCCTGAGCTTGGTTTGTTCTCAGGACATCTCTCTCTCCCCCTCAGCAAATAGAGCAGAATTGACAAGAGGTTCTGATAACTGCTCCCCAAACAAGAAATCCCTGCAGCTGAACTGTGGTCACTCTACATGGGGGCACGCATGCATTTCAAGGGAACCCTCTCCAAACAGATGGCACAAAATGCTGTGATTGTGGCGAAACAGACATGCAGAGGGGGCGGAGTGGAGCCTGGTGCTGACTGCCAGGCGGTGGGATCTTTCTTGAGCAGCCACTGTGAGGTCGCTGGAGAGAGAGAGAGAGAGAGAGAGAGAGAGAGAGAGAGAGAGAGAGAGAAACCCGATCCTCAGTCTGCTGTTGCTCCTTGGGAGAAGAGCAGAGAATAAGCACAGAAAGGAGGGCTTTCAGTTTCACTGACTCATGCACTCAGTCCTCAGACCCCAGCTGATATTCAGCCAACACATGTCCACGTGAGTGAGCAGTGTTTACAGCTAGCATCTGTCTGATGGGTCTGTCTTGACTGCTACTGTCTTTGCTGTACCCCATGTTAATGATGACTGTTGCCCCATTAATCAAGTGGAGCACTCCCTGTTCTCTAAGCACCCTGGAAAGTACCAGAATATAAATGTGAGTGGTTCTTGTTCTCAAGAAATATATAAATTAGAGGGGGTAACATAGTCACTTAAAGAAAAAACTATTGGCTAAATCTGATCTAAGCAGTAGCACCAGGTTGCTGTGCTTGAAGAACTGATGGAGGCTTCTAGAGCAGGACACATGAGTGGGATCTCGAGGAAGGAGAGGGAGAAGATTCACGAGAGAGCACAGCCCATTTGAGAAAGGGTAGTTGTGGAGTGTGGGTTAGTTTGGCGGTCGGAATGGCATGAGTTGTGCCTGGGGAAATGGTGGATAGTGTAAAAGAATGTGAATTGATTCTTCCAATTACTCAAATTTGTAAGCAGCCGAGTGACAAGAATCATATACACATCTTTGAAAGTCCTCTCTAGCTTAAGAATGAAATAACAGTTAGATGGGCCAAGACAGGGAAACCAATCAAAAATGCCATTCATTCATTCATTCAACAAATATTTTTTGGATGTCATATGACAGTGTAGATACTACAGATATAGTAGTGACCAAAACAGTTTATAATTTAATGAGAGAGTTGGGTTTAAATAAATAGAGACCAAATTAAATATATATTTATAAATGGTAGTAAGTGTGATCAATGAAATTCCAGCATGTTACAGGCATATATGGAAGGGTGAGGGCTTCATTTCAATGGGAGAGCAAGGGAAGTAAGTCTCCCTTAAGGGAGTGACATTTATTCTGTGGCCAAAAGGATGAGTAGGATTCATCTTGGCTCCTCTGTTAAGCAAGACAGGGCTCAGGGAAACCTGCTGGCAGCTGGTCGGTTGTCCCTGGCAGGCACAAGCTGGTGGCTTTGGAAATGTGGGGAAGACAGCTGATTTGAGATGTATTACGGAGATAAAGTTGGCAGGACAGCTGCAGTCTGGGTGAGAGAAAATGAAGCTATGAATCAATTTTGTGGGAGGCAGCATGGATTTGAAAGAAGGTTAGAAAGGGAAATCCACAGGGCTTGGTGATGAATAGTGTGGGGAGGGAAGAGGCTAGGATAATTTCTGGTTTTCTGGCTCAGTTTCTTGGACAGACAGAGGCATGATGAAGCATAAATGGGAAGAGGGCAGGGGGCCGATGATGGCTTCAGTCTCAGGATTTATCTGAGTTGCTGATGGTACATCTAGAGAGACATGTCTAATAGGGAGGCAAGGCTTGGCCTGGGAACTGTAGCGTGTAGGAGCCTTCGTAGGAGGGTGAATGAATTCAACTAGAATGTGGGTAAGATTTGGGCACTGCTGAACCAGACAGTGAAACTGACCCTGTGGTGTTAAGCATGAAGGTGAGAGCAAGACAATAATGGTGGTGAAGTAATGATTGCATCATGGCATCTCTTTTTACTTCCCACGTGACCCAAAGTTAGGGGCCAGTCTCAATTTAATGCACTTTCATTCTTTCCACTGAAAGCCCATTCCTAATTAGCAGTGGCTATCTCTGGAGAATGAGATTAGGAGCAGATGGTTGAGAGGAGCATTTTACTTGTGGGATAAAATTATGTATTTTAAAAAATTTTGCTTAGCAGCAACAAAATGTTACATATTTCTTATATAAATAACAAATAAATGGTGCGCTTTTAAGTACTCGATTGCAGGAGGACTGGGCTTTCCCTGGTCTGTTACACAAAACTTATCTGCCATAAAACTTAAAAGTTGATACTGTCACAAGACTTTTCATACATATAAGTTGTTTTTTAACTTTATTTTGACACTATTATAGATACCCTCATTTTCCCCTCTTCTGCCCCCCTTCACCCAGCCTGAGCCCCCTCCTCTCCCAACCCCCCTTCTTCTCTCTGGCCATCACCACACTGTTGTCTGTGCTTATGGGTTATGCATATATGCTATTTGACTAATCCCTTCATCTTCTTTCCTCCAGTCCCCCTCTTCCCCCTCCCATCAGTCAGTTGTTAGTCTGTTCCATCTATCCATGCCTCTGTTTCTATTTTGTCAGTTTATTTTGTTCATTAGATTCCATATATACATGAAAATACTGGTACTTGTTTTTTACTGACTGCCTTATTTCACTTAGCATAATAATTTCCAGGTCACCTATGCTGTCACAAAAGGTAAAATTTCCTTCCTTTTTTTTTTTTTTTTTTTTAGAACCATGCAGTATAAGAACAAAAATTAGTTCCTTAATTGCCAGTAGGTGAGTTCTGCTGAATTGGAGGTGACTACGGAAGAAAGGACCAGGACATAGCAGCACCTCACAGTCTTTGCCAATAGCTGAGGGCTTGTTCAGGGTCATCTGTTCATCCCACAAATGGACAGAGACGCTCTCCACACACAGAGGGTTTCTCTGAAGCTACTGATTGTAGAATTCTTTGGGTGGCGATGGATTGAGTAGAAGTAGAGTGGGGAGAGGAACCTTGCAAATTGTGTCCCATGCTCAGATGCCACATGGCCCTGCACATGGATGGAGCCTTTGTAAATAATGTTTCCCTGTTGTCTCTGTGTGTTTAAATGGCCCATTGAAAATCAAGAAAGAGGCTGTAATGTTTTCTTTCTCAGTGAAATCTGGAGAACAGTCAGATCTTTTCATCTTTAATGGAGGATCATTGATTTGTTTATGACTCAGGGATACTTACCCACCAGACTCACTTCTCTAACACTGCTCAAGCTGCTTGTCATTTCCTTCCTGAGGTCAAGGATTGTTTTGGTATCTTCTTCCCTCTACAAATCACGGGAGCATAATTAAGAGATTGCGGCTGATTACAGAGTTCCTTTTGCTATGGCTAACACTCAGTAACACTCTTAGAGAAAGACAAAATGTGCTAATGAGATTCTTTTAAGAAGCAAGATAAAAGGAGTTTTTGCAGAAAGGGACTTAAAGAGATGGGTTTACCATTGAATAAAAGTGATAAGAGCAGCAGGCGGCATCAGCCCTGGCTTCAACTGGAGTCTGGGATTCTCAGATGTGACTGTTAATACTGCTCTGTTTTAGTTCAATTGCATGTTTTATTCTTAAACAAAAAAGAAAATGAAAGAAACCACTTTAAAAGTAGATCAGGGTAAGAAAAAGGTATTAATTCCATCCAATAAAAGCTGACTTTTCTCTTTGAGCCAGCTGCTTGCTCTGTGCTATCTTGCTGTATAGGGCCCCATCTACTGGTCTTATAGGTTAATAGGGGGAGGGGCAATTGATGAATTAAGCAAGGCAAAATAAAATTAGCGCAAAACAGATTTTTACGTGGACCTGTGCCTTAGTCATATGATTTGTTATCCCTTGGATGCACGTTAAAAAGCAAATCTCTGCCATCTGTGTGATAGTGCTCTGCAAAAGTGAGAAAAGAGAGGGAAAATAAAAATTTAAAAATGTCCTTTCCTTCATCTAATAGAGAGATAAGTTCACTCAAGATGACTTTTAGACCTATCTGACACTATTGAAAATTTAATGAGCTGCTTAGTAAATGATAAATTTAGATGACTAGGAAGGGAATAAATTAGACATTCTTACAATTGCATATAGGAGTCAAGGTTGTACGCTTCCTTCTGAGAAATGAGCATGTAATATTGACAAAGTGAACCAAATGGGTAAGACATTAATTCCCTCCTTCTGATGATACTGAATTAATGCTGCTTTGCATGATCCTGAATCCACAAAGCTTGCTCAATCAATCACATAGCCTGTTCAAAAATTCTCAAGGTCTCGATCTAACATAATGGCTGTTTAGCAAGTCACCAGCCTGGGGAACTACGGTCCATTTATTGTTGCAAGCACTTCTTAGATATCTTCAATCTGGCAAGTAATCTATTGGATGCTACAGATTCAGATATTTCTGGATGTCCAGGTCTCACTGACTACTTAAAATTTTCAAATTATAATCACTTGACCCCTCATCTTGATCATTTACATGAAAATCCATTTTTCTCCCCAAGTATACGTGGGAAATCTTAGGAATTTCTTAGCTATTTCCCAATTTCTCTTGGTTGTCAGGTCAGCCACCACCGAGTTCATCACACCATTGTGCAATCCGCCCTGTTCACATGATGGGCACATGCTTTGTGTTTGCATAATTAAGAGTAGTTTGGGGGTGGTTACCCTGGGACAAAGGACTGCCTAGCTTCAATAGTATAGATTCAAGTCGACATTCCTTTTAAAACAGGCTTCTCATTTCGGTCTCTCAAGAGTCCCACCAATGAAGCTTGGTCAAAGGTTGCAAATGGCCCCATGGAATCCAATGGATTTATGTGTTTGACCACTTCCAGCTCATTTCACCTACCAACATATCTAGTATGGATCCTGATCTGGGTGACTAGGTCAGAGGTGCTGTCCTGGGATTGTTCATGGTCAAGGGACTATGGGTCCACCCGGGGGGTGGGCTACACAGTGCTGTTCTCAGCATTAGCTTCCAAACCTCTACCAAATACTGCCAAATCCTTCTCCTTGAACCCCTTTGTGTTCTGCTTTAGGGAGCATCAAGCTAACAGTCCTTGTCGTCATGCTCAAGTCTTGGTTGCCTACCCATTGTCATCACCTTTGGCCAAGCACTTACCCTGGCAGGGCACTTGGCCTTTGCTGCTGATGGCATCAGCCCCTTTTCCTCTCCTGCCACCGAGCCATAATAGCCCTTTGTCTTAGACAGGCCAGGGCTGCCCAAATGTCCCTGTTCTTCTGAGTTCTTCCTTCTCTCCATTAGAACAAGTTACAGAAGGTCATCTTACCCACATTTTAATTTTTGCCCACTTGACCCCCCCCCCCCCAGGAACTGGGGAGTGGGGGAGGCAGTGATGTTGTCTATACTCTGAGCCTGGGTGGGCAGATCTCACCCTCCTCCTTTTGGAATTCTTGCTAGATTTATTTTAGAGAATTAGGAAAAATGCTAGCACAGAGTCAAGCAGTGGTTCAGGCTGTTCCCATGTTGTATGGCTCATGAGCCAACATACCAAATGCTGCCACTTTCAAAGCATATTGTAGTGTTTCATTTTTTATGAGAACCTTGCCAGTGTTTTGCATCATCTCCAAACAGTATCATGAATCACCATGTGGCTTTGGTCCACAAAGCACCATTCACTGATAAGTATAAGTACAGTGTCCTAGTATTTAGACTATATTTATGGCCTCAGAGTCATTAATTTATGTCAAGAGGTAAAGAGGGTAAAATAGATTTGAGACATGGCTTCTATCTTCTTGTAGCTTCCAATCCAGATGGCTAAATTCACATTGAAATCTTTGAGATTATTCCTACTCCCATTTCACTAGCTGAGTGACCTTGGGCAAATCTTTGACAGCATCAGTTTTCCCGGTGAAATGAATATTAAAAACATCTGTCATGGTGTTTCCCTGAATTATTGGGTAGAATGTGTTCACATCCATCCACAACAATAGCAGAACTGGACTGAATGGGGACAAAATGAAAGTTTTTCCAGTATATTCGCAGGAGGGACTTCTTAACCATCCAAGGTGACCATCACAAGTGTGCTCTTTCTACAGTGAGCTCTCATTCTTCTGGGCATTCAAGCTCAGACCAGATGGGTCTTGGTGATGTCACAATGAGGTAAGAGAACTTCCCTCTATCCTCAAGATGCTGTGAAAAATAAATGCATTAAATAATGCAGAGTGGTTTCCGTCTATGGTTGGGTTCTTTTGAACTAACAGACATTCATTGGGCACCTGCTATGTGCAGAACCCTGTTGTGTTGCCTGTAGGCAGTGAACAGGTAAGGAGAGTGTTATCTCTCTCCTCACTAAAGTGAACACTTTGTTGAGGAGACGAACACATATATAGTACAAGGGAGTGAATCAAAAGGCAAAAAGAGTACTGAGTAGATCTGTGAGGACACCTGGAATCTAAATCTCTGGGCATCTACCCTGGGGCATGAGTGGTGTATTCTTCCATATTATTTTAGGGTCAAGGTTTATAAGAAGAAAAATAATTCTCCTGGGCCTTAGAGCAGAAGGTGTATTATAAGTGCTAAAGTGAGTGAGTTAGATGAGAAATGTTACACCACTGTATTCTTAAACTTGATACAGATGGAGCCTATTAAAATATTTTGACCCTGCAGTGTTGACCAACTTTTATTATAAAGCTATTTAAATACAAACATTTCTTGGGATTATAGCAGAACATACTTATAAATTATATATGAACTAAACTATGAAACCAATAACATTCCCATATAATTTAATTTTCTTTGATGGGTAATGTTTTCTTGAAACTAAATTGTTTCCAGTGGACTTAAGAGTAGATTTATGGTTCTTTCTTATCAACTTGTGTTATGATTTCCCCCAAGATGGACCATTATTTGAGTGACTCATTGTGAAAGGTCTACCGTGTGATGGTTAGAATTATGGATATTAAAGCCTGAGGTTGCCACTCAGGAGTTATTTGGTCTTAGGAAAGTTACTTAACTTCTCTGTCCCTTGTAGTCCTCATCTATAAAATGAGGATAAGACTGTAGTAGGATTTTAATTCAGTAAGAATTTGTAGGATTTCAATGTTTTAGTAAGGATGTGAAATGTGTTTATAAATAAATGATGTACATAAAGCACTTAGAAGAGTGCAGTACAATTGTATAAAGGACATACATTATGAATTGTCAATTATTATTATTTTTAATCCTCACCTGAGAATATTTTTGCATTGATTTTTCGAGAGTGGAAGAGAGAGGGAAAGACAGAGAGAAATATCGATGTGAGAGAAACACATTGATTGGTTGCCTCCTGCATAAGCCCAGGCCAGGGCCCAGGCCAGGGAAGACTGGAATCAAATGTGGGACCCTTTGGTCCACAGTCTGACGCTCTATCTGCTGAGCCAAACCAGCTAGAGATCAGTTATGATATTTAAATGTTCCTTTTAAAAATTATGATATAACTAGAGGCCCAGTGTATGAATTCATGTACCAGTGGGGTCTCTCAGCCTAGCCTGTGGGATTGGGCTGAAACAGGCTCTCTAACATCCCCTGAGGAGTCCAGGATTGCGAGATGGTGCAGGCCAGGCCATGGGACCCCACCTATGCACAACTGGGACAGGGAGGAACTGTGGGAGGGTTCCAGGGCATGTCCAGTCTGTCTCACTCAATCCCTATTGTTTGGACCCTAGCAGCAGGCTAACCTACTGGTCAGAGCATCTGTCCCCTGGTGTTCAGTGCACATCATGGTGAGCTATTGAGTTACCTTAACATATCATTAGCATATTACTCTTTGCTTGGTTGAACAGCTGACTGAACACTTAGCATAATAGCGTTTTATTATATAGGATAAACATGATCTCAGTAAGCTAATTAATGTAAAAGTGGCCCCCAAATATAATGATGAAAGTAACAATGTCATTTAAGGAAAAAAATTTTGTTCGTCAACTTATTGCATAATTGCCACTAGGCTGATTGAATTGTCCAAACATGGTGGCCCTGACCTGCTAGTGGCCTGAATGTGGGGACGCTATCGCAGCTCAGGCAGTATTGGGCTTGGCTGGCTGATGCTCCAGGATGCTGGGTGACAACTCAGTTCTCGCCTCACATTTCTCTGTTTAAACTACTGGAAATCTCCATGCTATTTGCTGCCAGGAGTTTGGCCTTTGCCTAGCACAGACATCAACACAAGAACAGGTGGACTAAGAGCAATGGTCCTACAGCATCACCAAGATACTGATACTTTTATTCTTTATGTATATATGTATGTATGTATGTATGTATTTATGTATGTATTCTTATTTTATTTTTATTGTTGGCACTATTATAGATGTCTCCATTTTCTCCTCCTTTGCCCCCCTCCAAGCTGCCTTTGGCCCCCTTTTTCTTTGGCTATTACCACAGTGTTGTCTGTGTTTATGTGCTATGAATATATTTTCTTGGCTAATCCCTTCACCTTCTTTCATCCAGTCTCCCTCCCTTTCACAACCCCCTCACTCCTCTCTAACAGATGTCATCTGTTCCATGAATCCATACCTCTGTTTCTATTTTGTTCATTGTCAGTTTATTAGATTCCACATATAAATGAAATACTATGGTATTTATATTTCTCTGACTGGCTTATTTTAGTTAGCATAATAATTTCCAGGTCCATCTATGCTGCCAAAAAAGGTAAATATTCCTTTTTTTTAAAATAGCTACATAGTATTTCATTGTGTAAATGATAATTTTAATTTTTAAAAGATGACAAGCATAAAAAACATAATATTCTTATAGTTGTTATAGGCATTTAGGAAAAGAGTGGATAATGTTGTTTGTAATAATTAGCCAAGGACTTTGAAATATTGTCTAAGAATCAGGTAAAATGCTGAACACCACGCTGACTCCATTATAAACAGTATTTTTAAAATTCTTAGAGCCTTCCTATGGTAGGGAAATCTTTACAATGGGGACACTGAGGATTAGAGGTCAATTTGCTAAGCACTGAAGTAAATGGAAGAACACAGATTCTCCAGTTATTGGTCTGTAAAGCCCTTGCTCTGACCCATAATTTTTAAAAAAATATATTTTATTGATTTTTTACAGAAAGGAAGGGAGAGGGATAGAAAGTTAGAAACATCAATGAGAGAGAAACATCAATCAGCTACCTCCTGCACGCCCCCTCCTGCCCCACTGGGAATGTGCCCACAACCAAGGTTTATGCCCCTGACCGGAACTGAACCCGGGACCCCTCATTTCGCAGGCCGACACTCTATCCACTGAGCCAAACCAGTTTCGGCTGACCCATCACTTCAATGTCTCCTCTGGTAAGAACAGTGGAGGAAGTAACACCTCAAGGGGAAACTGAGATGATCCTGGCTTTAAAGACCACAGAGACCCTGCTGCCTCTGCCATTCTTGGTCTTTGCCCACCACCAGGTAAGTCACTGTGTTACCCCCACAGCATTGCTCAGGGGAAAACCAAGCTGCCAAATTTTGATGAAAACCAAGGGAGAAAAGAATCTGACTGTCTTCATGCAGTTATGAGCATATTCAGCAATAATTCAGGGTTGAAGAGGTTCACAGTATTCCAGAAACACCCCTTTGAAAAGTGATAATGAACCTCCCATTGCATGATGCTTGGGTCTTTCTATTATTTCTTGGAATTACTAAACCAATAAGAGAAAGATCTTTTGGTGAATATTGACTCGGAACATTTATAAAATAATAACAGCCATTGTAATTACTGTTGCTAAAGACTATGTTGTAAAGCAATATGAGGTAGGTATAAAAAGTTAAGAATTATTACAACTAGAGACCTGATGTGTGAAATTCGTGAAAGAGTAGGCCTTCCTTTCCCTGGCTGCCAGCACCGAGTTTCCTCTGGCACTGGGACTATGGCTTCCCTCGCAGCCCTGGCTTCATCCAGAAGGACATCCAGAAGGATGCCTGGAAGGATGTCCAGTCTAAATAGCATATTAAACTTTTATTATTATAGATGATATTTTGATGCTATGGTGTAGAAAGCCTGTATTCAGAATTTCCTGCAGGCTGACTTTGACCCTTGTTGCTATGACTGAGATATTGGAGTATTTGCTTCTCTGCCTAAAAGTTTTCCAACCAATAATCTCAGCTGACCTCTACTGTCTACCTCATAGAAGAAACTCGTCAACATTAAGAGAGAAATATGAGATTTCTTACGGTTGCTCTCTTAAAATCCTGCTATACAGAAGACTATTTTTACTTTATGTTTTTTTCCACCTAAAATCTCTTTGTTAAGTTTTCTTTTCTTAGCACCAAGTAGCTAATCATTCCAAGGCTCTGTGACCAGCTGAAAATATTCTATTAACCATACTGAGGTTGTCATAACTCAGAAAAAAGTGTGGCAATTGCTTCCTACTCTGCTATGTTTAATTTAGTAATCATAACAGGAAGACCGAAGGGATAGTTTTGTTTTATTTGGAAAGGAAAGTCTGAAAAAGATTCTCAGATAAAGGACACATTGTGTAGGAGGTGGTGGAACATGTCTTCAGTTTACACAGAATGATCTTACCTGTGCAGGAGGAATGTCTGTGGATGGTTTTCACTGTGGTGGTTGTAACACAACCTCGTCTTTAGGTTTCCTAGGATGAAAAGAAAGTCAGAGAAAGGGTGAATTAAGAAAACTGTGAAAGAAGGGCCCTACTCCTTCCCACACCTCCGAATCCAACCTTTCATTTCTTCAAGAAACCAGTGACCCTTTCTATTCTTGAGCAGAAAGAACGGAGGTTTCTTCATGTCAGTTCCACTGTGTTACCAGTGTGGTGATGAGCGAGGGAACTTAGAACCTGCCCACTTCGAGTGTAGATCCTTGCACCCTCAATAATGGTGCTGGAGATAAGGCATGGCAATGTGTTTTAAAAATAATGCCCAAAGAGGAACCAAGCTGGCGGCATAGCTAAACACCTATTTTGCTGCCCCACACAACAAGTCCAAAACTACAACTTAACAACAAAACAAACATCATTCAGAATCACCGGAAAGCTGGCTGAGTGAAAATTCCACAAATAAAAGTAAAGATAGGACACTGTGACTCAGAGAAGCAGCGGAGCGCAGCCTTGAAGATACACCCAGAGAGAGGTTCGGAATCGTGCGCATGCGTGAGCTGTAGGGCGGGTGGCAGCAAACCCGCTGGATTTCTCCAATGGGGAGGGCAGAGATGTCCCACTGCACTGATTCCCCAGTTCTAGGGGAGGTCCGAGGTCTGGGATATGCACGCTAAAAGCTGGGCATGGTAGAGGTCTGCGAGTTTGAGGAGAATGCACTAAACTCGGAACAGCACTTTGCGCATAAACTTGGGGACAGAACTTCGTGACCGCGCAGAGAGGACTCGTGACTTGCTCCCTTGTTCAGGAGACCACCGGACTGCTTTGTTTTAAAACCCTGGGCGAGACTTTGGGTGTGCAGACTCATTTGGGGAGAGGCAGAGGTGTCTGGCAATGGGTGGGAACCGGCGGCGGCTTTCTCTTGGAGGGGCGCAGCCGTTACCACCCGGCACAGAGACCCAAGTGCCGCATAGGGCGGAGCTGATGCTGCGTGTTCAGCCCAGAGACTCTGCCCATCCAACCTGAATACAGCTCACTTTCACACCCAATTGGCCTGGAGGTCCAACCCTCCTAGTGCTAACAACAAATAGCTGGGCTTAACTCCAACAATACTGTACAACCCATAAAGGATTGCAATAAGAGTATCCACCTCAGGTAACTGGGGAGGCTGAGCCACTGTCCCTTAAAGGACATCTACCACACAAAGCTAATCGACCAACTCAGGAAAGCAGCCACAATGCAGAGAAATGGAAAGAAATCAGGTGTGAAAGAAATGGAGGAAAAAAGACGACTAGACATAGAGTTCAAAACCACAGTAATTAGGTTTTTCAAGAGGCTCCTAGAAAAGGCCGATGAACTTAATGAGAACTACGAGGAAATGAATAAGACCTATGAGGAAATGAACAAGACCTACAAAGGAATGAACAAGACCTACGAGGATATGGAATAGGACCAACTAGAAATTAAGCATACACTTTCTGAAATAAAAAAAATATTACACAAAGTCCTAAAAGCAGTCCAGAGGACCGAAAGATCCAAGTCAAAGATTTGAAATACAAAGAAGCAAAATCCACTCTTCCAGAAAAGCAAGAAGCAAAATAATCCAGATAATTGAAGATAGTGTAAGGGGCCTTTGGGATAACCTCAAGCATGCCAACATCCGAATTATGGGGGTGCCAGAAAAAGAGAGAGAGCAAGACAATGAAAACCTACTTGAAGAAATAGTGACCAAAAACTTCCTCCACCTGGTGAAAGAAACTGACTTAAAAGCCCAAGAAGTGCACAGAATCCCAAAATATAGGAATCTAAAAAAGACCACACCAAGACACATCATAATTAAAATGCCAAGAGCAAAAGATAAAGAGAGAATATTAAAAGCAGCAAGAGAAAAACAGATAGTTACCTATAAGGGAGCACCCATACGATTGTCAGCGGATTTCTCAACAGAAACAATGCAGGCCAGACGGGAGTGGCAAGAAATATTCAAAGTGATGAATAGCAAGAATCTATGACCAAGATTACTCTATCCAGCAAAGCTATCATTCAGAATTGAAGGTCAGATAAAGTGCTTCACAGGTAAGAAAAAGCTAAAGGAGTTCATCACTGCCAAACCAATATTATATGAAATGCTGAAAGATATTCTTTAAGAAGAAGAAGAAGAAGAAAAAGGTAAAAATATAAATTATGAACAACAAATACACAATTATCAACAAATGAATCTAAAAAATCAAGTGAATTAATAATCTGATGAACAAGATAAACTGATGAATATAACCGAATCATAGACATAGAGAGGGAATGGACTGACAATTCTTGGGGAGAAAAGGAATGTGAGAAGTACAGCAAGAGACTGGACAAAAATCATGCAACTATGGGAGAGGACAGTTGGGGGGGGGGAGGTGAGGGCGGAGGATGGGATGGGTACCAGGTGGAGGGGAGCTATAAGGGAATATAAAAGGGGGAACAATATAATTAATAAACTGAACAATAAAGATAAAAATAATAATGCCCAAAGATTAATCTCTTTCATTAGGAATGAAAGCATTATTTAATGTGAGAAAATGTACAAATGTAGTGGACCCTTGTCATAGATAAAATGAGAAAAGTTATATGTTAAAAATGATATTCAATGTATATACTCAGCCCCAAATTCTTGTTAAAATAGATAGAAAGTTACTTTGTTGTAAGTTATGAGATATAAAACACAAGACATACATTTCTACATACATGCCAATCACATGTATGTGTGCATTACAATAGACACACATCCATCACCCATACAGATGAAAATGTTCTATTAACCATACTGAGGTTGTCAGGAATATATTATATGGCACATTTCATTCACATTTATGTGAACAGCAATTATGTATACATAGTCATAAGTATATGTATACCATATCTAAATGTCTATCACATGTAAGGCTTGAATAAGTGAATAGTGATATATACACTTTCTTTAGATGCAAACACTAAATTGGAAAAATAAAATTTTTATCTAAGTTGTTCTATTAAGTTCAAAACCTAGTCATTCCCCCTATATATTTAAAAAATATATATAAATAGAAAAGAAGCCACGATTTGTTTTTAAGAAAAGTGAAAGGCAGTGCAACTAGTTCTATCAGATATAAAATTATTTTATTACTCATTTAAAACAGTACAGTGCTAATGCAAGAGAAGAAGATTGGTCCCTGAAATGGTGGCTCGGGAAGGCTCAGGCTAAGTTGTGGGAAATAAGCAACATAAACTCACAACACATTTGTATGCTTCAAAAATCAAATTATGCACAGGCTTTGACACAAGTTTTATTTCTGGAAATTCCTCACCAGGGAGATGGGGACAGCAGCGGGTGGTGTGTGAGCGTACACTCAGAGCACACAGGCCTGGGTTTGACTCCCATGCCGAGGACGTGCTTCCTGAGTGCCACAATCAATCACACCTCAGAGTTGTTGTGAGAATTAAATGAAGCAACGCATGTTAAGTGCTTAACAAAACGCCTGACATGTTGGAAGTGCTCTATAAATTTTCACTACTGTCATTGTCATTACTATTAAGGTCTATCCATATTGTGCAATTCTTCAGGCATTAAAATGATGATGTCAAATTCTGTTTATTGACACAGGAAGCTGTCTAAGACATAGAAGCAAGTGAAAATGCAATTTAAGAACAGCATTTGCAATATGAATACATTTCTGAAATATATAGTCTTGCTACATCAGGATAAGGGATATTAGAGAGCAGTCATTTAATGTAAATCTACCTAAGTGGGCACAAAAATTTTGGATTTTAGAAAATGAGAAAAAGGGAAAGGTATTTCTTAACTTTATCTTCAAGTCATACAACTAAGAACATAAAATTCTGAAGTAATTGGATATTTTCTTTTTTAACCAAATTACAAATATAATGGTAACTAAGCACTATTTTCAAAAGTAATGAATCCTAAGCTGTGTTGGGGTAATTTACCCTACAAAGTGTGTATGAACAACAATGATTATGTGCTTACTCTATGCATGCATTTGGGGGAACAGAAGATACAGCAAAATATGGACATAACAAAGGCTTACTTGGAGCTCACTCTCCAGAAGGAGAGTGGGAACTAGCAGGGCCAGAGGGAGAACAGACCCAGGTGAGGGATAATAGTGAGTCTGGGAGTTGAGAGAAGGCCTGTAGAAAGTGGTATGGTTGCCCAAGGGAAGGGTGCTCTGGGCAAAAGGGAACAGCTGGTGCAAAGACCAGGGGCAGGATTAAGCCTGATAAGTTTGACAATCAACCATGGCACTCATGTGTCTGGATTCAGGTCCGAGAGACGTGCAGGAATACACACAATTAGCTGAGACATGGGGCCTGGGAAACCAAGGGGGAGTGGTCACCTAGATTCCAAGTGGAGGAAGTGACTCAGGAAGGAAGGAGAGATGCTTAGTGCTTAAAAGATCGATAGGTTAGCTATTGGTTTGGCTGCCAGAAAGTCACTGGACGCGGGCAACATTCCTGGAGAGGAGGTGAAGAAGGTCTTATTGCAATGAAAGAGGAAGAGGAGAAAGAGCAGATAGTTCTTTCAATGAGTTTTTATGAAGAGAAGGAGAGAAATGACACAGATCTAGAGACAAAAGTGAGCCAAGGAAAGGACTTGGGGGAGAGGGGGATGGGAGAAATAGCAGCTGTTTGAGTCACACTGATGGGAATGATCTGGTGGAGAGAGGAAAAGTGCTGATGTCACAGCCACATCCTGGAGCAGCCAGAGGACTGGATCCAGGGACCAGTATGGGCTGGCCTTAGCTGGGAACATGGACAGTCCATCTAGTCATTTTTCTCAAGCTTGGCTGCACGTTAGAATTACCTGGGGAACTTGTTTCTGGTCATTGTTAGTTATGGTATTTATTTTCTTTTAAAATATGTCAGCTACAAGGAATCAGGTAATAAACTAGGAAAAATATATAAAATCTGAAGGCAATGTGCTACATTAACATTAGTTTTTGCTGGATAGGGTTATAGTCAATTTCCACTTTTGACAGCTTTTGTCACAAATATATATATATAAGTTTCATTGCCAAAATAAAACATAAACAAATCTAATTTAATTTAAAGGAAAGGAGAAGATATGGAGAACAGAATGAAAGTTGCTCTAAAAATTTAAAAAATAGAATTACCCTGTGTATTTTGTTGTTATTAATCCTCACCCGAGGATATTTTTCCATTGATTTTTTTTCAGGGAGATTGAAAGAGAGAGGAAAAGATGGAAAGAAATATTAATGGGGAGGAGCCTGCAAGGTACGTGCCCTTGACTGGGATAGAACACGGAATCCTTTAGTCCACAGGCCAACTACCTATTGAAACAAACCAGCTAGGGACTTTCTAGGCATTTATCCAAAATAATTTAAAGCAGGGTCTCAAAAAAATATTAGTGGGCCATGTTAATAGCAGCATTATTCACAATGGCCAAAAAGTGGAAGCAACCCAGGTGTCTATCATTGGATGAATGGATAAATAAAAAGTGGTCTACATATACAACAGAAAATTTTCAACTTTAAAAAAGAAAAAAAAATTCTGACACATGCTATAACATAGATGAACCTTGAAGACCTTATGCTCAGTGAAATAAGCAAAGACTTATGGTATGAGTCCACTTGGATAAGGTATCTAAAGCAGTCAAACTCAAAGGAACAGAAGGTAGAATGGTAATTGTCTGGGGGAGGGGGAAGGGAGAATGAGGAGCTGTTGCTTAATGAATACAGAGTTTCAGTTTAGTAAGATAAAAAAATTCTGGAGATTGGTTGCACAATATGAATATACTTAACATTAAGATCTGTACACTTAAAATGATTAAGATGGTACATTTTATATTATGTGTTCTACCATAATCAAAAATCTAAAAAAGAAAGAATACCAGGTAGCCGAGTTTCTAAGGAGTGACTGTGCTTGAAGGTCAAGTTGACGTTGGGTTAAGGTGACCCTACAGATGTCCTATGAAGATCACTTTAGTTCTGTGGATCTGTAAAATGTCAACACTATCCCCTCACACTTGAAAAGAATTCCATCCCCTAAAAAAGATTTTATAGCATGATTTGTGATCTATATTTTGAGTTTAGACCAAGAGTACTTCAAGAGCCCAATATCAATACAAGTTTTAAAATTTTGGCCAGATCAGTCAGAGGAAAGAAATAGATTTTTTTATTCATTTTCAATGTAATCTATTTTTCCAGTTTATAGTGCACAGTATAATTCATTTCTAAGGGGCTCTATTTCAGGCTATGTGGCTTTAAGTAGGATGTACATAAATGAAGCCACTGCATCTAATTTATCATCCAGGAACCCACACTTTGTAATTATGTGGCCGACCATTTCCAATCATGACTCAGTTGTGAATCTAAATAGGATGGTTCACCCACTGCAATTACCATGCCCCTCTTATTGGGATGGTGGTAATTACTTTGGCATTCCTCATCTCTGGCTCTCTTTCATTTTCTGGAGGTAACTGCTCTTGAGATGTGCATTGCATCTCGGCTCTGCAGCCTGCTTACTAACTCCATCCTGAAGAGGGTGGGTCACCTCAGGACTGGAATCACGGTGCAACTTCCCACCGAGGCATGAAGATCAGATGTCTATTGGCCCCCATCATGGTACTTGGAGCATAGACATTATTCAGGTGCTGCTCTTTAAGAAGTACATTCTCAAGAGATCAAATCTCCAGAATGGTATATATTAGAAATGTATTCTCGTCAAAAATGAGCAATAGAGTTATTGTGGTTTACTGATTCATATATATTTTTAAGTCAGTTATGGAAAATTCAAAAGTTATATAATGTGGTATCACCTCATACCTGTCAGAATTGCTATCATCAATAAATCAACAAATGACAAGTGCTGGTAAGGTTCCGGAGAAAAAGGAACCCTCATGCACTGCTGGTGGGAATGCAGACTGGTGCAGCCACTGTGGAGAATAGTATGGGGTTTCCTCAAAAAACTAAAAATGGAACTCCCATTTGACCCAGTGATCCCACTTCTCAGAATATATCCTAAGAAACTAAAACCACTAATCAGAAAGGATATATGCACCCCTATGTTCATAGCAGCACAATTTACCATAGCTAAGATTTGGAAGCAGCCTAAGTGCCCATCAGCAGATGAATGGGTTAAAAAACTGTGTTACATCTACACAATGGAATGGTACGCTGTGGTAAAAAAGAAGGAATTCTTACCATTTGCAACAGCATGGATGGAACTGGAGAGTATTATGCTAAGCAAAATAAGCCAGTCAGAGAAAAATAAAGATCACATGATCTCACTCATTTGTGGAATATAATGAATAACATAAACTGATGAACAAAAACAGAGACAGACAGAGAAGCATCGATCAGATCATTAAACCTCAGAGGGAGGGAGTAAAGGGGAGAGATCAACCAAAGGGAGAGATCTTATATGACTAACCAATTGACACAGACAGCAGGGGGGTGAAGACATGAGTTGGGGGGTAGGAAGGGCAACGGGAGGATAAGGACACATATATAATACCTTAATCAATAAAGAAAGAAAGTTCAAACATTGCAGAAGAGCCAGAAGGAGCTAAGGAAACATTTTTAATTTGAATAACAATGTTCCCTTAGCTCCTTCTAATTCTATCCCTGATAAAATCAGCATTAACAATTTAATGCACTCCCCCTACCCCTGTAGTCTTTTTTTCTGGTTATACAAACATGTGCGCATAACCTTTTTATGTTTACCACATCATACCAAACATGGTATTCATTAATTTGCTTTTTATAATTGACCACATCATAACCATCTCCTATGGATTGAATGGTGTCCTCCTAAAAATTATATCCTGAAGTGCTAATTCCCCAATGTGATGGTATTTTGGAGGTAATTAGATTTAGATGAGATCATGAGGGTGGAGCCCCCATGATGGATTAGTGCCCTTACGGAGAAATGAAGGGACCATAGCTTTCTCTTTCCAACATGTCAAGACACAGAAGGTGGCTGTGTGTGAACGAGGAAGAGGATGTTTACCAAGATCCTAACCATGCTGGCACCCTGACTTCAGACCTCCAGACTCTAGAACTGTGAGATATAAATGTTTGTTGTTTAACACACATGTCTATGGTGTTCTGTTGCAGCAGCCTGAGCCTGTGGAGACAGCCTCCTCTGAATATGTTATGTGTTGTTGGCTTCATGCTCCACAACTACATAGAAGCCTGTGGCAGGAGGTTCCATGGGCACTGAGTCATCCAGATTTGAGGGAGATGTCACCAGTTTGCCATTTCAGACAAAGTTGCAATGGTTACCTACTTGCCTAAATCCTGTACATTGACTCTTTTTTGGGGGGGAGGGTTAATATTCACCGGAGGATATTTTTCTATTGATTTTTAGAGAGAGTGGAAGGGACTAGATGAGACAGAGAGAAACGTTAATGTGAAAGAGACATCAATTACCTCCTGCATGCGCCCCAACCAAGGCCAGGATCAAGTCTGCATGATTACATGCCCTTGACTGTAATCAAACCCTAGACCCTCAGTCCACGGGCCGACACTCTATCCACTGAGTCAAACCAACTAGGGCTTGACTCTTTTATTTCCCATGGATAATGTCTAGAAGTGAAAATGCTGGTGCAAAGATATGTGCATTTTTTACTTTAACAAACACTTTCATGTGCATTTTGAACTTTTTTGGCAAATATTGTGGAACTGACATGGGCAAATATGAAAAAGGTGAGGATGTTTCTGCAGAGAATCTCCCTGGGCCTGAGCTAATGGCTAAATATTTCCAAATGTTATATTAATGTTTTAGAAAGTACAAAGCTGCGTAAGACATGATTGCTCCTCATGCACCTCACAATGTTCTCACCTAATAGTAATTTAATTGCTAAACTATAAAGAAGTTTACTGGGATGTTAGAGACATAAGGAGAAGTGATGGGTTGCTATGTACGGATAATGATGATGAAATCGATGATAACATTAACAGCCTGGGCTGACTTCGCCTGGGACACACTACTACAGACATTTGAGGTTCTTTATGACCAGTATTCTTTCTGACTGATTAGTGCCTGTGCTTATCTGGTTGTCAAATATCTTTAATATCACTCCTGAAAACAATAGCTCCCATTTATTTTAATTGAGCACAATTAGCTCAGCTTGAAGATGGAAGGTTTGGTTACATTTCACAGATAAAGAAAGCTTAGGCTCAGAGATTGAGTGATGGGCCCAAGGAAGAGAAGGGGCAGCCCCAGCTGGATAATCACGTGGCACTGATGGGTACAGTGGAGCACCTGCCAGAGTGGTTAGAAAAGACTGCAGGATCCAAAGTCAGCAGCGGGAGACTGAGGATACCCTGGGCATGGTCTGGGCAAAGCCTCTGATCAGAGAATGAAAGTACTGGTCACTGGTCTCTGTCCAGTAGAAGGCAAGCATGGGGCTCTTTAGACTTGGCCCCAACCTGCTTTCCTAAACTTGTTCCTCACCCCTGTGCTTCAGGTTCTCTATTCATCTCAGCTGGACTGTGTAGAATTTATTGTTCTACTTATATGCTTTTATACTTAAACTAGAGGCCTGGTGCAGGGATTCATGTACCGGTGGGGTCCCTTGGCCTGGCCTGTGGGGATTGGGCTGAAAGCAGCTCTCTGACATCCTCAGAGGGATCCCAGATTGCTAGAGGGTGAAGGTCAGGCTGAAGGATCCCACTGGTGCATGAGTCTGTGCACCAGGCCTCTGGTATGCATATAGGATCTTTGGTTAATCTCTTCCCACCCTTCTCCCTCCCATCTTCCTTCTGAGATTCATCAGTCTGTTTCATGTTTCTATGCCTGTGGTTTCCACTCCTGAGTTGAGCATCTGCCCCCTAGTTGTCAATGCACATTTTAGCTACTGGTTGGCCGGTCAAAAAGTTGGCTGGTCGGCAGTTACTTAGGCTTTTATATATGTAGACTAGAGGCCTATTGCACAAAGATTTGTGCAAGAATAGGCCTTTTTTCCCCTGGCTTTGCTCCCGGCTGCCCTGGAGCCTGCAGTCTTCACTCCTAACTGGAGTGCTGCTTCTGTAGCTTCCTCCACCACCTTCCTGCCCTCCCTCTCATAGCAAGCATCCTGCCCAGCTGCTCCATGTCTACATATGCAAATTAACCCACCATCTTTGTTGGGTTAATTTGCAAACCCACTCCTGATTGTCTGATGGGTGTCACAGATGTCCGGTCAATTTGGATATTTTTCTTTTATTAGTGTAGATGTTATTGATCACACTGTTTCTCTTTCCACATTTTTGTCTTAGTCACCCTTCAAAGCATATTCAAAATATGATATTTCTTACAGAGCCCACTACTATCCTCAGAGCCACAAATATGACTTCCCTTTCGGAAGCTTATTGGGCTAATGTCTGTCCCTCTCTCAAAGCACCCATTATTTTCATCAGTTATCTCTGTGTGTGTTTATGGCATTATTTTATTTTAAGCTCCTACCTTATTCATCTTTGTATCACCCATGGCACATAGCCCTTAGCACATACTGCACAGTCACAGCAATGGCAAATCTGAAAAAAGCATGTTTTGAGAGGAATCTTGGGCATAAAACGAAGGGGGTCAGTCCAAAAACTTTGGACATGTGCAAACTCCCAGTTCCTGGGAGCCATTGTTGGTATTTATCAAGGTTGATAATGCAAGTGTTAGTGACATAACTATTCTGATAGTGGTGCACAGGATGAATTCAAAGGGAAATTCTATTGTCTAGGAGAGGAGCAATTGTATTGAAAAGTACCGCATTTTCCAGCATATAAAATGACTTTTTAACCCAGGAGAATCTTCTCAAAAAGTCGGGGGTCATCTTATACGCTGGGTGTAAAAATACCATAGCTTGCAGTTATGATGGGTGTTGCTAACTTGCTAGGGACTTGCCTGGCACTTGCTCTCTCTCTATTGATTGTTATCTTCCTCCTGTCATCATCAGTCCCAGTCGTCTTATATGCCGGAAAATATGGTATTTAGAACCTATATGGGTTAGAGATAGTCATGAGGAGGATTGGGCAGCTTTTAAGGCAGGAAGCTGGGACTCAGACATGGGCTCTGATTCTAGGCCTTCGGCAGGATATTAATAAACGACAGCTGAAAAATGGTCAGACAGTTCTCCCTTATTATGTTGTGAGGCTGGCATAACAGGAAGTGCACCAGGAACAGGTAACCTCAGGCAGCCACAAACCTCCCTGAACCTCACTTTCTCCAGTGGCTCCCTTGTCTATTTCACAGGGTTATGGTGAGGATCAAATAACATATTGTATGTGAAAGTACTTTGCAAACTGCAACCTGCTATTCAAGTGTCAAGGATTATTATTATTATTATTATTATTATTATTTGAAAATATATTTTATTGATTTTTTACAGAGTGGAAGGGAGAGGGATAGAAAGTCAGAAACATCGATGAGAGAGAAACATCTATCAGCTGCCTCCTGCACACCCCCTACTGGGGATGTGCCCGCAGCCACAGTACATGCCCTTGACCGGAATCGAACCCAGGACCCTTCAGTCTGCAGTCCGACGCTCTATCCACTGAGCCAAACCAGTCTCGGCTCAAGGATTATTATTTAGAAACTCCAGGAATACCTAACTTAATCAGAGACCCCACTCACTCACATGTGATTGACACTTGAGTTTACAAAAGAGCATTTAAAAATGGATGACGTGTTTGGCTCAGGTATGTAGAAGAAATAAATTCAAATCGAAGACAAAGAAGAAACTGATAATTAGAAAGAAAAAAGTTACAAGAATGAGCAATCAGAAGCTCTTGGATTACTCAGTCTTGAATGTCAGAAACCCAAAGGTTGAAAAGTCTCTTTGATTACATTTCAGTAAGACAAAGACAAAGAATGCTGGTTGTAGGGACAATGGCCAGGAATGTTGTCTCTCTTCCTGATGCTGGGAGAGACTGCTGTTTTCCCTTCCCTTTGAATGTGGTCGATTAATCATCCCCAAAGCTCACTCATTTAGCTTGTTCACTCACTCGTCATCCTTGAAACACCTACAGATCTTTAACAACCGAAATGCTTGCACACAAAAAAAGAATGCGAATAAAAGGAGATAAGAGATAGGCTCACTGTAAATAAAGAGCTGAGGCCAACATGTAGAGAGTGACCAGACTCATAATTGTGGTCTGTCCACTGGCCTTTGAGATCTATTTTCCTATTGAGTTTCTGTCCATATTGCATGAGATGAATATCTGTCCCCCATACCTCATTTACAGGTTGACAAACTCATTAGTCAACAGAGCCAAATATCAGCAGTACAACGATTGAAAATTCTTTTGAGAGCACAATTTTTTAAAGTTAAACTATGTAGGTAGGTACATTGTTATTATCTTAATTAGGGTACTCTTAAGGCCTTTGCTAAAAACTCAAGGGACCAAAGAGCCCCATGTGGCTCTCAGGCCATGGTTTGCTGACCAATGACCTAGAGAGATGCTGAAAGTCCACAAGAAAGGCATATACCCAACCCAAACTGTGAGGCTGTAACTTAGTATGTTTCTCCCCTTTCTTTAACTCCAGGGAGAATGAGAGGACAGATTGAACAATAAATAGACTCACAAAATGAATGCCTTTATCACAACACGTATTGCATTCTAATATATTTTATAGGCACCAAGCTATAAGGAGATGGCGTAAGGGTGCCATTTTTTATTCTGTTGACTTTAATTAGGCTCAAAACTTTGACAATTTATTGTCATTATTGGTATTACTTTTCAAAATCAGCAATCTTAACTGTTAAATACCCCCAAACTTACTCAGCTCAACTTCACAAATTTTAAGAGAAGATACAAGCATATATTTTTCTGACAATTTCTAGTAACAAATCAACACTGTGGCCATAATATGATATAGTGGAACAATAACACATAAAGGCTCTTTATAAAACAGCTCTTTCAAAAATTCATAAAACACTTGAAAATGATCCAAAAGGTTTTAGACTATGGAGGAAGTGAGATATGGCTCAAAAGGATGTATTTCAGCACAAATTGGTGGATTTAAATGAGTAGATCAGAAATTCCTGATTTTCTATCCTATTTGTCTGCTAGTTATTTTAATGAATGTTCTTATCATTTATCCTGATTTCTGATTTCCTCCCTGATCCATGAGATAAAGACCATATTTTGAAAGCAAAGGCCCATGCACAGAGGGTAAGTGCAAATGTGGGGACAAGCCACCCTAGTCTTTCCACCCTTTCTCTCTGCCCTGCATGCTAAATCTTAGAGACTGCTGGACTCTTGCCAGTGATACCCAGAACCCAACAGAATCTGTGGACACATCTGAAGGGGTTCTTCTTGCCAGAAAGATACCTGGTCTTCTAGGCAACTACTTGGGTCCTCAGAAACACACACCCAGTGTAGGCATCAGAGAGCAAGGTTGGGTCTGAGGTCGCCATTATGATGTCTAAAAAACTCCAGCCAAATTATCCCCACCATCTAATGGGGCCCAAGGAATTGATAGCTTCAGTCTCTTAGTTTCAATTCAGTGCTTGGATTCAGTTTTAATTATTTGCTTGGGGAGAATGCCAGGAAAGGCAACCAGTCATTGGCTGGCTTTTGTTTTCTCTGTTTATAAAATACACTGGCTTTTTTTTTTTCCCTTTAAAATCTTCTGTTTTCCCCCTTGGAGCATTTTTTTTCCTGCTTAATATTTGCACACGGGGTTTTTGGATACATGGACCTCATCCATGATCACCTAACACCCATCGTGTTTTCGGAATTGGGGTCACTGAGCATATTCACTGCCTTGAGTGTATTACGCATGTCACCAACACTTCCAGTTCATGCTGACCTAAAATGATGTAATCCCAACTTCAAAAGGGCACCAAATGGGGCACAAATAATATCCAAAGAGGGAAATCCAGAGCAAACAATTTTTTCAAATCCTGTGAAAAAGAATTCAACCTTACCATGTTTTACTTTCACATACTGTGATAACAGCCTGACATCCTCTGTATAAGGAATAATTTGATTATTGGGAAAGCCGTCAGGTCGCTCAGAGTAGTGTGAGTCTACTTACTTGTGTTTCTAGATGCCAGAAAAGTTAAACTTGCTTTTCCTCTATGGTATTTCCTACCACACGATTAGTATGCTGCTTTCTTGGGGGTACCAGTTGAGACCTACTGGTTTCTCTTGCTCTCAACAGGTCTTTATGCCCATATCTGGAATATGAGGGGAAAACACAGAAAATAAAAACACAGATAATTTGAGCTTCTCCCAGAGCTTTACTGAAGGATGCCTGCTTCTCTTTAGACTCAACCACATACACAGCCATGAGCACTATCAGATTTACCCTTTGAATTACTTACCCATTCCATCCTAGATAAGAATTCATTAGAAGCATTTTAATATTATTTCAGTCATTGCAAGTTCTTGTATGTTGTGTCTGGTTACACTGGGCCAGGGGCTAGTGCTTCTTAATCAGTCCTTCCTCACAATTCTTAGCCTAAGATAGGCTTTGACTTTCTTCTTGCTTTAGGCTAATGTCCTTCTTAGTTGTTTGATCTCCTCAGGTGCTGTGAGTTAGGCTGGGCAAGGCTGGGCTGCAGTAACAAATTAACCCTTGTCATCTCAGTGCCTGAACCACTCCTAGGTTTGTTTCTGGCTTTGACCAAAGCCACTGGGAATCAAATGACTTTCCTGGGAAGCCTTTGTTCTGGATTCTCAGGATCCTTTCATCATGCAGCTCTTCCAACTGAACACGTGGCCTCAGACGTTGCTCCGTCAGACAGGAGCTAGCTAGAGGGTGGCCACTTGGCTCTTACACATGCACACCCAGAAGTGGGCTTTCTTCTCATAGCCCATAGACCATACCGAGAGCCCTGACGGACACAGGGCTTCTCCAGGGTGTCTGCCTTATATTTTGTCAGGATCTGTAAAATCCTAGTTTTATATTTCCCCCAACAAGCTAAGCTCTTTTTCTTTTCCTCCCTGGCCCTCCTCTTTTTCTTCCATGCCTTTATTTCCATTCCTTCGACATTGCCTGATGTAGTTCCCGAGGCAGTCTCTACTTTTACGAGGCTAGGAGGTGGGGTCAGTTAAGTTCACAATGCTTGATCAACCTCAACGGGCAGTTCTAGACAGGGTGCATCATCTTTTTAAAACCTGTTAACTTAAACCATGGTTCTCACATTTGAATATGCATCAGAATCACACGAAGGACTTCTTCAAACATAGAATTCTGACTCAACAGGTTTGAGGTGGGGCTGGATTATTTATTTTAAAAATAAATTCCCAGCTGACAGTGGTGATTCTGTTGGGCTGAGGACCACATTTTGAGAACCACTGACTTAAAAGTTAAATCTGCATTTGAGAAACATGATGTTTCCATGAACGTGGGTTAAGTATTTTTAGCAACCCACATTTTCTGCTTACTAACACAGCTTTGGCAGGGCGGTGGGAGAGGAAATGTGAGACTGGAGCTATTCATTGTTTGGTCCATGATGAGAATGTCCTTTTGTTCCTCTTGTCTCTCCTTACCTCTTTTTGTCCTGTCCCCAATTTGGAAAACACTCTGTTTCATAAGTGTACTCAGTGTGGCTGCCTTTCACCTCTTGGATGACGGTGTAGAATCAAGGGCAGGCGGTTATGAGACTAGAGCAGCAGTGGTGGAGGCCTGCGTCTGGGGAAGCTGGAACAGCGCTCACCCACAGTGTGCGATGGGATGTCCTCAGGCTCCCTGTGGAATCTTCAGTAGAATATCATTGCTCACTAATGCCTTCAGTAGTCAGTTTTCTTTTGGGGGCACTGTGAGCATTGACTATAACTATAGGTCAGCACTAGGTGATCTTGAGGGACCACAGCCACATTGGTTCATGGGGATGTATCCAGTCTCAGGAGTCCTCTTGGACCAACACCATAGAATTAGCAATTCTGGCACTGTGGAGGATTCTGTATATTGGGTTAATTATCATTCTCATGCAATAGTTCATTTTGTTTCTTTCCTATTTGTTCACATTTAAGTTCATTTAATGGACATTTATTGAGGCTTTGCTGTGCATTTGGTGTTGAAGGGCTGACAAAGGTAGCTACTGCTTGTATTTATTTTTAGAGCCTAAAAATGCTATAGCATATATTAATCTTTTGGATACAACCTGGGCTGTGCTCTCAAATAAATCATGGTGACATAATAAAAATGACTCGTGTCGCTGAAGCTAGGAGTTTGAGCAAAATGAAAGTATGGGGAGTTGTAGCAGTTAACCTCACCATGCGAGCAGGCTGTTAAATGAACAGAAGACAGGGCTTTGAAATGGCAAATGGATTAGCCCTAACACATCCCATCAATGAAGAGGTTCAAATGACTGGCCATGTAGTTCTTAATAGCCAAGAAAAAATATTGAATATTCTATTCATAAAAATGAAGAAATAAAATGGCCGATAGCTTTAGTTACCTCTATTTTTGTCCTACCTAAATTTGCTTTGGTATGAAAAGGAGAGTGGTGATGACAACCCACAACAGTGATGGACAGTGGGGTCACAGGTCTGTCCCGGGAAAGCTTTTGTTTGCATTTGCTCACTGGCCTGCAGCAAAGCAAATCTGTAATTTCATCTCAAAATAGTGTTCAGTTCGAGATAAGTAAAAAAAAACCTAAGCCTCTGTCTCTTCTGAGAACTGACAAACTTCCTCTCAGTTCTGTTTTTCAGCTGTGCTTAGGTTACATGGAACTCATAAAGTCTCTTGATATTAACTCTTAAATTAACACTCTCAGGAAAAATAAGTTGATGTTGAACTGAGGGAGCATAGTAAGAATATTTAGTCTTTGTTACTTAAAATACAGAGAATAGTTTTGGCAAGACAAATGAGCCAGAACATGATGCTATCTGTGTAATTATGATGAGACTATATTTCAGCTTTGAATTCTGCATGAAATGCTGGTGGCAGGCTCCCAGGCAGAACCCAGTGAGATGGATGTGCCAAGGAGGGCTCTGGAATTGCTTGGCTGATTGGTAGCCTAAGAATAATCCTTATCGCAACCAGTTCTGGCAAGTTACACTAGATTCTTCAAATTCAGAGAAGTTGAGTCTGTCGAATATAAAAAAGGAGGAACAAAATCAACTCCTCCATAGAGAGGATCAGTCTCATATTTACAATGTAGAGGAAATGCCAGTTATGCATTCTCTGTTGACCGTTAGAATTCTTTCAGCTCTGGTATAGCAGCAAGGAGAACGATTGGTTTGAACCAATCATAAAGGCAATCAGCCACAGGGTTTGCTTTGTTAGTTTGTCACTTCTGTCACCTAAATGTGTAGTTGCACATCAGTGCAAAAGGATAATACCAGGTTCCTTGTTAATATTTTTTTATACTGGCCAAGCAGTCAACACACTGAGAGTCAACAATGTGCTAGACACCATGCGGGTTCACTGTGGTGCCCATGAAGGCCACAGCTCCTGCTTTCATGGAATCTACAGCATGATACCACTTGTCTTACCTGTAGTAGATAATTTAACAACTTCATTTTGTGGGATTAGTTCAATAATAGAGGAGGAGCAGGCACACATATGATGAGCACCTAGTGGAGAGGAGTACCATGACACTGATCTCTGCACTTTTGGAGGAGCCAAGTGAGGTATAGAGTGACCAAGAGAGAGGGTCTGATCTCTCTGGCGAGAGAAATGTCTGGTGGCCTCTCAGTCCATTTATTACTTGGTGCCATTCAAGCATTATCCTTTCTCTAGGTGTCTAACATGATGTTAGGAGGCATCATGGTGGAGGGTGGATCCCTGGAGATGATGGTTAATCTGAGGCTTCAAATTCAAGAAAGAGAATTCTAGACAGGGGCCACAGCATCTGAAAAGGGTTGGAGACCAGGACTATCCTGACATCTAGGGCAACAGTAGGTGTTTTGTATAGCTGGAGAGGAGGAGCGGAGGGGAGGTGGGGAAGAATGGGAGGATTGGAATTCAACTTCCTCCCAAAATGTTGGCAGAGCATGCATAGGGTGGCTACTGGGTCTGGTGTGTTGCAAGTAGGACCTGGAGAACAGGAAGCACATGAACTGAATGAGCAGCATGGGAGAGTTGCAAGAGGTCAGGGGAGATATGACAAAGTCCTCAACCAAGACAAAACAATTGTAAGATAAAATAATCTTTTGCAAATTGTACAGCAAACTATCAAATCTGACTTTAAAATATGTCAGAGGAGATTTTATCTATGAATTGAAGATAAGATCTGTGACTACCAACTGGGGCAATGGAATATATTATTGATTCTTTGATTTTAGGCCACAAAGACATCATGACACGAAATTATGAGAGTTTAGGTTAAATTTAAAGAAACCTTCTTTGCATTTATATATTTTTTTAAGAGAGTGGAGTTGGTTCATCAAAGGTAATGCTTCTCTAGAGCTAGTTAGAAATATGTTACATAGACATGACCAGGGGTGGTTAGGATAGTAAAACTAAGAGAAAGGAAGAAGGAGGTGACCTGCCTGTTGTTTCTGTCTGTGGAGACATTATTCTCAGAGTTGACGGTTAACCTTGAATCTTGGGATTTGTCCATCAGCCATCAACTTCCATGCTGTTTCCCTGCACTCTTTGGAGACCAAATATTCCACTGTGGCAGATCAAAGTTTATGAATCCTCATTGAGAGTTTGAACACTGCTGATGTTTGGATATGTGTGATGGTTTTACATTAGGCTATTCTGGAATTTCTATGTTTCGGAATCTAAGGCTTGGGCTGTAGTGTCTCTGATTCTGAGCCATGTTGTAGTGGAATTTTACTGAGTCCTAGTGAATGTCTCATATACACAGCAATGGATGTCCCTAGTCTGGTAGCATTTGGAGTTTTTGTGACCAATTATGGTGCATTAACCAATGAGGGCTGTGCCAAAAGAGATGGTTGGGATGGACTTTGATATTAGAAGCACTATCCTAACTATAAGAGTGCTGGAAGAGAATGGTGACACTCTCTCCTCTGAAGGACTTTAAAATCACATGGAGTCCATCCCTGTGTGCACAGAGTCTAAAATGGGTCTTACTTGAAGGAAAGGGGCTAGACTTCATGATTTCTTAGATATTTCCCAGCCCTATTATTCCATTTCTTATGAGCCTCACACAATGTCCAATAAAATAAGGTCTTTGAGAATGAACTTTTGCAATTAATATGTTGGGGTATTGCTAGAAACTTTCTGAATAATGAAAGTTTTTTAAAATTTCAAGAGCTAGGAGTGAAACACTCACCAACATATTACTTCCAAGTGAAGTCACAGATGTATGACAGTTATTACTCTTACAGTTACTTGAAGGCAGTTTTAATTATTAACTAACAAGGGGGTGGAAATGGAGACTTGTCATCTTTCATTATTCTCTTGGCACATACTGTTCATCGTTTTTGGCTTTTAGCATAGTGATAAATAATATTTCAGTCATGGCATAGGTCTCCTTCTCTCTTCTGCCATCTCCTTCCCCTTTGTGGCATCAGTTTTCACTTGTGGCCAAAACTGCCCTAAACCATCCCTCAAGGTGGTGTCAGGATTGGACTGCCGTGCTATGGAAACCTCAGTCTAGTCTTTGGAAGTTCTGCTTACTTTACTGATCATCAGAAAGGGCATGAGCCACCATGCAGTTCTCAGCCCTGGGGAGATGGGATTAGATCTAGAGTGGTCTTTTCCATCCCCACCCCAACTCCTTCTTCTGATTCCACCTGTCTTCAAGATGAGCAGAAGAGAGATGTTTTGCAGCCTGAAGACTGAGGCCTCCTCCACTATCAGCCATTAGGAACCAAGGAGTGCTTTACATAGAAATTAGGTTACAGTACTTGAATACCTGAGCTTATGGATAAGGTCATCTATTTCCATATACTTACCTATCTGGTGTGCTGGCTTTTGGGTGGTGGACCATGGAAGGACAGGCTTTCTAGGATGCACTATCCTTCTAGGTTCTGGAAGAACAAATAAGATGGAAGGGTGTTGGCTCCTTGGGTGGGTTGCAACATGGACTCTTGTGTGGCTATTTGCAATACCTCTGAGTCACACAAAGGGGAGACATGGGAGGTATACAGGAGGTTCAAGGGCAGGGAGAGAAGATCAAAATTCCTTTACCAACCCCCAGATTGCATAGGGATTGTATATTCTCCCAAATCTGTAAGCGCACCTTGTTTAATTAAATGAGGTATCTTATATAGAAGATTTGATACAATATTCAAATGACATTTTAACCTTTTTTCTATATCCAACTTAAAAATCAATTCACAGCACAATTTACTTCAATTATACTAAGATAGAATTGCTCCTATGAGAATGTTGACCCAAGCTGTTACTATTCCTCTCAAGGCAACATCAATATGGGAAAACCCACACTAATTTACTTCTGCACCCATCTCTCAACCCTCCAATTTGTATCACAAATAGTGATGGAAGAGGAAAGGGAATGAAGAAGAGTGAATTAAAGGACAGAGCAGCACACAAGTGGAGATCAGAAAGCGATGGAATGGAAGAGAAGGGCAGTGTTCAGTGGGAGACTGAAGAAGAAGTTGCTGGTCGAAGAGGAACTGAACTTTTTTCTGGTCTGCCCCCAAAAGGGTAACACTTGTTGTCACAGGTCCTTTTCCTTGTCACCCTCCTATCCAAAACTCACTTTCATGGGGCCATATTCTTTTCTTTTTTCCATTTTTCGAAGGGGAGAACGTAACTGTCCTGTGATGGCATTACAGGAAGACAGGGTTGATGAGAGCTTTGATTGCTTAAATATCAGGCCACTTCAGGTATTTCAATGTTTCTATATCAGCAATTCTGACTACATTGTTTTTCTCACCAGAAGCTGTTTTTTAATTAAGTTAAAGTTGTCCACTGTCTCACTGTTGACTTTCATTTTTTTAAAATTGTGCAAGACCTTCCAGTAAGCAACTTCAGAATATCTTCTTTTCACATTAAAGATGACATTTACTAGGCCCTGATTTGCTGAGCCTGTGGGAATCTTACAACCAAATTGATCTTAATGGCGTTTTAATGCCTGGACTCTTCCATTCCTATGTGTAAGGTTACCAAGTGGATAAAACAAATGGCTTTGGCATCCTAGTGATTATCGGAGTCTGGGAAATGCCTAGAAGGGAGGAAGGCTTGTGAGCTTTTCTTTACTAAATGAGAAACAGTTAAACTACCGAACCTGTATGGGTACCACAGGGGTTTAGGTTTTATTCGTTTGTTTTGTCTCTTCATACTTTAGGTGCATTGAGATTTTCTTGGATAAATGCTTATATCACAGGAAATAAAGATCTCAAGGATGACGATGGCTTGTAAGTCATGAAACAGTAAAAATAAAAAAGGAATTTTTCAATGGAGAGGCGTTGTGTCTTTAAAAAGAGGTTGATATCCCCCAAAGAGAGGCATAGTAGTTTGGGGGGCTGATTTGAGAAGACTTCATGTAAGATTTATTTATTACTTTATATAGTCTTTTACAATACTCACTTCATAGGATAGAGTCCATTTTTATTAATGTTATCTCCTCAGATAATTTCTGATCAATAGTTTGAGTAAAATGGAGAAAGAGCCAAAAGAAATTAACCAACATATTAAATCATCATTTTTATAGACCTATATTTTTCTTAAAATCTTTCATAACTTACGTGTCCAAGATAACTTTCCTCAATCACTGCTTAACATTATACTTATTTTCATACATGTTTATAAAGACTTCTGTCACTCTGATATGACTATTTCTCAGCACTTGTCTTTTATTGAATGATCTAAGCCAGTTTTCCCAGGTGTCAATTCTCTTGTAACCTTTCTTTTATCCTGATGTTTAGTATATTGGGCAAACTCTGATTACATTGCATTGCAAAGTCCTTGAGAACAGACACGATTCTTTTATTTCTATGTATTTATTTAACCCTATCTAAGGGGAATAAGGGATATATATTGATAAGTTGATTGGAAAGTTGACTGACAATATATCAGGAAAATGACCAGTTGCCCTCCCAAGATTCCAACTCTCTGCTAGTTGGTTCATTTTTAGACCCACCAGAAATAGAATAACAAAATTATATGCTAAAATAAAATTGTTTTATGTGAAAATCTTGAGAAGATCTCTTTCCGTTAAGAAAGGAGCCTAGCCTGGTTGGTGTGGCTCAGTGGTTGAGCATCAATCAATGAACCAGGAAATTACAGTTTGATTTCCGTCAGGGCACATGCCTGGGTTGCATGCTTGATTCCTAATCGGCAAGGGGGGTGGGGGAGGAAAGTGGAGAAGAGGCATCCAGGAGATAGCGAATCAGTGATTCTCTCTCATCATTGATGTTTCTATATCTCCTTCTCTCTTCCTCTCTGATATCAATTTTAAAAAATGTGTGTAAAAAGAAAGGAGTCTCACCAAATTTTACTAATTGTTATAAGGTTTTCTCTCACTGTCACTGGTTGTTTTCAAACACTTTGTAATGTTGACCTGCTTCTTTGAAACACATTGTTTTTGGATGGAGAACTGACTTGAGAAGCTGTCTTATTTTAAAAATAGTTTCATTGTTTTCAGAAAACTTGCTCTTTATACACATTTATCCTAATCAGAGTGAATTAAGTAAAATTTGAAATAGAGATGTAAGAATGTTTTCTGCAATGACTTAGTTTGTTTAACATCATCTATTAAAATGGGCAGGCATGAGAGGAGGTCTAATGGGCCCAGATGGGATGGAGTCTGTATTAGTTTCCTGTTGCTGCTATAACAAATCACCACAAACTTAGTGGCCGAAAACAATACAAATTTATTATCTTACAGGTCTGGAGGTCAGAAGCCTGTAGTGAGTCTTATAGGAAAGAAATGTGTTCTTTAGTAGAGAATGCGTTTCCTTCCCTTTTCTAGCTCCTAGAGGACAGGCATATTGCCCATGCCTTTCCTCTTTGGCCTTCTTTGCACATACCCTATTCTTAATCATTTTTAAATTGAATTTATTGGGGTGACATTGGTTAATAAAATTATATAGGTTTCAGGTGTATACTTCTATAAAACCTCGTCTGTATATTGTATTGTGTGTTCACTCACCAAGTCAAGTCTCTTTCCATCACCATATATCCCCCCTTTACCCTCTCTGACCCTTACACACTCATTTTTAATGGACCAAAGCAGGAGTAATGATTATATACCTTTAATTTATCAAGGGCATATACAGCCTGTCCATGATAACATGAGCTCTCAATTCTGGATGACTTATAAGACAAGATAGGGGAGAATACAGGGATCCTGGCAGCCTGAAAAATGCCCAGTTGTGCACTCGGCAGCAGGCATGATAAGTAGCATAACTCCACGTTTCCATCGTAGCCCCAGAGCAAATGCATTTTATTGATTACTTTTTATGTTTAAAAGTCTCATCTGTTCAAGTAGCATAGTTAATGTTACAAGTACAACCACAATAAGTTAAAATTCCCACACACATAAATGAGTCTACGATATATTGAAAAAGCTGTAGTGAACTGGGAACTGCAAGTTTATTTATAAACTAGGGGCCCGGTGCACAAAATTCGTGCATGGGAGTGCAGGGTGCGAAGGGGGGCTGGTGTCCCTCAGCCCTGCTGGCTGGGGCAGGTGAGTGAGCAAGTGCAGCGTCTACGTGGCGGGGGGGCAGGCCTCCTGGGCAGCTTGAATGCAGCTTCTGCACAGCCAGGGGTGAGCCCTCTTGGGTGGCTTCAGCACGGCTTTCGCATGGCCGGGGGCGGGCCTGCCGGGGCAGCTCAACTGCAGCCTCTGTGTGGCTGAGAGCAGATTGGCTGGGGCAGTGTGGATGCTGCCAAGGACAGACCGGCCAGGGCAGCGCAGACACTGCCAAGGATGCTGCACCAGCCGGCCCTTTCTCTCAGTGGCCACAGCCATTTTGGTTGGGGTTTATTTGCTCATGATTGGCTTGTGGGCATGGCTTGTGGGCATGGCCTGTGAGCTTAGTGGAGGTATTGTCAATTTGCATATTACTCTTTTATTAGATAGGATTAGTTGACTTCTCAGCTTTCCATCTTATTTCCTCCTTCTCTTAGTAAACAATATAAGTGCTCTGGCCTACTTTAAAGACAATCACTTTCAAAATCATGTAAAAGCTTGATACCAGGGGAATTTCTTCCCACAGTGACTGTCTAAATGTGACAACTATTTGACAAGAGTTTCTATTAGAATGAGAAAACCTCTGTTAATAAATGTATTTTTTTTTTAAAAAAGCCATTTAAACCCAAGCCGAGACTGGTTTGACTCAGTGGATAGAGCATTGGCCTGTGGACTGAAAGGTCCCAGGTTCAATTCCGGTCAAGGGCATGCACCTCGGCTGTGGGCATATCCCCAGTAGGGGGTGTGCAAGAGGCAGCTGATTGATGTTTCTCTCTCATTGATGTTTCTGACTTTCTATCCCTCTCCCTTCCTCTCTGTGAAAAATCAATAAAATATATACTTTTAAAAGTCATTTAAATCCAAATTGACATATGGTTGTCCAATTATCAATAAATTTTTATGGAATAAGTAAATCTCCATTCATCTGTTATTTCTAAAGGTTGTTCTGAGCACAATATGAAGTGTTTGCACACCTCCCGACTTGCTTTTTCTGACTATTTTCGCATCCTATTTCCCACTTCACTAGGTGCCCAATGTTACTATGTAATTCTCAGACTCTCCAAAAACCCCTGGCACAGAGCCTCACCTGGACTTTTCCTCCTTACGCTTCTACTGCCTTCCAGCATCTGCCACGAAACTTTGAAAATCTTTTCTTGAGGGTAATGTTATCAAATTCCTCCCAGTTATCACCGAGGACCCTTAGTCTGTTATTCTCTCTGGATGGCTGGAAACACAAAGCTTTAACTAAAATTCTTTAGGATACAAGTTTCCTAGCAGGTAGTCGGTACCATGTGAAAGATAAATTCAGTTGCCAACTAAACCTTGGAAATTCATAATGCACATTGGCATGAATGAAAACAACACACCCCAAATAACGTATCTAATGTCATTCAGTATTTCCTATCATAGTGTTCACAGAAACACAAATGACCTGAGACAACTTCCCCTTTAAAAGGAATCTTTAAAAAATGAACATATATGCATAACCCATGGACACAGCCAATAGGGCCTTGAGGCCTGGGGCAGGGAAGAGCTAGCAGGTCAATGGGGGGAAAAAGGGGACATACTAGTATGTAATATTTTCAACAATATAGATTTAAAAAAATGAGTTGTCTTCCTCAGTGATGAGCAGGCAGTAAAGAGAAGTTATTCAGCTGGCATATCTATTAGAAGGACTTTAACAGCAAGTACTAGAAAACATAACTCAAACTTTGACAGAAAAAGGGCAATTATAAGTTCCTTTATTAAAAATGTATGAGTAGATTTGCTTCAGGTGGGGCTTGGTGCTTTAATAACAAGTGATAATAAAGTCAACTTAAACTTCAGCAGAAGAAGGAAAGATGTTCCCAGGACATGGAGGGAAAGTTATCTCCTGAAAATCTGATCATCAAATTTTTGCCTCACAGAATATGAATCAGACCTACGTCCCTTAATAAGCTGATTTCCTTAAGGGTCGAGGACATTATCTCAATCTCTCCACCACTTAGCATGGTGCTTGGTGCAGAAAGGCTAGTTAGAAGACTATTTTAGACTGAATTAATTAGTACATTTGCAGAAGTAAATCAAAGGATGATATTTTTTAAACATCTGTCCTGGGATGCTTGTGAGGCACCCATGTCCATTCAAATGGTGTATTTTTTAGACCACACTGTGCTAACTGAGGACGTCTGTAACAGAAAAGCTGTTTATTATCATGCTGAAGACTCTGTGAAAAGAAGGAGCTCAGGAAGGGAGGACAGGGCAAGAACTTTTCAGGATCAATGAGAGAACGTTCTTGTCCAACTTAACTCTGGCAGCTTCCTTCTCTCCTGTATCTACCTGCAAATTCGATCCTCCTTGCCTTCCCAAATTTCTGGCTCATCTCAACTCTACCAGGCTGTGCTTCTCTCCCTGCATACCCTTGGGCTGTGCTGGTGCAATTGCCAGGCTCATCTTGTTCCTTTCCTTTTAATGGACCAAAATCTCATGCAGCCTTTTGTCCAAACCCTTGTTGCATTTATTCCTGCAGTGTTTATGATGGGAGGGTAAACCTGGCCTCGTTACTCTTTCTGGGTCCTCAACATTTACTGGGAGTGAGGCTGGGAGTGAGGTTGGACCTAAGGAGACCACGTGGAACCAGACAGAGGAAGCGGAGAACATCATTGGCCACGGAGTTCTGAGTCCTGGATGTCTTGCTCACCTTTCTCCTGGTCTCCGATGACAAGCAATGGTTATATGTAATTTTAATCCCTGAGGATGGCTTAGGGTGTATTTGTCGTCTAAGTCTGGCCTTCCTAAGACAGAGACTGCAACATTTGGAGCCTTAGCTGTCTCTGAGTCATCAATGCAGACAGGTAGGTCCAACCCACTCCCCTCTGCCATGAGATCCTTCAGTTTGGAAGTGAATGATTCAAAGAAGGAGGTTCTGGGGAGAATTCAATCTCCTAGAGCAGATGGCTGCACAGATTTCTCCCTGTGCTGCAGTGGTGCAGTGGGGTGACCTCGGGGCTGTTTCCTCTGTGCCCCAAGGCAGCTGCAGAAGTACCAGTTCCTCCTCAGGCAGCCCTGTGGCTAGGTTTCACGCATTGTGTCTCGAGCTTCAACCTCAATTCTGTTTCACTAGCCCTCCTTGTGAATACCACCTTCTTCTCCCTTACCAGCCAGTCAATATTCTTATTTGGAAAACTCTTGCAAATACATGCAATGTAAAGAGGAATACATGCAAATGTCTGGGTGGAACATCATCACCATGAATATCCCAGTGAGATTTTGTTTTTTGTTTTTTACTGACCGGAAAAAAGCTGCTGTGTTGCACAAACCTATGAAAGGGACTGAGAGATAATGAAAAAAGTCAACAAGCAAGTAAATGAGTGGGCTATGAACACAAGAGGTGAGACATTGAACAAGCTAGCTGTTACTTATCCTGGCAGCAAGTTGAAGGTGTTTTAAAAATAGTGTCCAAATTCAAAACCAAGCCATTATAAGAAGTGAAAGTTTTGTTGAGCTTTTTGTCATGTGAGAAGCAAAGCTGTAGGTATCTGGGACCTTAGCAATTCATCTAGCTCTATTATCTTATTTTGCCAATAGGGGAACTGAGGCCCTCAGGTTACTTATTAGGTAGTGAGAGAGTGTAAGTTTAAGGAGTTGCCACATAAAGGACAGAGCTCTGTAACAACATTAAGAATGAGATGCTAACACTTCTATGATGTGATGTGTAAAATATGGAAGATATTTTCCAAGCCAAGGACAACCTGGCTCTCTTAGGCTGCAAACAGCAAGTTGAACCCTATCTCCACTAGTCGAATTGTTAGATTCTGAAAAGTTGCAAGGGTTTCTATAACTCTCAACAGTCACTCTCCTCTTAAACGTGGGACCTTAATGAAGGCCTGCAACATCCGGCTGATTGCACTGATGGGAGGCAGGGTTGAAACCAGTGAGATGAAGTCCAAGGGCAGTTGAAAAGATCAAATGCAAGATGCAAAAAAAGAGGTCCTGGTAAGACTAACTCATATCTACAAAAACAAAAACAAGCAAAATCCTCCAAAGCAAAAACAACCTAGCGTTTTAGTTGCTTAAGTTTAGGATTTACAAGAGTGTGATGTGACTATTGAATAAACTAAAAGAAAGCTTAGGTTGAATTAACCAGGGCTCAGTGTCCAAGAGACCTAGTGAAATAAACATCCAGGGTGAACAAGTACAAGTTCAATACAAGAGGGAAATTTTCTGCTAATTACTGTATTAGACTGGGTTTTCTTAATTCGGGGTATTTTTCTGGTAGGATGTCAGGGATGCTGTAAACTTGATTCTGCTTTGGCTTATGGCCCCTAAGCCTCACTTTAATTAAAGTGTATGAGGCCAAAGGCCAGCATGACTTCAATTTTCATCACTTACTGTGTGATCTTAGATAAGATATTTGATCTCTCTGAGCCTTTCTTTCTTTGGCTTTAAAAACAAATTTTTTAATATCAGGGTTTAAAAAAATCAACGTAAGGAATGCACAGCAAAGCCCCTTGTTATGGTGCTTGGTACATGATAATTTTTAAAAAGTTTGGGTCTTTAGAGCTTTCCATTCCTCCATGTATAACTCATTCAGGGGTGAGCATGTGACCCCATATTGACTATTGAGATGCCCTGGGACTTTGGCAGAAGCTTCTTGGAGTTATTCTTGCTTAATGGATTTAAGTTGAGATGACAAACTTCCTGGAGATTCTATTACCTCGGAACTTGTACATTACAGCCAGGCAGTTGGAGAGGGAGTTGAGAAATGGAAAGAAACAGGCTCGTGATGACTTTATCTGAATCCTGAATCCAGCCATGCCTGAAGCCTGCTGGCTTCTGAGCTTTTCATTTGCATTGTAAATTAATTCCATTTGACTAACTGCAGTCTGGGTCAGGTTTAGTCTCCTGCAACCAAAGTATTGGGGGCAGATGCAGTCCTGTAGAGAGACAGTCTCACATTGAAGCACCCATCTTATATAAGAACTGCTGTTCGAAATTTTAACCCTGCTATTTGGCTTCTGTAAATGCTTGCTTGCTTAAATAATAAGGAAAATAAGACTACTCCTACTTCAGAGAGGCCATTAAACCTTCCCCAGATAAAATTATCAGTGCTGGCACCAGACCAAGCCTTTGGTTGAGGTCTCAAGGCCCCAGCACATAGGGGCTCTTTAAGAACTTGCAAAGGGGGCTGGAAACACCCCATATTTGGGAGACAAAGAAAGTAAAAACATATAAATAGGGAAAATTCTCCATGTGGGGGCCCAGAATTTGAGAGACATTTTCCTCTGGACCCACGCATAATAGTAATAAAGTGTAACTCCAAGCTCTCCGAGCATTGCTTGATTATTCCGGTTTTCTGTGACAACATCTTTACAGATCTCTTATTATTGCTCAATGTGAAGACTCTACCAGGCAGCCACTCCTGTCTTCCTTGCATGGAGCTATGGAGCCACTGAGAGCACCGCTTACCTCATCATCTCTGCGTAGAGTGCAGGGCAGCCAAGAGTATCTTATCAAGGAGCCGCTGACCTGAAGTTTACTTGTTATTCTTGGCGGCTCCCAGCTTACAGACTGTACCTTTTAAACCCCAGCTGTTTCTTCTTTAAGTCTTCGCCCAGGTGCCAAAAGCCTGATCAATAATGAGCACCTCAAATGTCTTCAAACTTAATTTAGCATCTGGCCTGAGGAGGTAAATGCCAGGTCTGGGTCCAATGGCAAGCAAAAGTTGGAACCAAAACAGAAATGCTCACTTACAGTGTACTAGTATATTCACCAGAGTTTTCCTCTCTCTCTCCCTCTCTCTCTCTCCCCCCCTCTTCCTCCTCCTCCTCCTCCTCCTACTTCTCCTCCTCCTCCTCCTCCTCCTCCTCCTCCTCCTCCTCCTCCTCCTTCTCCTCCTCCTCCTCCTCCTCCTCCTCCTCCTCCTCCTCCTCCTCCTCCTCCTCCTCCTCCTTCTTCTTCTTCTTCTTCTTCTTCTTCTTCTTCTTCTTCTTCTTCTTCTCTCTCTCTCTCTCTCTCTCTCTCTCTCTCTCTCTCTCTCTCTCTCTCTCAGTGTTGCCCTCATATGCTTGCTAATTAAGTTAACCTTGTCAAACCTGCAAAAAATTGGCTTAAACTGAAGGTGAGATTACACCAAATCTGTGTTGCTATGATTGACGAGGTTGTCAAAGTTACTGTTGGCTCTTTTTGATGGCAGCTTGTCTAAAGACCTCTGGAATGCTTCTCAGGAACTCTGAGGTGGTTCTGCTGATTAACTCAAACATGAGGGTTGATGGTGTAGGCGCCTGAGGAAGAGCTTTAGGGTCCTACTGGATTCCATAGATGTCAGTCATTCAATGCTTGTGTCTTCCCCAGAGGAGCCTCCTCCCTCTGGTAGGGGTTGTACAGTTCCTCTGTAAGCACCCCCATCCAAAATTTGCTTCAAATATTGAGGTTGATGATTGTCCATGTACCAGAGAATTTCAGAGAAGGCTTATTATTCACTCAGAGAACTTTCAGGAGAGCTGGGCAGGCACAAGCCCAGTGTGCAAGCTGGGATCTTTCTGTTGTCTTCTACATGGCCTCAAGATGGTTGGATGCCAGGGCTTTACATATAGTTCTCTCAGCTACTTTGGCTGCCATAACAAAGTAGCACAGACCAGGTGGCTTAAACAACAGAGATTTATTTCCTCACAGTTCTGGTGGCTAGGATTTCAAGGTCATGGTGTCAGCAGAGCTGGTTTCTTCTGAGGCTTCTCTCCTTGGCTTGTAAATTTTCATCTTCTCCGTGTCTTCACATCATGTTCCCTCTATGCATGTCCATGATCTAACTTTCTCTTGTTTTTTTTTTAAAACATATTTTATTGATTTTTTACAGAATGGAAGGGAGAGGGATAGAAAGTCAGAAACATCGATGAGAGAGACATCGATCAGATCAGCTGCCTCTTGCACGCCCCCTACTGGGGATGTGCCCGCAGTCAACGTACATGCCCTTGCCGGAATCGAACCCGGGACCCTTCAGTCCGCAGTCCAACGCTCTATCCACTGAGCCAAACCGGTCTTGGCTAACTTTCTCTTGTTTTAAGAACAGCAGTCCTATTGGATGAGAGTCCTCCCTAATGACCCTGTTTAACTTACTTACCTTTTAAACAATCCTATCTTCAAAACTGGGATTTAGGGATTCAATTGACGGATTTGAGGGTCATATTTCAGCCCCAAACAATCCATTCCACACGTTGGTGCTGACTGAGCAAAGCATGTGCCTTCCTTTGTTGACACATTTCTCTCTCTGAAAGTTATGACCATCTTTCAAGGAAGTGTTGAGATATGAGATGGCAAGCCCACGAGGCAAGGCCAGTCTGAGATCTCAGAATGGTGAGTCAGTTCAGAAAGTATGGGCCATGAGAATGGTGAGGGGGCTGAGGGATTAGCTGGGGCACAATGAGAACAGCTTCTCACCATCTCCCCTCAGAGAATCTCAGGGGTCCCTTCTGGACATTCACACCTTGACTTCCACTAATACTGGGAAGTTTCATCCACCTCTGACATAAGAAGACCAGGTTTGCAAATAAGCTAATTTCTTTGTATGAGACAATAATAGAAAGGCCCACATTATGATTGTAATTCCAGTTACTGAGCAGAATTTAATCTAAACTATGCTAATTAACTCCATGGGAAAATCCTTTTACAATGTATTGGTATATCAAATTGTGACATCATACACTTTAAGTATTTTACATTCTTATGTATCAATTATACTTCAACAAAGCTGGAAAAGCTTTTCAAACTCTTGACCTTTTGTTATACATATTCCTTCCACTTCTTATTCTTTTTTATGTGTACTTAATCTTTTCCTGCCTCCACCTCAAGTTACATAAATATTATTAATTAATAAATAAGTGTAGCAAAAAAATTTTTTTAAAAAAAAATCAGAAATAGACATGAAAATTGCCACCTGTTCAGAGATTCTTCAGGATACTACTATAGAAAAAATAAGTTTTATTACCACCTCCCAAAGAATTTAATATAAGCTAGATTATCTTAGAATTAGATATAGATACAGCAAAAAGCTATTTTAAGACTTTTTTTTGGCCTGGACTCTGCTAGTATAGTGCTATAGTGAAAGCCAGATGTGGTAGACAGAGTGGAGTCCTCCCCAAACATGTCTACTCTAAGGAGCTTGATGGGGAGATTATCAACGTGTCACATGGGTCCTTATGAGAGAAAAGAGGGAAGCAGAAAACAGAGGGGAGTGCATGGGAGAGAGGGAGAGAGGGAGAGGGAGAGGGAGAGAGAGAGAGAGAGAGAGAGAGAGAGAGAGAGAGAGAGAGATTTGATTGGAGATGCACCTGCTGGCCTTAAACATGGTGCATCAACGAAAATAGGTGGCCTAAAGAAGCTGAGAAAACCAAGGAAGCAAATTCTTTCCTAAAACCCCAAAGGAACACAACTCTGCTGGTCCACCTTGTACTTCTGACCTTAAGAGCTACTAAATTTCTGTTTTCTAAGCCATTAAATTCATGGTAATTGGTTATAGCAGTCATTGGGAAGTGATACACCAGGGTTTTACCTGAAGCAGCCAGAAGCAACCGTATAACATTATTGCGGGGACATAGGAACAATGACCTCAGTGCAGCCAAGGTTGCAGCCAGTGTTCTTCATTTTCCTAAAATAAAACATGCAGGTCATTGATGTGGCTGCCTTTCCCTGCTCTGGGCTGTTCTGGATTCCCAGGCTCAGTGGTGATGGCCAGCACAACCCCACACCTCTTAGGAAGCTACAGGTATTTAGGAAGAGCAGTTTTTTCCTTGTTATACCTGTTTTCCAAGAATTTTTGTATTGTGCCTTTTATAGGATAACTTCCATAAATGTGGGTTGAATGAGTGAATGCTAATTGCACATTTGTACGGCAGTTTACAATGTCATAAGCAGTGGTGTGTTAGCACTATCTTTTATCAGCTTGTAAGAACTGATTGTTAAGTTTTCAGGAATTTGCAAGTTGTTGTTAAATAGTTATTAAGTATCCTATATAATAAAAGGGTAATATGCAAATAGACCAAAAGGCAGAACAACCAACCATTCAAAGTATAATATGCTAATGATATGCTAAGGCTGCTCAACCGCTTGCTCACTATGATGTGCACTGACCACCAGGGGGCAGATGCTCAGACTGGTAGATTAGCTTGCTGCTGGGGTCCGAACTGGACTAAATCAGATGGGCTGGACATGCCCTGGAGCCTTCCCTCGGTCCCTCCCTGGCCCGATTGCACACTGGTGGGGTGCCTCAGCCTGTCCTGTGCCCTCTCACAACCCAGGACTCCTCGGGGAATGTTGGAGAGCCAGTTTCAGCCCTTGGGAGAGCACCAGACGCAGGGTTCATGGCTAGTGAATGCTGCTGCAGCAGTGGGAGCTTCTCTGGATTGGGACTGATTGGACGTGAGCCCACAGCAGGCACAATGGATCTGGGATGTGCAGAAGCAGCAGGTAGGAGCTGCAGGCTGTGTTGCACTGCAGATTTCCACCTGATCCCAATCCCCACAGGCTACCTATAGGGATCCCACTCATACACGAATTCATGAATTTGGCCTCTAGTTAAATTATATAAACTTACAATGAAATGAATGATAGTGAAAGTAAAGGTAATAAATATTCAGAACCCATCACAACCTAATTATTTCACTGAATTTTACTATTACCTATGCTCTTGAAGTTATTTACATCTATTTTATCTGTATCCCGGAAAGAGAATATGTCTGTTACTCACCATCACTTCTAACTGAATTAGTGACATCATCTTGGTAGCTTGAAAACTTGGTGTGTGCACTAACAGCACAGAAATTGGCAAATGTTATAAACCAATATTTTTTTTTCTTTGAGTCAGTTGTTAAACATTTACTAGTGTAACACTGGTCACAAATCTAACCAGATCTTCAAAAAAAAAAAAAAACCCCAAAAACAAACAACCCGTCAGATGGCATTCTTGCCCCCAATTCACTAACAGGGAGAGAGAGACCCAGAAGTTACTTAGCTTACCCAAACAGAGTTTCTGGGTCCTACCCCCATATTCCCACTATTTTACACAAATGTCACATCTATGGTAATTGAATTGCTTCTTAGCCTTTTGGCTAAGATTAAGTAGTAGTACAATAATTGAGACTAATCAAGTAATGAATTTTTGAATTGATTTTTACTTTTTCTATAAAGCATTACTTCTTAGAAAAGTAATGGCAGAAACAGCAGATTAAATGAAAGGTCACCAGGAGAAATACAGAATGCCTAATTAAATTTGAATTTCAGAAAACGAAATAATTCAAGTGTGGTGGATGTCTTGTATTTTTATTTGCTGAGTCTGGCAACCTCAGTGAAATACTATGTTTGCATATTAACAATTAGGAAGAGTTCTTGCTTTAGCCCCATTATTTAAAAAAATCTCTCTTTACCTTAAGAGAGGTGGATGACAGATCAATTGTAATTTATTTTCTTTTAACACTGTATCACCACAAAGAAAACTGGTATAAATGAAAACTGGTATAAGCTGACCTTAGTCAGTTCTCTCAACTTTTACTACGGTCAAAATTAATTGCATAAAATTGCTTATGATCATCTATTAACTGAGCTAGCAACTTTGAACTCCCAATGAAATTCTACCTAAAAGAGACTGCCAGTATCCTTCCTGACTTTTTTCAGACATCTCTAAAATAGCCTAAAACAAAATAGAGTCATTTAATAATATAGTTTTCTTTGTCCATTTATGTCTATTTCATGACATGATTTAGTAGCCATTTCCTTCTAGGTCCTAACAGCATACTCGATGCCAGGAGCACACTCTGGCACCAGGTCTGTTCTTGCCAACATTTTTTTTTAAGTTTAAAAATTGAGAAGGTAAGTAAAGCTTCCCTTTGGAGTCTTAGGTCTTGAGTGAACAGAATACCTAGTGGGATATTTCCCTAATAGAGTTCATGAATGTGTCAGTAAGGCAGTTGTTGAAGAACGAACCCATTACGGCACCTGGCTTTGAACACCTGGCGATTGAAGCTGAAGCTATTGCTACAAATGCTTGGATGCTCTTTATCTTCAACAAGACCCAGGGACCAATGTCAATTGGATGCTCTTTATCTTCAACAAGACCCAGGGACCAATGTCAATGTTTCTCAGGAGATGTGGGGCTGGGAGTTATGGAAACCGAAAAGGCAGTGCTTATGTAATTCTGTTTCTTCTATCAGATGCCAGAGGCCCCTGACTGAATTAGCTCATCCCAGCCTGACACAATGCTCTTAGAGCATCATCAACAGCAGAGATTCTGATCTTTCAAGGGGTTGCATAAAGACTCAAAATCATAAAGGGAACAGGAAGTTGTTGCCAGGAGGACTTTTTAACACATGCATGAACTTCCCTCTGCACAACTCAAACCAGGGAATGTGTCCTATTGTTACCTTTGGAAAAGTTAAACCAGCTTTTTGGTAATTGACAGTAACGTCTATACCACAATCTCTACCTCAATGAACTTTACTATTTCATTCTATGACAAGGACAAGGTGGAAACATTGTGTTTGAGGCTACATATTTATCTCTCTCTAGGGACTGAAGCATTCCTGGGAGGGAATCCAGAAATGTAGAGACCTATAGTGAACAGCCCAACAGGTCCAGCATGTAGGCAATTTGTAGGACAATTCATATGGAAATTTGTCTACTGCTATATTCTGGAAATTAGCTTTTCAGACACAAAAACAAGCATGAACAAAATAATCTTTTGGTTGTCTTTAAATTTGGGAAAGGAAACTGTGACTGTGGACTTTGAGCTGAATTAAACTATGTAGAGTGAAGGGGAGCAAGTTTTAAAGGAAGATGGCAGCCAATTTTCTTTGTTATTTTATTTTTTATTTTTTTTCCAAGAACAGTTAACATTTACTAGGCACCTATTGGCCTCAGTCACTTGCATCTAAAGAGCAAAGCTAATTTACCCACAGCCTGTGTTCTTTTCAATGGTTAGTCTTATTTTTTAGCTCTGTTAACCACTATTCTAACATTTGCTTCAAATTCAATTTTAATCATCTAATCCATCATTGTCTACTGCTCCCTGTGACATCAACAAAAAGAGTCTGGGGAGGAATAAGGCGAGCAGTTTACATTTTCTGTGGATACTTCAAGTAATTGGCCCCCAAATGAAATCATTGAGTTGGCCATGGTTTATTATGTTCTAAGGGCATAAAACATGGAGGGAAATGGACCTGTAGAAAGAGTTGGCATTGGAGAATGTGTGAATGTGTGAAAATCCTATAACTTCACTTCAACTGGCCTAATATCCTGAGTCACTAGATGGTGAGAAGAATAGAGAGAGTACGAAAGGAAAGAACGGATGTACATTTATACTGAAAATCGGAAACAGTTTGTACAAGATGAACAGCAAATGAAATCGCTTCTGTCAAAATAAAACGTCACACAGGTCATTTTTTTGTACATACATGGACATACACACACCCCACACACGCACAGACACACGAGCAAGAATGTGTATTTTATAAGATAGGTCCTTGGAAATAGACATTCTTAGCAAATATGGATGACAGATCAATTGTAATTTATTTTCTTTTAACACTGTATCATCATAAAGAAAACTGGTATAAATGAAAAAATCTATTTCAAATATCTACATCTAAAATTTTAGGCAGTGAAAAAGCACTTTGTTGACAAGGAGTGTGGAATGATGTGTGTTAATTGTCAGAAACTGCTGAATGCCTTGCTTAGTTGCCACAAACAAGTTCACATATCAGAACGAACAATACTGCTAAATATTCCTTTTTTTTCTCCATTTTTTTTCTTTGTTAAAACATACCGAGAGAGAGAAAAGAAAAGAAAAAAACTGGAAATCCATACATCTTCCAAACGTTTGAGATTGAAGCAATATTTAGAACCAGAGATGAGGAAACGACTGCGGCATCGGTGTAATATACACAACGCGCTTCTCTTCTTTAATCTGTAATGTACATCAAATACTTTACAACAATGCATTAACAAAAGGCAAGAGACATCTTGCTGTACAGAGGGGACCCCAAATGCAACCGGAAGCCTAGAATCACAATGGATGGAGAGAGGAAACAAAGCGTGAGAAGCCGTCCTTCCAGCGTGTGTGACCCGTGCTGCCTGCCTCTGTGCTTATAACCTTCACGCCCCACCGCCCGACCGCCCCGCCACCTGTGCTGTCTGCAGCCCCATTCGACGCCCTTCCGTACCCTGGAGCTCAAGGTCATCACCTTTAGGATCGCTTTAGCTTTCTATCCACGTCCACGTTAACTTTCGATTCCTTTAGCTTTCTAAAATAGCTCTTCGTATTTCCTTCCCGGTTATCACAGCCTTCCTACGGAACAGGCCTTAGCAAACTAAATTTGCAGGGGGAAAAGTAAAAGAAGCAATGTCTCGTGGTATGCATGCACATGCACTGTTCCCGGAGCGCCCCGTGCCGCCCCGCCTCACACCCAGGAGTCGGGGGAGGCGGGGTAGTGGCTCGTTTCGTAGTTCAGTTCACTGTAGGGACGGGCGGCGGAGTAGAAGTCGACATAGTTGCCGGTGGACTTGAGTCCCAGGTGCATGGTGTACTCGCTGGCGGGAGGGCGATGGTGGACCTGGTCCTCGAAGAAGGAGTCGTCGTAGTTCCGCGTGGAGTTCTGAAAGGGCTGGTAGGTCTCGTAATCTTTCCTGCTGGGCTCCTGTGGGACTGGCTGTGCGGAAACCTGCCCGGAAGACAAGACCCACCTGGGTTAGTTCGTTTCCCCTGGATCTAACCTCCTCCTGGATCAAGGCACTCCATGCTCCTCAAGGTCAAGGCTGGGGATGTCAACACCCAGGCAGTAACCAGCATGGCATGTTCCCTGATACCGCCAACTATTGATGGCCCTTCTTTAAAAATATTAATTACGGGGTCCACATGCTGCCATTTAGAGCATCAGTTTGAAAAATTATTATTGTGGTGAAATATGCACACAATTGAACCACATGTTAACCATATTTAAGTGTATATTTCAGTGGTATTAAGTGGTATTAAGTACAACCATCACCACCATCCATTTCCCAGACTTCCATCATCCCAAACAGGAACTCTGGCCCCATTAAGCATAACTCCCCACCCCCCACTCCCCCAACCTGTGGCAACCATCATTCTTTCTGTCTCTAGGAATTTGGATATTCTAGGTGTCTCATAAAAGTGGACTCATGTAATATTTGTCTTTGTGTCTGGCTTCTTTCACTTAGCACGATACCCTTAAAGTTCATCTATGCTGTAGCATGCGAAGCGATTTCCATTATTTTAAAGGCTGAGTAATATTCCAGGTATGGAGATACCGCCTTTGTTTATCCCTTCATCTGTTGATGGATGCCTGGTTGGTTTCCATCTTTGGTCTATCATCCAAAAAGCTGCAATCAACACGTGTACCAGTATCTGTCGGAGTCCTTTCTTTAAGGTTTTTGGTATCTAGAAGTGGAGTTGCTGGATCTTGTAGTGATTCTGGTTAAATTTTTGAGGAATCACCAAACTGCCACAGCTACACCATCTTACTAGATAAGCTTTATAAATTATAGAGGTATGCATGAAATGCTATAGAACACAGTAGTTCATTTTTATCCTCCCCACATTTTCTCTGTTATTCCTAGGAGCTGCAATTCCAGACAAAGAGTTTTTGGTGAGTGGGGAAGAATCTTCAGAATTGCCAATTCAATGCTCCCCATTTGCTCTCTTGTCCTCTGAAGTTACTGTCTGATTTAGGGGACCTTGAAAATTAAAGGGATCACAGGAAACTTTGAGATATGTGAAGTCAAGAATTAGTTCTCTCTGTTTGGCATGTTCATAGGTTGATAATCAGCATTTGTATGTGAGGGGCCTAGCTATCTCCTTCCAGCTGGGGTCCCTTCTAAGACAATGCCCTTAAAGTGAGCAGAACTCCCAAGGCATGGGGTGAGGGCCAGACCACGGCCAGGGCACACAGGCATGCACAAAGCTCTGCTCACATGCAATAATAGGGGAGAAGGTCTGCTGCGAATGATAAACAGTCTGATCATTTTCGAGCCAATTCAGTAATTCCCTATTCATTTAACTAAGGTTTAGCATGGTAACATGCTCTAGAAATTGGTCTTAGTTAATAGATAATGATTTGCAATTAGCACGTTGGGTGTAAATGAATGCTTCTAACGGCCTTCACATAATTCTTCTCTCAAGTACACAAAACTCCCTTCTCTATGTAATTGATTTATTCTAGTAATCAACCTGTTCTTCACAGGGGTGAACTTCATCACAGCTGCCATGCAGGACCTGCCACACTTCTAGCCACCTGTGAAATTCCAAGGCATAGACATTTGTGAATCTAAGAGTCTGGTCATGAGAGGACATTGGAAACGAATCTGCAACATATATGATTAAATGCTGCTAAGATCAGGTCTACCAAGGGACTTGGACAAGCTCTTCTTTGAAGAGCTGTGAGGTGATGTTGAGCTTCTTCACTCCAACACAGTGCTGCTACCCAAGCATACAGCATTCAAAGGGTTAGAGTTGGGAGGTTTGGAAAAATTATACAGGGAGGGAACTACAATTTACTGTGTTGCTTGTTGCTATTTCAATGGGCACTATATTCAATATTTAACAGAATCTCCAAATAGTCATACACATGTATGTACATATGTATGTTTATGTCTTTCTATATCTTATCTCCTCCCCTCCTCCCTTCATCTCTCCCTAGCTCTCTCAAATTTCCTCCCTTTCCCTCCCTCAATTCTTTTTCCTTCCTTCCTTCCTTCTTTCCTTCCTTCCTTCCTTCCTTCCTTCCTTCCTTCCTTCCTTCCTTCCTTCCTTCCTTTCTCTGTGTCTATCTAAAAGGCTCACATTAGAGCACCACTGGCATAGAGCAGGAAAAATGGAATAAAAAGGCAGGAGAACTATGTTGGCATCTTTACCTCTTCCTAGATGGGTGACCAAAGGCAAACCTTACTGGCCTGTAATCTTAATTTAATCATTTATGGGGACAATATTTTTTTGCCCTTCCCACCTGGCAACGAGACTGAGGAAACCAACTAGGAACTCAAGAGGCTGTTTTGTTGTCATCAGTAATAATTTGAATCAAAACACCAAATCCCTTGGTTTCTAGTTGATGAACAAAAATTCTGTTGTTATTTGGATATAGCAGTTAAGTCTACTAGTTTTCTTTATAAGGACAGAACAGACTGCTAAAAGTTCAGTAGAATTTTTGAAGTGTTTCAGTAGTTAACTCTTCAAATTATGTCCATAACCTGTTGACTCCAAACATAAAAACCAAGGATCACAAACCTTATTTCATACTAATGGGTATTTTTTCCAGGAGCTTTAAATTCCCTGAAAATGAGATTGGAGTCCTAGGTAGTCATAGTTGAACAGCAACCTGGCTCCTTTTCCTCTGAATCAGGGAAAGTTAGTTGTTGCCCAGGCCCCGACTTCAGTGGGCCATGCATTGATTACTGTTGCCTCATTCTCACCTCTCATTGTTTTCTGCCTTATTCTAGAGATATACCTACAACCAGTTTCCATTAGGGAATCATTTCTTCTGTGAGATGAGTCACTGCCCAGCCACCTATGTGAAGCTCATGAGGCCTAGTTGGTGCCTACAACACTCAGGAAACTAGAATTCTCAGCAGAGGACAAGCTTTGACCCTGAAACTGAATGAAGCCAGAGCATCTCTCCTGCTCAAATGGTTCAAGATGGCTTTTTACCAGTTGAGAGGTTGTGAGGCCACTCTTGGGTTGGGAAACTTCCCCAAACAAAAGCATTCCATCTGGAGTGGCCAGCCATGCCCATGTGGCCAGAGAAACGGAATCATGGATGATGTCTACAGGTGTTCTCCAGACCCACCCAATTGGAAGAGAACCAGGTTGTCTTCTCTTTCAAATGGTTAGGATATGGTCAAACTTAATATAGTTCCCAAGTGGGATCTGCAGGTACAGCCGAAGTTTATTTCAATAGCAATCTGAAATAAATAAAACACTTCATTCTTTTCTCAAGTTCATCGGCATGTCACAATGATTTCCTTGAAAAATTTTAGGAAAAAAAAAAACAACTTTCTTTGACTGAAATTTTATAATGTTTCTTGATATTAGCATGGTGTTAACAGTCTAATTGCCAACTTCCCTTTGCTGAACTGCTCAGGGAATAATGATGGCACTAAACTATGGTCACAGGACTCCGCTCTGCTGGAGGCCTGCTGACAACATCTCTCCCGGGTTGACAAGTGATGCAGGGTTTGGTTTATCCATCCCTGCTGGGTTTCAGCAGCATTCACTTGAGATGTTGTGGCCTTGACATTCACACTGAGGCTGAGTTGAGTACGTTCTGGGATTATGGGCTGCCCTCTAAAGCTAGATTGCAAGCAGTCCTTTGGAGCCTCCTGCAGCCACACTGAAAGTTGCCAAGGACCTCTGGACCACATGAGGGTGTTTCTTCATAGCAAACAGCAACAGAATTCCAAAAGAAAATGGCTTGTGTAGAATAAACGGATTCTGGCAATCAGCTTCTCTTGATCTACCTAAAGTAAAAACTAACTTTCCACTCTTGGATGCAAATCAGGGTCCTATCACATTCTACAAGCATCTTCAAAAGCTGAGGATAGTTTGCTCACTGTACCTGATATTTGCTAAAAGAAAAAGGGTTGATTTCCGTAAAGAGAATTTGCATTTCCAATATAATTTGTTTCTATTTTTCTCTATGTGTGGGCAGGTATGTTGACATGTAAATAGTTGGAGGAAACCCCTGGTGACCTCTCCTCTAGAGCTCATACCCTGACTTATTTATTCAGTTTATTCATTGGCTTTTTTTGCTTTTAGCAAAGGCTAGGACTGAAAGAGATTGAGAAGATATTAGCCACGTGCCAGGAAGGCTGGAGGGTCCAGGCATTCACTAGGGGGTTGCAAACAACACCAGATGTTTCAGGAGTGACTGTGCATGAACTGGAAAATTGAGGGCAAAAGGATAACACCTCTACCCACTCTCACTTCCCCTGCTGATGGTTGATTAGAGCAAAAATAATTTCAGGGCTAAGAGATACTTTTCATGTCCTCCTTCTTCTTCATTGGGAATGGTCTGGCACAGGACATTCTACCTGTTAGAAGGGGCCCTTTCCTTTTTCAGAGATGCTGTCCTGCTGGGTGTTGAGAAATGTCCACAAACAACCCATTGGCCTCCTATGTTGGCTTCATCTGGATATTGTGACCAATAAATCAGGGTCCTATCACATCCTACAAGCATCTTTAAAAGATGCTTCAGGTTTATTCTTTTAGCCCAACTTTCCTGATGCCTGAGAGGAATCTAGCACATCAGCAAGAAGCCAGTTCTCGCAACAGATATTAGTTTCCAAGTTTCAATCATGCCATTCATTCTGTAATGAACACCAAAGGGGGAGAAAAGTATGAACTTGTCCATCAATGAAGAACAACAGGCTGTGCCTTTCGGCTTTTATAGTCCCCATAGAACCATGGAAAAAAGGGGCCTTGATGAATGTCTGTAGAATAAAACACATACATACAAACTTAGATCAGTTCTTTAAGTATTGACCACCCCAGAGCTCCTTAAACCTGAATGGACACAAAATTGCCTGGACATCTAGATGAAATGTGAGTCTGATGCATTCAAACCCTTGGCTGGGGGGTAAGGGTCAGAGAAGAATCTCCGCCTTTCTCACAAGCCCCCAATGATGGTGGGACTGCTTGTTCTTCAACTGGACTTGGAGTTGCAAGGCACATTAAAACACATCCTATTTAGTTGTTCCTATTGAAGTTGATGTGCCTATCTCATTAGTAACTATCACTCATAATGAATGCTTTCTTTGGAATGAGAGTTGGATGGGTTACAGGAGTTATTTAATTCCTGTCTAGTAATTAGACAACTTGTCTAGCAATCAGCATCTTATGCTCATATAATTGGGGCTTGCCTTATTTCTTTTAGTTTTGCCTCTTAGTAGGAAACTTGCTTTCTGCCAGGAAATAAAGTGTGTGGTTGTGGTGAAATCTAAGACTCTTTCCAAATGTGTGGCTGTTCTAAGGGCTGCCACCACCCGCGTGAGGCTGGGTAAGGCCAGCGGGAAGAGCAGCAGGGAACAGTGCTTTCTTTTCATTGTTGTTCTTTATTTCTGTGAGAAAGAAGGTAATGTATTTTACAATTCCAGGACAGTTGACATGAGTGGAAGGGGAAAATGAATACTACAAACACTGTGTCTCCTTTACCTGGTTATGTTTGATGTCTTCAGTGGGCGCACCATATGAATTCCTATACAAAGTTGAAATTCCAGTATTTTGAGCTGAAAGCAAAGAAAAAAAATGTATTAGCAAAGAGAGCAAGATTTCAAATGGAGGCCTAATGGTTATCGAGGCAAGTTCTTGCCCTAACATGCTTGGTTTCTCCTGGACCAATGCAAGTGGAAGAAATTCTTTGGCCTCGAACACCTCACTTTGCATAGAGATATTAAGAAAGAAGCGCAGCTTTTCTATAAAATCCCCATAGCATGGCAGCATCCTGCAGTAATGTTCATCTAGTAGACAGGGTCAGGGCAGGTGCGACAGACAGATGGTCATTTTGAAAGTTTTATGGCCTTCCTTCCTGGTGAAAACGGGCAGATAATAAAAGCTTGTCACTTGCACTGAAGCATGGAGGAATCTGTACCAGCAGCTTCGGTTTTAGCAGGAGAATGTCAAGAATGAAATGTCTAATTTGAGTTCACAGAAATGCTTGGGCATCGTTCAGACTGACTGTTTCTCAAAGGCCGGAAGGACAAGCGGGGAGCACCACCTGCAGGTGCCCTGTGCATGTGGGTGGTCATGCCTCTAGGATCCTGTTAGGCACATACAAAAGCCCCCCCTCTGTTTCATGAGCAGCCCAAGGTCTAACTGAAAGAAAGGAAAGTCTCTTCCAGGTGTGGGCAGCTCCCGAAGGCCTGGGAGAGTGCTCACTTGCCCACTTCTTCACCTGGAAGCATTGAGGCTCGTGCCACAAGGCCAGAGGAAAGGCCCCTGGCACTGCTCCCTTCACAGCAACTATAAAGTCATGATTAAAGAAAGATTTTGAATAGCTTCCCCCCTAAAGTGTCATTGAGTATAAAACACTCTAGAAATAAAGAAGGGCTTATCTTTTGCTTCCAGTATCTATGGGATAATGAGATAAGATGACACACCATCCTTCTGTCATAGAGACAGGCCACTCTAGACACAAAGTCAGTGTAAGCTACTATTTCATCCCCGATGATTACTACAAGCATATAATAGGTGTGCAATAAAACTCCTCTTCTGAAATTTTACTGGAAGAGTGAAGGCTGAGAGCCTATTTTCCATTTGAAACACCACTCAGATAGACTCTCCAGTCTCTGTATTGCTGTGTAAACCACCATCCCTCGCCTGGACCACGGCTACAGAATGCTCCCTGAAGGCCCAGTATCTATTCTACCAACACCTGCTCCTCTGTCCATCCTGTTCCCAAGCTGAGTCATCATCTTGTTAGACAAACTGGATTATGGTAAAAGCCAAGCTCCTTTTTATGGATGATCTGGCCTCTGCCTAACTTTCTGCAGTGTCTCCCACTCTTCCCTAGTGTGCTGAGCCCTAGCTGTGCTGGTCAAACCTGCCGAGTTTGTTTTGCTTCAGGGATGTTGTACTTGCTGATCCTCCTCCCTAGATATTGCTTGCACTCTCTGGACTGTCTCATCTTGCTGCTGGTTAGGTTTGGGCACAAATGTCTCCTTCTTGACCTTGTCAGTTACAGTAGTTCTCTATCTCATTACCCTGTTTATTTTCTCCCTCATACTCAACAACCATGTGTCATTACCTCACTGCTCTATTGTTTACCTTGTGTACTACCTGCCTTCATTTATGGGAGCACAAGCTCTATGAGCTGACACCTTTGCAGGTATCCCCAGCATCTCGATAGTGCCTGGCCTGTGATGCTCACAGAATGAGTGCTTTATTTGCTGAATGAATGAATGAATGCTTAAATAGAAGAAAACCTGCTTTCTGAGGCATAATTTGCTGATAGAAGTTATCACTTTAAGAACAAGGTGAAAAAATGTTTTCTATTAGAATTAAATGTAATTTTATTTGGTAGACAATGCCCTTTGAGAGCCTTAGCCTCCCTCCCTGTCGTGTTTGTGGCTTCTGAGTTAAAGCTGTCTCTACTGGAAGTCCTTTCCTCCTGCTTTTTGGCCACTTCACCTGTTTAGAGGAGAGTGTATAGCTGAGATTGAACTTGTGGCCTTTGAAGACACATAAAGCAGATGTCTTCGTGAATGCTTCGCCCTTGTATATGGAGCTCAGAGTGGACTCATAGGAAAATGCCTTTCCTTTTCCAACTGAGTCAACATAATACAGATTAGAAATGGCTGCAAAAGGCATAAGAGAGACACTGACAAAAACAGACTAGACCCTTTGATGTAAAGGCATTTGGAAGCTTAGAAGGGAGGGCCAAATCCCCTGGTGAATATTCAGGTCAGGCTGTGTATCTGCCAGGACTGCATAGCCCTCCTGTGATGCTTGTTTCTGAACACGTAATGTTCCCAAGGATCATGACCACCGGGTAAAGCTATCAGTCCTGCAAGCCTGAGTGAACAGCTGACTCTGGCTTTCTGAAGGCTCCTCAGTGGCAAAGAAACACTAAAGACAGACACATTTTAAGAGACTCCGTCTAGGTGGAAAATGAATCCAGAAAAGGTAGGTGGAGGGAAACCTCGAATAAAATCCTAAGTGGATCTGTATTTCTAGGACCTAATAGATGAGATTATAACCCTGGCAAGAAACTGCTTCTACTTTTTAATTTTTCCCAGGTTGCATTTTGAGGGTGAAATTTCTCATGGTTTACCACAGCAGAGGGATGATTTCATTTGGGAAAAATGGTAGGACATCCTCTGATGCTTTAGAAACAAAGAAGGGGCAGTTTCAATGCATTGAACTGCACATGCCCCCTGGATTTATAGGTGAATGATAAAAAGTACTGCTCTTGATGCAGAGATTGCTATACATCTCATCTGTGAGTAAATGCTGGAACGATGGGCACTTGCTGAAGTGTTGCCGACTGGAGGTTGGCAACTCATTCTTTTTGTTCCTATATGACTTACTGGCTATCACCTGGCTTGGCTGGGGACTTACTTATACCACTATAGAAAGTGGCAATGCCATCATCAGTAACAGCACACCACTATCCCCATCATCCTCATTACCAATATCCCATCCATCACATTTCCACTATCACTACCACCATCACTACCATCATCACTCATACTATCACAATCACAACTATCACTGCACACCACCATGACCATCACATATCACCATCACCGTCACTGCACACCACCATCATCATCACTATCACCATCACCACTTCCTCCATCACCACCACCATCACAACTATCACTGCACACCACAATCACTATCACTATCACCACCCCTACTATCATTCCACACACCCATCACCACTACTATCATCACCACCACCATTACCATTGCCACCATCATCACTACCATCACCACCACCATCACCACCATCATCACTACCACCATCATAACCACCACTACTACCATTACTGCCATCATCACTGCATACCACCATCATCACTGCTATCACCACCACCATCATCACTGCACACCATCACCATCATCACTATCACCATCATAACCACCACCACCACCACCATCAGCACCATCATCACTGCATACCACCATCATCACCGCTATCACCACCACCATCATAATCACCACTACCATCATCACTGCCATCATCACTACATATCACCACCAACATCATTGCCATCAACATCATCACCACTACCATTAACACCTGTCTTTTACACAGTACTTGTTGGCTTAAAGGGAACCTTCTAGTATAAGCATATTATTCAATGAAGATCTCAATGTTCTTCTAGGCTTGCTACATGACTGGCAGTGCAGTATTGACTTGTGTTTTTAATAAATTAGAGCAACACTATTTAAGCCTATATATGAGTTTGAAAATACACATATCTCAATACCAGAGTTGTCAAGATCCCTACCATTTTCTAGGAAGACTAAAGATCATAAACACATTAGATTTTGTTTTGTTTCATTATGTTGCATGGCATGATTCTGTGCCACTGGAATTATTTCAACACAAACATCCACATTTAAAAGCCTTTAAATGATTACACTGGGCAAGAAAGTTAAAGAGAAAAGTTACTCTTAAATAACAGTGCAGTAAATTTCTCAATTTTTCTTGTAATTATAATCTCAATTTATCATCCCAGACTGCCAGTGAGGTGGCTAATCACAAAATGAATGGGTCAGTTGGATTTGGTGTCACTATTACTCTGGACTAATTAGGACAAATTATATTCTTTGCTGAATGTGTTGAGTCTTGGGACTTGGCATCTAAATTCACAACTTTCTTTGTTTATGTTCATCTACAACCAGGGTGACATTGATGGTGGAAAAGCCAGAGAACGAGAATAATAAGGTATGTCCTATATAAGAAGCTCAGTACTCTCATTCAGGAGATGTTTCAAGGGTGAGGGGTGACATTCCCTTATAGGATCTGTGTGTGGAGGCAGAGTGCTGACCTAGGAGTGGGGATCATGGGCAACTGTTTACTTTGCTTTTTTTTTATGCAGCCATGAAGAATTACCACGGAAACACTGCTTCTGGGGTAAATACATTTACCATCAGAAAAATTTTCTTAGATATGCTGGTCTGGAAGAAATCTTCATAAATCATCCAATTTGTCTGTTCTGCTTCCCTGCAGGCCAGATCTAAATAATATTAGAGAAATGCACCCCATGCTTATAAGATTTTTCTGATAAGAGGGTCTCTGTGTGTTTAAGACTGTGCTTTTTGCACCCCCGTTTAATGACTGGCTCAGTCTGGCCCTGCTCCTCATGACTGATTTTTAGGAGGGACTCATCACTATATTCATGTGGCAAAGAAGGGTGGGACTCCTTAGTCAGAGATTCTGATGACTCTGGCAGCTCTGTTTCTAAGACATAACCCTCTCTACATCAATGTCCCCAAGTCCTCAGAGGAGGGGCAAAGGGAGGCAGAGGGTAGGTGTGCAGAGAAGCTAGAGGGGATGATGAATGTGAAAGGCATACTCTACCCCAAAGAGAGTAGTACAGAATAATGGAAAAGTTAAGTCAAGTCTGATTATTAAACAGGTTGTGCAGGGCACCCTGGAGGGGTGGTGAAAGGCACCAACGTTAGCCTGCACAGAGTCCTAACTGATGAGAAAGGAAAGAGCATGGGTATGATTGGGGTAGTGAAAGATGAGCAGCATAAAAGATCAATTCGTCCTTAGGGAAATTGTGGTCATTGGTCTAATTAATCTCCTTAGGAGTTTGGTTTCAAGGTAAGAGGAGAAAATGTCTCAACAGAAGTTCTGTGAGTTTTCCTCAAATCCTCTTCCTTTGCTGCCGTCCCAGTCCCTTCCTCTCCTCCTTCTCTCTCCTCTCCTCTTCTTTTCTTATCTTCTTTTTATCTCCTTCCATTTCTAATGGCAAAACTTGCCATGCCAACTAAAGAGAAACCCATAATGACTTCTCTTTCTAATGCAAGAGAGGTGAGCTGGGCAAGTGAGAGGGAAAGGGCAGGAAAGAAGGACTGAGACTAATGTGTGCAGAGGTCATTTTCTCTTAACTAAGGTTTTACACTTCTGGCTTAATCTCCTCCTCCCCAGTTCCTGGGGGTCTTCACTGTCAAACTCTCCAGTGACCTGCTAGCTGCTGAGTCCTGCTGAGCTGCCAAGCATGGCTTGAAGCCTGACGGCCCAGTCCTCTGCTCCCTCCCAGATCGAGTCACCAGCTCCACGGGGAACGCACGAAGCTGAGCTCACCTGTCATGGTGTCTTTCCTGGAAGTGTGTTCTCCTTTGGTTCCGTGGTAAGTGGCATTGCTGCCAGTGGACTCATAGTCTGTTTTCCTTTCTTTGAGGCTGATCATTTCCCGAGGTGAAGCTGGGGCACTTGCTACATAAAGAAATCAAAAGGATGACTTTCTGAGTCTCGTTCCACAGCACGGACAGTGTTTCACACAAACAGTTAAGGTCAAAACACACCTGGCTCAACATATGTTAATATGTGTGCATAGATGTGTCCGTTTTCTTGTTCTTTGGCTCTTGTCTTTACCCATTCCCTTACTCTGAGTCACTTGGTGCTTTATAGTTGAGGGGACACATGGCTTGAAGGCAAGTAATTATGAACTATATACTGGGGCCATCTTTCTTAGAGAGACCTCCTGGTGGGCACATGACCTGCCCAAGAATGAGGAATCTTAGTTTCTTTATTTCTCTTTCCTTTTTGTTCCCTCCCTCCTTTTCTTCCTCTCTTTGACTTTCCTCCCTTTTTTAAATTAGATGTATTTCGGAGGAGCTATTACTGGTATTGAAGGATCCCTGATGAAAATAAACACAGTTTTACTTAACTAGCAAGTCACCCAGCAACTCCCTAAAGGAAGGCAAAGGAAGCAGCTCTCCACGTAGGATGATCGTGGGGCAAACATAATCCAACCGGCAAAGAGCAGCCTGCTGGGGTGGGCTGGGGGAAGGATGTGAGGATAGCTCCCTCTTCCTGATGCGGTGTCCTTTTCCAGCTCTTTGGATGAATGCCCCCAACAATCCTGCACCCACACCTTACACATTGGACTCTTGCTGCCTATTGGTCCCCGGAGAGTGAGCCCCATCTTTCTCTGTGTCTCCATTTCTACAACGATGGGTTGTAACTAGAAGAGTTCCCACGATTCTTTAGCAAACTGGTCCCAGAACACAGAAAAGGCCAAACTTGGAGGACAAGAAGCATACAAAAAGAGGTTTAGTTTTCTTGAAAGAGAGGATGACCTGGGAGGAACGGCCCTGTCCATGTAGGACGTAGAGTAATACCTGCACGTGCTGGCAATGAGGCAGCTGGTGCACAGCCCACCTGTGGTTGTTGTCCTCATATTGGTCTCCATGCTCCATAAGACGCTACTCATATCTGGAGCTTAGTCAATTGCATCTACTCAGTGTGAGTTTAGCAAAGTACTGTTCTGCCTCAAAGCCTCGGTCAGCCTCCTGTGCTCGGGGCAGTGCTTCAGAAACTTGTCTAATCTTGAGACTCACCTGAGCACTTAGGGATTCCAAACTAGCCCTGGACCTTCTGTATCTGAATTTTCAGGGGATGGTATGAGGAATCCATATTTAACAAGCAGACTTGCTGATTATTAAGGCTTGGGGAAGCCTGAGAATTTTGATTTTTGTGTGTGTGTGTGGATAAAATCCTCTTTCCTTGGCTAGTGCCCTAACTCCTCCCCAATCAGACCTCAGTTTACCCTGTAGCTTATCCTTCACCCTCTTTGCAGGATCCCTCAGCTCCAGCCTACTGGGTAAGCTTGATCCCTGAAAGTACCCCTCTTTTCACTGTCTGAACCTTTGCTTCATTTCATCAAATTTAGTGTCTTTTATGCGAAAACCCCTGAGCCAGATGCTGGGAGACAGAAAGATGAATGCGTCACACCTTCTGAACCAGAGGAGCTCAGTCAGGTGAGGAAATGGACATGCAAATAAACCAGAATGAGAGGCCAGGCGCTCCGTGGGCATCAGAGCCAAAAGCTAGGAAGGTAAACAAAGGGACCTTCCCATCGCTTCCTGTCTCCTACTTCCCAAACCTATCAAATAAAATCGAGGCTCACTGCTCAGCTCCTGGAACTCCCAGAGGTTGCCAGTCCTGACTGCCCATTAGAATGAAGCATTTAGAATACTTTAAAAAATGCAGTTGCTTGAGTCCCGCACAAAACCAGTTGGACCAGAACCTATGGGTGTAAATCCAATGGGAAGACAGGGAAACAAACCACGTTTCCCCTCTGTAACTGAGCCGGACTCTGTACAGTTGCTGAATATCATGAGCATTGTCCTGTCCACCTCTTCTACCTGCTCCCCGCCCCCCCTCTGCTCTGCAGCCTTCCTTCCAGCGAGAGACCCTTTCCTGCCCTTGTCTCTTTGCTTCCAGGCCTTTCTACATCAAAGGGAGTCTTTTGTTAGTCACCGCCAAGCAATCACAAAGAGACAATATCTTGGAGGCTCTTGACCAAAGCTTCTAAAATTAGAATCTAATAATGCACAGATGGTGAGGCTTATTAAACCACGTCAAGTGTGTAATTATCTCCTGAGACCTCATGCACAGTGGTCTCCATAAACCTAGGTGATATCTGGAAAGATCATATCATGCAAATGAGTGTTTATGAGGTGTCTCTGATGTGCCTCGCTTGGGAAACACCTTAGGTGAATGGCTGGGATGTTGACATCCTGATAGGGTGTTGCTGCTCCTTCGGGCACTTTCCAAGGTATTATGTCATTTCATGATCCTAATGCTGATTGGTTCTGAATAATTAGAGCTTTGACAAAGACACTCTCCTCGTGCTTGCCAGGATCACTGCTCTTTATATTTTTAAGAATGATGGGAAGAATGCAGAACAGGCCCTTTCCATGCTTCTGAGACAGGCGGGAGTTTCTCCCATCACACGGGCTAGGGTCCTGACTCATCTAGTGTGGGACTAAATAAGCAGTAAGACCACACTAAAAAATGTAAGCATTCACAGGGCTGGGAGAGGGTCATTTGTTTCAGGCACACACTCCCTCCTGATTCTCCTCGTCATCCTGACACTTCTGTGTGGTGCGGTTTTATGACAGATGTTCTCAAGGCAGAGGGGCCTCTGCGAGGGTGCACTCTCTGTCATGCCCACTGAGCTGCAGTTTCAGAAAATATTATTTCCTCATTAGTGAGAGGGCAACAAGGAGCAGGAGAAACTTTCTCAAATAGAAGCCTATGCAAAGTGTGTGTGTGTGTATGTGTGAATGTGTGCAAGAGCATGTGTGAGCATGTATATGTACATACAATTATTTATCCATCCTTCTCACAACAAAAACCAAAATGCAGAAATCAAAATAAAAGTTTTAAAAACTTATACTTTGAGTAAAACCACAATAAAATTTATGCCATGTATATACTAAACATTATGCTTATATTTTGCCTTTAATTTCTTTCATCTTTGGCATTATATGACATGATTGAAAAAGGGTGCAAAAGTAAAGTAATGAGAAGGTGACAAAATTAATAAAACATAAATGACTTAAAAGTTATGGCTGGTAGTAAAAAGAATTTATCAATGACTCACTCATTGGTTGAAAGGTAATAATAAAAAGCTAATCAGATATGGAATAGTAATGAAATCCTCAACAGTGTCATTCAGAAATACGCCATTCTGAATGAAAAAATAGCATGTCTTCTCTCCCATATTCTGTTATCCCAATTACAATTAATAAAATGCAACTCAAACTATTTTAAGTTGGAAAAACATTCCTGGAAAACACTGATTTGCAAACACCTGGCAGTTTTCTTTATCTTTGTTCCTCACTGAATGTAGGCCTGTGACATGCATTCCATGACGCGCCACCTGTCAGAGATTTTTAGAAATCTGTTAGAGATTAGTGCCGAGTCTGAGTAACACAGAGGCCACTGCAATAAAAAGAAAGCAGTCTTTTGACATTTACAGCAAACACCCGGATGGGGATGACTCTCCTCCCTGTGGGGGTCAGCTAAGAGGCTGGGAAGGAGGGGACTCAGGCCTGGCTGGTTCTGGGCATCTCTTACCTGAGCGGTTGTTGGGAGACACACGCACAGGGGAGATGGAGGGCGTGCGGGAGGAAGAGTAGGGCCTTTGCCGATCCCTCTCGATGGTTGAAGATGAGGCTACAAAGTGATACTGTGACCATCCATCCTGCGGAGATAGCACGCTCTTATTAAATGGGGAAAGCAGAGTGATTCTTCCCTTCCTGACATTCCCGAGTTCCATGCGTCTGAATTGGCAAGCCATTTTGGTGATCATCAAGGTTAAAACAGATGTATGTGAATTGAGACCCACCTCCTCTTCCCTCCAAAAAGGCCGACGTGTGTGTGTGTATGTGGGGGTGGGGTGGGGGTGGGGGGGTGGGGTGGTGGTGATGCCTGCTTTCAGTGCTTACTTTCCTTCCCAAATGTGGGCTAAATGGTCTCTTGGCAAACCTGCTTTGGCCAGCTTTCATTTAAATAAAAATATCCTGCTCAGAATGTGGAATGGCCCTGAAACTGTCTGTTCTTTGCCTACCTGGTTCCAATTCTCTGGGCCTCTTTTCAAGCACCTTCTAAAAGTGTTTACATTTGTCCACAGGGCCAGGTGCCAAGCAGCATCCTCCCTTCTGGCTTACCTCCCTTACATTGCTTTGAACTTCATTCTCCGCCACAAAAGCCTGATCCCCACCTGCTCAAGGCCTTCAGGGTATATTCAAACCGAGGGTCTCGCCTTCCACTGAGTATTCAGGCCTAGGCTCATGTGTTCCCTGCTTTGCCACAGAAATTGTATTTTTCCATTTAGAGCATATGCAGAATGCGTCCTACCACATTAAACCTCCATGAAGCTTTCAAATATCTACTTAATACATGAAAAGCATATATACAATTTTTCATTATAAAAACCATATAAATACATTATGGAGGATTTTATGAATTTAGAAAGCATAAAGAAGAAAATAAAAATAGTCAACAATTCCTCCCACCTTCCCTGAAATGTCCTGAAAGGGTGTTATGGTAGTTCTTCCAGCCTCTCTCTTTTTAAGTCAAGTTGACTTTTATCAGAGTAATCTGTCACACAGCACTGGCGGTATAACGAAGAAAAGCAGACACCCTCCCAACCCCCAATTTCTGCTTCACAGAGGCAGCCATTATTTTCAGTTCTTTTAGCTTTTTCTTTTTTTATGAAAATATTTAGACATTTAAGGAGCTCAATGGGATATATTTTGGGATTATAAGCAGTGGCTCAGGAAATTGCTTTAGTCCAAAGTTTGGCTTCTTTGGTCATGGATAAGTAAAATATTGCATATGTCATTAACAGTGAGCAAGTAATGTACCTTATGAAGTGAAAATCGGCTAATATTTGATATGTTCTAAGACCAAAGGGGACAAGTGGATATAAGTATGGCACAACCTTAGGCTTGATTTTATTGGCAATATCAATGGAGATTACTCAGCACTGCTTTCTTATGTGGGTTTTTGGAGATATGTTTTGCTCAGAAGTTCAGATTTCATAATGCTTAGATTACTATGGGACCATGTAAGTACTTACATCTCAGAAAATGTCAAGACCATGGATGTAATAATAAAACTATACGAAGGAAGGGACTCTTATGAGGTTACAACCCCAAAACTTTCAAATACTTCAAAAGATCCAATTCTGAGAAGGCTAATGTGTGACAGAAATGTGATCTTGCTGATAACTTGTCTGTGGGTGAGGGGATTGGCAGAGACCAGAGGATATGAGTGTGTCAGAGGCACCAAGACTGCCATCCCTCAAACCCCTCTTCACATGGCTCGCGATGGTGTGTGAGTGGCACAGAAGCTCTGAATGGAATTGGGAGAAGAAGAGCTTGGAGAACAGGGCAGAGTGGTTAACCCAACCGAGGCTCTTGATTAGTTTCTGAGTCACAATTTGGGAGCTCCTGGAGGTGCAAGAAGAGGAGCTCTGGTTACTTCTCCATATTCCTCTCATTCACAGGTGCAGTGAAAGGTGCAATGCAATGACCGAAACAAAGAACTCTAACACCGCTATAGCCAACAATGCCTAGAAGAGACCTCACAGTTTTAATTGTGATGGCGGTGTATACTTCCAAATGTCATGGAAAACAGTGTAACACCGATGCTCAAGACCTGGGTACAGATCAGTTAACACCCGTTGTAGTTATACCGAATAACCAGTTACCTTGGGGCTAAGTGTCCTGCCCTTCCACATTTTTTTTTACTGCATAAAATATTTCATCAGTTGAAAAAAAAAAGTCTTGCTTTCTAAGAAAGTAAGTTATTGCTAAGCTAACAGTCCTTTTAACCAAATAGCCATGTAATATTTGCTACCCAGACAGCTTGCAATTGATTTATTACTCATTTACTTCCCACTGTCATTCAGAAAACTTACAAGTGGTTTATGTAAACACATACAATTGGGCATGTAGCTTTAAAACCATTATTTGTCTTTTCAATTACTACTTTTTAGTTTTAACTCACTATAGACCTCAGAGGCTTTTTCCTGAATTCTATGTTATTGGTGCTTAACCATAGTTCCCTTTGCATCAACCCTTTGGCTTGTAGGGGTTAAAGAAAATAGCTTAGGGAAGAAAAATAGATGAATAGCCACAGTGACTAGGGAAGGGCTGTTAATCCTTACTATTGATGATAAGAAACTCTTTTAGTGTCTATTGGTCACCTCCAGCAGAACGACCCAGAAGTTGTGCCCTTCAGCTCAAGACCCAGACAAACTGTCAAAATGTGTGCCTCACACATCGGTGCCTCAAATTGGTTTTTATTTTTAATGCATTAAACTTAAAACTGGAGGTTGTTAAATTGCTCCAAGTATAGAGAGATAGAAATCCAAAAGGGAAGAAGAGTTCAAAGTCACTGAACTTTAAATTGCCATGCGGAATAATCTGATTTTCTTCATCTTTCCCTTTTCCTATCCTTCCACCAGTTTCAGCTTCTCTGCTAAAGTTCCTGATATGTTTCCTTATGACACTGTATTAGTCCCCAAAGCTACTATCATCCATATTGTGCTTTCAATGGTCCAGAATGCAAGACAATGAAGGTGATGTTCTTCACAGCCTCACAACCATCAGTCTTCATGGTATGCCTACGTGGTGTTCACTCTATTTAGTTCCTATAGTCTTCCCCTTAAGCATTTTGAGATCCCTGAATTTGTAACAATCTCTATTTTTATATTTTTTGCCATCCTGTAATAAGGTCTAAGTAAGTGGCTTTCAGACTGGTCTATGTGAGATTAAGACAGTGGTTGGCAAATTGTGGATCGCGAGCCACATGCAGCTCGTGAGCTGTGGTTTGCCGCTCTGTTGACTAAAGAGTTTGCCAACCACTGCCTTAGGGAAAAACACTTAAAAAACATTTTAATAATGTACTAATGTCTTTAACCTGAAGTCAAAACTTCTGGGTAAGGGTAATGCTTTACAGCAGTGGTTGGCAAACACATTAGTCAATAGAGCGGCAAACCGTGGCTCACTGGGTTAGGAGAACCTGTGCTGGCCCCATAGTTTTTTATTATGGAAACTGTGTAAGGTCTTCAATGAAGATCAGCACACATATTAGTTATGTTTGTGTGCAAAGATGAGCTAGAGCTCTTGGTCAAGTCAAGGCTCAAAACTGTTCACCTTGGGTCCCTCTGTCAGTAGAGGTAAAATTAGAAAGCTGTCAGAGTCAGCGCTTCTTTCCAGTTTACACTAGTATCATAACTACTGGTAAGCTCTGCGTCACTTGTTTTTCCATAAATAAAGGTCAAACTGATTCAGTCATCATGGAGAGTTTTAAAAACAGTAATACCTGAGCCACAGGCCCTGAGATCCTGTTTATATTGTTCTGAGCTGAGCCTGGTCACCAGGATTTTTCAAAGCCCCCAAGTGATGTTAATGAACACATGGTGAGAACCATTGGCTTGGAGTTTCTATGCAGAGGTGGCAGTGACTAATAGGGATACCGAATGCATTCCTTTAAAATTTTTTTTTTATTGTTTAAGGTATTAAATATAGTAGTACATATGTCTCCTCCCCGCCCCCCCCAATTGACCTACCTCCGGCCTCCCCTACTCCCCAACACATGTCCTCACCTGCTTCCCCCCCAGTGTCTTGTATCCATTGGTTATACTTTTATGCATTCATACAAATCCTTCAGTTGATCTCTTGCAGCCCTCCCCCGTAACCTCCCCTGCCTTCCCAAATGCATTCTTAAAGTGGTAAATCCTAGGAGTCACCCACTTCATTTGGGGATGTCAGATAACGCATTCTGACTTTCAGCAGCATAAAAATAGGTCCCAATCTTAGGGCAGAGAGTTGCCATACACACACTGAGCCCCAATCACACCTGATGACCTGGTAGCCACTGGCTGTGTGATTCAATTTCACACGTCTACACCTCAGATCGTTCAGCTCTAGAAGACATTTCATCATTTGAAAAGCCAGGTATTTTACATATACACTCAACAGCGGTCAATAAGTTCAAAGCTCACCCTGGATCCTAACCTCAAGGTCTCCACATTCCACCCCATTTTACACGTTTCCCTTTTTATACCTGTCCAGTCTAACTTCTGCTGCCAAGTTCTGTGCTACGGAGACAAGAAGCAGGCAATACTTGTTTAGTAAACCACTATCGCTAAGTGAACTATGCCCCTGAGCTTTGGATGAGCTATATGAGGGAGGCTACTTAGCATCATTTTCTTCCCCTGCTGTGAACAAAGTGCTGTGACATCACAATACAGAAAGCCTTGCTGAATTCTGGAGCCCTGGTCCCTAGCAGAGGTGCCTAATATATGCCATTAGCATCTAGGGATTTCAGATGACTGCGTTAATTATTGTAAAATGAAATGCTGACCAACGTCATGGGCTTTACTGCTACCCTTTAAGTTCTTATGCTTTATTGTTCTGAAACAAATGAAGGTCATCAGAGCTTCATGATTTTTTAAAAACAATGTTAGCCTAGAGCAACCTTATCAGTATTATCTTCTGCTGTTGGTATGTGTCTCTTGAGGCAGTGTAAGTTGAAGTAAAATGGTACAAAAGAAAAAAAAAAGGCCATTGGTTGCCTGCTCCATTTAAAATAATTCCTCGGCTGCCCATGTTTCTATGGGAGGTATATAAAACTTCCTCCCCTTTAACCTATCTTGCAAATAATGCTGAAGCATCATTATGCCTGGGCACATCTGGTCCTGGATTGCTGCTGAGTCCTCCCATAGTTCGCAGAGCACGGCTTTGGCTGCCACCCCAGCCCCATCTTTGCTGTTCCCTGCATCCTGCAGTTCAGATGTTCATGTACCTGACATGGAGGATACACTAAGTTCTCCCCAAACACAAACCTCAGGAGAGCCAGGAGAAAGGAGAAGGGTGAATGCATTGATTTCTCATTAGATATGCTCCTATTTTTTTTTTTTTTTAGGGCTGGGCACTTCTGGAATGTGCCCACAAGATGGAAGGGTCTGGTTTCTGAAAGGGTCACCTGTGGGAAGGTTACTGGGCAGAGAACAGTGGTGTTGGGAGTAGGGCAGTGCATGCCAGCAGGTGAACAAAGCATCTGGTGTGATGGAAGGAAACTCAGCCCTGTGGGGGTATTCATAGACTTCCTTCTCCCCTGACTGCCCAGAGCTTCCTATCATCACCTGTTGAGCACCGGGGCAAATCCCTACCCCCACCAATGCAGAATCAGGGCAGGATGAGGGACACTGCCAGCTGTGGGAGGAAGGAGAGGATTAGGGAGAGAGAGAGGAGGTAACCAGGAAGAGAAATTTCAAGGGCTGATTGAAGGATCTGGTGATTAGGGAGAAAGATGAGGGTTAAATACCAAATTCTCATTACTGTGCTTCAGGAGATGAGAGATGAAAAGAACAGGAAGTGGGATTTCCCATAATTTCTGTTGTGACCCCTGACCTCTGGAAGAAGGCCCATTTTAGAGAACCACCAGCAATTGGGTGGAGGGGGGCAGCATGAGTGAATATGTGAATCAGATGACGATGCTCCCTCCCATTTACAGGTATTTCCAAAGCATGTTTTCTAAGATGTACTTAGAATTTAGATTTAACAAATCATTTTTAATGACAAGTGGCAATTCTGATTAAGACAAAAAACTTTTAATAAATAATTAACCCTGAAAATGGAGACTCATTTATTTCCATGGGCATACTAGTTAGAACTCAAAATACATTCTAACACACAGTGTATAGTCAATGGCGGTTTTTCCTCCCTTTTAAAAAACAGCTCTGAACCTGGTAAGATTTATTTGGTCTCTAAACAAAGATTTCTCAGTAGGCACACAGGGACTATTTGGTTCTGAAGTAACAAATACAAGTTTTTGCTTTAGCTATCCTTTAAAGGGCACAGCCCATAAAGCTTGTCAATTCTAATTTGCTGTGAGTGACTTGAGATATAAGGCAAGTGTGGTGAAAGTCCTTTGGGCTTTTAGCAACCTCAGTTCATCTACTCATTCAACTTAGAACACTTATGGCTTGTTATTTGCATTCACTACCAGGACTTCCTCACCAGGAACCTACTTTTCAATTGAAAGTCAAGGCATGAATTGTTGCCATCCGTTAAAAATGGTGTCCAGTTAAGATATTACGACTCATTTATGAAAAATTTGATAGCTCAAAATTGTGCTATCAATTTTCCAGTCATTTTTAAGTGGAAGAAACATATTATTGTAATCACATGAAGAGGAGAAAGAAAAGATCGCAAAGTAGTGGCAGTTTTACATGCACTCCCCTTATTCCAATAAAAGGTATTTTATTGCGAATGTAAAAGTAGCTCAGTAATAAATAAGACAAGGTCAGTGCCCAAAAGAATGCACATAGGGTGATCTGATCATAAATTCCTATCTGGGCATTTCATGGTAGGTAGTGATGTCCGGGCCTATACCTTTCCTAGTAAAAGGTGTATCTTTGCCTTAAGCAAGCCTAGGTACATTGTGAACATATCTAGGTGAACATACCTTTGAAATAAATGCCAGAATATTTCTCTTTTTCAGACCCTCTCAGAGGCATAACCACCCTCAAGGGAGCACATGGGCTTGTTGCCCTTATTCCATTCCTATTTATTGTAAATGCGAAATGTGAACCGTCTTGTAATTCAATCACAGAGATTTTCCCACTTGCTTTCTCTGTCTTTTCAATTGACCACCAGTGGATTTCATGTCATCTTTCTTACCTTCCTCTGATTCCAAAGGCATAAAAGAACTGTGAGATTACCATTTTCGGGAGTATTTTCCTAGTCCTTTGAGGTCCTGCTTCTGGGCATATCCTGAGTTTGGCTCAAATAAACTCTTAAACAATTTTCTATAGGTTTGGATGCTCTTACATCAATAATATAGAGACAATAGACATAGAATATTCATAGTATGTGTGGTTGAAGACCAAGCCAGATTTTACATGTCAATGAACCCTCACCTCCTCTTTGCTGCAATCAAACAAGCTTCCATCTATTTTTAAGGCAAACTCTTTGTTAGAGAGTCAATGAAACTAATTCCATCAACAATTCCAAAACCTATTAGAGTTAAATATTTAAACTACATTGTAAGGGCCAAAAGGGAGTATTGGGAGTTTGATGCAGAAATAAATGCAACCTGACACACTAGTTGCTTTCATTAGTTTCAGCTTTGGTGCTCCCAATCAAATGTAATTAAATTGGTTTGGATACTTAAAGTTATTGTATATCCTATATAATAAAAGCCTAATATGCAAATTGTCCCCTAGGTGGTCATTTGATCGCTCGCTATGATGTACACTGACCACTGGGTGTGGTGTGGAACATGGTGGGCATTGGTGATGTGGTGCTGGCAGCAGGTGGCAGTGGAGGCACTAGCAGCCTGATGGGAACTGGACAATGGGAACTGGACGAGAATGGGACCACAGTGGGATGGTGAAGAAGATGAGTGTGTGGCGCCAGGTCAAGGCAGGTGTGAGTGGGGCCTGATTGCCCTGCTGATGGCTCCACAGATGGTAATCAGTGGCAGTGGCCACTGCCTGGCTCCCAGGTGCTGAGGGAGCCAGATGGGGAGCCCAGCCCGATTAACCACCCCACAGACAGGATGGTGGAGCAGTGGAGGGGGCAGCATCAGGCCAAGGAAGGGTGCCAGGTGGGTTTGTGGAACTGCAAGGCTGGGGGCATGAGCTGGGACTGTGAGGCTCGGGTCATGAGCTGGGGCCTGATCTTAGCAGGCTATCCCGAGGGACCCCAACTGCGCATGATTTCATGCACTGGGCCTCTAGTGTAAGGATAAGAATCTTCAGCAGTACCATATTTTAAATGAAAATACTGAGTAAATCCACTTTAGAAATTTAATTTACTGCATTGGCCTAATTCTAAACAACCAATATCAACAAGAGGATTTGACAAATTGGAAATAAATTTTATATAATTTGGTTGACGAAAGTGTATCATTATTGACTGCGAGTAGTTAATTGGTACCAATGCAATGCAGAAAACCAACTCCAAAAATTGAAATAAGATTAGATTAGTCCTCCTGTTTTCTGGGCTTCACTTTTGAGATCTGCAAACAAAGGTCTGACATAATGGTCTTTGTGTTCAAAGTGGGGCTGCAAAATGAAATTCAGGGTGAAACTAAGCAAAGTCCAGTCTTCAGGTTTGTTGATCCAAATGCCTAAAAGCCATTTCAATATTTGAAAAGCCAGGTATTTTACATATATACTCAACAGCGGTCAACAAGTTCCAAGCTCACCCTGGATCCTAACCTCAAGGTCTCTACATTCCACCCCTCTTACATGCTTCAAATCATGAGAATGGTAACAGAATCAATGAAGCTTAAATGCTGGGGTGGCTACACTGATGCAGTTATTCAATAAGCATTAATAAGTAGCTCACACTGTACTAGACACAGAGGCAAGAACCGGGAAAGAAGTAGGCACGACTCCTGAGCAGGAGGTGGACATTTAAAAACGATCCCCTCACATCACATCTGGTCATAAGAGCCATGAAGGAAAAGCACAGGCTACTCTGAGATGGTTACTAGCCTTGGAGGGTTGGCAGGTGTCAGGGGGGTTTTCCTTGAGGAAGTGACATACTGAGCTGGGAGCAGCCAGGCCTGGTGGGAGGAGAGGGAAAGCGAGGAAGGGCAAAGAGGGTTTAGGAGGCCAGTGCTGTTGAGACAAAGTGATAGACGGGGAGGCCACAGGGAGGTGAACTTGGAGAGATGGGTAGGACTTTATCATAAGAGAACTGGAAGCTGCTGAAGAAGTTTAATCAGGGGACTGACAAGGTTAGATTTTGATTTAAAAGTGTATTCTGAATGCTAGATTGAAGGTGATAAGTCCCAACTGATGTGTATTTTATTTCATATTTTTGATGCTACATATTTTACTAGTGAGCAGAACATGGCTGGCTCTCCATGGAGTGCATGGGCACTGTGAGGTCCCCAGACTTCACATGGGGACTGCTGACAGCCTGTCGTGGGCACCATGCTATGACAGGGCAAGGAGCAACAGCAGACAACACTGAGCTGTGTCTACAGCCTAGGCCGTTCTCACTTCTTCCCTGAGGTGCAGTAATGTTCTTGATGTTGCTGGAGCTACAAAAAGAGAGTCTGGAAATTTATAGTCCGTCCTATTTTCCGACTGAGCTGGCCTTTCTGTCAGGCGCTTGGGACACTTTTCAAAATTGAAGCCAACTGGTAATGACTGCAGAAGCTTTTTCAATTCGTGGAATTACTGTGGGCTCCCAATAAAGTGATTCTTGTAAAGAAATGGGCAGATATTTCAGAAGAAGACCTGGTATTGGTGCTCACACAACATGAATGTCGTGGGCACAAGCATCTTGGTAGCCTTTTGTTCATTTTTCCACTTTGTAATGGAAACTCTGCATTTCAGTTCGGCTCATTTCTCAGGCTCCCTTGCAGGGATATTTGGCCATGTCACTAAGATCTGGAACTATTTCCAAAGGCATGTTCCTAAAATGAAAAAAGCATGTCCTCCCTTGCCCCTGTCCTTTCCAAATGCCTGGAATGTGGACAGACTGAAGGTCAGTGAGGAGATGTAGATGAGGGTGGGACTCCAGAGCACTGAGTGAGAAGGAGCAGAGATCATGGCTGGAGGGGTGATATCAGACTGCCTGAAGATGCCCTTGTCCTAATCCCCATGAATATGCTACTTTATGGCAAAAAGACTCTGCAGGTGTGATTAAGTTAGAGATATTGGGATGGGAGATAGCTGAGAAGTTCTGAGTGGGTCCAATGTAAGTACCAGGGTTCTTCTAAGAGAGATGCAGGAGGGTCTCAAGAAGGTGATGTGGAAGCAGAGGAAGATATTCACAGATGCTGGGCTGCTGGCTCAGACTATGGAGGGGAAGCGGCAGTTTCTAGAAGCTGCAAAAGGCAAGGGAATGGATTTTCTGGAAGCTTCAGAGGGAGCTGTCCACACCAGCATGCTTTAGGGAAGAGTGTTGAATCCCATGGACTTTTGATCTGTAGAACTGTAAGATCATGAATTTGTGTGTTTTTAAGCGACTAAGTTTATCGTAATGTGTTCATGCAGCAACAAGAAACAAATATACAGAGCAATGAATTTCTAACCTTTTAAAAGCTATGCTTACTAGATACAACTGATTAGAAGTGTGTATAATTTGCTTTAATGAAATACCTGTGATAAGGCAGTGCAACAGGTTGTTCATGTGATTTTCCTCTGTTGTCTCCATTTTGGCTAAAGAATAAGGCAGGGAATAATAGATGCCCCGTTGGTTGCTCCACATTCTCTAAGGAAAGTACTGGATCATCCCTCCATAGTTGTGAAGGTGGAGGACAAAAGAGAATTCTCAAGTATTAGCATGTGACCCCCCTCTAGTACCTATAGGCTGAAACTTGTCCAGATGGTGAGAGAATCCTTGGAGGTAGGGGCTAGGCATTCACTCCTCCTGCTCCAGGACCCAGGACACGAACCACTTACTCAGCTTGACTACAGGTTCTCTGGAATTTTGGGGTTTGCAGGGACTGTATCTTGAGTGACGTTAGCAGGGTGATTCATAGACTCGGTGCCGAGGATATACTGACCCTGGAGCTCAGGAAGCTTAAGTTTTACATCCCCTCTGAGGCCTGTACCAAGTTTTATATTCCTAAAGTGTACTCTCCTTAAACAGGACTTTCAAAATGATCTAAGCTGCAGGGGCACACACTCTGATCCACTTTGGTCCATGTGCCATGGAGCAGCAGAGCCTGAGGTGATGGAGAGTTCAGAGCAGTTACCAGGGGAGGCCAGGTCCTGCCAGTGGTCCTCAATAAGGGGGTGTGCCAATGTGCAATCACATCACTGTCCCACGAGAGAAGGAGCTAGAACGTGGGCTTCATCCACAGACACGTGGATCTATGCCAGGCTGCCCAGCACTGGCCAGGCTCTCCTCTCCTCCCCCTTCCCTGCTAGAGCCCGGGGGGTGAGGGGCACTGAGACACAGGAAAGAAAAGCTTGTGAGAGGGGGAAGAGATGGAGATGGAAAGAGAAGAAACTGACCAGGCTCTTCCTGCCAAGTGAGTTAGACTCTCATAGACATAACATCATCCGTTTATTGAGAAAGGAGGGCTAAGTTGGAGTGAAGTAACAAGAATGATGATGAACTGACATTAAACTGAGGGAACTTCCTAGTTTCTGATCCAGCCCCTTTCCCCTCCTCTCGTCTCAGGTATTTTTGCAGGTTTTTATTTAAAATGTTCTGCGTAAAGCATCGTGATGAGTGAGGCACATAGGAAAGGTTTAATTTGGGCTCAGCTAGGCAGGATGCTGGTGACTTGGGGATCCATCCCGCCGACAGCTATAACTTAGTCACTTCTTGTTTAGCAGCTGCCATGTGCATCGATTTCCACTTCTGCACAATTGATTTTTGCTTCTGTTCCCATTTGTGCCTGTTTTGGACAGATATCATATGATGAGTGTCTGAGAATTGTCTCAGAGAGGTCAGGGGACCTCATGAAGGAAGCCCTTATTTGTCAATACAAACATCCACGAGCAAATGCCTGGAATTGTGGAGGAGACAGTATCATAGCTGAGTTAACTTCCGCCTTTTCCTTTTCTCCCCCAACCTTACGTCAAATGATTTAGAAAAGAAAGAATCCAAGAAGCTGGAATTGTTAAGTCTTGAGGACACTAGATTTATTTTAGAATCTGGCTAAACGTCCTTCTGTCCTTCTAGTCACTTCTTTGTGAAGAATTTTCTGGCATAGTAATAAGGTTAATACATTCCTGAGAAGTAATTTCCTCGATACAATGACAGTTCTACATTCAATAGTTTCATTTATTTCTGTAGAGGATTTACTTCTTTTCTATCATCATCTTAGATACTGCAAAGTAAAAAAAATTCTATTAATTTTCAAAATGGTAACATGTTAATGCAAGTATTAAAAGTATTTCTCACTCTTCTTACTGTAAGACTTAAAGATGAAAATTTAAAATGTTGACTGTGTTGTGCTTTCTTTTCTTGACAGTATTTCAAACTACCTTTCCAGCTCTCACTGGAGTCCTGTATTGATTACTGAACATCCAGCAGATGAGGGTAATGAAGGGCTGGCAAGCGTGAGCCCAGGACTTCAGTTTTCAGGACTATGGGCTTATCATCGGTCAGCAGCCAGTATCCTGGAAGCAGTGAAGGAAAAGGCGAGAGTTGTGTTCACTCTCATCCATGATGGCTTGGACATCTGAGGAAGTCTGCGGGCATCCCTCTCCTGTCCATGATTACTTATTGATTTCTGGTTTTGTGAGTGCAGTGGTGGCCAGAGTCAATGCAACAAATACGACAGCAGTAAGAAGAGAGCCCATGAGAGGCAAGTGAGAAGGGCACGCCTCCTCCCCTATCCTAGCTGATTATTCACTGGTGGAATGGTACGTGCAACCTGGAGTCTATTTCCCGACAACAAAAAGAAGGACGTTTAAAGATTAGTTTTATGTTTTGTTTCTCACATCCACATGGCAAGAGTGAATGCAATATCTCTACCTAGAGGAACATGACCTAATTCTGTTCCAAGCGCAGGTGGTCTGGCATTCTGTAAGACACCAGCTCATTGTTGCAAGATACTGATATTTCACAGAGCGGGTGGGAGGGTGGGTGCACTACTGGAATTCAACTGAAAGAACCCTGGTCATGAATATTGGGGTGAGAGGATGAGTCTGGCTGCCCATCAACAAGAGTTTGGCTCTGACATTTGCTCCATCTTTGATTTGATCCCTGTATTTATGAACTAAGGATTTTAATTATTCAGGGAGATGCTGAATAGATGATGTTCTCTCTGAAGCCCTTTGAAATACTTAGAGCAACTTAGAGCAAAATAATAAACCTCAGTACCAGAAGGTAAACACTGGAAAATCATATCTTCCTACTTGACAATAGGGACTGCCCTGTCCATTTCACTTATTTATTTCACTCCACAGGGTCTGCTTTAAGGGCTCGGGTATTTACTTGGCAAGCAGCCTACAGAGAAGCAAGGGAATGGGAGGACAGAGATGGATTACCCTCAGTTCTCAGGGCCTTCTTTCAGCGCCCAATGCACAGAGACATTTTCATCATGCTGTCCTAGGCTTCCTGCTCCTCTTCTACTCCCTGTGGGGATGTGCTAGTGCCTAAGAGGACAGAGCAGGTTCAGGGGATGTGGAGTTCTGTGATTTCCTGTAGATCAATTACCCCGAGAATTGCTATAGATCAACTGCCATGATCACAGGGCATCACACAGAATGGGCTGGGATGGCTCCAGGGTGCTTTTCTAGGAAACCTTAAAGGTAGCCTGGAGTTTTTCAGGGGCATTGCTGGGCAGGTGGAAGCTGGGGAATCATGAGGAGCTGGTGCGTTTACTCCAGGTATCTAGAAATGAGTCGCACACAAGACAAATGTCATGGGAACTGAAAGGGAGTCTCCGGCTGGCACCATGGCCTGGGGGCCCAGCACAACCAGGCAAGAATACTACTGGCACAAGAAACAGTCAGGCATGCTGGTGGTCATCCTTTAATAAGAAGATATTGTGCCCCAGCTTGAGGGGAAACAGGAAGATCTTGTTTGCATTATTAATGACTAAACATTAACACAGTACTATGTAACTGTAACTGAAGAAAAATTTTGATCCAAAGCCTAAAACTATGTGTTCAATCTTGGTTGCTTCTGAGTGCAATTGATAAACAAGCTAACATTTTAAGTGACTGCTATGTAAACAGCACTTGGGAGCAAAATAGGCCACATACATTTTAAAACCAAGGCCTGCTACTGAGTTTGTGTTCAGGAAGCTCCACTGAATTGGTCTGGGACTTAATGCATCACGAAGACCAATAAAACAGTGGTCTGGACTGGCTGGGAATTGGATGAACTTCAATTTTCTTTGTCATTAAGCTGTGGGTTACATCAGAAGCTTCACAGACACTGGTGGCCAAGAGTGGAATTTAGGTCTTTGGGAAGCAGAAATCAAGCCATTTAAGTAAACTGAGCACTGCAATTCTTAAAAAGTTAAACCATCTACTTTATTTTAACCAAAGATAGAGAGATGATTTATTTCACTTATTTCTTTACTTCATTCTTATTTTCTAGCTCAGAGTAATGCAGCCTCTTTCAAGTGGCATTTGTATATTTTATGACACACATTTATGGTGTCCCTTAATTCAGAGTTCTGTTCATTAGGGATTGATATTAATTGGACTCCAGTTGGAGGCAAGTTTCCCTGCAATTTCTCTGACAAAATGACTTTTAATATAAGTTCCTAATGGAAATCCTCCCACAATTAATATTTGAACCAAGGAAGAAAGTGGTTTTCTATAAAAGTAAAAAATAAATCTTATCTAGATATTAAATATTATAGCACCTAATGCTGTAACACTTTAAGCAGTAGACCCAAGCTATTTGTGCATCTTAAAAGTCATTCTTTAAAAGTTTGAATTAAAAAAATTTTATTCATTCAAATTGATTTGCCCTACAATTATTTCACATTAGTAAGAAATGACCTTCATTCAGATTTGAGAAAGAGATTAGAGAGATGTTTCTCAGGGAAGGTGATCTAAAAAACTTGAGGGACATGAGGAAAATTTAGATGGGCAAGAAGTATAGAGGATGGAGCATAAGCTTGTGGAAAGGTAGAGGGGAAGGGGTGATGGGTGAGCTGGGAACACAAGAGTTAGGTACCTCTGGTGGCCAAGGGCAGTTGGAGAGCAGGCATGAACTAGGGAGCTAAGCTGAGGCTGTTTCTTCAAGGTCTCATGGACTAACATGCACTAGGATGTCTGGACTCTGCCCTGAGGGCAATGGGAGTCACTGAAAGATTTTGCTCCGAGGACCAACTTAATCAAATTTGATTTTTAGAAAGTTCACCCTTATCACCCTCTGGATGGAGGAGAATGGACTGGACAGAAGGAATCATGAAGGTAGGGCTGAGTGAGGAGTCTGGGACAATAATCTGGCAGCTATCTGTTGCCATGATTGTAGAAAGAAGTGAATGAAGAGTATTATGCTAAGCGAAATAAGCCAGTCAGAGGCAAATATCATGTGATCTCACTCATTTGTGGACTATAATGAACAACATAAACTGATGAACAGAAATAGAAGCATCACACAGACTGTCCAACCTATGAGGGAAAGCAGGGAGTGAGGGGTTAAGAGATAAACCAAAGAATGTGTATGCATGCATATGAGCATAATTAACAAACACAGAAATTAGGGGGGTGAGGGCATATGCTGGAAAGTAGGGGCAGCCAGGGAGAGGTGAATGGAGGGGAAAAGGAGACTTATGTAATACTTTAAACAATAAAGAATTAAAAAAAAGAAGTGAATGGAGGTGGAAGTCTGGGCTTCCTGGTGGTTGGACTCAGACATGTGAAGAAGAAAAGCCAGATGGCTCCCGGGCAGTGGCCTGGGTGATGGGTGGAGGGCCGTGCTAATCAGTGATCAGAGGTGCAGGGAGAGGGGTGAAGTCTTAGAGAAGTAGATCTGTTCGAGATTTGTTAGAGGTGCTGTGGGCATCTGGGTAGGTTATTGAGTATGGGGTTAGATGTAGGAAGAGAGACTGGGCTGGAGAAACATTCAAGAGACCACTACGTGTGGATGGTGACTGAACCCAGGCAGCATTAGGGACACCCAGGAAGAGGCCTTGCGTGAGGTGAGAAAGATCTAAACACAGAACCCTGGGGACATCGACATTTATGGAATGAACAGGAAGAGGAGCCCTTTAAGGACGGAGAAGCAGCACCCAGAGAGCCTGAAGAAGCTCAGGGATGGCGATGTCGTGGGGATCAGGAGAAGACGATTGTTGTGGGTCATGCTATCTTGCCACAACACTTTCAACCTAGAAATGAACAGGATCATAGCATGGCCTTTTCTTGGTAAAATATGGCATGCATGCTATTTATTGAGCCAGGAAATCATACCTTCATATCCCAACCCCAGATTTCTCCATGGTCCTCAAGCCAGCCTTAGTCTTCAACACACTTGACCTGCCATATTGTCCACAAATTCATCACTAAAATGGAATAAAATCACTAACCACTTCTAAAACCCTGGTAGCTCTCACTGTCATTAATGGTCTTCCTATGAAACCTAATTTGTTTTAACTAAACCCCACTGTGCAAGACTCTTTCTTCTGGGACTGTTTACAATGCAAATAATGTAGGCAGGCATAGCTGCCAAGGAGAATGACTGTGGGAGAGGACAGGGGGTTAGGCATCTAGAGGCTGGGAGGAGATAGGGAGAGGGAACAAAGAGGAAAGCAATCTGTGAAAATGTAGGCTAAAGTGAATGGTGACAATGATGGTGATGACAAAACGAAATCCTGGACCCACATGTTCAGCTGCCTGTGGACAGGATAGCAAGGAGCATCTGCCAGCCAAGCAGCATGGAGAAATGTTTTAGGATTAACAACAGTGATCTTGTTGGTATATGCCTCTCCAGTTTATGGAGCTCTCTGCTGACTGCTGTCACATTGGGGACAATCAGCAATCCTGGGAAGCCACTGTTACGCTGCTCACTCCATGGATGAGAAACCCAAGCGACTGCGATTAGACTGAAAAAGAGATGCCGCAATCTCCATGAAAGGATGTGAAGGGTCTATGATGCAAGTGTTCAGGAAAGTTCAACTCTGGTGCACAAAACCCTACGGCCCTGAGGTCATGTCCAGCATTCTGGAGAGAACATTGTGCCAGGTAGAAGAACTTCCACAGACCATTTAAAGGGGGTACTTGGTCTTTTGGAGACTGGTAGGAAGGCGTGCTCACAGGATTGGATAACTGGAGGGAGGACAAGCCCAGTGTGCTGATTGAGAGGCCTGGTGAATCAGAGGGTTCCTTGTTGCCCCTCAGCCAAAGTCAATTCTATGCTGATGAACAAGGGGACTCAGGAAAACTTGCCCAGCATCACCCTACGGGTAGGTGGTAGGCGGTGCCTTTAACCTTTGGCCATTTGATTCTAAGTGCTGTGCTCTTTGTACTTCACCAAACAGTGTAATGAGCTTCTCAGACACTATTCGCTCCCTAACTTTGTTAGTAGTGGGAGTCTCAGCCTCAAGGAAGGATCATCTCATCTCTTTCTTCTGCTTCAAATAAACTTGGAGGGTCTCACCCCCACGCGGCTCAGGGGTTGAGCATTGACCTATGAACTAGGAAGTTATGGTTCGATTCTCAGTCAGGGCACAAGTCTGGCTTGCAAAGTTGATCTCTAGTGTGAGCCATGCAGAAGACAGCCAATCAATGGTTCTTTCTTATCATTGGTGTTTCTATATCCCTCTCCATCTCCCTTCCTCTCTGAAATCAATAAAAATATATTAAAAAAAAACCTTGGCAGAACAGATTCATTTTGGGAGCTACATTGCAGAAGGGGTGCTGCTGAACTTGCATGCATGTGGAAAAAAGGGAACACAATGGTGAAGGCCATGGCAATGCCCATGTATCAGAGCTGAGCTTGGTTGGCCTGGGAAGGGCTGGCCTCATGGGGACAGGATGAATATGTTAAAGAGGGTAAGGCTTTCATAGGGAAGAAAAATTTGGCGTTGAAGGGCAGAAGCATCAGATAAAGAATTTTGCTTAATGCAAGTAAGAAGCTCCGAGTAAGCACAGCCATTCTGAAGTGGAATAATATGCCTCATTAGGTAGTAATTACAATTGATATTAAAGGTATTTGAACAAAATGAAATGATGTCTGGAGCCACCACTGCCTTTTTTCCCTCTGGTAATTTAACTACCTTCCTCCTGCCACAAAGGCCTCACTGCCTGCCACCTTGTCCACACCCGCTCCCAGCAGTCTGACTGAGTTCTTGGTCCTGGGATGCAAGCAGGAGTCTGACAACTTTTATATCACTTGCTTAAAAGGATATTCCTTGCCCTCTCTTCCCCTCTCCCTTCCTATGGAGTGCGGTGAGAGGGGGAAGAGCTAGGGAGCTTTGTCCACACAGGCAAGGGCAGCAAAGCAACAGGACAATCCCAGTATCACACACTGGTCCCAGGCCACCTGCCTAACCAGATATCATGAGAGGGAAAGAGATACCTGTGCAGCTCGGGCTTCTGGATTTTTGAGTCCCTCTAATAGAATGCTGTGTTCAGATTAGTATAACTAATTTTTGGAGGTGTACAGATTATGAAGGTATTACATCAGGAATTGTAAGCAATGATTTATATAATTTTATAATTCTATGTTCATCTCCCCAATAAAAAAAGATTTATCTGCTTTCTTCCAAAACCAGCTGTCCCAACAGTCCTCAACACAGTCAAACACAGGTACTTCATTAGGTCAGGGGCCTAGTTTTTTAAGGTACTAAGGTTCAAAAAAGTCAAGAACTTTTGATCTCCTCATTCTCTTTTATCTCTCTCTCAGGCCTGTTCCTAAGGCTCATCTTCTTTTCCTTTAGAATACATCTTCTGCAATGACACAGATGATGAGGAAATTTTAAAGTTTTATTTGTAGTTATCTAAATGTGGGCATTAGCTTATTTATTTTGTTTATTTTTAAAGCAATGTATGATTTTATCATACAGCATATGATAAGATTCTCCTGTACTTATTTTTCCTTTGGGGAGAACTCGAAGTCCAGGCCTCCCTGAAGGTGAAGGTCTGGGTAACACAAATTTGTTTTCACTCTAAGGAATTGAACATAATTTTGTATTGGTCAACACACTCAGCCCGAAGAATACTTTGATGTGTTAAATACATCTCTAAGTAAAATACTAGTAAAGGAGTTGAGCTCATAAAATGAGATGCCAGCCTCCTTGCCTGGGTTCTAGGAAGAAATAAGTCAGTGATAGATTGGCCTTTAATTCTGTTCCATAGATCTGCCATTTTCTTTTCAATTTTCATGTCTTCACTCACCTTTTCCTCTTATTCATAATGCCCTCACCTCTTTTCTCCAACTTATGCACACTTCATGAGTGTTTTAAGATTTTGCTTGACGATTTTCCTACTCTCAATTCATCTCTTAATGTCTATGGTGCATAATTCCAAACTGAATAAAGTTGCCAGTAATTGTTCCATATTTCATTTTTACCCAGGGTAGCTATGCTCCAGTTCTCGTGTTTTCTCTGGAACTTTGCCTGTTCTAAGCCTTTATTAGGTGTTTAGTAAATAGATCTGATGCACAGATACTGTAAGTAAAAGATATGGATCATTTTTTTTCAATGATATAAAAATTGTCAAAGAAGAACAAGATAGAGGTTTATGCCCCCACTGAATAAAAATAACTCCCAAGCATAAATGAATTCGGTTTTCTCCCCAAATGGGAATTTCCCAAAGAAATGCTTTTGTAAATGTTGAGCTTTGCTATCAGCAGCACTTAAAATACTGAGCACAGAGGTCCTTACTTCCTTTCACATCTGCGTAACTTGACAATTATTAACGTCAGCTCCTTCTCCATCCTTTCTCATCATGGGTCAATTACAAACATCACCGACAGTTTCTCCAGCTCATGCTTCTCGAATCTCCTTGCATGAAACACATTTTAAACCATCTTCCACTTTTAAGTTTTAGCTCTATTAAATTTCTGTCAACACATTTCTTTTTTTTAAACATGAAAACAGAAAAACAATGACACTTTTGAACTCTACCACTGATGTACAAAAAAAGAAAAGTAGGATTAAAAACTCATGCTACTCAAGAACAAGTAACTTGTTGAGTCTCTCAAAGTAGTTTCCCTCCAATGAACATACGAGAAGGATTATTTCAGCAAAGGATGGGAGGTAGAGTGGATTTTATTTGAGGCACTAATATTTCTCGGAGCTTCTGGAACCACTGATTCAGAATGACCGGCTCCTTTCTAACTTAGGGCGAGTCCTTCTTATCCTACTGCCTGTTTAGCTGAAGGATCCTGTCCTGTGAGAGAATTCACTGGGCTGCTGGAGAGACTTGAGAAGGCAGATACCAGAGATGCTGGGATATGAGCTTCAGGCAAACCAAAATGGAGCCCACATGTGAGATCAAGGGCTTATCCTCATATGGTGACTAGGTAGGAGAGGATATAATTAATCTAGAATGCTCCTTTCACACTGCATTTTGTAATCTCTGTTTCAGCTTATTCTCAGGGGATAGGAAAATCTTAAAAGGGAAATGCATAGGGTAAACTTCATGAATTTAAAGTGCAAAGTATGAACACTCCAGGGAAATAGGCAGGCCTTGGGGAAATCTATGTAAGTAGGGCCAGTTATTAAGTATTATATTTTCCCATTGGCTTAAAAAAGGACAAATTTTCCCTCTGGCAAGGTGGGTTTTGCTTCCTCTGATGTGGGCTTCTTGCTGCTGAACATCACCCCCAGCCCAGAACTGGTAGGTTGGGGAGGAAGGCCAAGACATGGGGGCTCCCTCTCCTGCTCCTCTGCCATGCAGGCCGCCAGGGGTTGCAAGGAGGCATGGGGCAGCTGTTGATGGACCCCCATGCCTCTCCTCCAGGCCTGGTTATGCTTTCTGAGTCCCCACAGAAATCACTGATGTGTTTCCTCCCCTATTTGTTAACTCAAATCTATTGCAATCACCAATAACTTAAACTACCCATGTTTGCTGGTCTGGTAACAACAAAACAACAACTTCTGGGAAACCTTGTTAAAGAATTCTCTCCTCCTAAGCAAAAAAGAGAAGCTATGCATGCCATTTTAGTAGCATTTGGAAATGAGGTGTAGAATCTAAGTTGCTAGATGCAATATTTTTCTCTTCAGGTTTTATTTGTAAACCATTTTGGGGATGAAGATTTCTTTGAAATGTATTTAAAAAAATCATGCCTGCCTTGAGAGAGGGCACTGAACACTCAGCTTCTTCCTCATGCTCCCTGGCTGACAGGCAGCAGGAACCTGGTGAGGGCTGGGCTGAGAACATGGGTCAGACTATTGGGCCTTCCTCCCAGTGTTCTCTGAATTACTTTTTCTATTTCTTTCTGTCTCATCTCCACAATTACTTGTTGATGCTTGCTGGTTCTTTTTTTTAAATTTTCTTTTACAAAAATCCTTAGTTCATTAATTTTTATTTTATTACTTTTTAAAATATATTTTATTGATTTTTTACAGAGAGGAAGGGAGAGGGATAGAGAGTTAGAAACATCAATGAGAGAGAAACATCGATCAACTGCCTCCTGCACACCCCCTACTGGGGATGTGCCTTCAGTAAAGATACATGCCCTTGACCAGAATCAAACCTGGGACCCTTCAGTTCATAGGCCAACACTCTTTTCACTGAGCCAAACTGGTTTTGGCAGTTCATTAGTTTTTAGTTGACCATAAAATATGGAAGCTGGGGAAAAAAGCTTGCTTCCTGTCAGAAGACCTAGGCTAAGGCCCTATGAGTGCAGATTTGTCCAATCCAGAAAGTTCCTCAGTCTTGGTGTATGTCCAGGGGACACTTGGTGACTCGGTTCTTCTGCTTTGTCATCAATTTTTCCCTCTCAGTTGCTTCCATTACTCAGACAAATAGTTTCCTCATCTACGATGCATTGGGTTAGAACCAGGTATAGTGTCCTTTGGCTGAGAACCTGTGTATGGCTCATGAGGGGAGATGGTAAAGCAAATCTTACCTTTTTGTAGAGACTCCTCAGGTCTCGGTACTGCCACATGCTGTTGAGGACCTGAGATGCGGCCTTGACCACTTTTGGAGAGTGTCTGGTAAGAAAAGACAGGACATGCAAGAAGGTGAGTGGACACACAATTGACAGGCCGTGGCAAGAACAGACATCCTCCTGGCCTTCTGGCTGTTCCTCTCAGCCTGGGGAGCACAATGGATAGTTTACCAGTCTCCAGCCTCATTCTCATCAACACACCCCTGAGGGCGGGAGACAGGAGCGCATCACAGTTTGCCAAAGAATGTTCAAAATGCACGCAGAAGAGTCAGAAGGCACAAGTTTAGCATCTGACTGTGCAACAGAACAGAAGAGAAAAACTATTAGGAAGGGCCAGATTCGGGGATTTTAACAGCACGTTGTGCAGCGAGATGAACATGATATTCATCTTCTCAGCGGAAAAGTGAGAGCATAGCCAGTGTTGGCTCTCCATGCCTGCTTGGCTGCAGGGACTTGCTCTTCACCTGCTGCTGATGGCAAGAGCAAAAGATGGGCACTGCTGTAGACAGTGGGTGCATGCTGCCATGTGCACTCTCACAGTAACACAGAGGAAGAGAAAGCATATAAGACAACCCTTCATATGATTAATGTTCCATCTTTTGGGCCACAGTGAGACAGTAAGGTCACTTCAGACCTTTGGATTAGTGATTCTTACCATTTTTTTTTAAGTCATGGCTTTGAAAACCCTGTAAAACTACAACTAAATATTTTGCCTTTTGGTTCAGTGCTACTTTGCATCTCAAAACAGACAGATCAATACGTCCATGTGGGTGTAATTCTATCAGCTTCTTGGAAGTCACTTAGACTAGTGGTGAGGGAAGACTGTTAGCTACCTATGGATTCTTTGTTCTAACAGGCTGGTTCTATCACCAGCTGCCCAAGTCTAGTGGCTGCCATTGACCTCATGCCCATATCAGGGGCTGGCATACTTTTTTCTATAAAGGATCAGATAATGAATGTTCTCTGCTTTGGGAGTCATACGGTCTCAGTTGCAGCTACTCAATTCTGCCATTGTAGCATGAGAGGAGTCATAAATAATACATAAAGGATGATGTGGCTGTGTCAATCAAGTGTAATTTACAAAAGCAGATGGTGGGTGAGATCTGGCCCAGGAGCCATAGTTTGTCCATCTTGACCTATCTCAATGGTGACTCCTGGAGTTGCACAGATTTGAACCAATGCAAAGCCCACCCCCAAAGCTGATCCCCCAGGCTTTGGATACCCTGAGAGAGAGAGAGTATCTAAATCGAGACCACAAATACCTTCAAAATAGAAAGCGAGCAGATGGTTAAATGGGACCAGGTTGAGTTTGGATTTGAGAGCCAGAGTAAAATGGATGTGGCGAGAACAACCATTTTGTAAAGAAATTATGGGATGTTAATACATGGTAATTAAAAGTATGCTATATTTCTTGAATCTTCACATTAGCAATTTAGACCAATTAAGTTTAACGTTTCTTCACCTGTTTATTTACTGGTAATAGTAACAATCACTCTTACTATTATTATTACTGAGATGGAATCCAGAATTGGCTGTTGGAAAATTTATTAATTATATCATGTACTTTTAAAAGAAAAAATATAGGGTTATTATAAATTCAAAATTATGTTCCTCTATGAGAGATGAATTATGTAGTATAGTTAAGTAACATATATTTTTATTTTACTAAAATGAATGATTGCTAAATGAGTCCATAATTTATACCTGTACCATGCTCTAAAAGTAATATTAAAGTCCTTTGACTTAAAAACAGAGAATTTTAGATCTTTGCATGGATATAGATACAGGTATATTTTAATCTCATACAATCAATGCTGAACAAAGATAAAATCTTCTGTTCTGCAGTGTTTTATCACTGTTAGATATTTATCTATGGCAATAATCAAACAACTCTAGAGAAACATTAATATTCAGGTAGTGATAATGTAGTTGCAACATGTATATTAATTATGCAAAAATTCCTCTGACATAGACTAAATTTTTGTTTCTATTTCTTGCTTAGTTACAAAATAAAGACCGTGCATGTGTAATGATAGCAGGTTTTAACCTTTCAATTAAAATGCCAATATAGCTCAGTGTTATAATAACATGCAACGGTTAAAGAATCATTGCTTTCTTTAAGGCCTTTAACATAAATCCATCCACTAGAGTGGTGCCATAGCAACTTCTACTTGAAAAACTATACCTATTGATTGAAGGACTTGAACAATTGAGTGTTTTAAATGTGACAAGTGATTTTAACCTTAGCTACAATACACACTTCCTTACTGACAAGTAGCAGTTGAGTTTGTTAATGGCTTTTCTGTCTTATGACAAAATACAATGGCACATTCAACACTATTCCCTATATAACTGTTAAAATTAGAAAAAACACACAAATGTACTTTTAAAACAGCTGGATGTGACAGGATGTCCATAATGGGTGTTTAATATGATGTGAACAGAATAAGTTATTGAGAACGCAAAATGGCATGTATACAGCTCCTGTAAGAGTCATTAACAGTTACACAATGTCTGATCTTCACAAAAGGTGTCAAATTAGGGCAGCTGAATATTTCAGTTGGTTCAGTTGATAGTGGGTGTTCGAAACAGCCATTTTAGCAGCAGAAACCCAGACCACCACTCCCAGGGTTGTGTTCACAAGCTATGGTGTGTTGTGCAACTCAAACAGATTGTGATTGGCACCCTGACAATGTGACTCATTGATATCATCCATGTTTAAGTCTGTGGATATCTATGTATATAGAAGCCTATGACAATGGTTGGCAAACCGCGGCTTACGAGCCACATGTAGCTCTTTGACTCCTTGAGTGTGGCTCTTCCACAAAATACCACAGCCTGGGCAAGTCTATTTTGAAGACGTGGCATTAGAAGAAGTTTAAGTTTTAAAAATTTGGCTCTCAAAAAACATTTCAATCATTGTACTGTTGACTAATGAGTTTGCTGACCATTGGCCTAAGTGACCATTCAACCAGTAGCTATGACGCACACAGACCTCCAAGGGGCAGATACTCAACACACAGGCATGGAAACATGGAACAGACTGATGAATCTTAGAGGGAAGCAAGGAGAAGGGAGGGTGGGAAGAGATTAACCAATGATCTTATATGCATTCTAGAGGCCCTTGACCCATGGGGTCCCTCATACACCAGTGGAGTCCCTTGGCCTGGCCTGTAGGGATCAGGCTGAAACCAGCAGTTTGACATCTCCTGAGGGGTTCTGGACTGCAAGAGGGCACAGGTCAGGCCAAGAGACCCCACCGGTGCACAAATCTGTGCACCAGGCCTCTAGTTTAAAAATAAAATTTACTGATACGTAACATGGAGAACCATAGGTGGGTCCACTTTTTCATTTGTGTTTTTTCACATTACATTTAAAAATCAGGTTTGAATTAAATTATTTCCATCAATACTTTTTAAAGGACAATGTAAGGCGGACAGATTTGCAAGCATTTTATTAATTAACTAGAGTAAATTGATAGTCCCCCTTTTTCCAATTACAAAATCATCTTCAATTTCCAAACTTTTATTTTCAATAAAAGTTATATTTTATTAAAGCCTGTCTAGAAGGCCACGGCTATGTCTCTGACTACTGTCGCAACAGAGCTGAATGATGAATGGTGAGTTTAGTGCTAATATTCAGAGCAATGCTTCTGGATTCATTTTAAGAGCCGAGAGAGGTAATAACCAAATAAATGTGAGAGAAGAGAATATCTGCAGCTATAAAAACCTGTCTTGAACCCCAAATTAGCCACTACCCTGTTTTCCCCAAAATAAGACAGTGTCTTATATTAATTTTTGCTCCCAAAGGTGCGCTAGATTTTATTTTCAGAGGGATGCCTTATATTACAGCGAGTAGGTCTTATTTTCGGGGGATGTCTTACTTTTGGGGAAACAGGGTATATAAAAAGGAGATAGATTACATGAAAGAATGGATGAAACTGACTATAACTTGGAAGATGCTTGACTCAACTCTGTAACACTTCTTATTAAACATGTAAATTCAAACTATTAACATTGTGGGAAAAAAGATAAAGGAACAGTGAGATGCAACAAGTGATTATTCCATAAAATAAATTTCATTCAAATAAAGAACATTACTGAAATAATCTATCATGAAAGAAACTTCCCAATACCACAGTAGTCAACCAAGTCATGAGTTATTAATCAAATTAAAATTACCAGTGAGACTAGCTTTCACTCTGGGGTGGGAAGACTGGAAACCATTTTCTGTTTTTGTTCTCTTGATTATCAGAGACAAATGCTTTGCAGTGACATTCAATAGTATTGCCCATAACCAGGGACTGTCGAGCCCACTTAGAACCCATTCTACCAAAACCATCTGACTTACTTATCTCCTTTGCTTTTGGAGATGCCAACCAACTTCTCAATGCCACCTGCATCCCGTAAGGCCTTGGCATTCTCCATGTTCTTGGTGATCACTTCATGTAGGGTGCAGCAGACGGCTGTCACCGTGTCATCCGACATGGCCTTGCTTGCTGCATTGTTGCTGTTGTTCCCGCCTGGAAGCCTGTGGACCAGGTCTCGCATGGCATATTTACCTTTGGGAAAAAATAAAGGGAAGAGTTGAAATGAGGAAGAAGACAGAGGGAGAGGTGGGCACAGGGGAGAAAAAGAAACACAAGAGACAAAATTAGTGCAATCATGTCTTTCCCGTTACTGAATGAGTCTCCACTGGTAACTGCGAACACACAAAGAAAACACAGTATTTCCTCATGGTGAATGCATGGTCTTGGGTTCTAGACAGATAAGGGATTGAAGCTTTGGGCAGGTTATTTCATAGCCTCTAAACCTCAGCTTTTCACATCTGTAAAGCAAGAACAATAATGGGATAGATCTCACAAGACTGGTGTTAAGATTAAGTTAGTAAATAGTTAGTTAGCATTTAACAGGCAAGGGTTACTGAGGACCTAGGCATGGATAGATGTTAACCATCAGTTGTTTCCTACTTAGCATTCTCAGAAGTCAAGAAAACATACAGTAATTCTAATGTAACTGCAAAAATGCTTTCATGGAGCTCTGTTGGGACCTGTATTATTTGATAAGAGTCACAACGCAAATATGTGAAAAACATGATTGATATATTACTTCTGTGTTCTGGCCTCTGTGAAGCAAAGAGAAATATATAAGGTAAAGAAGAGAAGCTTTACAAATAATATGTAACTAGGTGTCTTTTGAACCAGAGTAACAGGATAATTAGCTCGTCTCAATGATAGGATTTCATGGTATGGTTCTACCATATAAGATTCCTTAATTTGACACGTTTTTCTTCATGTGAAAATAAAATCCAACTTTGTATTCTTAATTTGTTTTATCATTATTAATTTTGCTACTCCCAATGATAAAGGTACTTATAATGACATCTTTATGGAGTAACTTCTAGTTTACAAAGCACTTTAGGCAGAACCAATAACCCTGCCAACAATTAATTCATCCCACCTGCAGCTTCCAATTCTGTCCCATTAATTTACTTCTGGAACTAAGTAAACGAGTGCCTGTAACAAAGTTGGCTGTTCTTGAATTTTTCATTTAGAATTGGCACATGTCCAAAGTTAAATCCCTTCCTTATCTCCCATCCCTTATTAAACATGTTTAGCTAACGGCTAAAAACTGTTTGAAATATTTTCCCTCCATACACACCTGTAAGGGATAGCCTCTTTTAGCTGTCTAATTCTCTTGTGCTTAGTGCCTGGGGGGTAGGAAAAGGAATCTCTTGGAAGGAAGCAACGATATCTTAATTCCAGGCAGTAAAAATAAAAAAAAGGCCATTGTAATTTTGATATCTTCTCTTGTCCTATCTATGTATAGGTGACTTATATTAACTTGTATAAAAAATGCTGATGTCGAAATTACTGAAATAGGAAAATGTCTTCATTCATTTTATGATAGCTGAGAAATGTGTGACAAAATGGTTTGCCTGAAAGCCCCTAAATGTAGCACATTTACTTTCTTTTTTAAAATATGTTTTTGCTGTTGTTTTATTTTGAGAGAGAGAAGACAGGAGAGATAGGAACATTGATGAGAAAGAGACATCTATTGGCTGCCTCATGCACACACCCTCCTGGGAATCAAGCCTACAACCTGGGCATGTGCCCTGACCTGGAATCGAACCCATGACCTCTGAACCAGTTTCGGGCAGCATGTTTATTTTCTAATGACAGCGCTTAAAATAGTTTGGAGACGATCTTTGGCACCTGGGCACTCCTCTGAGCAACTTGCTTTATCTATTTATCATTAAGTCATATTCAACTCTGGCTAACAGTTTACCATGTTGAGCTCAGCATGCTGATGATTCTATCAGTTCATTAACCCCCACAACCCACAAGCCTTTGTAAGAAAAACCTGAATTCCATAGTAGCTACGAGATGAATGCATTCTTTTTTTCTTTATAAGGGAAGAAATGGCGGAATGAATCAGAAAACCATTCCAATTATTGTGCATACAGGGCATTCATACTCCTGATGGCCTATGGCAGACTGGTTTTTGTGACCTTGGACATTGTCAAGGTTGAAAACAAAAATAAGGAGAGGGCAAGGATTTGGCTGCAGCATTTTAACATTTTTCGTTGTTAATGTCATTTTTTTAAGTGACAGCAGCTAAAAGTGAAGATGTGGCTTTCTAACCTGTGAGCCCTTAATGAGCTACAAGGTGCCCCTGCAGGTTCAGGTGGCAGGGGCAGTCACCTCCCCCAGAACAGCCCTTGTGCTGAGTAAACACTATCATTTCCCATGTGCTCCGCAGCCTGGAAAACACCAGGAGCCACTGCCTGTAAAACCCCCACAAGCTGTCGAGGAAGCCCACTGGACGTTTTTTTTTCCCATTATTTCCAATCTTGTTCACTGACATTTTACTAGGCCAGTGGTCGGCAAACTGAGGCTCGTGAGCCACATACAGCTCTTTGCTCTTTGGCCCCTTGAGTGTGGCTCTTCCACAAAATACCATGGCCTGGGCGAGTCTATTTTGAAGAAGTGGCTTTAGAAGAAGTTTAAGTTTAAAAAAATTTGGCTCTCAAAAGAAATTTCGATAGTTGTACTGTTGATATTTGGCTCTGTTGACGAATGAGTTTGCTGACCACTGTACTAGGCAATTGGAGATTTTTTATTAGTCTATTTATTTACCGATTTGAAGGGACACATTTTAGTCTACATTTTTGACCATCCAAGTGGAGAAACAAATCAAGTAAAATTATTTCAAAGGGCAGAAGATGGCAGGGAAGAATCTGTTAACTCTTTGAAGGGCGTGCAATTGTTTCAGCCTTTGATTATGCTGCTGAGAAAAGGCATCCCCTCACACTGGAATCCTATCTTCATGTGAAATTTGGGTAGCAAAAACAGTTTTTTGGCTTTTCCTCGTGCTTAGGAACTATGAAGCTTGTTGGCAGCAGTGGGGGCATGGGGAGAAAATAAGGAACATAGGACAATTTCAGCCACAAGTGACCTTGGATGGCATGCTAATAACAGGTGTTCCGAGAAAGCAGATTGGACTGGGTTGTTGTGGCAGGTTTGCTATGGGAGGTGGGCATCTAGGATTTGTCCACAGATCAAGGGAACAACAAAATATTTTACAAAAAAGATTCTTGTGCATCAGGTTTCAGAATAATGATACTGAAGGTGGAAGAATAGATACTAGTAGTCTTTTTCTTGACAATGAAGCTCTCTCTTGGAACTTTTATTGCAATTATAAGCATTACCTTGTATTTATAATTGTTCTATGTCCCCTGTTTTCTTTGTCCCTAAGTTTCTAAACAGCAGAAAGAGTGAGAAAGCTACTCTTGTTACCTAGTAAAAGAAATCTTGTCCCACCCCCACATCTATGCCTCCTTTAGGTTTTTGGTCTGAGATTTGAGGTCTGAGATTACTTTCGATGTGAAAGTAGTTAAGTAAGTTTTGGAGTCAATTCTCTTCCTTTGCCACAGTGATGATAAGGAAAAGTTGTAAGGCTGGTGAGCCAAACTTGAGTTTTCATCATCAAAGTGATTCAATTGTTTTTGTTGTTTTGGTTTGGTTTCAGACTCAGAAAGGGATGGAGATAGGTTTCATCTTGGGCTTCACTCCCAGAATGCTATCACTTTAAGAACCTTGAGGAGAAACAAGTTGAAGTTCTGCACTGGCCAGGGACATCAAGGGTACCTGAAGCTCAGCAGTGCCCAGTGGTGAGCACAGGCCTTACCCTGTGGTTGAGGCTGGCATGAGGCAGAGGAGCTTCCTGTCTTAGAATAAACTCTGAAGTCCACAAAAGGGGTAGTGGTGCCAGCAACCAGGGAACACTACCACAACCCTTCCTCTGAATTCAGTTTGGTTTACAAATTATATGAAACATACCAAAAGTCAGGGAGTGATGCATGCCGATGATACGACTGAGCAGGTGATTGTAATATTTCAGGATGAAAACCAGGGCTTGTAACTACAAAGAATTATCATGGGGAGAAGGGATGGGATAGAATCCACATGTTGGCATATCAAAATGATGCTCTCACCAACTGATGAGCTATCCGGCTGGGGCTGTGTGTGTGTGTGTGTGTGTGTGTGTGTGTGTGTAACTTTTTAGTAAAGTATAGTTGACATACAATATTATATTAGTTTCAGGTGTACAACTTGGTGATTCAATATTTATGTACTTTATGAAGTGATCACCATGGTAAGTCCATCTGCCACAAAACAAACTTATTACAATATCATTAACTACATTCCCTGTGTGGTACATTATATCCCCATGACATTTATTTTATAACTGGAAGTTTGTAGCTCCTATCCACTTTCACTTTTTTCATTGCAACATTATTTATAATAACCAAGATATGAGAGCAATCTAGGTGTCCACTGATAGGTGAATGGATAAAGAAGATGTGGTATATCACTTAGCAATAATAAAGAATGAAATATTCCCATCTATGACCACATGGATGGACACAAGTGTATTATGCTAAGTGATATGCTATGAGAACTGTAAATACTGTATGAGCTAACCTATATGTGGAATATAAAGAAAAAGAAACACAAACTGTAATAGAAACAACATATAAATACAGAGAATAATCTATCCTTAAAATATTTATTAATAAGGAGAAACTTGTGTTATATTGCTATTTGTTATCTATATATCTTGTATTTTTGTAATCCCCCATTTACTGCCTCCTTTGTGTTTATTTGACTTTTTGCAGTGAAATATTTTAATTTCCTACTCATTTCCTGTGGTGCATATCCTATAACTATTTTCTTTGTGGTTACCATGGCAATTTCAGTTAATATCCTAAAGTGATAACACTCAATTTAAATGTATCCCAATTTAACTTCAACAACATACAAAAATTCTGCTCGTTATAGCTCCATCCCTGCCCCTTTCACTTACGGATGTCACAAAATTACATCTCTGCATGTTCTATGTGTGAAAACATAAAATAATTGTTTTTTTAAAGTATCAGTCTCTTAACTTATGTAGAAAACAAAATGTGGAGTTACAAACCAAAGTTACAACAATACTAGCTTTTAGACTAATACTTTAAAAAATACATTCATTAGTCTCTTAAATCATGGTGAACACAAAAAGTAGAGTTACAAACTGCTCTTACAATAACACTAGCTTTTATAATGACCCATGTATTTACTTTTGCTGAGATAAATATTTCTTTATTTGTCTTCTAGTTACTGTCCTTTGTTTCAAACTACTGAATTCCCTTTACTTGAAGGACAGGTCTAGCGATAACTAATTCCCTCAGCCTTTGTTTACTTGGGAATTCCTCTAGGTATGAAGGACTTATATTTTGTGTCCCCAATAACTCTATCTGAAATTGCCTTTTGCAATTCTGCACTCCATAGTCAAACTATTAAAACTTTGAAAAGTGTCTTTGGGAGTTCCAAGACTGTGACTAGATAACATCAAAGAGTTTTCTCCTGCACTTTATGAAGTAAGGATGCCAGCACTAATTAGGTATGCGTGGCATTCTGCGGGTTTTACTTGGTTTAATACTATTGTGAGAGCTGTCCTGTTTCTCAAGTCTCTGATATGAAAAGACTTGGCAAGTGAAAAAAGAAAAGTTCAACCTCTACTTAATTATGACAAGTTCCACGATTATGCTTCCTCAGTTACGAGCCTTTTCATTTGCTTAGGAGCATGCTCCCTTTCATATTAAAGAATGGCACCATAGTGGTCAAAGTTTTAAAAGAAAGGTTCCATTTCTAGGTTTAAAGGAGACTTTTTCCCTCAGTAGTAATCCTAACACACTCTTTATGGAGAAAATTAAAAGGTCCTTGAGATCTCCCGATGCCCTCATTGTTCACACTATGTACTTACTTTCATGGCAGTCAGCGACTAACTCCTTCTAAAGCTAAACCTGTCTCAGTTTTGCTATTATTGGTTGAGATGAGTAAGTTCTCAGAGCTATTCAGCCTTATCATGGATAGGTGGTTTCTAATTTCCTCTCAGGCTTACCTGGAGACCCCTGCCAGCACAGATCAGTAATTGGGGTCTGCTGGAAGAAACATCAAAATAGCTGATTAAAGAACTCCAATAGGTACTCAACATTTGACACCATAGAAAATAGGTTATTGGTTACGGGCACCCCTATAAAGCTGATAGCCTCACCACAAATGAACATCTCAGATGACCGAGGGGTCGAACCCAATTTCCAGAAGTCATTCACGTTGAGAATCTGAACTGCTCACTAATCCAATATAAAGAGAGCAAGGATTAATTACCTGGACTAAATAAAACAGATTTAATTGTGGTTAACTTTCTCCTTTGAATTGAGTATGTTGTAAAAACCTTGTTCCTTCTATGTCCTGTCCTCAATGCTTGATTCAATAGGTTATGTTTATAAAAACTAGAATAAAACATCTTTACATGGACACTTGTTCTAATTTTTCTTTCATAATTCATAAAACTTTGAATTTTGAACATCCTTAAAATAGATAAGATGATAAATTATTGGGAAAGGTTAATAATAATAAATCTGTAACTATAACAACATATGTTGATTGGTCTTGTCTATATGCTTAAAAGAGGAGTTATTCAAATCATATAATCTTGACTAATCTGCTTACTTTCTTTGCCACAGATTTAATAGACTGAACTAGAATCTGTCCTCTTTTCAAAAAGAATAATGAAAAAAAAAAATCAAATCTTTACCCATGCCATGGATGCCGCATTTAAAGAGAAAATAATTTAATTAGGCCTGGCAAGCCTATTAGAAAACCAGTGCATTTCCTATGTGAAACTAATACTGTAAATCCTGTCAGAATACTGACATGGTTTGTGCTGTGTGGCTCAGGGAAGCTCAGCCCTGTACGCACCATGGCTAGTAATACTGAAAAGCTGGAGCTCAGAGGGATAGAATAATCTCTGAATTATAGTTAATGGAGGTGAAGCCTGAGTCTTGGGTCACTGATCCCAGAAGATGAGGGAAAAGGGAACAAAATACTTCTGCTACATAAAGACACCAAAACTACAATCCTAGGAGCTATACCAATAAAACAAAAGTTAACTCTCAACATTTAGTATCATACTAGTAGCCCTGCTCACGAATCCATGTGCCAGTAGCTCTCTGCGGGGCCTGGCTACTTCGCGCCCACTGTCCAGAGGCTCTCTGCAGCCCAGAGGCCCATCCACAGAGAGGTGCGAAATGCCTGCCTCATTGCTAGGATGACAACACAAGCATTCCCCTCGCTTCCATCCACCCCTTCTCCCCCCTACCCCCGCTGCTCCATGCCATGGTGATGAAGCAAGCATTCTGCCAGGCCACTCATGCTGCCCACTCTCAGCAGCTGCTCCCCTGGGACTGAGGGACTCCAACGGGGCTGAGAGGACCGGGCACTGACATATTTGTGATGGGGTGATAGTTCATTTGCATATTACAATTTTATTAGATAGGACTAGAAACACAGCCTGTGGGGATTGGGCCGAAACCAATAGTCCAATGCCTCCTGTCACTCCTGCTCATCCTGGCCCAGCTGTGCCTGCTGCTGCAGCCACTTGGTAGGCTCGCTGCTGCTCCACTGCAGTCTCTGGGCTGCAATGGCCAGCCATGAGCCCTGCTGTCTGGCGCCCGTGGTCAGCTGAGTGGCGCTCCTGTTATGGGAGTGTCTTGACACCTAAGGGGCCGCTCCTACGTTGAGCGTCTGCCTCATGGTGGTCAGTGTGCATCACAGTGCCTGGTTGTGTGGCTGCTTAGGCTTTTATGTATATAGACTAGAGGCCCAATGCACAAAATGCATGCAAGAGTAGGCCTTTGCAGCCCCAGCACCTGCCTGCTGCCTCGATCCATCACAGCCGTGGTGGCTGCAGGCCTGGCCTGGTCTGGATGGTCATACCACTGTTTGGCTGTTCGGTTGATTTGCATATTATGCTTTTAGCTATCTATAACTTTAGTTTTAATAACCATGAAAAGAGGTTTTTGTAGATGAATCCACACTGCCTACTATACCTATCTGTGTCTATACAACTGGTCAAATAATTTAATAGCCACAAACAAGAAAACTGCTAAACAAACATTTGTGGTTAAATCCACATCATAGGGACAGAACATCAGCATTGGGAGGGGAGGGGCCAGGAAGGATAACTGGTACCCTGTTCTGCCTCCATCAGGACTGTGTGTGTACCCCATGCTCAACACAGCCCAGAGTCAGGAAAGCAGAACAAAGAAAAGGATCAACCCAGGAAAACAAATCAAAGAGGGGGAAAGGAAAAAAAAAAACACACCCACAGGATCGCCCTTCTAGCTTTAGTCCCAAATAAGGAATCACTGGGTTATTCCCTAGCAGTTGCTGACTCCCAAGTAAACTTTATCTCTGACATTTGCAATACTGAGAGGTGAGAGACAATATGATGATCTTGTGAAAGAAACTGCTGTTTGTCAATTTCTTAAGTATGCAACCCTTGCAACAATTTGTTACGTGAAATATCCCTCTCTGTTGATGCTTTTGTCTTCTTGTCTTCCTTTCACAGATTGGGAAATGGTTGTGGTGACATCAACCCCTGATCCAGTCACGCCAGACCCTTGTCCCAGCCCGGGACCCGTTCATCTCCACATCCCTTTGCTCCTGCTGGAGTGGAATAACATCTAATCACATGAACTGATTTTCAAATACAATGATCCTTCTTTTGTGTATCTGCCATGGTCTTTAATTGTTTACAGATGTATCTAAATAGAGAGAAAGAGAAGGAGAGGCAAAAAAAAAAGGCATAGTAGGACAGGATCCACTGGAGCCTGGAATCTTGTAGCTGTCTGTGGAGATTTGGACAAATTCTAGAGGAAACACTAAAGTTCCTTATGCTTTTTGCCCCTAAGTAACTATTATGTAAAAACCAAAGAAACAACAGCAACAAAAAAACACATACAGCCTTGTAACACATAGAGGATCCTATTTCACATGCCAGAATTGGTAAGCATTTGGTCTGAGACAATGATTCAAATAGTAACTCAGCCCTCCAAATAGAAATCATAGAAAGCAGAATCTTATAGGTTTACAAGATATGGTGGGCAATTCCTTCGAGAGTTATTACCTCCAAATAAATAACCTATTCCATCTGTTTGGCAGCCAGAAGGAATTGTGTTTTTGGCACCATGAAACTTTATCCAGAGGATTTCACAGAATTAGATTCAGAGAAACTCTCATATTGTCGAGGTGTCAAGAACTAAGGTGATGAATAGAAATAAGGGCAAGAAGGTGGCTAAAATACGCATATTTAATTTGTATGAGAATCAATCTAAAAATAAAAATGGCAGTTAATTAACAGGTTTGCGGAGTACCTTTTTGAAATAGGAATAAATTGATTTTTGAGAAAAATTGAAAATGAAAAGTGACTGATATGATACATTTTAAAAGTCTTTAAAGAATTTGATTAAATACTAAGCATGATAGCAAAAAAAGTTATCTCAAGTCATTGCCTAATTTTAGCAGAAAGTAAGTAAAGGTAAAAAGTAAACACTGATTCTAATTTTAGGGAGGAAACTTAGGAAAGTTTTTTATTTTAGGTCAAGACTGTTATCCAAAAAAGACCCAAGATCTCTCCTAGAACGAAAATTATGAGACAGTAGTCTGTTAGAGACAAGATGAGGTGGGTAAGTCAGTAAGAAAAGTTTTTTTTTTTTTTTTTGGAATAGAACCTGAAGCTTTTCTTCTGTCCTGATGTTAACACATGGGAATAACAGTGATATATCGAGTAATGCAAATAGTCTAACGATGAATTAGACATTGCATTCCTCTGTTCTTGCTATCTCTCTGTCAAAACAACAATGAGTCTCAGTAAAGGCACAAAGAGAGAGAATCAGCTATAGGTTTTCTTCCTGTGTGCCTACTCACAGAGTCCATTGCAGAGTGGCTTAACTCTTTCAGTTAAAGTCACATCTATTGTTTCAGTTGCTGCTGTGAATCTAAGGGCGGAAAAAAAGCAGGCACAGTTTCCTATTTAAACAGAAACAAGTAAATGAGAGTAAGCGAAGAATGGAAAGTCACAGAGCTCACTGTCTTCTGCTTTTGGTACATTTCTGGGAGTCTCTGGGCCAAAACTCCTCTTTCCACCTCAGCCCTCTTCACCCCCCTCTCCGAGCTCTTCCACAGGTGTAATCTTTACCACCTAGTTGTGTCCAGATACCTTCTGTATATAATTGATCTTTATAACAATGATATACACAGAGGACAGGGGGACATCTGATAACCTTATGTTTACTGATAAATCAATAAGCAATTTACATGGGATCTTTGACTATACAATGTAAAAAGATGCAACAATAGTCCTCCCATGAGCACTGCATCCACATCCTCCGCTGCTATGGTTACCCACCTCTGGGGATACTCCTACAGGATGCTGTATTCTAACAAGAGGTTCAGTGTAGCCCGAGTGTGGGTAATGCTGCACTTGGCACTCAGAGGTTTACAATGCCTATTAGCGAAGTAAAGTCTGTTCTCAATCCCACAGTTGGATTCAATAAAACCACTCAAAGAACTTAGTTTAAGCTAGAGTTTCTCAAATTCAACTGAGAAACCTTTCTGAGCATTACCCATGCCCTTCACAGAGAACTGGGATTCTGAGGGACTTCCTCTGGGTGGGTCTGATGGATAAGGGCAGCTATGTTCTGTTCCTGTTACTATGTGTATGTCATCCAGTGACCACAGATCTTTCCTACCAAAGAAATCTTAATTTCTTAACAGCGCGATTTAATATTGATAAAAACCAGCACCGAAAGAAGTGCTCCGATTTTGCAAAAACGGATGGCTAGAGAGAGTGTATGGTACTATATTTTAAGCATTGACTGACAGGAACGGCTTGTTCTGAATACACCATATTCCTAAATGCTTGTCTCGTTCTGATTTCTGGCCTCCACTCCCAAGCTCTGCTCACAGAGGACTTCATAAACCAGAGAGATAAATCTCACAGAAGGATGGACAGTTATTTGCCTGCAATTCCACCTTCCTTGTTAACCAGTCAGCTGCTTATGGAGGAAGTCCTACCACAGGTTCTCACAGAGAAGTTCACTGATTGAAATTCACTCAATTTTGTTTCCCAAGTTAATTCTTTCTACTATCTACCAGCCAAAACAAGCATTGTTTTTCACTAGGCAATTCACATTCTAATTTAAATGGCTGACCTGAACTCAGAACACCAATGTGTCTTGCCTGGCTTTGGATGACTGGCTTCCCAGACATTGGGGGTCAGACATTGCTTATACAAAACCTGGATGTGAAGGATGTATCTTCATGCTGAAACAAACCTCAGAGGGCCCATAATTTCAGGCATCCTGGGTCAGTCTGGACCATCTATCAATATACCATTCTAACACACACCAGGGAGCCCTAAATTATATGGCAGGGGCTTGATCAGATTCCACATTTTGCAATATCGGTCTCTCCCTATGCTTGGGGGAAAATCTCTTTCCCCAAACACAAGAGCATTTAGAGAAGGCCTTACTAATAAAACCAATAATGTCTTCTCTTTAAAAAGTACATGTTTTCATTATTTGTCCTCACTTTGAGATTAATTTTTAGTACTATTATAAATTAGTTTAGAAAACTTGATGTTTAGGTCAGAGCTTAGTTTCTGCCAATGGATGTCTTGATTTTTTATTTCACAATAAAGAAATGCAGTATTTTTTGGGTATTTTTATAGTACACAGAATTCCACAGACTCAAGAGATAATGACAAATTACTTTAATAAAAATTGGTTGTGTTTTAGATATTTCTCTGAATTCCCTAGCTAGTGAAACATTCCTGCTGTAAACCATGAAAATATCTGGTGCTGGATAATATTGCCTTTTTCTTTATTAATTAACCACAGTGGACATTTCATATAAAATTGTTAGCATTATTAACAAATCCATTGTTTATTTCAGTGTTTATATTGTAAGCTTATGCTTTAATTTTTAAAAAATATATTTTATTGATTTTCACAGAGAGGAAGGGAGAGGGATAGAAAGTCAGAAACATTGATCAGCTGCCTCTTGCACACCCGCTGCTAGGGATGTGCCTGTAGCCACGGTACATGCCCTTGACCGGAATCGAACCTGGGACCCTTTAGTCCGCAGGCCGACGCTCTATCCACTGAGCCAAACAGGTTTTGGCTGTAGGCTTATGCTTTTAAACTGAAACTTATATGGTCTACCCTTTGATGAGTGTGAAACTTTGGTAAATGTGTTTATTCTATACTAAAAAGAAATCAATAACTGTTATATGAGCAGTAATGCAACAGGTTTGCTTAAACCAGCATCATCACAAACATGAGAAGAATGTTACTAGGCAATAGGGATTTTTTAGCTCCCTTATACTCTAACTAGAGGCCCGGTGCATGAAATTCATGCACGGGGTTGGGGGGGTTGTCCCTCAGTCCAACCTATACCCTCCCCAATCTGGGACCCCTCAAGGGATGTCCAGCTGCCTGTTTAGGCCTGATCTCAGTAGGATTGGGCCTAAACAGGCAGTCGGACATCCTTCTCACAATCCAGGACTGCTGGCTCCCAACTGTTCGCCTGCCCGCCTTCCTGATTGCCCCTAACTGCTTCTGCCTGTCAGACTGATCACCCCCTAACTGCTCCCCTGTCAGCCTGTTTGTCCCCAACTTCCTTCCTCTGCTGACCTGGTCACCCCCAACTGCTCTCCCTTGCAGGCCTGGTCCCTCCCAAGTGCCCTCCACTGTTGGCCATCTTGTGTCCACATGGGGGAAGGATCTTTGACCACATGAGGGCAGCCATCTTGTATGTTGGAGTGATGGTCAATCTGCATATTACTATTTTATTAGATAGGAGAGAGGCCTGGTGCATGGAAGGGGGCCAGCTGGTTTTCACTGAAGGGTGTCTCAGATCAGGGTGGGGGTTCCCTTGGGGCATGGGGTGGCCTGGGCAAGAGGCCTGTGGTGGTTTGCAGGTTGGCCATGCCCCCCAGTTACCCAGTGGAGGCCCTGGTATCTGGGATTTATTTATGTTCTACAATTGAAACTTTGTAGCCTGGAGCAGAGCCAAATGTTCTGCTCACTGCATGGCTGCCTCCATTTCTGTTGGGATATATCTTCTATAATTGAAACTTTGTAGCATTGAGTGGAGGCCTAGGACAACAACGGCAGGCAGAAAGCTTGGCTTATACCGTTGCTGGGGAAACCCAAGCTTCCCTCCTACTCTCAGTAGCCACAGCAATCTTGGTTGGGGTTTATTTGCTCCTAATTGGCTGATGGGCATGGCTTGTGGGCGTGGCTTTATAGTAGGTATGGTAAATTTGCATATTACTCTTTATTAGATAGGATTGGACCAACCAACACATATGCGGTCTTCATTGACTGAAATGTCATTATGCAACACATGGACTATTGACTATTCACAGGATGATAAATAGAAGAAACGACAAAGCATGAAGATAAAGAATAATAAAAAAAGAGCAAGTAGACATAAAAGTAGAAGAAAAAAATGAGTCTAGAAGACCAAAAAATGGACCAAAGTTGATTTTTGCTAATCCCACTCAGTCAAAATGATGAAATATTAGCTCTGAGCCCAAATGATCATCTATTTAATATGAGCAACATTTAATATTACTGCAAAAATCTAGAAAAAGGGAAAAAAGCTAGACAGTCCTCTGGCCATTTCTTTATTGTAATGGGATTTTACTTGTAGCAGAGGAGTAAGATACAATAAATTGGTGAGATGGCATGGAAGATTAAAAAACAGGAAAGTATAGACACCAAGTTTCTATAGATCAATTGCCCTAAATCCCAATAAAGAATTTGGTGTTTGAGTTTTCTTATCTAAACAGTTGAAGTTTTTGAAAACTTGAAGCATCTATTCACCTCTCCCACGGTGGAGCCCGGGCAGGTGAGTGGCGGTCACCCACATTGGCCTGAGAGCAGTAACTCTGGGGGCTGGCGCCAGCCCTGTGTGGTATCCCAGGTTGCACGGAGGTGACAGCAGCCTCTGCCCGCAGGAGTCTGTGTTTCCTGGCTGTCTGCTCTCGCTACAGTGAGATATGGTGATGGGCCGTTTGTTACCTAGCAGTGTCACCTTCTAAAATGGGACATCAAGCATGTGCTTCAGGCTCTGTCCAGGGTCTCTGTCAAGGCCACTTCACTGTGGTTTAAGAGGATCACCCAAAAGCCTACACACTGGTCTCTAACAGCTTAGTTATCATTATGTGATGACTGGTTGGTCAACACCATCAGATGAAACCAAAACAACCCAAATCATGTGGACCCCAACCCAGCACCAAGCAAAATCAAGTAGGAGTCTTCATATCTGAGGAATGCTTTCTACATACATCTCGTAACCCAGTAGGAGCTGTCTCTGCTACCTTATTTTCAAAGTTGACAGAATCTTTGGGTATGCTTCCAGGAATGTGTGGGCTTGTTTGCCAGCAGGAAGATTCAGTGAAGTTTGTTTGGCCTGACACATTCCATTAGCCACACAGAGGTCTCCAGAAATGACTTTCCTCCCAGTGACAAATGGCAAAGTTCAAGTGCAGGAGCTGAGAGGTGGCAGGCACTGGGATAGATAGCCGGGTCCAAGGAGGGGAACCAGGCTGGGGGAAGGGCACAGATCATCCGGTCATTCTGCTCTTCCTCAAGAGAGTCAGGCCAGGGTGCAGCTGGGGAGGGAATGAGGACTGCAGGGCAGTGCCCCCTTGGCCACCCTTGTGGACATCGGGTCTCTGCAACGGTGCTTCTTTCTTTCCTCCTGCATTCATTTCATGTGACTATTGTAGAAATTGCCACAAACTGGGTGGCTTTAAAAATCAAAAATTTATCTTCTCACAATTCTTGAGGCCACAGGTCTGAAATCAAAGTGTCAGCAGGGCTGTGCTCCCTCTGGAGGCTTCAAGAGAGAAGTTTCTTCCAGCTTTTAGTGGCTTCTGGCATTTATTGACTTGTGGCTGCATCTCACTGATCTCTGCCTCCATCTTCCCATGGCCTCCTCAGTGTGTCTATGTCATCTCCTCTCCTGCTCTCTGGAAGGTCACTTGTCATTGGATTTAGGGCCCACCTCGGGAATCCAGAATGGTCTCATCTCAAGAACCTTCATTACATCTGCAAAGACCCCTTTTCCACTGGAGGTCACACTCACACATTCCAGGGATTTGAGTGTAGACTTATCAGGCCCACCATTCAATTCACTACACTTCCCTTCCATTCTCCCTGCCATTGAGTTTTCTTAAAGCATGTTCCTTTCTCGTGTCTTCTCTCCTCTCCTTCTTCTCTCTAATTAGAGACTCAGGATGGTCATCCTTGCTGGTTGTAATCAGAAAAACGAAGTGGCTGACCCCCATCATGTGGTGAAGGGCAGAGTGGCTGCTTGCTTACAGTTAGTTCATGGGACTGTTTGGGTGGAATGGGATGAAAATGGAAAGGCTGCTGTTCAATAGGTGGAACTGTGTCCCCAACCCATTCTCCCCTCCATTCATATGTTGAAGTCCTCGGTCCCATTACCTAAGAATGTGGCCTTATATAGAAATGGGGTTGTTGCAGATGCCATTAAGTTAAGATGAAGTCATACTGGAGCAGAACAGGTCTCTACTTCAGTATGGCTGGTGTCCTTATAAAAGAGAGAAATTTGGAAATGGACACACACAAGAAGAACCCCAGGTGAAGATGAAGGCAGAGAGTAGGGTGACGATTTTGTAAGCAAAGACATGACAAAGATGCTAGCAAACCCCCATGAAGAGCTCCTCTCTCACAACCTTGGAAGGAATCACCCCTGCCAGCACCTTCTAACCACTAGAATGGTGAGACCATAAATACCTACTGTTTAATCCATCCACTTAATGGTACTTTGTTACTGAAGCCCTAGAAAATAAATACACTGCAGCATTTGGGTTTAGGTCCAGTTTAGAGCAGGTACTTTGAAGAGAAAACCACAAATAACGGTTAATTATCTTTTCCTTTATTTGACAGATATTCATATGTTATCAGTCATATGTAATTCCATATTTTCATTTCACTTTTAGCACACTTAGAAGTCTCCTTGAATGACACACTTACCTTCTAAATCTCTAAAATTGAAGATTAGTGTTTAAAACAAAATAAGAGGAAAAAAGATTACTTAAATAAAATGACGACTTTTCAGACCATAACATAACCTGGGATCATTTTTTGATCACCATTGGATTCTGCTTCATCCTCGTCTGTTAAGAAGAAAAGTCACTTTGCGTTCCCCATAGTCTACAAAGGAAAGACCCAGCATGGGCACTTGTAAGGCAAGCTCAAGTTCAATTTCTCTAGGAAGTCCTAAATAGCAACAAAGCTAGGTGTTTCCCTGGGGATTATCTCCACATGAAATACAGAAAGTAAAGTTTAAGATTCCTTCCTAAGTTACTCCTGTCACTGGGTTTAAGTAGACAGGTGTCATTACCGCTAATACCCTGCGGGGAAGGTGTGACTCTTCCAGGGAAGTGATATGTATGCAGGATCCCTGCCTTGGAAATGAAACATTACCTGCAAATAGTGCTTTGCATGTTTCAGAGATCCAGATAAAACTGCCAGGCACACCCATACCTGTCCAATAAGATGATGTCACAACCAGGGAGCTAGGACATTGCTTCTGAAGGAATACAGAAAATTAGTGACCTCACACATATTCTACCTCTAGTAGCAACAACAATTTTTTTTAATGTAAAAGGCATTGTGCAGAGCTCTGGGTTTACAACAAGGCAAGCAACCACCCACCAAAGGCTTATCTAACTGAGAGAGGGGCAATATACATGTATATTTAGTTGTATGAAAAATTTGGAAAACATACATAAATACTATGACTTGATTCATTGGGAGGTCAATAAAACCCAGAAAAATCAATCAGGTTCACTGCCTGGTTCCATGGCATTGTTCCAGTAGGCAGTTAGGAAGGGAGCAAAGGGAGCCAGACTTCTGATTCAGCCAGATGAACTAGGAAAGGACAGTTTCACAGTCACGATGGGTATCTAAGGAGGCAGGAAAGATGCTTTCAGTCACCCCAGGGATCAACCAGACCATTCTGTTCTGCCATACTAACAGAGGGAAAGAGGAAACAGTGAAGGGAAAATCCTTTCATGGAGCATGACCAGTAGAAGCCAAGATGGTGACCATAAAGAGGGAGGGGACTAGCCTGGGAAAATGTTGGGAAAAGATCAGATAGGATAAGGGCATGACATCTCGAAAGATCCAGAAAAGGGATTGGATGGTGGAAGGGCACAAGCATAGCCCACAGGAAAAAGCCAGGAAAGAGATTGGATAGTTTGAAAGAAAGCCTGCTCTTTTCACAATCCCAGGAAATATATGGAAGTTGGACAAATAACCCAGTACGTGTCCTTGGAGCATGTGTATGCCCTTCTCTTGGGAATGTACTTTTTGCCTTTTTTTCCTGACCTGTAGGGTCCCCACAAGATATGCAACCAGGGGAGCAGGGGGCAGTGGCAGATGATGCTTCTTTTGCCTCTAACTTCCTTTCCTGAATCCATGCAGCCACTGCGATTGCCTGCTGGCTCACTGTCTCTCTGAGGGCATCCTATATCTTTCCACTCCAACAGATCTTCCCATTATCACTTAAAATCCTCTTATGGGTGTGCCCCTGAAATTCCTTTCCTGCATCACCAGAGAAGAATCCCATTTCTAGAATGTGCAGGGGTATCTGCCCTGGTTCTGGTCCTCCTTCGGTAACAATACAGGTCTGAGGATGTCTTCATAAATGCCAATCAGGTATATTTCTATCCTTGTACAATCAAACTGAGATCATGCACCTGGTGTATCACCCTTCTGCTGACCACATCCACGGCCCCTGTCAGTTAACAGATACAACACAGGCTCTTCAGGGGTGGTGAACAGGACCCGGTAGGCCTCTCTCTTCCTACCCAGTGGCCCTTGCTTGTAATTTTGTAAATATTGCACAGAGTTGGGGCATTAGGGTTTACCTCCTATTGTTCTTGTTTTCTGTGTTGTTCACGCCTCTGTCTGGTTAACTCCGACTTCTTCAGGCTCAGCTCATGGGTCACAGCATTTAGGAGGGTGGTCCTAGGTCCCCTCCCCCACCTCTGGAGGCTGCTGTAGCTGCCCTCCTCCGGCCCCCAAATCCAGGCCTCTTTCTAGCAGCATGTACAGGAGGGTCTGCTCATACCAGTAACCTCCTTGAGGCAAAGGAGACTGGTGCTGTCACCTGAGCTCCTAGTACTGAGGCTGGTCTGGGTCAAGGTAGTCATTCCACAGACATTGTACTAAATGATGACTCCTCCAATTGCTACATCCAAAAATGTAGCCATGAACAAACAAACCAGAACTTCACCCAATCCCAACCACTGCACACACCAGTAAACATCCCAAGATAGAATTTAAAACTGAAGGATAAGCTATACTCTGCAAGGGGAGGTAGTTGTTTTCAGAGATTTGAAGATCTCTAACATTAGTCAGTCCTAAATTTAATGTTATGTTATTTTATTTTCACCATAAAATCTTGCATGCATACATATTTTAGTAATGCATTTGGTTGCCGGGGAAACCAGAGGGTCTGTGTGGAGAGAGAGATGAGTGATTTAGAGAGAACAGACCTCAGAAGTGTTTCTGGACCATTTTCTCATAGTGCAGTCATCTGCCCCACATCAGACACACCTGAGCTGCTGGAACTCACCCACCCCACCCCACACCCCTGGTGAGCCGACAGGGAGAAGGTGACTCCAGCACGGATGAGAGGGCACAGGGCTATCATTAGTAGGTGGGTCATACTTGTGTGTTTCCAGCTAATTCCATCAGCGACCAAGAGTAGCGCTTTGATGGATTTCCTCAATGTAATGATTTTCAGACCCATCAGAAAAAGAGGAAAGAATAAAGCTGCCGGGGGACATGGATTGTTCAGGTCTCCAGGGCTTCTCGGGAGGTGTCTGCACAAGACCTGGGGCAGGTTTCCTCAACTCTGGCACTCTTGCTTTTCTGGGCTGGATCCTGCTTCATTGTGGGGGGCTAGCGTGAACACTGGGGTGGTTTGCAGCATCCCCAGTCTCTGCACATGCCAGTAGCAGATTCCCCACCCACAACAGGTGTGATGAGAAAAAGTCTCCAGAATTGCCAACTATCCCCTGAGGGTGGGCAGAGTGGAGGGGAGAGGTGAGTGGGAGGGGCAAACTTGTTGAGAGTCACTGCTCGAGAGATTCACAGCAAGGAGAGACCAGGTATCTTAGCTCAGGCTGCTATAACCAAAAACCACTGCCTGTGCAGCATAACCAAAAGGCATTTGTTTCTCATGGTTTTAGAGGCTGGAAGTCCAAAATCAAGGCGCTGGCATATTGGGTTCACGGTGTTCCAGGCTTGCAGACGGCACTTTCTCTGTGTGTGCTCATGTGGCCTTCCTTTCCTTGCTCCCAACTGCCCTCCCCAAAAGCTCCACCTCCAAATACCATCACATCTGGGGTTAGAGGTTCACCATATAAATTTTGGGGGAAGATAGCAGATAGCTACTAAGAAATGGGGTGAAGCAAGTCACTTTCTGAAAATCATGGGACTGTCGTGTTAAGGAACTGAAGGGAAGATTCTTTTTGCTAAAGTCTCCTCATGTCTACTCTGTACTTCTTAGTTCGCCTCAGTAACCTCATAAGCCCTGGGAACTTCACACCTCATGGGCTTTCGGAGGCGTTTGTGTGATTAGAGGGGCAGAGCAGGGATGTGAGTTGGTGTAACTGACAGAGTACAAATTGCTTGTCAAATTTCCCCTCTTACTTGTCTGCAGAGTGCAATGTGGAAGCATGCACGTAGAGAACAATAAATGTCTAAACATGCATTGGCAGGGACGGTGTAGTAACTTTCAACCTGACAAATGAAAATGTAAGACTTGCCAAATGCGTTATGATAACTTCTTTGCTCACAAGCGACAAGGAAATAGCACCTTCCCCAAGGAAATTCTGGCAAGTGCTTGAGTTTATACCATTCAGGAAATGTGTTTATCATCTGCTGATGCATTGCAGGTGTATGTGTCTATCCCTTATCTATAAGGCTTTCTATTTTCCAGACATCAACCCAATCCCTTGTGTATAGTATGTGCTCAATAAATTGGTTTCAATCCTATTTGTTCAAAAGTAACTCTTTACATAAGGAGGAAATATCTTATATTAGTAGTAATATTATTTAAGTACTAGTGGTCCAGTGCATTAAATTCATGCATGGGGGCAGGGGGGTTCCCCTCAGACCAGCCTGCACCTTCTCCAATCAGGGACATCCTTCTCACAATCTGGGACCACTGGGTCCTAACCACTCACCTGCCTGCCGGCTTGATCACCCCTAACTGCCCTCCCCTGCTGGCCTGATCTCGCTCCCAACTGCCCTCCCCTGCAGGCCTGATCTCGCCCCAATGCCCCCCCCCCCCGCCTGCCTGGTTGCCCCCAACTGCCCTCCCTGCCAGCCTGATCTCGCCCCCAACTGCTCTCCCCTGCTGGCCTGATCTTGCTCCCAACTGCCCTCCCCTGACAGTCTGATCACCACTAACTGCCTCTGCCTCTCCCTTAGTCCCTCTGTCGGGAAGATGGCTGGTCGACCTAGTCTAATTACCATATTACCCTTTTATTAGAATAGATTACATAGGATAGGATTTCTTAAATTGTGGGTGGGCTTTTTCTGCAGGAGGAGATGCTCTTGGCAGACAAAAATACATAATTCTTCTATACCTGGACTGATAGTCATTGTCCCTTTGGTCATTTTGGATGTTATGGACCCTGGCTCTTTATATATATAGATTACATGTGTAAGCCACAAGTTATTCATTGTCTTAGTGAAGATATGCACCATTTTCCCTGTGAGGTTGCGGAGAACTGTTAACAAGTAATAATGCGGATATTTCTAGCTCAAAGCTCATAGTGACTCCTAATAAATGTTCAGTGAAAAGTCTATTGAGTTAAGTGCCACTTCAATAATCTAGTCTTAGCCATTTGTTATTTAGATAGTTTAGACTATAGAATTCTGAATATTCACGCCTTGGAATTTTAACTGGATGCTCTTTTTCTTCCTCCTATCAATCTGATATATTTCCTTCCTCTTGCAAGCCATTGTCTTTCTCCACTCAGATATGCTGGTCCCTGGATTCTTAGACCTAGAGTTTATGAATATTTCCTTGAAAGAAACATACTCAGGTATCCACCAACTCAGGTCCCACTGGAAAGTAGATCCAATGAAATACCAAGTCATACTAGAAAGCTAAAAAATAACTTCTGTAAATATTGGCCAGGATTTGATTAATGTTTGGCAGCTTCCCTATTTTAGGAACCAATTTGGGACCAACCAGAGAAAGCTAAATGTGCTCCCCTAGTCAATCACAGAGGCTGCCTGCTTCCAATTAGCCCTCCATCAGCTTCCCCAGGCCATCAGTCTCCACTCAGGGTAGCCCTGAGCCTACCATGTTTTCTGCTATGAAGCTGCCCATCTCCTCTGCCTGCCTGAGTCACTGACAAACACAAGTGCTGGTGGCTGACTCCTTTGCTATATGAAGCTCAGAATACATAGCCTTTGCCCTCATTTGGTTGGTTTTTGTTTATTCCCATTCCACCCACACCATGGTCCAGCATGAGAACATGTGCATTCTTAAATATCTTGCCCAGAGTAGCTAGTGGCTTTCTTTCTCAAGGATGCTCTTTATTAGAAAATGCTTCCATCTCTAGGATTGAGCACAGCACCTGCATAGTAGTTAAGAGCACCACTGGGTACTAACTAAGAGTAGAGCTTGCAGATATAAAAACTAATTGAAATGGAAGAGAACTCTGGAAGAAGGACAAGCAATCAGCCATACTGAAATTTGACCAGGGCAACGAACATGTGAAAATAAGAAAAATGACTCCTGTTTGAAGTCACTAATCTTAGTAGGGAGTGGTGAGGAACTGATCAGACCTTTGTCCTGACAGGAGTTGTTACCATACTATGAGCCATGGTGAAATCTTAGCTCATCTGATACTTCTCTTGGCATGTCTGCCTCTTGTAAGAAAGAAGAAAAAATACATATTTGACACTAATAAAGAAGTTTGTAGGATATATGAAACTTTTCTAATAACTGAGAAATCAGAATTGCAATACATTCTTTTTAAGAACTAGATTGTTTTACTTAAAAGTATAGATCCTGTATTGTCTGTTTTCTATGAATTTAAAGTGTAAAAACCAACTATTTGTTACTTCAACAAATATTTATTGATAGTCTGAGATTTTTGTTGGCTTTGGATTTATTCAAAAAACAAATAGAAGTGACATGATTAGACTTGTATCCTCAATCAACTCAGAATAAACTTCAAACTAAATTTCCCTTTAAAAATATTCAATTTTAATGTATTGCTTATTTACAACTTAAAGCTATGTATATAATAAGCACTTCATTCCATTATGAATTCCCACAGTGCTTCTTATGGGATATACTTGAATACAAACATCTGTGGACATATAAATGTGGTATCAAGTGGGCTGATGCTCATCTCCAGAGGAAGGAAGCACCCACTTCCTGAGAACAGAGATTCCCCTCCCTACTTGGGAGGTAGTAATAGAGTGTGGGTGCAGAGGTGGAAATACTAGAGCCAAATGCTATTAAATTAAATAAAATAAATTATAATAACTGATAGCTTTGTATTACCTGTCTACCTGTCCATGATGAAAGAGAATTGAAACCCACTACCCCCTACTCTCACCTCCCTACCATCCCTTCCTCCAGGCACACAGCTTGGGAAACAAGGATACAGCATAGCCTCCTGTCTTCATTAACATTCCTTTATTATCTCATTGTCTTCATGAACAGCCCCTCCTATTCCAGAAGATTCTTGCCCAGGCAAATAACTTGGTTGTTCAATATAGAAATTTGTGGGAAGACACAAGTCTTTAGTTGAAAGCATCAATAAACCGTTTGTGTGCTATGACTCTTTAATTTCTGATCCCATCAATCCTGAACCTGCCTTAAACCAGATGAAATTCTCAACAAATCTGATGTCACCTCATGGAAGACACTGACAAAGCTCTGTTGAGTGGTGTTATCCCTCACCATGGAGAGCAATCATACAGCTTTGTTTTAGCTGTATGGGAGCCAGCATTAGATTCCATAGGGACCATTGTTTACCCACTGGAAATTCGAGTAGAGAAGGCTGTTGGGGAGGAAGAATTTTTTCTCTATTCTTATAAGTTCTGGCTGTTCTAACAATTAAACTGACATGATAAAAATCAACAGGAGGAAAACAAATTTAATTACATATGTACAGGGGCCCCATAAGAATATGAGTACCACAGCAGTCAATCAATTAAGAGTTATATGCCATCTTGAGCTAAGCAGAAGGGATTAGGAATCTGCAACTTTACAGGGAAGGAAGATAATTTACAGGAAGATGAGAAAAGCAAATGTTTGGTATACAAATGTTTGTCACGCCATGCAGAGACAAGGGGACACAATCACGGAGAGAGCTATGAACACACAGGCCTGCTGAGCTCCCCACACCCTGTCCACCACACCTGGCCCACATTGTTGGTAGTTTCTCTGGCAATAGCTCTTTTCATGGACCACACCCTCTTTCTAAATTCTGTTAGGCAGTTAAGAAGGAGGAAAAAGGTCTTCCTGAATCCTTTGGGCTTCAACTGTCATTAGTTTAAAGTAGTCCATATACTCAAGTGGCACTTTCTGGGGAGACTCATTCTGAACCCATTCAAGGGCATGTGAGGCAGCAAGCCTTTTGTGTTTGCCCTTCATCAGATATGCTATAAAAAGTCATTGCAGAGCATTGAAGATTTGTATATTTTAATTAGGAAGGCATTATTCTTGGTCTGTGCCTATAATGCTCTTTTTCCATTTTATTTCTTATTATTTAGAACAGTGGTTCTCAACCTTTTTCATGCTGTGATCCCTTAATCTAGTTCCTCATATTGTGGTGACCCCCCAACCATAAAATTATTTTTGTTGCTACTTCATAACTGTAATTTTGATACTGTTATGAATCGTAATGTAAATATCTGTGTTTTCCCATGGTCTTAGGCTACCCTGCTAGCGGTTCTCAAAAAGGTTGAGAACCGCTGATTTAGAATAATCAAGACTCAAATAAGGCAATGTTAGCTTAGTTTTAGATTTAATCAGCCATTATGAAAGATGACTGAATGCAGGCAGTTTATTGAAAGTTTCAAAGATAAATTAGAATAAGAAAAGGATGATGACTTGCTGTAAGCTTACTGTCAGCCCAACTTAATCTCAGATGACTCATCAATTTGGTCTCATTTGAAGCTTAAACCAAATGTGCTTTTCTTTTCTCTCCTCTAATAATTTCTTTGCAGGCTTTGATGTTTTTGTAAGTGGAGGCAAGCTTATCAGAGAAGTTCCAGAGGTGGGGGGAAAGGGAAAGCTTAAATGGTGCCTTGAGTAAAATAGATGAATTTCAATGTCTGTAGGAAGAGGCTGAGCGCTTGGGTATAAAGCAAAGCATATTCAATACCAAAGAAGGAATTCAACTACACTGGCTAATGTGCTCAAATCCTTCCTGAGAATCCTCATTTCAGAGGATTTGCCTTAAAATGTACTTTTCTCCTGAGATTTTTTTATGGCTCCCTGCAGACACCCGAGATGGCCCTTTTTTGGGGCGCACATTTTAGCCAGTGCAGGGTTAGTGGCACATCAAAGGGAGATATGCTCACCTGGAAAGACAGCCCCGTGGAGAATGTACATGCTCTGGGTCACAAAATGCACTTGATCTTCTGGTGTGGGTTCATGTGTCTGAATTGGTTTCAGGCGAGCTTGTTTCGGTAATTAAAGCCGAGAGTTCTTGGCAGTTTTTTCCTCTTTAAATTAAGAGGAATAACAAAACAGGCTCTTCCTTTTTATCAAACTCTACACGTGTGTAGAATCTAATTATAGGTACTTGGGCTGCCAGCTACTCATGTCATTTGCAGATAGCTCTGTATTGCCAACACCTTCCCCCATTGTTCCGGTGTTTATCAGCGGGCTTCTTGGAAGACTACAGATATGATGCCTAAAGAAAGAATCTCGGTGACAGAAGTATATTTGTTATTGGGAAAAATTAAGTGTCTGCATTAAAAAAAAAAGATTTGTGTCTGCCATAAAACAAGAAATGCAATTGGGGAAAAAAAGGCCTCATTACAATAAGCTAGGGATAACTTTAAATACTACACTGATTAAATTTTTAATCTCTTTTTCATAGAACAGAGGCCTCCACTGAGCCAAGAGCAATCTACAAAAGAGCAGAAGCAAGTAAGAAACTCCTGCTAGAACTAGTATTAGAACTAGAACTGCTACTATTGCTGTGGAGCATAAGGGCAATGGCAGCAGTGAACATATACTCAGGGCCTGCCCGGCTAGCTGTGTCCCACGTACTGTTCTAAGTACTCCGTCTGTCTTCATTTATTTTTCAGGTTAGTCCTAGGAGGTCAACACTATGATTATCTCTGTTTCATACTTGAAGAAAGAAAGACATACAGAAGGCAAATAATTTGGTTGAAGGATCCAAGCTAGAAAATGCACATCACACCCATCAGAGATAAAGGTAAACAGGGGAAAAAGATGCTCAAAGGGTTATCAGAGATACCCCTTTAAAAACCACACCTTCTGTGACCTTGTCAGTGGTTCCCTGCAAACCCCAACTTAGAGTTCCGGCCCACTTGTGTCACCTCTCAGCCCCCAACCTCCTGGCTCCTCCCAATCCGTTGCCTCCCGCTCACTGACTCACACCTCCAGCTTTTTCTTGAGAAGAGCACCTGTCTTTTGCCTGGCACTATTGTCACTGGAGTTTTGGAGCATTTTCACTGTGATAGTTGAAGGCTTGTTCTACAGTCCATATAATTAAACACTTTCTGGATGTCTAAGGGCCTCTGATGGGTTATCATTTATTTTTCTGTGTGTTACTAATATTCTCATGAAGAGCTGTTTGCCCCACATGAAGTGGTCCCAGACAGTTCTATTTATACGCATACAAAGAGCGGCTGCATTTCCATCTGCCAAGATTGCCTATTTACTTCTACTTTCTTCTTGTTAATATACCCTCTAATGTCAAACAGTAGACAGAGAGCTTGGCCTGCTTCCTGAGAACAGGGCACGGGCTGCATGACAGCTGTTTGCCTGGCTGAAGCTTAGTGATGTGAAGGGGCCAGTTTTCTACCTGTCTTGTGAGTGCTTGCTTGAGGACCAGTTAAGACCTAAATAATTTCTCTTATACCATAGACTTGAGGTATGGCACAGGCTTGCAGAGAGAAAAAAGTAAAAGGGCCTGAGAAAGTAGGGTTAAGGACACAGGAGCTTACAGCCACAAGTAAAGCTGAACAAGGATTCCTGAGATGTTGAAGGGACTCAGCAGAATGATATGAAGATGACTTTAACCTGGAGGCCCTCGAGATAGAATGGACGGGAGAGAAGACTTTTGGGAGCTTCCCTTATCTGACTAAAGTCAGAGCTTTCTGAGAAGAAAGATGCCATAAATCCTTTCTCTGGGGAACTTCTAGCCAAAAAGGTGATTGACCATTAGCCCTGGGATGAGAAATCACATAAATAAAATTTTAGAAGATGCCATGCCCTTCATATGTGTCCCCTAAAAGCCCTGTCCTCATTATTCTCTTATTAAACTACTACATAAACCATTACTTCTAGCTATTCAGTGAATTACTCAGATTACCGAGTATCCTGCACGCACATGAATAAACTTTGTCTCCCCCACCACCTTGTTAATTTATCTATTCAATATCACCCCCACTACCATCGCTATATCACTAGGATCTAAGTTCATGGAGAAAAGTTTTCCTCTCAACAATATGAAACTAGGAGCTGGGTGTTCCAGGACATGCATGGCTCAAGGTAGCCAATGATTACTGGTTTGAGAGTAAGTTGTGCTCAGTGGTGCTGTACTAAGTGGTCTTTGGCTTTAGGTAGAGAAGAAACATGTAGGCAAGAGCAAAGAATGGGTTGAACAGCTATTGGCCTAGGCGAGTTTGTGGTGGGTGGTGCTGTGTGACAGGAGCCACAGTGAGACTGACAGAAGTCACATGGTCAGAGAGGATTGGCTCAAGGTGGGTTATCTGTGTGCATTGAAGACAGGGGTCGGGGGTTAACCTGCAATAGAAAGTTGAGTGTGAGCTAGTTTCCTGTTTGCAAGAATGCATCGGCTCCCATATTCACACCCTACATGTAGCATAGGGTCTGAGATATACTCACTCATGAGGACTGAGTTCCGTGCTGGTACCCTGGACCAATGGGCCTTTGCTAGGTACATGTTTGCATAAAAATTAGATGTTTGAATAACAGCTTTCATTTATGAGAATAGGTCCTTCACATCTCAATTCTGTTTGTGGGTCCTCTTTTGAGAATCTAAATAAATACCAGTCATTGAATCATAGTATCTAGTATGATGCCCTAAATATGGTAATCACTCAATTAACTTAAATTATTACTGAAGAAATATTGACAAGGGAGGTGTAGAAATTAATTTAAATGAATCTGGGAAAAATTTTATTCCTATTTTTATTATATAACAGAGCTCGATAGTTCATATATTTTAAAATAATTACATCATTTCCCCTCCAAGTTGCTTATGTATTTTAAATTCATGAGTTCATTGCACAATCTAAATGGCACTTGAGCCTTTTCTGGGGTCTAATACCCTTTGTAAATAACAATTTAAAGCTCAGTAAGACAGTATGCATTCATGAGATGAAATGGCTGACCTAGGAAGAACTAGCACAACAATTTGTGTATCAGAGTCACCTGGGAAGTAATGGAAACATGGAGCTACTCGGACCCCATGCTGGAGATCCAGACTTAAGAGGTTTGGCATCAGGTTGGGACATGTGTTTTTCTAAATATTTTTGAATTTCATTTCATGCTGAGCACATCTCTGTTAGTTATTTGTATGGAATCCCTGCCTTGTGCCATATTGCTGTAGACATATGTCTATCTATATAATTATGCTTGTCCTTTAATTTGTGTTATAGAAAGTCATATGTCTTTGCCACATCCTTCCTCTAACTTAAATGCTTCTAAGGACAGGACAGCTGTTCCAGGGCAGACATTGAATCCAGGAAGTGGCTTCTTTGATAGAGCAGCTAGGAAACTCGAGTGAACAGGAAGCTTACAGGGGGTATATTGATTGTTTAATGGAGTAGGTTGTGTGGATCATCAATCCTACAGGGCTGGTCTCAGTTATGAGCCAAAAACACACAAAAAAACCCCATAAAAATATCTTGGGATTTTGAAGGCAGAACCACCATGATTTTCCATTTCATGTGAGTCACAGAAATCTCTAAAACTGTCTTGGGACAAAAATCACATTGCTTATAAAAATGCCGGTGGCATACAGAGATCTTGTTATATATAAGATTAAAAAATCATTCATTCATAGCCAACTAAAATTCAAATGGAAAAAATGCATTCAATTAATAAGAAAAGGTATTATAGAAATTCTCTGCTTCTAATGTCTATATCTGTATTTATATCTGTACCCATACCTAAAAATAGAAATAGAATTGTAATTTTGTTGGGCCTGACCTAGGATTGAAAATGGAAGAGAGAGCAAAAATATTTTTTTTCCTGTAAAATAAGGAGAACTTGACTACAAGGTGTCTCTAATGGTCTTCTATCCATTAGATTTATATCTTCTGAAGCATTTGTCTCACTGCAGGCTATTCTCTCACTTGTAAATGTTTGACAAAGTCTCCTGCCAAGACCTGCATACTGCTAAAAAATGGGAGATAAGTTCACTACCAGAGCATTTGTATGGGTGGTGTCAAGGAGAGGTATCTACCCCTGCTGTGTTCATAAATATACTAGCAAAGTAGCATTTTCATTTATTCTCATTATAATATATTCCATGGGTAAATAACCTGGAACTTCACACATAGATCCCTAAAACAGTCTCTGTCACATGGAGACCTGAACAAGACAGAATGACTTAGGTATGCTATCCTGTTCATAGAAATTCATCTATTCCCGGGAGCACTATAGGAAGGGATGACTACACACACAGACACACACACACACACACACACACACACACACAAATTACTTGACAGATGAAAATTTCAGTAGTAAAACGTTATGATGCCAAATAATGAGACTTGGGAAATAAAAGTAAAACAAATAATAGCCAACAAAAGAATCTAGACCAGTGGATGGAAATCCAGACTGCTCATCTGATGGCTCTTTCCCCACCCCACCCCATGGTTTTTTCTGGGGTGGATCAACAGGCACCTTGCCTCAACTGTAAGTTGCTGTTTACTATACTGAACAAGTAAGACAAACGTAAAAGCGCGCCACAAGATGACCTGAAGATGATTTTAAGATTATTTCACAACAGTTGTCCTACTTTCCAGGAGGGCTCACACAAAGAAACAACATCGACTCTTGTCTGCTTTATTCAAAGGGAAAAAAAATTAAGAAGAAAACTATGTGAGAAACCTATCTTTGGCTAATGAGCCAAGAAATGCTTGTGTACCTGTGGCTAGGCATTTTAAATTAAAATCAGGCTTTCCGAGGCTGTTTCTGTATTTAGAGAATTGAAATAATTGAACCATGACTTTAAGTATCATTTTTCCCCAATGATGCTATACCAATTAATATAAAAGTCCTGAGCTTGAAACTGATATTTTCAACTTCCTACTGGGCATCTCCCCTTTCATGTCTAATAGACATTTCAAAGTTACCATAAAAAACCAAACTCCTGATCCTACCAGCCTGTCTCCTCTGTCAGGTTCCTATTCGCAGCACTTTGTACTCCATCCATCAGCAAGTCTTGCTTCCAAATACTTCCCATACCCTTCTTTAATAGCTCTGGTCCAGCACAGAGTGTTCTCCTTCCCAGACTCCTGAAATCAAGCCCCCACTGGCCTTTCTGCCTTCCTACATTGTAGTCTCCCACCAGCAGCCAGAGAGGACTTTAAGTAATGTAAATCCTATCAGGTTCTCCCTAGTCAAGAGCTTCTGGGCCCTTATCCAGGCTTAAAGGCACCTCTCACTCACCATCATAATCTCCAACCTTCCCTATTTCCTCCATTGGTCTCAGCACTGTTTCTGCCACATGTGAAGATTCCTCCTGCACTGGAGTTTTTGCTCTTGCTGCTCCATGTGCCCAGAAAGTTCTCTCCAGATGGCTTAATGCCTGCATCTTAATGTCTTCTTCATGCCCATTACTCAGGATTTGCTTGGATGTCACCTCCTCAGAGAGGCCATTAAGCATGCTCTTGCCCTTGTCACTTCCTAATCCCTTAAGAGTTTTACTGATGTCCAAAGCAGAAGGTAAATATGGTTTGCTTTCTTCTGAAACTTTCCACCACTACACTATTACCTTCAGGAAGCAGAAACTCTGATGCTTTCCTGATATTGGCACATAGTAGGTACTCAATAAATATCGGCCAAATGAATAAATGAATGACAGGAAACTGATAGACAAGACAAAAATTATGCTAAACCCTTAAACTACCCAGTTATTTCTCATTACAATATCTTGGCAACAGCATTAAACAATCACATTAGATTTTTATGGTATGAGAACTGAATTGGGGAACTTCTAGTCTGAAAGCTGGACTTCTTTCTATTTAATTAGTCTCAGGAAAGGTTTAAATCCTCTACTCATTGTCCCAATAGTGATACTTTATATATAGATAAGAAATTATGATCTAGCATAAAATTCGTACTTAATAAGATTCAAATGTAATCCTTAAATCTTGCCTGGTATTTCTCGCCACGAGGACGGCTGCTTTTCTCTTTGTGGTGAGCTCACTCTGGGGAACTACAGCTCAGAAATGGTACATTGGAAATGGAATGTGAAGACATAACACAGCCTTAGCCAGTTTGGCTAGTAAGAGTTTCGGCCTGTGGACTGAAGGGTCCCAGGTTCGATTCTGGTCAAGGACACATGCCTGGATTGTGGGCTCAATCCCCAGTGTGGGTTGTACAGGAGGCAGCTGATCAGTGATTCTCTTTCATCACTGATGTTTCTCTTTCTCTCTCCCTCTCCCTTCCTCTCTGAAATCAATAAAAATATATGCAGAAACAAAACAAAACAAAAAATACAGCACATACAACAGAGAAGCACATTCTTCCACCGTCAACTGCTGGCATGTGGGCACAACGCCTTCATGGTCAGGCTGCCTTGGCGCAGCTATCTCCAAACCGGCTCCCGTGTGTGCCTGGAGCTACCGGAGGAGTTGTCACGGGATGCAGGGCTGGCTGGGGGTTTTAAGGGAATCCATTTCTACATCTCCAATTTTCCCATCCAGTCTGAAAACAAAACTGACCTGCTTGAAAACACCCCCATGTGCGCTTTCATGGCCTCCCTTCTCTGACTGTGCAAGACCAAGTGCAGTACCTCCCAGCTCTAGAGTGCCAATCGGCCGCTGACTCCAACCCAAGGCTCTGCAAAGTGTTAGTGATGAGCAGTTCCTTTCTCCCGCTGAGGCCCCGTTCAGTAAAGTGGTTTCCAATTCTTTACTGTCTCCAACACTGAAGGAGAACCGAATCAAAGTGTCATTTGGTAGATAATTAAAAATAACTTCTGATAATGGATCCCAAAGAGATTTGGAAATAATATGCATAAGTTCAAAGAATCAAGTGCAATTGCTATAAAGGAAAGATCTGTTTCCTTCATCTTATATGTGTGAGTGATGTTTCTCAGCATTTAAATCTATAAAACCCCCAAATTGAGAAATGGATGATACAGAATCATGTTCAGTAAACACTAATATTCATTTTTGACTATATAAATTGATTGGAATGAAAGGGCTCATCCACCTAAGGAATACATTTCCAATACAGCATTATTTTTATATTTAACATTTTAATCAAGATGTATGATACATGTTATTTTGATCAACTGCAACCTACTAATAACTATGTAGTATCTTAATCCATAAGACAATTTTAATTTACAGACTAATGCCATAAAATATAAAAATAAGCTTTTATTTTATATATCTTGTTTGCAGAAAGGATGACCAATAAGAGATGTTTAAGCATAAAATATATCCATCCCTCAGGGAGCCTCAAAACAAAGGCTAACACCTGAACTTCTCTGGGGTTGAGCTCTGGTGATTCTAAAGTACAGCTGAGATCAAGAATTATATTTTAAAAAATACTTCACACCTGCTTTGGTTGCATAATAAAAATAAGGCATGCATTCTGGGTGCCAAAAGAGAATGTGGGAATGGCTCACCTGTCAAAGATGCTATGGTCTAAGTTATGCGCAATGTTGAATGATTAGGAAAATATAAGTATGATAATTGAAATTTGATTTATGTAACCACAATATTGTTATGCGTTCTACCTATTTATGCATTCAAATAAAACTCGGAGTATCTAGTAGATGCCAAAACAGCCCTGTTGAGGGAGTTCCAGTAGCAAACAGGGAAGATTATTTTCCTGTTCCCATGGAACAGTAACAGTGCAACACCTATGGGCGCTGTCATCACATTCACACAACACACGGTCTTGTCAGGGCTTTCAAAAAACTCCCATAAAATTGATAAAGATGTTCTTGTTCCTAAAGAGCTATCAGCTTGGCCAAGGAAATGACACTACTCCCTCTGAAGCATATGGACTAACATGGGTCTTGTTTACAGCATTCCTTACCTGCTAAATTTGGGGTACATAGACAAGGAAGGTGGTAAGGAGTAGATAAGAAAGGAGGTGAAAGGATACTTGGGGGTGGGGGGTGTCAGAGTAGCTGAAGTGATGATGTTGGAGAATGAGTGGTAAGAGCAGGGACAGTGGGGAGAGTACCCAACTGGAAGGAAGGCTGTAAACAGTAATGAGGATGGACAGAGAAAGCTCAAGTAAAACTATGTGAACAATGATGGACATGCAGTGATCCAAACAGCTGGCAGCTGAGCTTCCCAGGAAGGGAAAGGGAGGGAGAAGAAAAAAGAGGGAGGGAGGGAGGGAGAGGAAGGGAGGGAGGGAGGGAGGGAGAGAGAGGGAGAGAAGAAGAGAGAGAAAAGAAGGAGGAGGGAAAAGGAGGGAGAGAGAGGGAGAGGGGGAGAGGGAGGAAGAAGGAGGGAGAGGGAGAAAGAGGGAGGGAGAGGAAGGGAGAGAAAGGGAGAGGGAGAAAGAGGGAGGGAGAGGAGGGAGAGAAAGGGAGAGGGAGGGAGAGGGAGGAAGAGAAAGGAAGAAGGAGGAAGAGGGGGAGAGAGGGAGGGAGAGGGAGGGAGAAGGAGGGAGAGGGAGGAAGAGGGAGAGAGAGAGAGGGAGGGAGAGGGAAGGAAGAGGGGAGAGAGAGGGAGGGAGAGGGAGTGAGCTCCTAGATTCAGAAAACTGATGCTTGGGCTCCAATACAGAGAGAATTCTCTGGAATCTATAGGTGCTCAGCTTCCAAGCCCAACTATAGGCTAATGCTGATCATGTTCTTGAAACATGTGAATTTAACTAAAGTTGCAAATAAGTTGAATTTAAAGCACAGATAAAGCCCAAACATGTTAGATGAACTAAACTCTCCACTGTAGCAATCTGATAGAAGAAATGGGGTGCTCCCCATTTTTGAGGCATATAGTACCTACTTATGTCAATTTTAATATTTTAATACACAATGCCTGACACAACAAATCTCAAGATGTGCAAAGAAGCACAAAAAAGTGAGCAAAATTTAAGAGAAAAGATAGTTAATATAGACAAATCCACAATAACCCAGATGTTAGAATAAGTGAATAGGAACTTTATCTGTAATGCATATTAAACTATCTAGTGAATAAATGGACAACATGCATAAAAAAAGAACAACCATGGATAAATTCAGCAAATAAATGAAAAAAAAATGGGGTAGAAGAACATGGAAATTCTGGAAAATACAATATCAGAAATAAGAAACTTATGTAATATAAAGATTAACCCTGGATAGAGCTTTGAGACAGAGTGGAGGAGAAAAACCCAACAGGGCAAAAAGGGAAGAAAACTAGGGAAGTTTTATCTGAGAAACCACAATCTATAAAAATGTCAAATGGTGCTGGGAGGTCTGAGAAAGATTAGAAGAGAAACATGCTCATTCTAGGAAGCACAGAGACTCTTGGGGCCTTATTAAAAATGGTTCACTGAAAACAAACCAGGCAGCAGAGTTCATTTTGTGTCACTCACGTCATGGAAACACTGGATATTCCTTAATTGGAGTCCCAGGTTGGCAACAGGGGGGATAGGGGTGCAGGAGGGGTGAGGGGTAAAATGTCCTGCACCTGTCTACAGGCTGAAATGGAAAGATGAAATGCACATGAGTAGTACAGATAATTGAAGAACTTCCTTCAAAAAGTATCAAGAAGACATCACGATGGGTTTACTATACAAGGATAAAGAAGAGGAAGAAGAGCTCCAAAGTTTCCCTCCATTTCTATCCCTCGAAAAATGAACATGAGAGCATGTAAAAATGGTTTGAGTATGTAAGTTGTAAAAGAGACAATGAATTGGAAGTCAGTCCACCTTCTGAGTTCCAGATAGAGTGACAGAGAGCAGATGTCATTGTATTGGGAAGTGTAAGTGAGAGGCCTGTCTAGGGCAGAACTTCCAAATCGTGTCCTCGGCATGGCACACATGGAAAATGGCAATAACAGCGATGAGTCCTGGGGCAGAGGCTGTGCCCTCTTGGAGTCCATAGAGCCAGGTGTTAGGGCAGAAGCAGATGCTCCCCAGACCTTCCGAAGGGCGGAGGGTATTAAAATTTCAGCACACTTGTGACCCACTCATGGTGCGCCATGTAGGGCATGCTGGTCTAAAGGGGCAAGTGGAGTCCTGTCCACTGCAGTATCCCTGGTGGTCGTGGCACCCGGTGGCCCTTTGTAACTATTTTCTGTGGGAGAAGACTGCAGAACATCTAACACACACACACCTACATTCCGACATTTAAGAGTAGCAAGGTCACTGTTTTAATGGACCTGACTCTCACACAGACACTAAGCAGATTAGTCTGTGGAGTTAATATTCAATTTAAAAGTTTAACACTACCATTTTCCATTTCATGGTTATAACTTTCCTTGCTGATGAGTAAATTAGATTGTTCAAGGCTCAAGGTGAGGATCATGGCATTTTTTACCCTCTGGTCTGTCTTTCATACTGAATACCCTCTAACGTTGATGGACTATTCGTGACTCCAACTTAAAAGCATCACATTGCACTTCCCTGTATGCTTGTACCAGCCTGGTTTGTACTGCCTCAGCTTCAGCTGCCTGTATGAAATCACAGGATGATAAAATTTGGGATCCAAAGGATATTATGTGCTTTAGGAAACAAGCCACTTGTCTGTCATCATTCCACTCCAAAGCCATTTATTTCACTGGACATTGTTCAAAGGCATTATAATATACAAAAATGAATAGGGAAATTTTATTTTGAATTGGAAAAACAGGCTTTCCTGACAGACAAGTAGCTTGTTTCCTAAAGCATAATATGTATGTATATATATATATATATATATATATATATATGTGTGTGTGTGTGTGTGTGTGTATATATGTGTGTATATATATATATATATATATATATATATATATATTGATTTCAGAGAGGAAGGGAGAGGGAGAGAGAGATAGAAACATCAATGTTGAGATAGAATCATTGATCGACTGCCTCCTGCATGCCCCCCACTGGGGATCGATCCAGGCATATGCCCTTGACTGGAATCAAACCTGGGACCCTTCAGTCCACAGGCAGACGCTCTGTCCACTGAGCCAAACCACCTGGGGCCTGACAATACATTTTCATGAAGTATCTTGGTTATAAGAGAAGAAACTCTTGAGTTTCAACTATGTTTCTTGAAATAACTTTCAGGATATTTTTCTGAGAAGCTGTCAAGAGCTGCCTCTCTCCCCTCCTACCACAAATCTCTTTGACTACAGTCTGGGCAGATGAATAGACTGGCTTCTTTCTCTCCAGGAGAAAAATCTGCTCTTGCTGCTCATGCCATTTCACAGGTCAGCCCTTGGTACCTGCCTCAAGCTGCCTGGATGCCAGAGGCCTGGACCTCCAGGCCTACATCTGCCTCCTGGCTCCCTGGCCTCTTGCCTGGGTTGGTCATGCCTCCTCTTCTCCTGTTACTGCCTCAGATGTCCTCCAGGAGAGAAGCACTGGCCCATTCAATTTATGATGTCAAGCTACACCCCTTTTTAAGCAGAATCCCCAAATATGGCCATCTTTGCCCTATAATTGCTCAAGGTCCACTGTAATATGTTTAACCAAACATAAGCCTAAGTAAGAAGGAGTATCCTGTAAACTTTTCAATTACCTTCTAATCCATTATTTTTAGTATCAGAGAGTGAAAAGAACAATTTCTTCCCACGATTACAAGTTTTGTTTGTTTGGCAAGGTGGGAAAATGGCAGTCAACACGTAGAAGGAATACAATTTAAAAACATTATCCTGCTAAAAACCTCTTCTATTTTTAGAATCTCAAGATTTGGATATTTCATTTCTCACGCCTTCTTCTCTCTAAAGCTTTTCTTCTTAAACTGTTTGGCCAGGCATAAAATGAATATCTAAAAGTCAAATTAAAGTAAGTCGTGTTTTTTTTCCCCTTCTCTCTTTTTTTGGGGGAGATATTTAAAAAGTCCTGACTCCGAATCAACTGGAAATCTCTCGGTTTTGCCTTTTCCCCAGATGGAGTTCTTACAAGGGGTGAATAATTCTCTCATTTAATAAAATAATTATTGGCTGCTCAATTTATTTACAAGTACCCTTCCCAAGGAATTTTTATCTGCCAGAGCCAGCTGCCAAAATTCCCCAACAGGTATCTGAAATTAATTAACGAAGAACCCATGGCTGCATAGGAAAGGGAGGCAGCATCCATGAGATTAGGTTCCTGGGTTTGGGAGATAAGAGCTTGAACATAGGAGTTTAATCTGAAGATACCTAGTTTTGGCCAAAGCACATAGCTTTGTAACCACCCACGATTTGGTTTGTAAAATCCAGTTATTAGAGTGGGCTGGGCAAAGAGTGCTCTAATACATCAGCTTGTCTGGGAAACCAGACTTCTTTTTAAAATACTAATTGAAATTGTAGGTGTTTCAATTAAAACAACATCTGCTAGGGTTTGAAAAGCAGAGAAGGTATGTCACCAAAAGATCTTCAAACTGAATTAATAAAGTAAAGCTTTCATATTCTTAGGAATAAACATAACATACAGCTTCCCTGGGTGGCTCTGAGAAGTGTTCCAGAACCTCAGTTTGTACCCAGGCACAGGCAGGAATTTGTTCCAAGGGTAAACAAGATAGGTAGAGAAGGTGCCCAAGATTAACAGGACAGGTACAGAAGGTGCCCAGGAACAACAGGACAGGTACAGAAGGTGCATAGAGTCAACAGGACAGGTAGAGAAGGTGCCCAGAGTCAATAGGACAAGTTGAGAAGGTGCCCAGAGTCAACAGAACAGGGAGAGAAGGTGCGTAGAGTCAATAGGACAGGTAGAGAAGATGCATAGAGTCAACAGGATGGGGAGAGAAGGTGCATAGAGTCAACAGGACAGGTAGAGAGGTGCATAGAGTCAATAGGACAGGTAGACAGGTGTATAGAGTCAACAGGACAGGGAGAGAAGGTGCGAGTCAACAGGACAGGTAGACAGGTGTATAGAGTCAATAGGACAGGTAAAGAAGATGCACAGAGTCAACAGGACAGGTAGAGAAAGTGCATAGAGTCAATAGGACAGGTAGACAGGTATATAGAGTCAACAGGATAGGTAGAGAAGGTGCCTATGGTCAATAGAACGGGTAGAGAAGGTGTCCAAGATCAATGAGATAGCTAGAGGTGCCCACAGTGCTATGTGATGAGTGGCCTGAGAGTGGTCTGCTCTCCAAAACAGGGTGCCACTGGCATGAGATGAGACAATAACAACACACACACACACACACACACACACACACACACACACGTCTATATTTTAACTGACTGGTGTGCCATATGTTATTAGACCCCCATATTCCCTGGTTTTGCAAGGAGACACTGGGTACAAAGTAATATTCTGAGTGCCCAAAGGATGATGACTGGGATGTGTTTCAATCCCAGGCTGATGAATTTAGATAAAATTTTGAGAAATTATCTCCTAAGTAGAATTTGGAATGCTGCTATATGGTGATGGTGGCATTACTTTATTCCCCAGAGAACACACTCTTATGATTGGAGAATGAATTAAAATGTATCCTGAAGTTTTGATGAAGATTAGTATTTACAGGCCTAAAATTCCATGGATATGCAGTTGTGAGAACACTAAGTGAAAGAGAATGCTTGGTGCATATATACAGTGGAATATCATTCAGCATTAAAAGAATAACATCTTGTCATCTGCAAAACATGGATGGACCTAGAGGATATTGCGATAAGTGAAATAACTCAGATAGAGGAAGACAAATAATATATGATTCTACTTATAGGTGGAATCTAAGAAACAAAATAAATGAACAAGCAGGACAGAAACAGACTCATAGATACAGAGAATACTTTGACAGTTGCAAGATGTGAGAAGGTTGGGGAGATGGGTGAAAAAGATGAAGGGATTAGGAAGTACAAATTGTTAATTACAGAATAGTCTTAGGGATATAAAGTACAGCATAGGGAGTATAGTCAATAATATTTTAATAACTACAAATGGTCCCAATTGGGTACTAGATTTATCAGGGCGATCATTTTGTAAGTTATAGAAATGTCTAGTCACTGGGTTGTACACCTGAAACTAATATAATATTGTATGCCAACTTTAATTGAAAAAATATTTTAAAAAAGAGAGAATGCTTACAAAGCAATGAAACATTCAGAACAGAGTGGCTACAATGAAGGCTTTTCCCCTCCAATTTTCCAAAGAAAAAATATACTTCTCATTAAATAAAGATATGGCATGTGTGGGAGTGGCAATGGGGGACAGGATGGGTAACTGTCATTCTGTTGCCAACATTTTTTTTTCCATTATACAGTCTTTATTTTCACTTCAAGACTACTCATTTATATTTATTTAAGGACATTTATTTATTTATTTATTTATTAAGATTTATTTATTAAAGAACATTGTCCTTTAAAAATAACCAGTGATCATTGTATGTAGAATGGCTAGATGGAATCTTTCAGCTGAATATTTAAAACAAATTGTGGCAAGAGCTGGGAATGCCCTCCATCCCTCTAATCCTGTACTTCAAGAATGAATGAAAGGGATGATTGAAACCCGTGTGAGGACAGAGAACTAGCACTGGATTTACTGCTTAAATCATAACCAATTCCCAGGTCAAAACCACCCTTATTTTGTTCATGATTCACTAGTGTGGGGAAGTATGGGATGGGCACTGCTAGGTATACCTGGAGACTTGGGGTGCCTTTCTCTTTTATCTCTCCTGGGAGGATTAGCTGTGATTAGGAACCAGCTGACTCCCCTAGAAAATGGCCCCTCCCTGACCCCAGAGGGTCAGGATCTGTGTGATGTTCCCTTTGAGGTTGGAATAAATCAAGAAGGTATTACGTGGATAGAGGCTCAGCTATCAATGTGAAAAAGTCAGGCAAATGGGAAGAATGGATCATATAATATGAACGTGTGGGGGCATCAAAGAAGGGTTCTTATAGGTCCTTCCAAATGTGGAGACTCAACCATCCAAATGAGAACAGGAGAGGGTCATGCAAAACAGAGAGGATGAGAGGGAAGGCCAAAGGCAAACTGGGGCAGGAAAGGTCTTTCTCTGTGGTCCAGGGCGAGATGTGAGCATGGGGAGGATGCTTCAGCATCCCAGACCTGGCTTGCCTACCAGAAACTTGGCGAGCAGCCATCACCCAGGAAAGTGAATGAAGGCTGCTCCGTTAGCTCTGCCAATACTACCCTCAGGGAGTAGTAGCTAGGCAGACAGGAGGAAGATTTACTATTGCCTACCCAGTCTCAAAGCCCTTCCAACATTGCAGAGAATGACCCAGTGTGAGGAGGACTGGACTTCAATGAATTCCTAAGTTGTTCCTCTCTCCTCCACTCCCCGGATGCTGTGGGAAGAAGCTGAAACAGATACCCCTTCACGCCTTCCTCTCTTTATTTGGGGCCCCCAAACCTCCCCTAGATCCATTCTTCAGAATCATTAACTCTTATTATTCACCCCCCCAATGAATTATTGTAGCACATATTTACTGATTGCCTGTTACAGGTGCTAGACACTGTAGGAAATAAAAATAAAATAAATAGGGTATCAGATCCCTGCTTATTAAGTTATCGGGAGAAGTTGTGATGCATGCACATACAGTAAAAGACAATACAAGAAATTACAGCGGGAAGGCTGGGGAGTGTTGGGGAGGGAGGGAAATAGATAAACGAAAGAACTTGTATGCAAGTATATAAGCACACCAATGGACACAAGACACAGGGGGGAGGGTGGGATGAGGGAAGGTCAATGGCAAAAAAAGGAGATATATGTACTAATATATGTCATACTTTTAACAATAAAAAACACAATACAAGAATAAAACTACACAATGGAAACTTAAGATAAATGAAAATATTTTTTATCAAGTAGGTGCTACCCACCCCCACTCTGAGTTCAAAGAACAGCCCTCAGTGGGAAGGTCACCTTGTGCTGGGCATTGAGTGATGGGCGGAGGTCAGTGAGCAGAGACTGTGAAGGAGTGTGCCAGGGAAGAAACAACTGCAGCAAAGGTGTGCAAGTGAGAATGATGGTGCGGACACTGGTGTGGCTGAAGAATTCATGAAAAGTGTAGTTAAGAGGCAATTTGGGAGGAGCCAGGACAGCGGCTCGGGTGTGACATCAAGACATTCACGGATCAGATAAGCTTACATACTAGGGAACATACACGTGTGATGCCTGAGTTCTAACTATTTTGATACAGTCGTTTGATTTCCTGTGCTGTCTGGAAATGCAGCAAAAACAAAACAGCTCATATGAAATAGCTCTCTTCAGAGTTATTTGTTATGGATGAGTAGCCATGGGTTAAGGACCAATCTTGGCCAAGTACTAGAATCTCCCCTCTCTAGTATTTATACTAGAATGTGTTGTATTTAAAAAATTTTTATTGGAGTATTATTTGGCTTGTTTTGTTGGCAGAGAGGGGGGCGAATTTGGCTAAAATAGATATCTACCATCTTCATCAGGAACTGTCAACCTGCTGAAATGTTGGGCAATTTGCAGACTGGTTAAAGTGATATAAAGTTGTTTTCTCTTTTCACTGAAGCAAATTATTACCATTATTTTTTTTGAAAAACAATAACAAATACCTTTTTGAATAATGAGATGACACTTGAAAGGATAATTAATATTTTCAGAAGATTATAAAAAATTGTGTGGATGTTCATTAAGCTGGACGACTGCACCAAGCCACTCAGAACACAAAAATCTAGCTACAGACTCATTGCCAGCCTGATGGCAGGGACATCACAGGAGCATGGGAACAGCCTGAGTGGGACATGGGAGAGGCAGAGTGTGATGTTCCTTTTGTGCTACTCTACGATCCTCACTGGAGCTGATGAGGTCCGGTGATGGTTGTTCAATAGCTTATCCTGAGTTTTCCTGGTAACAGAGTTAAAGGAAGATAAACCATTCGCTGACGAAAGTGTGGTAGCAACTCCTCTCCCCACCCCAAACTAAAAGAATGATCTAAGGAGAGATATAATGTAAAACAAACCCACAGAAACAGTGATGGGAGAAACTGGATTCCTTCTGACCTCCGGAGTGCCTGCATACGTCTGATAAACCTCGGTAGAAAAATGAACTGGCTTTTGGATGATTTTATTAGTATACAATCATTTTCTTTGGTTGTTTTATTTATGTTGTTTACTTAATGCTTTGCTGATTTGGAATTCATTCCAAAATGATGGTCAGATAGGAAAATATTTACTTCAGCTATTTGGCAAATATTTACGATATTCCTACTGTAGATCAAGGGCTACTCTAGGTATGTGGGCTACATCAGTGAACAAATAAAACAGACTTTTCTGCCCTTCACGGGATTCCATTCCAGTGTGGGGGAACGGTCAGGTAACTAGGTAAATATATAATATGCTGAATATTATAAGATGATCAGTACTGTGGAGAAAAATAAAGCAGGAAAAAGAAAAGTTGGTGGTAGAATAAAAAAATTGGGGCCAAAAAAAAGGTTCTGCTGAGAAACTGGCACTTGGTTAAAGACCTGAATGGGATGAGAACTGAGGCACAGAGGCCCCTGAAGGAAGAGGATTCTAACCAGTAGAAATAGCAAGTTCAAAGGCCTGAGGCAGGATCGTGCTCATGTCCTATGGGAACCATAGTGACCCAGTGGGCTCAGTAAAATTAATGACAGGGAGGCAAGAGGGTGAGGTTAGAGAGGGACAGCAATCTGCATCATACAGAGCCTTCGTTTTATAGGGAGAGACATGAGGATATATTGGGAGTTTTGAGTGGAGAAATGACCTGCTCTAAGGTTTTAACAGGACCACTCTGGTTTCTGCATTGAAAATAGCTGTAGGGGGAAAGGATAGAAGTAGGGAGACCAGGCCCAGGTGGTGTGGCTCAGTGACTGAGCATCGACCTATGAACCAGGAGATCATGATTTGATTCCTGGTCAGAGCACATGCCTGGGTTGCGGGCTCAAACCCCAGTAGGGGGCATATAGGAGGCAGCAGATGATGATTCTCTCTCATCATTGATGTTTCTATCTCTTCCTCTTCTCTCTGAAGTCAATAAAAACACATTTTAAAAAAAGCTTGGGTAGGGAGACTAGGTAGACGGCCATGGTAATAACCCAGCTGAGAGATGATGGGAGGTTGGGGAAAAGAAATGAAGGTGAGAAGTGTCAGATTCTGAGAAAACACAGAAGGAAGACCAGATTTGTTGATGGATTGGATATGAAGGGTGAGGAGTCCAAGGGGTCTGTAAGGTGCCTGGCCTGGACCACTGCAAAGACAAACTGCCATTCACTGCTGTGGGGAGACTGTGGAACAATTGAGCGTGGGGAGAAGATAAAGAACCCAGGTATGGAAATGTTATACTTGAAATGCCTGTTAGATGTCCAGTGGAAATATTGGACAGACAGTTGGACACAGAGATGTGGCATTCATACTAGACATATCTATTTGGGAGTTGTCAGGATATAAATAATCTTCAGCACCATGAGGTTACCAAAGCTTTGAGTGAGATTTGGTAGAAAAGAGAAGATGTACAAGTTTATTGTTTTGTTCTTGGTTCAAAATCATTGCCACTTTCTTTTCAGTATGTAAAGTTCCATGTAGCATTTTTCTATAAATTCACCACTTTGATACATTAAATAAAGTAAGAGAATTAGCAAAGGTCTCTCTACTAGATAGAATACAATGGTGTGTTTTTAAAAAAATTTAAATGGTGTGTGTTAAATTCTGCTTTTTTTTTAAATTCAAGAAAAATGCCATTGATTCCATAAAGCCTGTGACTCAGATATTTTCATTCCCATTTTTAAGTGATTGGCTCCCTTTCTTGTCTGGTGACATTAGATAGTATAAAGGCTTAATTGAACATGGGCAATATGGAGCTCCAAATGTTCCTGCCTCAGACAGAGTGCTAGATAACTGGCTTCCGAGGAAGAAGGGATGCCTGGAAGCTAGAAAACCAATTAACGGTTCCCTATTTTGTTATATTTTAATCCACCAAAAGAAATAAAACACGCAAACTCACAATACCGAGGGGTGAGTATCCAGGCAGTAGACTGATTAGCTATTGATTTTTCCTTCATTTTCTAGAGGAGCCGAGGGATTTTACCGGAAACAACTACGTACAGAAAGGGAAAGTAGGCAGAGAGAGAGTATCTTGACCTTTTGAGCTAATGGCCTAGTTTCAGTACTTCACAAAATCCACAACTAATATTTAAATTAAATTCAAACATAAACATCAAATTATGTTTGTTTCATGCTTTATAATGTACTGCAAGTATAACAAATCATTGTATGTACTAGAGACATATTTGAAGTCTGGTTTCCTTGTAAATAAATATATACTGCACAAATTTGATGTTTATTGAAGATATAATGAGCATTATGAAATGGCAGGAAAAAAACTGCAAAAGGCCTAGTGTGCCACACTCAGGAATTTGAATAGCAAAAGTGAACCTATGTATTTATGTAAAATTTGTGTATGAAATTTGGATCCACACCTAGTAGTCCAATTGCCCCAGAAATAAAATCTTGCCCTTTGGCCCACTCACCTACCTGCTTTCTCCCAGAATCCCAGAGACTATATGCTTTGAGCCTTTGGCATGGGGGGTGGTCCAGCTCCCTGCTGCTTGACCTTCATTGACGCCTATTACCTGCATTCAGTCTTGCCAGGCTTCCTGCTGTACTGACTGAATAATGAGCCTTCTGGAATGATCTCTTTGATCCAAGATGCCTACATTAGGAAGATGTCTTTGGTAGAATTGTCTCTCTTCCCAGGTAGGTCTCTGTGGTTCCTTAGTTCTCCAGGCATCTATCATCCTTGGCCTCCTATTTTCCAACAGTAAAAGGAGGGATAAGGAGGCCTCTCCAGCTGGGCTCTTATCACTCACGGCCTCAGGCACACAAGGTCCCATGAAGGCCTTGAAGCCTCTGGCTTGCTTCCAGCTCTTGTAGTAGGCCTTTTGCAGAGGCAGCTCCATCATTGTAGATGCTCTACCCCCGAAATATCCTCATGGCCCGGTCTCATCTCCTTCAAGTCCTGGCTCAAATGTCATCTTCCCAACAACTCCTATCCTGCCTGACCTTGACATCCCATTTAAAATCACAACTCCTTATGCTAAGTGAAAGAAGCCAACACAAAAGCTCACATATTTTATGATCTCATTACATGAAACTTCCTCAATAGGAAAATTCCTAGAAACAGAGCACACATTGGAGAGTGCCAGCAACTAGAGGAGGAGAAAGTGGGGGTAACTACACAATGGATACAGGGTTTTCCTCAGGGCGATGACAAAGTTTTGGAATTAGGTATCAGTGGTATAGTTGCATGTTATGTGAATTTAACCACAGTTAAAAAAAATGGCAAGCTCACTAATTACCGTCTCCTTTATCTAGGTCCATTTCCCCCACAGAACATTCCTAACACGCAATGGGATTCATGTGTGCATCTTGTTTATGGTACATCTCTGCTCTCCCAATGTAAACTCCACAAGGGCAGGCTTCCTGTCTGCTTTGCTCATTGATGTAATAATCTCTGGACCTTGAACAGGCCTGGGGCAACTTAGATCATGATACATATTTGTTGAATATCTAGATGAATGTCTGACCTCTTTAATGTTCATTAATAAAAAGATCCTTCCTATTTCTTGAATACCAAATTAAAGGAAGAGGATACAGTAAACAATAAGATAAAAGAGTCAGTATGGTCTCATCCAAAACGAAAGACAAATTCGGGAGAAGCTAAGTGGCATGGACCCCATTACAATTCCTGCTCACTAGACAGAAAACAAAGCGCTTGACCGGGATTTAAAGGATCAGGAAGATGGTATCTAGTGCTGAGCATTGTTTTTAATTTGCAAGGATTACAAATGCCAACAAACGTTGCATTTTCCTCTGAATTCCAAAAGATAATTCGGGTCCTTGGATTTAGGCTGGGAGAACTAGGAAAAACCAAGGCCCCTAATAAATGCACTATTTCTGCATGCACATATGCTCTGCGAGTAGATTCAATCACATGGACCTTAGCAGCAAATATTTTCATTGAAAAACTGGGACACTGTGAGAGAATCGGAGAGGACATACCAATGAGCTCCTTATTTCGGACGTCCAGGGCCATGTTCCGGAGCGCCGTGGCCACTGCGCACACCACACGGTCGTTATCTATTCGGAGCAGCTCCACGAGGATGGGCAGGCCTTTCTCTTTCCGGACAGCGGCTCGGATGTACACTGACCACTGCGAAAAGATGAAGGCGAAGACCTTAGGAACGGAGGAGGCAAACCCCAGGAGCAAATAGCACGTGTGAATTTTCAGACAGTCCTTTGCACGAACCAAAAAGGTTGAATTATCAAGAGCTAATTGTAAAATAGGTTGAATAGGTTAGACATGTATTTAAATGTTTTCACTTTATATTTTGCCTTCAACGTATGGTAAAGTTTTCAGGGTGAGTCAGCTAGCCACATTTTTTCCCCTTGGGTACCAGTGTTTCCTTTCCTTAGACTGGAAAGCCATTTGTAGCCATTGCGTGATGTATATATATACTTGATGCTTTGATATGTGAAGGTTTGGGACAGAAAGGGGGGCTACTGACATTAAGAGGAATAACAAAGTGAGCCCTGGAAAAGGTAGAAAATGATAAAAGATTGAGTGTGGGTGATTGGTTTAAAAACAGAGATTTAATTTGGAGGTGGGGCACAGAGATGAGTTGCCAAACCTATCATCAATAAGTTTTTTTCTGAATAACAAAGATTAAATAAGTCAGAAAAAGGCAGGTGTGAGGAGAGGTAAATATGACATTAAAAATCAATAGCAAAAATTATAAACTAAATTTTTTTAGGTCAAAATGTGTTGTGTCTAGGGCCATAATTCCATGTGTAATTTATAATACAAGATATATAATTTGTTTTGGGTTGGTGATTGTCTATCTTAATGAAGCACACCTACTCTTACTATTGAAATGTACTTGCAATATTCAGGATAATAAAGCATTCTATGTCACAGAATGCAGAAAGGCCCAGATTCTTCAGCCATTTGCATATACACTTTATACCATTTTACGTTGTTCCAAAGAAGAGCATGCACTAAAAAAACCAACCCATATAGGGTTTAACCAGTCACATTTTCATTTGGGATATAAGAAAATGACATTCATGACAGGAAGTTTTGGATTCTGTGGTTGAGTCCTCTGGGGGACCACCAAAGGTGGAACAAAGTCCCCAACCTCCCACCAAGCCCCTCCACCCCCCTTCCCCATTGGGGCAGACACCCCAGAGCTGGCTCTCACCTGTGGCAGGCAGGGAGCCCCCTCTGGTAGTGAACGTAGGGCATACGCCATGCCTGCCACATCCTCAGCCCAGCCCTGCATGAAATATGAAATTAAAAAAACACACAACTTCATCCCATCCTATGTTAGAAGTCACATTCACATAGTTTCTTGATACCATCAACTCATCCCATAATCTTTCCCTTGCCCCCACTCCAGGAAGCCTGAGGGGACGGGAAGCAGCTAGAATCACTAAAGCATCTCTTGATTATGATGAACTATTTCACAGACTTGTTCTCAGGGAGTCTTAGACATGGAAAAACATCCAGGTTTGAAAGCTATTTCTTGGAATTTGGAGGGAGGTGCTCTGTGAACATAGTACAGAACCTCCTTCATGTCCACTAGAAATTTCATTTGTAATTTGGAGTGCTGAGACACGATTTTCATCTACCACCTCCACTATACTTGTAAACCTCTGGTCTCCAGGGCCCAGGGAAACCTGAGCTTATGTAGCGCATGCATTTATTGGGTTCGTCCTTAAAACTAAGAAGGGAGGCGAGAGAAAGCAAGAAATTGGAAATCAGAATGTAGGCTCAATGTTTACCAATTGTGTGATGGACATCAACAATTGATATTATACTGGCCCTTTGGAGATAGTGTGAATGTTCTTGGGACCTTGGGCAGGCTGATGCATGGGCCCTAGAGGGGGTCTCTTCTCTGGCACACCTCATTCCAGTTCAGGATGCTGGATGTACATTAGTGATCTCTTATAATTGCTCAAGATGCTGGGAGGTGGCATTTGTATTCATATTTATAGATGAGGAAATCGAGGCACAAAGTTGTTAAGTAACCTGCTCATCAGGCTCAACTGTGCCCCTGACCCCCAGTTCTATTACTCCAAATCTGCTTCTCTCTATGATGCTGACAATTTTCCCTCCTCTGCCAGCATCTCATTCTCTTTTCCCTAATCCTCTCTGCTCAGTCCCCCAGACACTGGCTTGCTCTCCCCTCCATCCTGCCAAAGATTGATAGAGAAGAACTTGGCCATATTTGAAATAAGCCAAAAAAGGAAGTTTATGATTGTATCATCTTAGAACTCTAGCTATTATATCCTGCCCATGTGGGATGGGAAGATGATTTGGTGTTTGGAAAATAATGAGAGTCCTTCAGCTTTGTTGAGAACTTATTTGAGAGTAAAAAAAAGGTTATCTATGGCCCAAAATGTTACCTTTTGGTATCATAAAATGGTCAACAGTGGTGTGTTCTCCTTAAATGAAAATGGATAATCAGACAACAGATTTCAAGTCATATATTAGGATTGCTGCATAGAAAATAACTTTTATTTGGAAACTTTTAGTTTTGTATATGTATGGAGAATTCCCATTATCAGTTTAGAATAAGACAACTCAGAATAAACTAATTAGATTTCACTTAAAAGATGTTGAAAGTTTCCACAAGTTTTCTTGACATGCAAAAATAGGTGATAGTGATGCCTTTAAGTAGCAGCCAAACAATTGATCAGTCTCAAAGATAACGTATAACCAAAGTGTAACCCACCAAAAAAGAGTAAACCCCAGTTAGAGGGAGAAAGGAGAAAGTCACCAAAGTTATTGGGAAATGAGGTATGAGGTATGCTTTCAGGTACACTCAATACAGAACCATGATGTTCCTATAGAGTTTTCTAAAAGAGAAGTCAGTTGCCTTGGAATCAGCCACTGTGGTGGTTAGAAGTGCATTGGTTACCAAGAGTTTTTTAATCTAAAGAAAAGTAAGAGTACCACTGGCATAAAATCATGAACAAGAGAGAAATGTGTATTATAAGCCATTGTAGCTGAAGTGAAAATCTTTAGGCAGAATGAGAGCACTGTGTACTGAGCACTGTGTACAGAGAGGGGAGCTATCAGGCATGGACCAGGATGCTGTTGAGGAGAACAGCCCATGCATGAAAGAGAGGATGCTTGATGATTCAAGAGGATGAGAAGGAAGAGGAGTAGGAAGGGGCAGGGGAAGAATGACAAAGAGAAGATGGAGAAAAAAGAACTGGTCCAGGAGAAAACAGCACATAAATGTGACCCAAATTTGTCCTGCAGAAATGCTTTCCCAATGAGGACTTTAGGAGATGTATAAGCCCTCAAAATAATCTCAACTATAATAAACCTAACACCTAACCAAATGCCAGGCACAGTTTTATTTTTTACATGCATTAATTCATATAATCCTCATCTCGTCCCTGTCAAGTATGTACTAGTGTTAGCCCTACTTTACAGATGAGAATAGGGAGGCATGACAAGGTTCCTCAGCCTGCAGTTGCTTGACCAGGTCATGAACCCAGGAAGCACCATCTTAGAGCTGGTATGCTTGAGTACCATTCTCTCTCATGTCTCAAAAAGACAAGTGTAAATTATATACATCGGTAATCACAGTGATATAATTCTTTGCAAATTCACCCATTAATCTTGGTCTAATAACTGATATTATTATTTTAGTGTTCCGATAACTCATTCGACTCTCCTCTAAACTTTTGAGTTAAAGACCCTTCAAGTATTGTCAATGGAAGTCCTGGATATTTCAATTTAGCTCTGAGAACAACTAAGCTATGCTCAATTCAGCATCCTTCTTGAGGCTGTTGACCATATCTCTAGGGACAAGTCTCAAATTTCTCAGTTCTCTGACTTTTTAATTCATTTGGGCCACACGGCAGAAGTTTCTGTTTACATCAATTGTTGTTATTATGTTAGCTCATCAAATATTAAAAATTAATATTCAAATACCTACTTAGTCTACCTTATTTTAAAAGTAAATGAGGAAATTATAGTCTTGAGAGTAGTCATGTTTTAGGGGAAAAGTTGACTCAACAAAGATATCTAAAATGTTTGGCTTAATAGCAAGTGCAGATATATTTTACAGTCCAAATGCCGGTTTTCACAAAGTTCAATTACAATAGAAATAACCCATAAATGTGAGTTCAAAAATCATTTGGTCACATTTTTGCAAATCTTTAACCTGCTATATCCAATAGTTTTATTATTCTGTGACAAAATCATCATTGTACTGTAAAAGAGGAAAAGGTAACTGAATTCCACACTGGCTATGAAAAACATTTATCACTTTGTTTCTGTCACAATGCTATTATGTTTTTCTGATGCTCATAAACCAAGTAATGAGGTTTTTAAAGTTTAAAAAGTATTTAGGGCCATTATGAAGATGTGTTTGCTAGTCAATTTGTCACATAATAGGAGTGTGCATGATCTCCCCATAAAGAGTAATTATTGTTTTGGAAGATGAGGTCTATAAACAGCAATCTCTATGCAAAATACTGGTGTTCTACCTTCACATTTCTGCTTTTGTTTGGGTCATAAAAAGTTAAGGACACTAAAAAGAAGTCACTAAATTTCAACAGTTGCTATAAAATCACATTCTTGGAACTCTAGGTTTCAGATAGTAATGCTGTTCATATGAAATTGAGGCCATTGTGTATCCTAATTTAATCTTTTACTTAATCAATATTTTTTCTTAAGTGAGATCTTTTTTTTTAAATAAAGACTTACTTATTTCTTGTATAAGTTGTTCTCAGTCATTTAAAAATTATAACAGTTTATCAGTGTTTGGCTTAATGTAGATTTTCTCAAATCATCCCTATGGATTATTTCCCCTCCCACATAATCCTTTACCATTTAATATGGTAAATTAATAACTTATACAACAGATGATGGTAATGTAATTGACTTTCATGCATGCCCGAGTATTTGTGTTTTTATAATAAAACTCTTATGGAAGCACATATATTTGTAACTATACTCAAATATTCCTTAGCAGGCCCTTGCTCTGCCTGAGGACCATTCCATTTGACTAAAGTTACAGCATAAAGAAGGTCAGTGCTTCTTATAAGTTAGGTTAACATTCTGAGAGTCAAAATTCTACTCTAATCATTGGAATGGAAATATTTCTAAAACTATTTCTGTCTTTAAAAATTACTAGTAATAGTTTTACATTTTCTTCATTACAGAGGGTTGGCATTATGATTATCAGTAATTAGAATATATGCAAGAGCCAAGACATTGAATGGCCTCTGGCAGTTTTCCTCTCTTGCATCCTGTAGTTACTTTTTGTTTTTTGTCTTTTCTCTTTGCCATCACAGTATTTACTCTCCCTTCTTAGGCAGATCTTGATGCCTGTTTATAAGAGGCACTCCTTGCTTTTTTAAAGTCTGATGTGGACTAGGAAATCTGATGGCCATAGTTGTTAAACTCTATTAAAAATACAGAATAATTTTTGTGATACTGACTTCATCTGCTCCTTATTAGTCTCTACTCTATCAGTAATGGGAAAAATTACCAAATAAATGTCTACTCAATATGTGGGGATACATTTCACACTGGGGATAACTGTGCTGAACTAATGGGCAGGTTTATGTACTGAAAACAGTCAGCAAGATATTATTACCAGAAAATATTGAAAAATTATATGATACTTCATCCATAATTCTTATTTTATAATCCAAAGTAGGAGAGAATTTTTGAACATCAAAATAGCATAAAATCTTTAATCTTATTATTTTCTTATTCCAAGCACCTAAAGACATACCTCCGCAGCTCCCCTTGCTGACCTGGTTTGACACAGAGCCTGGTAATTTAAACAGAATGTTCAACCTGCAGGAACTCATGGATTAGGAAATGCTATCAAAATCTGCAGCCTGCAAAGCACGGATGAGTTTGGAAACTGAAAAGAATATAGTTTTCCCATAACACTTTTCTATCACAGGGATGAACAGTGAGGTACAAAGAAATACATGGGACTTGGCTTCTGCCTTTAAAGTGTTCACAGACCAGATTCCTTTCTAGAGGACATTCTTAATAGCTTGGTAAAAACTTCTGTACATAAATGAATAATTGGTGACAATGATCCTTAATTTTGATGTTAGATGTGGTACAGTTCTTAGTACATAACGTTTCTTTTTTCCCTCTGGCTGCTTTTAAGATTTTCTCTTCACTACTGATTTTGAACAATCTGATTATGATGTACCTTGATACAGTTCCTTCATATTTGTTGTGCTCGGTGTCCCATAAGCTGCTTGAATCTGCAAGTGTATGGTTTCCATTAAATTTAAATTTTTTTCAATAATTAAATTTTCAAATTTTTTTTCTGTTTTCTTCTTCCTTTATCTTTCCTCTTTTTGGGGGACTGTAATTACACATACAACAGGTCACCGTACATATATTTTTTTCTGTGTTTCATTTTGTATAGTTTCCACTGATGTTTTCCAGTTCACTAATCTTTTCTTCTGCATTGTCTATAAGCTGTTAATTGCTATTTCCAGGCATTTTTGTTTCAAACATTGTACATTAATGTTAGAAGTTTTAGATCTTTAATATGCTTCCATTGGTTCCAATTAACTTTTTGAATATGTGGAACATAGATTTTAATTTTTAAAGCAGAGGTTGTAGTCTTACAGTTAAAATCTTCTAGACCTCAAAGATGTGTATCCATTTTTTAAAATTGTCATAAGAACCTAAATATTTCTTAAAGAAAATAATAATTCACTAAATATCATAGGTTCAAGATGGCATACTTGATTTGCTACCACCTCGATGGTGTTGTGGTTCAGGTTAGACTCATGACCATGGGCCAGAGACCACTTTCTCATGGCCATCTGGTCAGTCCTCTAACTCGGGAGCTGGGTGGGGACTTAGAGCCAATAAGTGCTCTTGGCTGTATATACTGAGAACCACTTGGTCAATGACATCCTGCTCTCCTCTTTGCATCCAGTGTCATGACAGGCCTGCCTGATGCGATGTGAAGCATTCACAATCTTCTCTGTTCAAAGATGACACATCTGAGAACATAAGAAGGTGCTACAATCTGCCCAAGGGTCACAAAGCTCAGAAGAGGTAGATTCTATGTTGGAACTGAGACTTGAGTCAAAGCCTCCTAAATTTAGAGGGAGATAAAATCTAAGGGTTAGCTCAAGAAAATGATTTCCATGATTATCTCTTTTCTACTCATACAAAACTATTCTCTAGAATTCTGCCTGGCGTGACTCCGCTTTTGAAACATTTCTATGGTTGAAAGCCAGTGACAACTTCACTTCCTTTCCCCCAACCTAAATTCTTCTAGTACAGCATTAGGGATGCCTATGAGCAGGGGAGGAAAGGGATAATATGTTCATTCCTAAGACTCTCAAAAGAAGAAGGGGTGAGCCTTCTAGGCATCAGTAGCCAGATCCTGAGAAATATTGTTAGAGACTAGACCCCCAATGTTGGGAGGTCACACTTGAGAGAGAAAGCAGTACTACTGCCAAAACTGTAGCAATAGAAACAAATGATCTCTCTGCCTCCTCCCCCCACCTCACACACACACACACACACACACACACAGAGAGAGAGAGAGAGAGAGAGAGAGAGAGAGAGAGAGAGAGAGAGAGAGATGACAAGAAACCAGAAGTTGGAAGGTATAAATAGAAGAGAGGGTATGATTACATGACAATGCTGAGGCCAGTATGTGTGGTGCCTATAGTATTAAACTTCAAAATATCTGTAGTTATGTGTCTATAATAACATTGTTTTAAATAAAATGTTAAAGGAGTTATTATGCATATTACAAACTGAGGCTTTCATGTTAAATGAATGAAAAATGGATAGCAGATGCCCATACTTCATCTTTTGATATTTTTCCTTATATGCACTCATTCTTCTAAGAAGTTACACCTTTTTATGCAATAAGGCGAATTAGCTCATGTAATAATTAGTGATCAAACTGAAGAATTCTTTGCTATGGTGAATCTCTTCCTACCCAAAATGAAGGTTATGGGGATTTTCTGTGAAAACCAAATCAGTGTGTGTTTATAAGGACTATAATATTCCCAATCACATATTTGTTTTACTTTTAACATTTTTGCCAAAGATAACTAGCAATACTACTTCTCTCTGAAAGCCAATAATTTAAAAATTCAAGACCTTCTTTTCCTCTGGGAACAGGACCACCTATACAGCAATCACATGAGTTTGTACACAAGATGTTTGGGTATTAACTCCTTTAACAGCCAACAACAGTGCTTTGCAAAGTGTCAGCAGGTCCCAGTCTCCTCTGAAAACCAAGTAGCTGAGCTGCACAAGCAGAATGGAGAGCACATCACGACATTTTCAATGACTACACTTACATCTAGCCGTCAGTGCTTTGTACTGATCTTCAAGAACCTCTGAGCCCTTAAGGAGAAATTTTCAAAGCAATATCTTTTCTAAGTCCAACAGCTCAGTGTAACTGGCCTTTCTCTAACATCCTCAAAAACACCTTTGGAATTGCATTCCTCAAAACTGGACTTGTGCTGTTTTTTAAGGTTGTGCTCACAATCCCAGATTTCTTTTTTATGGTAACGAACTAGTCATACCTTCCAGCTCCCTGCAGCCAAGTTCTGCAGGGCGCCTGCCGCCCCTTCCAGCGTGTCTGCATTTGAGCACTCAGAGAGCAGTGTGAGGTAGGGTTTGACTATTGATGGGTGCCACAGCATCTGGATCCCTTTTGGTGGTTCTGCACAGTCAGGAAGAGGTCCTACTCCATCCCACTGAAGGAAGAAAAATAAGAGAGTAAACATCTTTAACACCATTACTCTTACCAATATTGCCTTCTGTGAACATTACAGACCATAACAAAACCAGGGTGTCACAACATTTGGTGAACATGCTTTGCATGTAGGGTAAAGCAGTAGCCGTCCAAAAATAGGAGAGCCATTCCCCACCAGGAGCTTATGATAGAGGGTGATGAGAGTTGGAGTTTGGACAAAAGTGAATGTAACTGGCAGTAGAATGGATAAGCTCCCTGAGAACAATCTGGACCATTGCTACAGGAAGGAAGGAAGGAGAAGAAATGGATTGATTTTGAGTGGGTAGGGAAGAAGAAAGCTGCAGATCAAGGTGGCTTATTTTATAGTTAGCATACTACTGTCATAATGTAGTTAGTAATGATCAAATGCCTTTACTTCTTATGGATAAGTGTGAACTCTGATAAATTCCTATATAACTTGTTTGATTTTGAGTACTATCATTGTATCTATAGGCTTCAAACAAAAGACAGAATTTAAAAAATTGCTATGGTATATTAGATGCATTAACATAGCACAGGCACACTAGATCTTGTAGCAATTCTGGTAGGTAAATTTGCTTTGAATTGAATCTAATAAACAATAGACAAATTTGTGCTTGAAAATTAATTACAAATAATCTATGAATTATGGCTTATTGCACAAAGGCATGTAAAGTAAACCATTAAAAAGAATAATCGTGAAGAACTTGTAAGAACTTGGGCAAATGATTACTCTAACAGTTAAGTGAACAAAGCAGCATACAAATTGGTATGGGTTTGTGCTTTATTGCATGTAAAATGCATCGTAAAAACCATGTAATTAAACAAAAACTTATTAATAAACTGTTTTTCACTTTTTTCTACATTTTAAACTTTTTATTGTATTACTTTTATTTAAAATATCAAAAACTGTACGATTGACTCTGATCTTTGATTATACACAGCCTTTGTCTTTTGTGAAAAATAAAGGCAACGAGTCTAATGAGGGTAGACATGAAATAAACTATATGTATAAAAAAATATTCCCATGTTTACTTTTGAGAAGAATCACAGTCAAACAAAATAACCCTTAATTTTAGGATGAAGTACTACATTATTTAACTGCTTTATTTAACTGCTTTTATTGATGATGCTTAAAAATAAATATAGTCTAAATGTGATACACTATGTTTTTCCATAGATATCATAGATATGTTCTGTACATATACAGTGTATGTGTATATGTGTATGTATACATATTTGTATAAATACAAAATTACAACTATATTTCAGACTCTGGGTAAGGTCTGAAAATTTTACTGGAAGAAAATATAAGCTTACTTCATATCCTTGTAACATAAAAAGGAAGTGTTGATAGAGATAATGTAAAGTTATTTCACTGTCATAAATAATTCAAGAATTTCAGCATTTATTTATTTATTTTCTTTAAAAAAGCAAGCCTGAAAACCCAAGCCTTCTTTTTCTCAGTTCTGATACAGCTTAGTTTGAGTTAAGGCTAAATTTCAGAGATGAAGGACATCCCACAGATGGATGTTGGACATCCCACTAAAGGTCATTTTCAGTAAGAATGTCACTCAATTTCAGCTTTCTAACAAGAACACTCAATGTAGGAATCTTCTTATTTGTTTTTTTTTAACCAAAGACAGTTCTAAACCATTGAAAGATGAATTTGCATCTGTGCACAGCCTATCAATGAAACCAGCACATATCTTTTAAATACACTTTTTAAAAAATGAAAGTGAGCCAGTCTTCTCACAGTGCACGTGTTTCCCTATTTAACACTGGCCCTCTCCTCTGGATAGAAACAGCGCAAGGAAAGTAGGTTTGTTGATAGCGATGATGAAACAGGGATGATACTGATTTCTTAAGTGAAATCAGCTTGAGGTACTGAATCTATTTGCTAGTGTAACAGGAAATGGAAAATTATTTCATTTGGGTTTTTATTTTGTCATCTTCTATCTTTTAAACTATCCTTTTCATACAAAGATTTAATAATATTGAGAAAAACCAGACTCTAGAATTTAGAGCCCAACATGGATGAAATTTCTCTCTCATGTCAGAGCTAACATAACAGTAACAAAATATATACAGTATTTGTATGCTCATACAATATGTGACAGTCAAACTCTACGAAGAGCAAAACGCAGCTGGGTTGTTTGTTGGGTTCCATCTTGTTCTACTTTTCTAACTTCTGCCCAATAAAACGGAAGTTTTATTTAGTCATTTAGGATAAATGGCTAAATCATAGATAATTTCCTTGTGCTCTGACATGCAATCTATGAAGCTCTTAAGGGTTTCATGTCAATCCTTTCTTAAGGGTTACATAGAGAATTGAAGGAAATAAAAGGAAAACCAATATGACAGAGATCATTTTTGATGGCAGTTAGAGATGGAATTCAAAGGGGATTATCTACTATTTCATAACATTGATGGCACTCTGGCCCCTGTCAAGATCGAAGAAAAAGAATGGTTTTAAATCAGTCAATGGATCTGGCCTTCATCTGGGTACTTTATTCAGACTCTTGAGCTAAGAGGGAAAGAAGTATCAACTACCCGTTAAGAAACTGTTTTTCACTACCCATAAAAAGAACAGAATCTTAAGAATTGTGCTAACATAATTGACGTTATGTTGCCTAGAGAATCAACGTAATAGGACTATAGAGCGATGGTGACATCAGGATCCCACTGAAGGCGTGAGATAGATCTGCACATGCAAACTTCTACTGGTACCCTTCTTCTAGATTGAGGACCTGAAGAAATCATGGCTATGCAACTCTTCTACCAAAAGGAAATATGTCATTTATAAACTTAAACAGAAGAGATACCCACCATTTTTAAATTTGTACAGAATGGGCACATGGTCTAAGGCAAGCAGTGGCTAAACCTTTAACACCTTCAAAACTGATTATCCAGCTCAATGGTCCTGAGAACACAATGAGCCTTATGCAAACTGCTTATTTTAGACTATATTTTGAGGGCATATTATCAAAATTCTTTAAGAACTTGAAATACGAAAGTGATAATATAAAGAAGCAAAATGTCCTCAAGTCAGGAGAGAGAGTGTTCTATGTAATAAAGACAGGGCACAACCAAGGGGACAAAGTATTTCCAAAAACCAACAGGGATAATACTGGCTGAGTTTATTTTGATTATATTATCTGCACTATTGCCAGGTTGTGGCATACACCACCCCCCCCCCCCCAACCATACACACACATTTGCACGTAAACATATAGCTGTGTGTTTATCTTCATTTATCAGGTTTAAATTGAGATATCAAGCTGAGATTAAAGTGAAAGCAAACAAAAAAGGAGAAAGGCATTTGTGATTTTTAAAAGTTTTATTCCAGCTTGGGGGAACTTTTCAGTGGAAATTCCCTTTTCTCTTCATAGTTTTTTTTACTCTTCAGACTTGGTAAATAAATGTTCCTCAATTTTGTGCACATTTTTCATTTTCATCTGCTATATCCCAACAGATAAAATTTGCAAAAGTTGTAGCTGTTCTTGATTCTTAAAGGTATTACTTCAATGTTCAAATGATATTTTGTGTAAGTCATTCCTATGTTGTTAAGTAGGAAAATATAACAGAACACATTTTAGCTTTAAAGTTTCCCTTATTCATTCTCTTGTTTATAGGAATTTAGAATTTTGAACATACAGTTAGAGTTCATGAAGCTAAAGATTAAGGGGGTTACACAGAGTTTTCAGATGTTTTATGCATAACAACATGCTTGTGCCTGCCCCAGACTCACATGTCAAGGCCCTAATCTCCACTGTGATGGTGTTGGGAGGTGGGGCTTTGGGAGGTGCTTAGATTTAGGTGAGGATAAGAGGCAAAGCCCCCACAATGGGACTAGTGTCCTTATCACGAGACGAAGGGACCAGTTTTCCCTTTCTGCCTTGTTAGAACACAGCAAGAAGACAACCAACCACCTGCGAACCAGGAAAATGCCCTCAACAGACACTAAATCTGCTGGTCCCTTGATCTTGGACTTCCAGCCTCCGGAACTGTGATAAATGAATGCTTGTTGTTTAAGCCCCCAACTTTACAGTATTTTGTTATAGCAGCCCAAGCTGGCTGAGGCAGTAACCATAGCAAAGACTAAGAAATATTGGTATCTGAAGGGTCCTCTAGCTACACCATGACTTTTGCCACGGCGCTCTCTTAGGCACAGGATGGAAGCAAACCATGGAACGTGTGTGGCAGGATTGTGTTGCCAGTAGAGCACCAACAGATGGATTTGCCTTCCAAAATAGGGCCAACCTCTAGAACATATTCTCCGTACGTCTTTTCCCCACTGGCTTTAAATGCATGACTATATAACTAGTATTAATCAAATCAGTGAATAGTGTACATCACTCACTTTCTAAACTTGTATAAAACTGTGAATATATTATCTCTCCAAGAAGGTAATACTCAAACCTTGTTAGAAAAGAAGGGAATAACACACTCCCAAGTTAGAGGCCAAGGGGCTGCTGAAATTTGGACATGGTGCTTTCTGATATGGTCCCAGGCAGGCAAGGAGGGACAGACATGTCGGCCACAGCAAGAAATGTCTGTTTAGGAAGAAAATTACATAGGTGAGGGGATGCGTTCAATGTGTGGGTTAAAAAAAGAAAAAGAAAAGAAAAATGATTTGCTTTTCATACTTTTGCTTCCCTCTAGGGCTTACATTCCTTTTAAAAGATTTGTATCTTAGTTGGCTTGAGGATGGAAGAGTGGAAGTCATTGTTCCTTATAGGAAGAGAAAGATGTGACTTAGGGATAAATATCGGAAAGTTCAAAAAGTAGAAATCAAAGAAGTCCATACACTTTACAATGAGACTTTGTACACTGGGGTCCTTTAAGGGATGGCAGCTCACGAGATCACTTGAATGATCCCATTCATCAAAGCCCCTATGGCATGAGAATTAACAAGAGGCCTTCAGCTCCTCTCCTGTGCAGGAGTTTACACCTGCTCCCATCGCCATCTCCAACGCACTGGGCTGGGTTCCTGGGAGGTGCACATGGGAAGAGCTCTCCGAATCGGAGAAGGCTTTCTGTTTCAGGAGAAATGCTAAACCACGTTGCTCCTCACACATGTCACAGCCATTCACGTCTTTGTAAAGAAGAGAGCTTTCACAGCTGAGCTGCATCTTTGAAACGCAAACAGAAAGGCCTCTTCATCAGCAAAATGCATCTCTATTGCCTAGATTTCTCCACCGAGGGGGGGGGGGGCACTGCAATCAATACACATGGGTAGGCTTTCAGTTTTCAGAGATTTCAGTGAGATACACCAGAGTCCTGTGATATTGCAAGCAAAGGGAGCGATTCTGCAGTCTTAGGAAGCATTCCCATTTTAAACTGGAATCTTTCCCCCAGGGAGAAGGCACATGCCACAGGAAGAGAAGATGGCTGGGAGATGGTTCCAGGAGGTATATGTCAGGGGATTTTCTCTCATGCAGGGTTTGGGTGAATTAGGCTGCAGTCAGTACTAAGTACATTCAAAAGCAGTGACCTAGACACATGTTCATCCACAGTCTGCCATTCTCGCTTGACTTGGTCTGAACAGCAGAGGTATGAACTGATTTTGCCTTTACAGTGTTTCATTATCACTTCCAGCTTTTTCAGATGGGGTTGGAGGGGAGGGAGTTAGGGAATAGAAGTGATGGTTATTAAAAACAAAACAAAACAAACTCCAAGCAACCATAAAAAGCCAGAATTTAAATAATGATTCTTGTGTTGACTCTGAGGGATTTCATAGGAAAGGGTAACTCAGGTGGCTGAATTCCCCTGCGGGCTGTTCAGAAGTCGTCAGCTACGGGGCTGAGCTGTGCAGAGCAGCGAAGGAGGCAGGTGGGAGAGGATGGCCAATGGGCTGTATTTCTGGGGCACACACTGTCTCCAGGCGTGGCTTGCAGAAGATCGGAGGGGGTTTGCATTTGCAAGATTAGAAACCTGTATGTAAGCAGAGGCAGGGTATGTGTTTTCTGAACAAAGCTTCAGGAAAACACACTCAAAACAAAACAACAAAACCTCAGAGATATCTTTGCTAAGGGGACATCTTTCCCTTAGGAAGAAATGGGAGGGAGGCTAGTAGTGTGCTTACTCCAGACACTGGCACAATTAGGCCCCTGGGCTGTGCCTCACAGAGGAGTTTTGTCAAGACTGGTCCACATCATGGAGCTCACCTGCCCCTCCCCCAAGTGATCATGATGGAACCCACTGGAACACCAGTAATGCTCACCTAGAATTCTCTCTGCTCCTAACTTCCCATCCACTTGGGCCACAGCCCTCTCCTTTTCCTGTCTTTTAAAGGGGGCTCTGTTCCTGTCCTGCTTCCGGCAACCTTGTAGTTTCATTTGTTTATATCTTTGGTGATATGTCCCCCAAAGATAATCTAATACAGTCAACTGTGGTGGTTTACCACCTAAGGAGACAACTAGCTATGTCTGGAGATACTTCTTTTGGTTGTCAGAACTCGGGGAGGGGTTTCTATTGGCATCTACTGGGTAGACAGCTGCTCAATATCTTACAATGCACAGGATAAACTCCACAGTATAGTATTTTCCAGCTCAAAATATCAACGGTGCCATGGAATAGTTGTACAAGACAGAGTATTTATTAAAGAGAGGGGAGTGTTGCATTGTAAAATATAACTAAGGAACCTAAATGAACCACCTTAAATAAAGTTTCAAGTTTGTCAAGTTATTGAAATTATAACAGCAGCAATTTTAGCTGATGGGATATGTTTTATACGGTTCAGAAGAAGTAGAGGAATCTCATTCATCCCTGGGCATGGCAAAGTAGAGTCACCACATGGAAATGGGCTGACATGACCTTTGCAGGCTCCTGAGATTTGTTGCTTTGAGGACATGAAATACCATGTCTTAACTCACCAAGCTCCCAGCATATGGTGAGTGAGATTCTACTGGAACTGGTTGTGAGGAATGAGCAGTAGCTGACATCAGCAGATGGTGAGAAAGGAAATGGTATTAAGCAGCAAAAGTGAAAGTTTGGTTACTAATTAAGAAAATGAAAACTGTCTCAAAGAAAGAGAAACAACCTGTGATATTAGGCAAGACACCGAAAACATCATGAAGGACAGCTCCATCAATAAATCAAATCAAAATGTGTTTCTACTCTTGCTGGTACCTAGAGTAATTAAGGTAAATGTTGGCTAATGCATCCAAAGCCTTAAAAACATTCATTTGGTTTAGATATTTCACTTTTAAGAATTTATCCTTTAGAAGTGATTAAGGATGTAGGTGAGACTTAAGTACACAGATGTTTGATATACTTTGCATTAGCTAAAATTTAGAAGCAATCTATCTTTCTGACAATTGGGATTGATTCACTCATGATTGGTATAGTGCCAAAATGGAAATCTTGGTACCCCTTCCATATTCTGGTATTACTAGAGCCCCAATGCACAAAATTCATGCACTTGGTGGTGGTGGGATGGGGTGGAGGTGGTGTCCCTCAGTCCGGCCTTCAGTCTTTTGCAGTCTGGGAGCCCTTGGGGATGTCTGACTGATGGCTTAGGTGGTCAGTACATGTCATAGTGACTGGTCGTTTTGCCATTTGGTTGATTTGCATATTAGCCTTTTATTACATAAGATGTTTACTCACATAATAGTTACATGTGTGTATATGTATATATATTTATAAGTGACATCCATTTTGTCTGAAATAAAGAGACAAAATTTTAAGTTTAAAATTCAAAAAATCTCTTATACGGAGATTTGCAATGAACTTCATTTTTGTGCTTTGGCACACTGACTGCAATTTAGTCTCAGAGTCTCATTTCTGGCCCAATAGCACCCATCTGATGAAGTGAGGAATGTGTGAGGCTCTTGAGGAAGTGATACCCAAAACAAAGTTCTGAAAACCAAAGGAAACCTTTACGGTGATGGGATTTTGTGACACGTGATCCCATTATATACATCACATGTGAAAGTCTTCAGAACAAAGCATTTTTAAGTCTGACATGATCAAAAGTACTGTCTTTGGATGCCTTCACATCTACTTGCTGATGTGAACTGTACGTTTTCAGATGAGAAAGAATGATCATTGGGTTTGGTGATGACTTCAGGATGTTGACTGATGATACAATAAAATGCAGCCCTGCCATGAGTAGCTGGACAAGAACAGTGTGAGCCATAATTGAAAGAGGAGTTCTGGTGAATATTCTTGGCTCACAGCAGCCCTTGGAGGCAGAGTCACCAAGAAGGAAATGGACGTGGCTGGGACAAATTACAGCTACAAACATCTATTCACAACATCCCCAACAGCAAGAGCTAAAAGCCCTCCAGTGCCCCAGACCGTCATTCATTCAGCACAGCTGGTGCTGTGTGCTGGGTGCTGGGCTAAAAGCTAAAGATAGAAAGGAAACCCACAGTCCTTCCCTCAGAAAATTCCCTCTGTATGGGGGTCAATTGCTGTCATAACTCATAGTGTGATGAGCACTAGAGAAGTTTAAGTAAAACCATGCGGAAGTAGTCTAGAGAGTGATTTTTTTTTAACATGAGGGAAATCTTTTAAGGGTGGAGATAATATTTTATTTGGCCTGAAAAGATAATTTTGTAAGTATTGGAAGGAGAGGAGGGGAAGGCCAGCTGGAGGAACAGCATGAGCAAAAGCTTGGAGGCTGGGCTGAGTCAGGAATGTGTACAGGGAAAAGACTTCCTTGGTTCTACCATGTCTATTATCATGGAAAAAACAAGGGGGTGTTGAAGGCAAAAACAAGGGGGTGTTGATCATTCTAGTCCATTTCAATAGTGACCATCTATAATGGAGTATCAATGGAGCCACTTTCAAATGGTGCCGGAGCTGCCATGCCAGAGGAGCTGCCTCGCGTGTCTTACACCTCCAACTTTTGGAATGTTAAAAAAGGCAAAATAACCACTGACTGGGCCTAAGACAACATTATGTCCCAAAGAACTGTTTGCCAAGGTAACAAGAAAGCAGTTATTATAACTACTGGACTGATGATTAATAGACCTAAAATTAAAAACTGCTTAGAAGTAGCATCACCATGTTATATTAACTGCACCGATAGAAATGCCTTCTCTGTTGATGTTATCATTCCCCTTTCCATTCTCATACACAAACACCCATTGGCTTTAACTCCTAATTGGAATATCATTTGGGCTTCAGCCTAAATCAAATGATTCCCAAATAGTTATTCTTACTGACTTAAAATAAATGCTTATTTGCCTCTCACCTTGAGAGGACCTTTTGTTTTTAAGCCAACAAAGGCTGTACAGAGGCACACTACTCTTGCTTTTGCATATAAAGTATCATGGTGATACCATAAGTGAAACTTGCTGCTAATTATGAATTTGGCATCTATAATATAAAACAAGATAAAAAAGATCAATAACACTTACTCTTAAACTGACCACAATTCAGTGAACTGTGGAGCAGAGGTTATCGGAGAGACAGTCGACCATGTAAAAGTCCTGGGTCAGAATCACCTTTGAATTCTGATGAGTGTATGCCTTCACCCTTGGAGAGGGATATATACCACAAGTGATGTTCAAGCAGAGAAGAGAGGTTTTGAGTTCTAGGGGATCTCACTTATTCTAGTTTTGTTTTTGTCCCCCCGCCCCAGTAGATTCTCTGTACACTCTCCAGTTCACACACTTCCCAGTTCATACTGAGTGGGTCTTAAAGGCCCAGGTCTGCTCTGCCCACAGCCAGCAGTGTCCTGGCACCTGTAGTCTGTGTTTGAGCACCACCCATCCCAGGCCCCCATCACAGGACACTTGGCCATATCCCAAAGTGAAAAACAAAAAATGTTTATCTCTACAAAATGTGGAAAAGCAAATAAATCCATTTTGTCTATTTCTATTTCCCTGGACCTGAAACTTTGGTGTGCCATCTCTGCAATGTTGTCCCAGGCTGCTGGCACGAAGCCTTAGTAGGCAGTGAGCACCTTGCCAGGTGAGATGCGCTTCCTGGCACAGGCCATGCAGACTACTTTGATGGAGGTTCTGCCCAGAAAGGACTAGAGAAACTAGCAATTTGTTATAATTCAGCAATAGGCTCTAAACACAGACTGAAGAATTAATGAATTAGCAAAGCCCATTTGGACTAGAATATGATGCACAGAACTGTCAAATACTTCCACACAAAGAGGCCCTTAGTCTGATCATTCTAGTCCATTTCAATAGTGACCATGTATAATAATAAAAGCATAATATGCTAATTAGATTAGACTTCCTTCCGGATGTCCTTCCTGGTGATCATCTGGATGAAGCCGGGACTGGGAGGGAAGCCCGGGTCCCAGGTGCCAGTGGGAAGCTGGTGCCGGCAGCTGGGGGAAGGAAGGCCTACTCTTGCATGAATTTTGTGCATTGGGCCTCTAGTTCTTAAAATAAAGTATGAATGAAGCATATCTTTGTATCACATATTTTCTTGAATTATCTGTAAGTGGGATCTAACTCTAACCTGAAGAATGTTATAGTATTTTCCTTATGCACAGAGTATCAATGTCAAAGGTAAGAGTCAACATAAGCTCCTGGGGTACAGAATGCACAGGGGCAATTATTAAACCCATTATAATTTTTCATCACTTTGCTTCTTGGTGAAACCTCTGGCTTCTATGTCCTGGAAAGTCTTTGTTATGGATTAAACCACTTTGCATTTATATAGCCCCTGTGCCTTTCTCTGAGGCATCTTACAGTTAAGAAAAGAAAACTTCGGAGAACCAATATGGCGGCATAGGTAAAACACCAATCTTGCCGTCATACTCAGCAATTTTAATACTACAACTTAACGAAAGAACAAACACCTTCCAGAATCACCAGAAAGCTGGCCGAGTGAAAATTCCACAAATACAAGTGAAGATAAGACACTGTGACTCGGAGGAGCGGCGGCGGACAGTGTTGAAAGATTTGCGCGGAGAGAGGTTTGGAGTGCGTGCCAGCGGAGAGGGCGGGCAGCTGAAAACCAGCCAGTTTTCTCGAACGGGGAGACAAAGACATCCCACTGGACTGATTCTCCAGCTTTGGGCGAGGTCCAATTTATTGTCCATCACCCGGGCAACCCTAGCCTCTGCTCTCTCCAGTTCCGTGGCTGCTGCCATTTCTGTTGGGATATATCTTCTATAATTAAAACTTTGTATCATTGAGTGGAGGCCTAGGCCCACAAGGGCAGGCAGAAAGCTTGGCTTCCTCCATTGCTGGGGAAACCCAAGCCTTCCTCTTGCTCTCAGTGGCTGCAACCATCTTGGTTGGCATTTATTTGCTCCTGATTGGCTTGTGGGCGTGGCTTGCGTGTGTATCAGAGGTATGGTCAATTTGCATATTACTCTTTTATTAGAAAGTATATAAAAGCCTAAGCAACCAGTTGACTGGCTGGCTGGTAGCTATGATATGCAATGATGACCAGGGAGCAGATGCTCAATGCAGGAGCTGCTGAGCAACAGCAACTTTGCAGAGTGTCTTCTGGTGCACTCTGGGACCTTGCAAGAGATGTCAGTCTGCCAGTTTTGGCCAATCCCTGCAGGTCAGGTCGAGGGACTCCATCTGCTGGAGGGACCCCACTCACTCTGCAGACACCCTTCAATCCCCGGTGCCACCCCACATGGGAGGTTGGCTCCAGGATGTGTTGGGCCCATCTCACTCATTCATGTCCTGCCAGCCTCCTTTTAATTTCTTTTCAATGTTTACAAATCCGTGCACCCGACTTTAGTATTTTATATTTGCATATGCCACCTATTTTTACAAAACTGGTCAGATTTAACCTACATTATATCTGTACCTGTGCACACACCTACTTTTGTATTTCTTCACTTCGTTTTATATATTTTCTCTAATCACCAGTTTTTTTTTTAAACCTAATTTGACAAGGAGTAGCAATACCAGGGAATGGATGATATCTGACTATCTTTGAAGCTGTATACGTAGATCTCTCCAGAAGCTTCTAGATGAGATAAATCACTTTGCAGCTTCCAAAGGTAACCTGCTGGTCTAGTTTTTGGCAAAGATGGGGCTTTCCCAGGGAGGCCTGGGAACGTATCCATTTCTCACGTTCCTGCAATCTATTAACACTGGTGAATGGGGCATTGGCTCCGTCTCTCCCTCTAGGCAGCCAGACCTTTAATTCCTTTATTCTCTTGGACTCCTTTGTTGGAATGGCGACCTGCTTTCCCCAAGCGCACACCCCTGGAGGAAATCCTCAGGGTGAAGCACTTGTTTCCTGCAGGGATTCCTGGCTGGCTCAAATGCCAATCCTTCCCAGCAGGGGGCACCATTTTGGCTCTCTTCTCTCCCTGGGGTTGGCTACCCTGTAGGAAGCCCTCTGGGTTTGATGGCACACTCTTATCCTTCTCCACTTCATCTTATGTCCCGCCTGCCTTCTCTTCCCGGGTCCAGGCCTTTCAGCTTCTATTCCCTTCCATTGGTCTTTAAAGGCAAAGAGTTTTTATTTTTGACTGTCTTTAAATAAACTGAACTGGATAATACATACTAAAATGTCTTTAAAGAAAGCATCATTGTTGTCTCTTTACATCCCCATGAAGCTTGACACTTAAGTTTGGGCACTTCAAAATATTTCTGTATTTCAGAGAACCCTGTTAAAAAGCTTTTAAAAAACTATCACTTGGTTAAAACGGTAACTTCAAAACTTCCTTATAAATAGCAGTATTCCACTGTGTTTAACTTATAGTAGTTTCAATAAAACTCATTAAATAAACCTTCTTTTGCCCGACTGGTGAGGCTCAGTGGCTGTGTGTCAACCTATGAGCCAGGAGGTCACGGTTTGATTCCCAGTCAGGGCACATGACCAGGTTACAGGCTTGATTCCCACTGGGTAGGCAGTCAAATGATTCTCTCCCATAACCGATGTTTCTATCTCTCTCTCCCTCTCCTGTCCTCTCTGAAATCAATAAAAATATTTTTAAAAAAGAAACCTTTTTTTCTTAAAGAATACTGTAATAAAAAAGAGATAAATGAATCATATAAATTTGTGTTTAGACTGATAAAAATCATAAAATTATATTAATCATGCCACTTTACTCAACTCAGGAAAGAGCACGTGGATGTGATAAAATGGTGCAAAGAACAGCTTTCTAAGCCTAGAGAAGTGCTCACCACAGTCACCTGGAAGCAGCTAGCAGCTTGAAAGTAGGGCTCTATTTCAGGGTAAAGTCCAGGAATGTTCTCTTCTGGCCTCTAATTCCTCTGGACCCAGTCAACCCCTAATCTCACCTGTCACTTGAAAGACTGCAAGCCAGGTGAGAACACCTTGGCAACAGTGGAGAAAGGGGTCAGGGTTCAAGGCAAAGTCTTACTAAATGAGACACCGGTGACAGGTGCCAGGGACATCAGAAGAAAGCACTTTAGAATCCGAGCAACAGAGTGGAGAGAAAGCCTTGTTGTAATCAGAATGACTTCAGTCTCAGTTTGAAGTGTTTTTAGTCAAGGCAAAAATCGTATTAAGGCGACTTCCCAGATATGCCTTCTGAAGTTGCTCGGGCCTGTACAGAGGTTCCGAGTCCTCAGGTGGTACGAGAGTCCCTGGAGCTGTGATCTCTAGGCCCATTGGGAAGTCCCCTCTTCCTGCCTGCCTGGTCTTTTCCTTTCAGTTATTATGGTGCCTGTTCCCTTTCCAGAATAAAGCAGAGCAGGCCCTGGCCCCCGTGGGATCACAGTGCTGAGAACCATGATACCTTCGTAAGGCCAGGTCTAGTTTACTTGAGATTGAACATGTTCAGAACCCACAATGGCCAGGCTCTCTTAAGTACCAGGTAGGAAATCTGAGGTCTCTGACATCACGTAGTACGTCTAATACATACCTGCTGGCTGGCCATTCTATTCCCTTGGTGGAATGGCGGTAAGGGGATGAAGTAAGAGCCAGGGCTCAATCCTCTTAAAAGGCGCCTCTGATGCAGGGAGAGGACAGAAGGCTCAGAGCACTGACCCACAACAGAAGAAAATGCAGGGCTGGGAATTTAGCGCTCAGAGCAGAAGATCATCACTAAAGAAGAAACACACATGTCTCCTAAGCTACAGGTGTGTTTACAGTGGAACATACAGATCTGCTGGTAGAGGTCTCTGGAGCAGTCCTTGAGGCCCATGCACAGCTAGAGACCTGGGATCTACAAAAATGCTAATGCTGACGTATTCAAGTCAAACTTAGGAATTCTATTTAAGAATGCATTCCCACCCATCCTTACCTTTAACAAAATAGTTCTTTTAACCCTGGCTCAAGGTGAAATGCTTTTTAAAATACTTTCAAAAATGGTGTGGCGTGATCTAAACACACTTGGCATGTTTCTTTTGAATTATTAACCTGTCAAGAGAGAGTGTTGTGGGCTGTTTCCTTTTCTCAGGCATCTGAGCCCAGGAATGGTCAGACCTTGGGTACAATGCTTAGCAGTTGGGAGATGACCACAGAGTCCAGGGGAAAATTGGACAAGTGGCCACAGTGTCCAGGGGAAGCCAAACACATGACCATGGTGCCAAGAGGAGAGGGGGAAGCCTGGTGGCAGGGGTGTCTGTTTGGTTGGCAACAGGATGGGCACTTCTTTTTTCTTTAAACATATTTTATTGATTTTTTTACAAGAGGAAGGGCGAGGGATAGAAAGTTAGAAACATCAATGAGAGAGAAATATTGATCAGCTACCTACTGGGGATGTGCCCACAACCAAGGTACATGCCTTTGACCGGAATCGAACCTAGGACCTTTCAGTATGCAGCCAATGCTCTATCCACTGAGGCAAACCGGTTTGGGACAAGGATACTCCTTCACCTGGGGGGCTGATAGATGAGGGGTTCAGCCTCCCAGAGGCTCCTGGGGAGGGAAACAGAGGCTCTTCTGATTCCACCATGGCTGCTGGCCTTGACCTCACTTCAGGGCAACCTACTCACAGGGAAAGGCCGCTCCATTTTGCAGAGGCCTCTCCAGCTAGGCAGCTTTCTGAATTCATGGGATTGACCCCCGAAGCCAAGCTTCTGATATCATTCTGCGGGAAGGACTGTGAGTCTCAGGCTGCCGCCGATTTCCAGAGTAAGATCACATGCCCTGACTTTTTAAAACACTATATGAAATGCATGTCAGATTTTCAAGCTTCTCTCTCCCTCAGCTTCTTTTCTTCACAACATATTCCATGCACTGGAACCACCTGAGAGGCACCTCACCTGGGTCCCCCAGGGACCTCTATAAATGTGGGAATCCACACATGGAGGAAGCAGCGCCTGGGGCTGACTCTATGAGTTGGCACCCTACAGTCCGCCTGTTCTCCTTTTGAAATTCCCTGTCTTGGCAGGACATGGGGGAGTCACTTAATGTGCCACTGGCTCAGCTGTGGAATTCCCACTGGAAAATTGTGTCGATCCATTAGTGATGTTACCGCACGTTGAAAGCACTGTACCTATACATACAGACGAAATATGAATGCTGCAATTGGGGAAGGGGATAATTGCATGAGTTGCACATCACCTGGTCCTGGGACTTCTTTTTCTTCTTCTTCTTTCCCCAGCAACCGGAGCTCTCTGCGTCTTTGCCACTGGCCTCCCCACAGAGCAGCCCGTCCAGCTCATCCGTGCCCATGTGCTGTCCCTGAGACGTTTCCGCGGCCAGCCGATACGAGAGGTTCCTTAAAATGCACACACAGTTTTCAACGGTCTGCAGAGTCCAGGAAAAAGGTAAAAGAGGAATGAATAAAAACTAGCTAGCACTCTGTCCAAAAAAGCAATCAGTCTCCACACACTTTTCTCTTTAGATGCATTTAGCTGTGGGCTCTTAAAGGTTCCCTTAACAGCCACAGTGGAAAGAATTTGAGAAGCTTAGAGAGGTCTTAAGACTTCTTCTCCCCACAAAGAAACTGGTTATCAAGAATAGTTACTTCTATAGTTAGCTGTCATTGAGGACTGAAATGCGTTTGTGAGTGGGAAAGAACCTATAATCACAAGGGGACCCAGATGTTGTCCACTTAACATACCTCTGGGGACTGGAGCTCAGAATCACCAAATGCATGAATGATCGGATTTCCATCAGCTTTGGGAGGGTGACAATAAAATTTACCAGGGCACTTTTTGGGAGCAGAATGGGGCAGAAGATGTAAACCAGGGTTGTCTCAGGCACGCCAGGTGCTGTGGTCACCTGGGGCCATACATGTTATCAAGCTACTGATTTTTTCTGAGATGGCTGGTGCTCCTATTTTCTTAGCAATGAGGTGAAACAGTAGCTGAGGACACATGTTACAGAGCTAGACACTATGTCTCTGAATATTGGCTGCTTGACTTGGACAAGGCACCCAGCATTTCCATGGCTCCATAACCTCCTATGTAAAATGGTCATAATTATACCCACGCTTTAGTTTGCTATGTGGATTAGGTGAGCTAGAGGATGTAAGTAAGTGAGGCAGGCAGAATAATATCCCACCAAGGTGTTCACATCTGAATCTCTGGAGCCTGTGACTATGTTAGATTATGTGGTGTGGGGACTGAGGTTTCAAATGGAATCAAGGTCGCCAATCAGATGACCTTGAGATGGGGAGATGATCCTGGGTTATCCAGGTGGACCTGTGTCATCATGTGTCTCCTGTAGGTGAAAGAGGGAGGCAGAGGAGTTAGAGTAAGAAGGACATGACCTGCCATTGCTGGGTGTAGAGATGGAAGAAGAGGCCACTAGCCAAGGAATGCCTGCAGCCTCCAAAGCTATAAAAGGCCAGGAATCAGCTTCTTCCTGGAGCCCCCAGAAGGAACACAGCCCTGTCCACACATTAATTTTAGCCCAATAAGACCCATTTGGACCCCTGGCCTAAATGACAATAAATTTGTGTTTTTAAATTATTGTGTATATGACCATTTGTTACAGCAGCAACAGGAAACACCCGTTGTGTACATACTGAGAAGAGTGCCTGGCACACAGTAGAGGCTACACAAGGCTTCATACCAAAAACAGTGGTAGAGACAGCACCCTGGGGAGGCCCAAGTCATATGACCTACAGCTGGTCTGTCTGCATCTGAGTCCTGCTTTGCCCTTTAAGGAGTTATGACTTTTCTGTGTGCAGAGGGCTAAACTTCTCTATGACTCTATTTCCTTCCAAAGGCCCTACCACCAAATACCATCCCATTGGAGATAAGGCTCCAATATATGAATTTGGTGAGGATACATTCAGCCCAAACATCAGCTTTTTGGCCTTCATTCTGGATTTGAGGAACTGTGGGCCAAGGAAAAAAAATACCTAATGTAAAAGAAAAGAACAGAATAATAGTGGAAAAAATAGAACTGAGATAAGTGTTATTTCATCATCTTTTTTCAGGCATCTACTGTGTGACAGCCACAGTCCAGGCAAAGAACCTAGTTCAATTGTACAGGTGAAGGGAGCAAGATCTGAAGCTGTTGTTAACTCACAGAGGATTGTGACACTTCTCTCTAGTTCTGGGTCAGGGCTGGAGGGGGGCCCCATTAGGGTCCGAATTCTGCACTACTCCTGCCTACACCTGATACCTGGTAAAAGGCAAGATATGTCTTTGTCTTGTCTGTGGGACCATGGAAGCCAACCAGGGAAACTGATCTTTAGGATCTATCTTTAGAGCCTTTGCCACTCTAGACCTTTCTTGTCAGCTTTTGAAGGTTTCACGGCTGCTAACCCCACAGGCTTTGAGTCAAGTTGATTTTCCATTTCAAGCATCCTCTCAGCATAAAGAAAAAGGCACCAGCATGAAAGCAGGTAAACACAGGATGATGCATGAAAGAGGGGAGAGTCCCTCCCTGGAAGGAAAATGTTGCAGCATTAAGTCAGAATGATTTTCAAATCAGCTCAAACTGAGTTTTTCTTACATCAAAGAATTGGGAGAATAAACTTCTTTCTCATCCTCCTGTTCATCTTCCCCGGGGCATCTCTGGGCCTCTGTTTAACAAATGACAACTGGGAAATACATCTGCAGCAGTTTCAGGAAATGCTTTATAATCAACCTGTGGCTGGGGGATGATTTGGGGAGAGGTGAACAGGAGAGAGAACCTGGGGAAGAGAAGCATGGGAGGGGAGAGAAAAGGTGGTGTAGAGAGAAGACTGGAGTGAAGGAGATCACAGGGACTGAATCTCTTTCTCTCTGTCTCTCTCCCTCCCTTTCCCATTAGGTTTGGTTTGGGAAGGTTACCAATTCAAGCACTTTTCTCTAAAGGGACAGCACAAAGAAAACAGACAGCCACTGCTTTTCTCGGGGATGCCAGCAGAAGGCGAGTGGCAGCTGGTGGTTTTGCTTTTGACATCCGTTGCTGTCAACAGTGCTTTTAGCAGTTCCTCTTGGTCACCAGGGTCATTTGACTCCTTATTTTCTATTAGAAAGGGCTAATTTGGAAGTTGTCCAGAGACTGCTCTACCATATGTTACCCATTCAACAAACTGTCCCAATTACAGAAGCCGGGCTGAGCGCGAGTATGGAATCCAGGCTCTTGGATTCATTAATGTGGCTGGCCGTAAAGAGAATGTGTACTCATTTTTCCCCCTTTCTAACTTGTCATTGTGAAAGCTTAGAGGTGGCCAAGTAGAGGGGTGAGTGGGGAATTATGGGACAATAATAATAATATGTCAAAATTCAATAGAACATTCTGGCCAGCAAAGCACTGCCAAGCAATTTATCACATGCGATCCTTTCAGCAGCTGTGATGATCCTCCTTGTCACAAAATTGAGGACACTGGGGATGGCCCCCTCCCCCCAGCATGCCCTGGTGCCAAGTCCAGTGCTCTTCCTACTGGATCAGGAACATCTGATTATTCAAATCTCAGGTAGTTTGATTGTCCCAATTATTCCAATTTCCTCTTTGGGGAGGAATATGGAATTTGAAAATCTCAATACTCTTTCAAGAGTTTCAGGAGTCTAGTCATCTGATACCCCACGTAACAGGTGAGTATACCACAGCACTCTAGTTTTGGACATGCTCCTGAAGGCTATCCTCACCAGCAATGGTGGCATGGCCCTTGGCCAACGCAAGAGGCTGCTGACTTTCCATTTTCAATTGCATGGCTCAGACAGTATTATAACTCTTTTGGTATCCAGTATAGAAAAAGGCTTAGTGTCTCAATGTCTTAGAATTTACTGATCTGATTATTAAGATCCCGAGCATTGTGGCTTCAGTGAATTAACTTCAGTAGCTTAAAAAATTATGTGTCCTATAGGTTAACAAGTATCTGTGAATACTCAAGACACATTGACTGGACACTTCTTTAGGGACTCAGTATTCATGTCAATGATATTAAAATGGCCACTAAGGGTATTTACAAGGAGGGATAATTAAATCTTTATTATATCATATTCTGCCTTGGGAATTACTACCATCTACAGTAAACAAAAGGCTGCAAACATGACTGAGTGGCATTTAATGAGATGACAAGCTATGTTCGTAATTGGAGTCAACTAGTACTCCAAGGGCTGGAGCCCCAGAAGATACTGTCCACCCAAAACATAAGGAGCAGGGCTGAGGCAGCAGAAATTTTCTAAGTTTTATAGTCACTCTCATGTGTAGTTATGTTGAGAAACACTATATTAAGTCACCGCCCCCCCCATACCAGTTAGTAATTAAGTGGATAAAATCACCATTAATTATTCTTTACCTGAATTCACAACTGAATTACACTAAACCATATTCCCACTTAGAGCCTGTTTAAAGCTGTATCTACTAAGGCGGGCTCTCAATCCAAGATGCACATAGAATCACTGGTGAATTTTTAAAGGTGCAAAGATCAGAGAACAGAGTTAGATGTTGAGATTCAGAGGTTTATGATGGGCTCTAGACCAGTGGTTCTCTACCTTTCTAATGCCATGACCTTTTAATATAGTTCCTCATATTGTGTGATCCCAAACCATAAAATTATTTTCATTGCTACTTCATAACTGTAATTTTGCTACTGTTAATGAATCATAATGTAAATATCTGTGTTTTCCGATGGTCTTAGGCTGTATAGCAGCGGTTCTCAATCTGTGGGTCGCGACTAATTTCCTACTGTTATGTTAATGCTTTCACTCCGAAATACATCATGGTCTTCTTGTCTGAATCCAACATTTCCAAGACAGGGCCTCTAAGCCCAGCCTACAACACTACTTGATTCTTGATTAGCCATGAGTAGAAGTTGATTGTTTTAAGTTACTCAAAATTTTGCTACTGTTATGAATCCTAATGCAAATATCTGTGTTCTCTGATGGTCTTAGGCTATACAGCAGCAGGTCTCAACTGTGGGATGCAACCCACTGGTTGAGAACCACTAGCAGGGTCACCTAAGACCATCGGAAAACACAGATATTTACATTACGATTCATAAGAGTAGCAAAATTACAGTTATGAAGTAGCAACGAAAATAATTTTATGTTTGGGGATCACCACAACATGAAGAATTATATTAAAGGGTCACGGCATTAGAAAGGTTGAGAACCACTGCTCTAGACTCATGTGTTTATTAAACACTCCAAAGGCAATTCTGATGAATTAGTATCGAAAGCCCTGGGATTAGTGCTGTGGTTTACAACCAAGGCCAATTCTGCCTTCATGGGACCCAATTTGGCAATATCTGAAGACATTTTTCTTTGGAACACAAGTAGGGAGCAGGGAGGATGCTACAGGCATCTATGAGTAAAGGCCAGGGATGCTGTTTAACGTCCTGCAGTGTACAGGACTGTCTTCTCCACCACAACGAAGTAATCAGCCCAAAATGTCAATAGTGTGGCTCTTGAGAAACTCTTAATTAAGGATTACATTTATCACACCTATCACTTAAAATGTGCCAGTAAAGTCTGTATATCGGGATCTTTTGAAATTATAAATTTATATTTGCAGTGAATAAAAAGACAAATTAAGACAAACAAAAATAGCTCAGACACTGGAATAGCCCACCCAGTTCTATTTTGATTTGTGAACTAAAACTGCACAGACACCCATGATTAATTAACTTGCTGACAGCCCCTTTTATGTAGCATTTTGACAGCATTTATTCACACTTCATCAGCATTTTTATTTTTTATTTATTTTTTTAAAATATATTTTATTGATTTTTTTACAGAGCAGAAGGGAGAGGGATAGAAAGTCAGAAACATCGATGAGAGAGACATCAATCAGCTGCCTCTTGCACGCCCCCTACTGGGGATGTGCCCGCAGCCAAGGTACATGCCCTTGCCGGAATCGAACCCGGGACCCTTCAGTCCGCAGTCCGACGCTCTATCCACTGAGCCAAACCGGTCTCGGCTCATCAGCATTTTTAAATGCTGTTTGGTACAATTAACAATTCTTAAAAGCTAACTTGTAGGAATATAGGATTATTCATATCTCAGGTAGTTTTAAGTTGATTTCATAATATAAAACTAGAAGTTTGAGAGTAATGTGGCATGCAAAAGTTTATATACTCCTCTGTGTTTGTTTGTTTTTCTAACACCTGTAGTTTGAGTAACTTAAAACAGTCAACTTCTACTCATGGCTAATCAATAATTAAGTAATGTTCTAGGCTGGGCTTAGAGGCTCTGTCTTGGAAATGTCGGATTCAGACAAGAAGACCAAGATGTATTTCAGACTGAAAGCATTAACATAGCTCTCTACTGTTGTCAGTCATTGCTCAGTCCTTCGGGCTTCTTTATTGTCTAAGGTGCTTAATCTATAGGAATACAACAAACCTTGCTATCGATCTCACTGCTCCCCAGCGCAGACTGGATGACGTAGAGCAGGGCATCTGTGAGGCCTTCACATTCCCGCATCCTCCTGCGGGCTTCCTCGCCGGCTGAACTAACATTCCTGCAAAGCAAAAGGACCTGTTAGCAACCTTCAAGATGATCACCAAAAGAATGTTCTTCCACACATGCCTTCTCTCCTTGTTTCAAAAAACACTTGCTTGCCTTTTTAGAATGTTTATCAAAAATGAAGTTTTATTGAGTAGAGATGGCTTTAGCCACCTCTACTAACTCATCAAATCCAAGTCACAGATAGCTATAATGCAACTAGAGAAATGGAGAACACAGAATTCAAACATGAGACCTGTGAATGTCCAATGACCACTGAGAATGGGAGACTTTCCGAAAGTCTTCAAAGTTTTCTTCCTTTCCCACTGATGAAGGAATTAGAGCTCTTTGATTCAAAATACTCTTCTTTAAAAAGTGTGAAACATTTTTCAAAGACAGAGCTTCCAATTTACTAAAATACTTTAGAGATCTAATTTTACCTGCCTCAAAAATATACCTACTTTGGTCCAGCCAGAGTAAATTAGAAATTTATTCTAAGAACATAGGGAGAGGTTTCTGTGAAAATTTAGCCACGGGGGTGGCTATGGCCCCCTTTAAAGGCAAGGAATTAACCCAGCTCCTTCCTGGATTGGCACATGCCGGGCTAGAGCCAACAGAAGGAGCCTGTTGTAATGCAATGCACAGCTGGGAAGCAGAGAGATATAAAAACCATGAGACAATCCTAGTCATCAGAGTTATAAAAAGCAGGAGATAACCCTAGTCAAAGATGCATAGTCAGGATGCTTTTTTCAGACTCCACCACCTGAAAGTATGTTCTTGGTCTCCAGACCATGGAAAGGATTAGGTTCCAGTTAATATTTTTTGCAGTGACTGACTTACCCGCAACACAGCCTTTGGGGAGGGGGGATACTGGAGGAGGTAGGTTTATAGAAAGAGGCACAAAGGGACTGAAAGATTTTAGGAGCTGTGGGGAAGAGAGAGAATGATCTAGGCTGAGAAATGGCTCTCAAAAGTTGGCTGTTATCAGAAGCTCCTGGAGAGTGTTCATGTAGACTGCTGGACCCAATCCTGAGGTCTCTGGTGGAGTCAATCTGAAGATACTTTCTCGATTTTTTTTAAAAACCGAGCAAGTGTCTTCAGTTGCATATTTGGGGGTATTGGTGTTGATAATTTCTACTGCTATAGCTTTAGTCTAGAGGGAGAGTTTGTTGGAGAGGATATTGCTTTCAGTTGACAGCCCCAGGCAGCCACCTGGCAGATCCCAAGAATCTGTGGCCTGGAACAGAGCCCACAAAAGTTGAATAGGGTACACCACATTGTAATTGACAGACACATTCTCATTTCATTTTTACCACGACACTTCCTTCTCTTTTACAGATGAGAAAACTGAGGCTCAGAGCAGTTATCAAAAGCCACATGAGTGGCAAGTGCAGAAGCTGAAAGAAACCCAGGGCTTAATGCACAATATAGACGGACTATACTTTTCAGGCATTAAAATAAAATAAAATAGGCCTACTGCTAAAATGCTACTGAACATAAATGTTTTCTTTGATATCTAAAACGTTCTATGGGCCGAAACCGGTTTGGCTCAGTGGATAGAGCGTTGGCCTGCGGACTGAAGGGTCCCAGGTTCGATTCCGGTCAAGGGCATGTACCGAGGCTGCGGGCGCATCCCAGGCAGGGGATGTGCAAGAGGCGGTTGATCAATGTTTCTCTCTCATCGATGTTTCTGACTTTCTATCCCTCTCCCTTCCTCTCTGTGAAAAATCAATAAAATATATTTTTAAAACGTTCTATGGAACATGTATTAAATAGGATCTATCAGCATTTTAATGTAACACTGCGAAAGGTTAGTCAATTCAAATTAGTATTTTTGGCATTTGCTCATCTTAAAATATAAACACAACTCCTTAGATAATACAACTGGGCAGATATTGATAGCATTTTTATATAGTTATATATTCTGCTTTCGGGTGGCAAACCATCCTTTCTGACAAGATTCCTTGGAAAGGAAAGAACTTCCTCCTAGGGAAAAAGGGGTGAGAGGCATACTGGAATTATTCTAACCAAAAGGATGGAATTTGTAGAGATCACTTTTAGATGATTCCTCCATGAAGAGATTTTTATTAGGTCAACTTTGAGACCTTTACAGTAATAGGTTTGTTCAAAAATTCCAATCGGACCTCTTTGGCCAGATGAATGCTGTAGCAATGTGATATTGTGTTTGAAATCTTGCTCTTCTGTCTGGCTGACATCTTGCACTCCTGCCAGTCTTCTTTCAGGCAGAAGAGGCCCCTGAAAAGCTCAGTCTTCACAGCTGCCAGTGAACAGAAAGTGCAGTGGTTGATATTATAGCCCTTAATGTGGGCAGGGAGGACGCTGAATACAAGGGAGAGGACTGAGGCAGTTTCCTAACTTTGCTGGAGTGAAGTCTCTATTATGTCCTCATTACTTGAAGTGACTTTCTGGAACATCATCTGAAACACCCCCCATAACAATCCAGTTCTGTGACCAGTAGTAAGATTAGCCACATCTCTGGAAACATTTATTGGGTACAAATAATGGAAAGCTGGATTTACTTGGAAAGTTCTCGACTTCTCTGTTGATATTTGTGTTTTTTAAATTTTGTAATTTTTCAAAAAGGATAGTTTGTTTATTTTTACAGAGACAGGAAAGAAGAAGAAGAGAGAAACATCAATGTTAGAGTGTAACATCAATCGGCTGCCTCCTGCATGCCGCCTACTGGGGATTGAGCCTGCAACCTGGGCATGTGCCCTGGTCTATCTAGAATCTAACCAGCAACCTTGCGGTGCATGGGACAGCACCCAACCAACTGAGTCACGCCAGCTAGGGCGCAACATTTTTTTTTTTAAACTGGTCCTTCCTTACTGCCGATTCAGAAAAATTCCCAGAGGAAAAAACTTCCCTTCTTTTCTTTTCAGTCTTCCGTTTGAATCCTTGCTGTGTACCTTACTGTCTTTTCCCAAGGAAGGTAATTTCTTTATAAATCAGGACAGTGGTGGCTTGCTTGGTAATTACTTTGCTGAGCTGCAGGGACAGAATGCTTCAGTGGCCTAAAGACCAGCTACCTCGCGGAGATGGCAGTGAATGCTGCTGCATGCTGTCCTCGGATCGGTAGCTCCCATAAAAGTAAAGACGGATGAGCTCCTTGCCGCTGACTGGGCAACCCCAGCCCCGTGTAGCTCTGCACAGAGACCCTGCCTTCTGGAGTCAGCTCTGCATCAGGGCACATTGTTCCAGAGGAGCCCAGAGCGCAACTGGAATACCTGTGTAAAAACACACCCTATTGCTTTCAAGTACTGCCTAGGGTTTTAGCTACACGGTTCCAATTAAAATTGATGGACGCCACAGAGTTAACTGCTCTAGGAAATGTCTGCTGCAAGTTCCCCATTAGGCTAAATTACAAGGAAATCATGGGGAAGAAAAGGCTGAGTGCTGTGCCTAACACTGTTAACACAACCTAATTGTGTCAGTGGCTCTTTGTGCTCCGTGACCACCCGCAGGTGTTGTTGCCTAACCTGTGCTGGGGACTGAGCTGTACTCACTGTGCCTCGAGTCTCCAGACCAGACCTCAGGCTTAGAGCATTGCTGCGTGGCCCAACCCCCTGGCTGCTCTCCCCCTGCCCTGCGTCCCATCACTGTCCAAACATTTCCCTACAGCACATTTGGGGTGGGCTCTTCCTTCCACTGTGCTGGCTGGGAACCCGATGCATCTCGTGTTGAAAGCGGCCACACCCCACTTGGTACCTCTGCTCAGCAAGGGGGCTTCCCATCAAGTCTCCCCATGGTAGCAAGCGCTCCCCATGGAACAAATCCATTCACTGGCCATGGCCCTATTACAAATGCAACAGCAGCGAAAAGAAAATGCAATTTAAGTTTAAAATAATGAATAAAAACAAATGTTTTCTTTATTCCTGGCTACCCCAAATTATTTCTTCTCAACCAGACATAAGTCAGTGTACATATAAAACACATATAATAAATTAATAGGCTAGAAAACACTGCAAAGCGGAAACACGATATTCGCTTCACCAAGCAGGCAGTTTCCAGGAAAACAAGCACTGTAGCTACATAAAAAGGGGGTAACATCGAGGTCATCCAATTCCTTGTACTTCCAGTCTTCTGTCTTCTAAGAAGTAGGAGAACAAAGCTGACTAATCAAGGGATATAGCCCACTTGTCTTTTAAATGTCAGATTGCGGGTTTGAAGAATTTCAAGATTTGGCCTTATGTTCTGGATTATTAATAGCTATTATTCAAACCACCCTTCCAACTCTTATTTCAATTCGTCTCCTAATTCCCCACATGCAAGTCATGTAATCTTTCGATGTATTTACTTGCAGGAACTTGTAACAAATCATGCTTCAAAGACTTATTGAAGCTGGGAATCAGTGTGACTGTTAAAAGCTCACTTATCTAGCTGATAAATTTCCTTGTGGTCAATTTCTTGTTTTCATGATTGCTTTGATCACTTACTTATACTTTATTGGACACCAGTAAGAACCATCGAGAAAACATCTTAGAGGAAAGAACTGCCTTAGCTTTTGTGTCCTATTGCTCTCTTCTACCCCAGGATACTCTGTGCAATTGCCCAGGTCTTCCCAGATAGTTTTACTCTGGGTAGTCACTGTCATGCTGATGCCATCAACATTTCTCTAGGTTAACTGCATGTGAACCCTGCCCAGCATGGAAGGGTTAAGTGACAAAACAGGTAGCCACCAGGTAGGGATGGAGGAAGAGAAAACCCATATCACTCTGCTGTTCCCAGCCAGCCACCTATCCATTCTTTTTTGCCTTTTTTTCTGTCTTCTTACATTTCTTCCTCGAAAAAAAAAGTCTCTTTACATTTGGGGGAAAATACTAATAAAAATAGTCCCTGGATCCAAGCAGTTTAAGCTTCATGTCCAAATGGGAAGGAAATCATTAAAAATAAAAAGCAAATTTTCTTTACTCTCTTAGTTCACCCATCTCTCCTAATTGTTATCTCATAAATTTAGATGTGTGGATGACTCATTTGGTAGTCTGTTTTGGGGGCTATAGAAAACTCAGACTTCAGTACATTTGGCTAGTGATCATTGTGTAGTTCTGGCTAGGTGAAATAGATTAACAAAGCCAATCTTTGTTTGGTCAAAGATCAATTAAAACTGTGAAGACATCTGTAGGCTACCTTCTTCTCATCTTGTTTTACAAGGGAAATATATAGGGTAGGGTGCAGGGCAGGTGGGAAGAAGGAGGACAAACTATAAAAATGCAAGTATACTTTATATAAAAAAAACCTTTATAGGAAATTCAGTAAAACTAAGATCTCTTGGCCTTTTTCACTTCCCCCCTAAAAGGATACATTTAATCTTAATTATTAAAATATGTTTTTACAGTTTGGGGAAAATTCTGACTTATTAAAAGAAAGCAGGAGCTAGCTTCTGTAAGAAATACTTATGTGGTCTTTCAACTTTATGTGCTGGTCTTAATCGCGATTTTGACATCATTTTTGGAAAAGTCGATATCCAATCCTACTCATCTTTCAAGTCTTTTCATTACCACAGAGACCCTAACTCATATCAGGGATGGGTTTTTTGAGTCGTTGTCTTTTAAAATCTCAGCTGCTGTGGCACTCATGCAGATTCCCTATCTTCCCCATTACTGTCAGGACTGGACTTTTTCTTCTTCGTGTGATAGGGAGAATTTTAAAGAGATCCTCACAAGATTCCTGCCTCTGGTGGTTCAATCAAACACTAACCCAGGCACTGCTGTGAAGGGCCTTTGCAGATGGAATTGAGGTTACCAACCAACTGGCCTTAAGATAGAAAGATGATCCTGCTGGGCCCAATGTCATCATATAAGCCCCTCGTGGTGAAGAAGAAGGCAGAAGGGCCAGTCTGAGAGATGTGGCTAAAGAGGAAGAACATGGCATTGCTGCTTTTGAGGAAGGTGGCCAGGAACCAGAGCACATGGCAGCCTCTGGTGTGGAGGGCAGCTCTAGCCAGCAGCCAGGAAGGAAGCAAAGCTCTCAGTCTACAAATGCTGGGGACAAAATTTGGCCAACAACCTGAATGAGCCAGGAAGCAGACTCTTCCCAGAGCTCCGTAATAAGAATCCATCAGCAGACACCCGGATTGTGGACATAATGAGGCCTCAAGACAAGGAACCAGCTTAGTCTCCTGGACTTCTGACCTACACGATTCTGAGTTACGAATTTTGAGTTGTTCGAATCCACTAGGTTTGTGGTAATTTATTATAGCAGCAAAATTCAGATGTCCTCATAAGACAGAAGAAACCTATCATAATATTTTTCATAAAAATATTTTCTGAAATACTGCTAAAATATTTCAAACTTTTAGATAAACTTTCTGCATCTTCAAGTTGAGGTATTTTAGATGCTCTTCATGATGAGACGACGCCATTAGAATATTCGGATGCCTCCTATTGCAGGAATGGTAACCCTGATGAATTTCTCACCAACCCTAGGTAATCTAAGGGTGACTTTTTCTGGTTTACGGCTACCAGACGGTTGGCACTCAACACGTGTGGAGGATGATGGCACCACTGGGTGCACAATTTCCTCTTACTGCTTTACCTGTGAAGGGGCAGTGCTTCAAAAATTCAAGAATTGCAATGCTGCATAGAAAGGTCACAGAACAAAGACACTTTGAGGAGCCACAGAGCTTCATTAAAATCAGGTCACAAGTTGTCCACAAAGAGCTCTGTTTCCTTGTTTCTCTTGTTACACTAAGTAAGTACTGAAATCAAAGGGATTCTCACCTGCTATGGCATGTGTGACACAGTCCTGAGGTTCAGCCAGGGTTAGGGTTTTATTTAAAAACTGTTCACTGAGCCAGCTCAGTGGCTACCCTGAGAATAACCGGAAAGCAAAAGAGAAGACTTGTGCCCTCCTTCACTGGCCCAGGGCACATACGCCGTCCTGGCTTCACTGCTCTTTGTAAATGATAATGGTTCATGAAACTCTGCCACAAACTACAGAAAATCTCATGGCAAGTATTTCAAGACACCAATGCACCAGAAAAAGAAGCCAGAAAATATAATCTAGAAGCAAAATTTTTTTCTAACTCTAATTGTTATATAATTACTCTTAATATCAATCCTTTTATATGAGCTAATATGCAAAGGTTTTGGAGATTTGTTAATCAGAAAAAGAAAGAACAATTATAGAAAAGAATGGAATAATTCCAGTTTTCTACAAAAGAGAAGCAAGGAGAGGATCCTTCTATATCATACAAATAGAACAGTTATCAGACCATTAGATCAAGGGATAAACTAGTCCAATACATCCCTAAAATTCTTCAAGAAACACCATATTTTAATCACAAATTCTCATCATTATAGCATGTGCTAAAAATCACATGTGTAGCATCAGTTCATTCTATTGGCAAATCTTAGAGCAAGTCCCTCTTTTTTGCCACATGGACACAGCTCAAGGATGATGTGCCCATGACTGACACTCTCCCATCAGAACTGGCCACTCATAGGGCAGTGAGGTGGGTGGGCTGTGGGTTACAGCACTTATGAGCCAGCCAGCCACAGCCTCATCCCTGCTTTCCATCTGATCTGCATCAGAGAGGGTGGGTGGAGACACTTACCTCTACATTAGTGTTGTTTTGCTTTTTCTTGCTTGTTTTAATTCTAAATTCCCATTACCACAGAGACCCTAACTCATATTGGGGATGAATAAAATTGAAAGAATGAGAGGAAGCAAGAGAAGTAGATAGAAGGAAATGACCATTTTTAAAAAACAAGGAGAGAGAGAGAGAGAGAGAGAGAGAGAGAGAGAGAGAGAGAGAGAGAGAGGGAGGTGAAATGGAGATAAAGAAAAGCAGTGCTAACTGGAATCTGCTTTAGGGGTTCCCTAAAAGTATTTTCTTGTGCACAAAATAGGTTGATTAACTTTTCCTATAAATATGTTGTCCTTCATCCTTGACTCCTGTCTCTCCTGCACATCTACATCCAAGTCAGCACAAACAGTCAGCTCCAACATCAAAGCATCTCCATCCACACTCCTCCTCCATGGTCCCAGCCAGGTCCACAACCACCACCTTCTCCTGTCTCTTAATGGGTCTCTTGGCTTCTGCCCTTATTCCCTCCACCTCCCAGGAAAGCTCTGCAACTCTTCTAAAATGTACATCAGGACAAGAGCCCAAGACCTTCCATTTCTCTCAGTCAATCTCAAGGTCTTCTCCATGGGACATGCCTAGGACACTTCCTTCCTTTTCACTTGGCCAATCCTACTCATCTTCCATGTCTTTTTCACTAGAAGTCCTTCCTGTTCCCCTGAGCAGGTTAAGTCCATTTGTTCTTGCTCATTTAAGGCTCCCTTTCCTAACTCTCACCCCATTTACAATACCCATTTACTTTCTGCCAGGATTCCACACTCAGGTCACAGAGCATCAAGCTGCTTTGAGGAGAGCCTGGAGGATGGCCAGTTGGCCTACAAGAAGGCAAGTTGTGGGGAGGATGGGCAGCCATGCAAGCTGACAAAGTGAGGACAAACTCCAATTAAGTTAGGAGAAACCAGGCAGGCATCCTGCCAGCTGAATCTATGCTCAGGAGCCCAGACTGGCAGCAAGCAGCCGTCAATGGTCCCACATCTCCATCCAGGGCCAGTTTTGGTCTGTGACTAAATATGCAAGGCTGCTTGTAATTGATTTCTTTGCTTGTCACATAGATGATAACTGGCTAGAATGGAAAGTAAACATCAGGACTAAGCGACACCAATGCTAATGAACTCTAGGATCAGAAAGGAAATAAAATTGAAAGCTAGCAACTGAATACTAGTAGCCTCCAACAGCCTTCTCCTTCTCTAGTCCTATTTCATTGATAATTCAGGGACAGACCAGATGACTTTCTTGTCTCAAGTATGATTAAGGAATTTCAAGCAAGAGACTGTGTAGTTGAAGGCAGTGGGGACTCATGGAGAGAAAGATATAAAAAGTGAAAATGTACCAGGAATAATGCCACACCCCTACTTTGGCAGATACTGACATTCATTTGTAGAGAATGAAAGTATTTTATACTCCAAAAGATAATCTAGGAGAGTAGAAAAGCTTGAGTATCAAATTTCAACTTTGCTATTATCTGTCTGGTCGTCGGCAACACGTTTAACCTCTCTGATTCTCAGTTTCTCTATCTGTAAAGTGGGCTCATGCTTTGGAAACATAAGATGAGATAAAAAAATATCTGTGAAATACATGGGAACCAGATCTATAATCATACCTCACTCTTTCCCTCTTGACACCTGCTCACATGGGCATATACAGGGTTGGGCAAAAGTAGGTTTATAGCTGTGAGTACACAAAACACAGAGTTTATTCCTATATTACTATTAATTATTTTGCTGAGGCTATAATTATTATATTGTATTAATTATAAACTTATTTTTGCCCACCCCTGTATGCCTGAGCAAAGGACAGAGGGACCTATTTTAACAAAAATAAAATGAGAATACATGTAAAGCACCTAATGCAGTACACAGACAAAAAAAAGTATTATATTAATTCAATCAATCTTGGCTTCTTTTTTTCCATGGAACTCTCCAGAACTTCCCCTCCCCATCCTGCATGCTTCGCCCTGTATTTGTCTGCTCAGGCTGCCGTAAGAGTACTACAGACTGCGGGGCTTGAACAACAGAAATGCATTCTCTCAGTTCTGAAGGGCAGAAGTCCAAGATCAAGGTGTCAGCAGGGCTGATTCCTTTTCAGGCTGTGAGGAAGAGTCTGGTCCACACTCTCCTGTGTTCCTGGTAGTTTTGGGGTCATCTCTGGCATTCTTTAGCTTATAGAAGCAACACCCATCTGTGTCTTTACTTTCACGCTGTGTTCTCCCAGTGTGTATCTGTGTCCAAATTCCCCCTTCTCATGGGGACATCAGTTATCTTGGGTTACAGTCATTCTTAATGACCTCATGAAAGCTAAGTACATCAGCAGTGACCCTGTTTCCACACAGGTCACATTCTAATGTACTGGGGGTTCAAAATTCAATATAGGAATTTGAGGGAGCGTATTATTTTAAATAGTAATATCCCAAACAGGGAGAATGAACTATCTGACTGGCAGGTGAAAAAGCTCTGCCATCCACTGGTTATTTCTCATCTATTGGAGCAAATCCATCAACAGGTCTCCGTGGGATGGGGGGAGGGGCATGATGTAGGGTGGTTGTTAGCTCTACAGATCCAAACTTTTCCAGGGGGCAGTCCCAAGGTCTACACTGGCAAGACAGTGTCATGAGCCTGCCTTTTGGCTGCAGACAAGAAGCCATGATCGCCACTTGGTGTTGTCAGTGGTAAAAAGACTATTTGGTTTTTATCCATTTACCAGTTTACTTTGTCTAATTTTCCAATTGGTTATGAACTTGGGTTTGAAAAACATTTATGCTTATTGGGCCCTCATATCCTAACATACACCTGCAAGGAGGCATGAGAGAGGCAACAGAGGCTCAGGAAGGCTTGTGAAGGCTCAGGAAGTGGCCAGAGGTCCCACTGCCTCTCGTCCAAATTCAGGCTGCCAGACAGAGGCCAAGTTCTTCCCATTGGGATGTGTTGCCTGTGGCTTCCTCTCTGGGCCCTGCTGGTGTTTTCCTTGTGTCTGGGATAGGAGGGGTTGAGTGAGTCAAGATAAGGACTATTGCAGGTACCCAGCACATGAGCTGTTGAAATTCTGGGGCTCATCCTTTGGGTTAAAGAAATGGAAGCAGAGGATGAGGTCTTAGGGAACACCCGGTGTCCTTTAAGTGGTGGGAAGAAGCTACATTTCCCTCAGGGGAGGGCCTCTTTCTCTTTCCTTGAGAGGAGGGACCATGTCCAAGGTGCATAAAGGGAGGCAGTGCTTAGCCCTATCTCTTCTGTGGTCACTCCTAGCAGCACTCAAGATTTTCATTACAACTGTGTGATGGTTGCCTCAGCAGAAAGGCAGTGGTCCAGAGTTAGCTGCCAGCAGGTAAAGGGAGTTCCCTGTGGGCCAGGCGCTGTGTCAATCAATGTGCATGATCATGGGGTCAGTATGAGGGTAAGGTAAGACCTTCATTTAGTGTAAAATAGAAGGTACTACCATAAAACTCATTATCATAAATAAGGTACATTTTTAAGTTGTGGTAAAATATATATAACATAAAATTTGCCATCCTGATCTTTTTCAGTGTATAGTTGTTATGTAGTGGTAATAACTTTCAATTATTATGCTAAAATATTTGAGTTAAAATTAATGGAAAAATAGATTATGAACAAAATATGAAAGTTGTAAGTAAAGGCAGGGCCCATTCCTGCACAGCTCAGTTTCACCTGCCTCAACCTTGTCCCAGCCCTGCATCACCACTATGGTTCCTATTTAAGGCAGGGAAACTGAAGCTGGAGAGCCTACCACCATCATCCAAGATGCACCTAGTGGGTTTCCAGTCAGACCTGGACTTGAATGCCAGTTCTTCTTGGTGTGGATTTTGCACTCACAATGACATCTCATCACAGCATCACAGTCCTAGCAAAGATAGCATCTAAACGTCCTAGTGCAGTGGTCTGCAAACTCATTAGTCAACAGAGCCAAATATCGACAGTATAACGATTGAAATTTCTTTTGAGGGCCAAATTTTTTAAACTTAAACTTCTTCTATTGCCATTCCTTCATAACAGGCTCGCCCAGGCCGTGGTATTTTGTGGAAAAGCCACACTCCAGGGGCCGAAGGGCCGCATGTGGCTCGTGAGCTGCAGTTTGCCGACCACGGTCCTAGTGTAATGCCTGGAATGCAGTCTGGGATTGGCAAACACAGCCAGTACTGCCATCGTTTCTGACCTTTACCTGCTCTGTGACCTGTGGGGACCACTGTGTCTTTATGACACAGGAAACAGTGTGTCTTCACCTACTTACCACACTTCCATGGTTCCACATGGCCAACAAAGATAAAGAAATCTCCTGGAAATGACCCTTCTTCCCCAACACTCATTTTTTTTATTTTATTGAATCTATTGAGATGACACTGGTTGACAAAATTATACAAGTTTAGCACAATTCTAAACACATCTCCTGTACACTGCATTGTGTTTTCATCACCCAAGTCAAATCTCTGTCCATCACTATTCATCCTGTGCTGTCCTCCATACCTTCTTTTACCCAATATTTTTTTAAAAAATGTATTTTTATTGATTTTAGAGAGAGGAAGAGAGGGGGGTAGAGAGATAGAAACACAGATGAGAAAGAAACATCTTTGATTGGCTGCCTCCTGCACAGCCTCTACTGGAGATTGAACCCTCAACCTGGGCATGTGCCAGACCAGGAATTGAACCTGTGACCTCCTGGTTCATGGGCCAATGCTCAACCACTGAGCCACACCAGCTGGGCTCCACCCAACACTCTTAACAACCAGCTCCCAGGAGACCTTTTCCCACTCAGGTCCCTCATTGCCAGCCATGACCTGGCCAGCCACACTTGCCCATCCCCAAACATGCACGTGGGTCTTTGGGTGTGGGTCACACATCTTCTCTGTGCCTTCCCCTGCAAACCCTCCCTCATCTCAGTGCAGCCTCTGGGCTGTCTTCTTGGACTCTTTCAGGTGGAATTCATGACTCCCTCATTCAGAGGCCTTCCAGCAACTCTGCCTAGATTTTTTTTTTACAGCATTAAATACATACATTATGCACCATGGCTCAGATTTCCTTTTATCTTTTAGGTTATAAACATCATGTCTCATTCATTACCCCCCCCTCTGGTACCTAGCAGGGTTCTGTGCACATCCTAAATACTAAATACATGTTAGTATGGGATAAGAGGTGCCATTCATTCTATCTCAGCTGTTGATTTAGCACTTGACCAAGGAAGAGACAATGAGATGGCTTATGGCTATTGTAATAATTGACAAGCAGAGAGACAGACTGCATTGTGTAGCGCTAATAGACTAAGGCATCAACGTCACAGGAAAGCATTCTAATTTGGATGCACAGGTTTAAATCAGGGTTCACTCTGCACCATGTGCTCTAGGACAAATTGCTCAATTTTTCCAGTTTCACTTTCTTATTTAAAATTGGAAAGAACATAACAATCTGTCCTTTACAAAGCAGTCATGAGAATTAAGTGATTGTTAGAGGTACTGAAGAGTTTCTTGCCCATAAAGCACTACAGTGATTTTATTTTTGCGTATTTAACTGTGCTGATAACCTGAAAGACCAACAGCTTCTTTCACTTGAGATGGATGAAGAATTCAGTATCATAAGAATCAAGGGCAAAATGAGCAAACTCCAGGGACAAAAATGTACTAACCAGGACAGAGAGGACTGTCCAAGAGAAAGATATTCTGCTGTTCGATAAAACTAACGAATGTGTTCCTTTTATCTAGCAGAAATATCACAAACACATCAAAGAGCAAAAAACAAGTAGCAATGGATTTCTAACCGAGAAATTAATCTCATACAAAAACTAGTGATCATGCAGGTAGCGTTATCTCTACAACTGGGAAAATTTAATGATCATCCAGGAGAGTGAAAAGTTTCCTTACTTTGGTGAAAATTAGTACAGGACAGTTATTGGTCAGCCAGCAAAACAGCAAGAGAAGGGCCACCCACTGGTTAACTTATTCATTGACTCATTCTGTTAAGAGCTATATATCAGGGGCCTACCAGGTGCCTGATGCTGTTCTAGGGTTGGAAAATCTATGATGATCCTCATGTAGTCTGGACCACAAATATAGTGGAGATTGGTAGAGAAAGACATAAAATGGGTAGAGAAGGACTCTAGAAGATAGGTTGACAATTCCTCAAAAAGTTATACACAGAGGTACTATATGATCCAGAAATTATACACCTAAGCATGTACCCAAAAGAACTGAAAACAGGTGCTCAACCAACTACATGAGCATGCATGCTGATATCAGCATCAGTCACAACAGCCAAAGAGTGGGTACAGCCCAAGAGTCCATTGATGGATGAATTGGACACACAAAATGTGGTATATCCATACAATAGAATACCATCCCTCTCCTGAAAAGAATGAAGTATTCATACATGCTACAACCTTAAAAATGTTATGCTAAGTAAAGAAGCCAGTCACCAAAATACACTGCATGAATTCATTTAAATGAAATGAAATATCCAAAGAAGGTAAATTAATAAAGACAGAAAGCAGACCGGTAAATGCCAGGGTTGCAGGAGGGATAATGGGGAGTAACTGCTTAGTGGGTACAAAATTTCCTTTTGGGATGATGAAAATATGTTGGAATTAGATAGAGGTGGTCGCACGATGTTGTGAATGTCCCAAATGCCACAAAATTGTTCACTTTTAAGTGGTTACTTTTACGTTATGTGAATTTATTTCATCTGAACTTCTTTAAAATAAAAGAAATGGGCAGGGGAGGAAATACTGAGGAGTGGGTAGTCATGCTGGAGTCCAAGGTACCCACTGGGTAGAAGGACGTGTTTGTGCTGCTGGTCAGACGGACACATGATCAGGTTCATCTTATTTCCATGGTGCATTATGCTTCTTGACCTTGGGCTACACTTGAATTACAGCCCTTGGAGTGTGAAACGTTCTAAAGAAAGGTGTGTGAGAGGTGAGGTGAGAGGCTCTTTCTCCAACAGAGCTCCTGTCCCCGCACAGCTCTGCCTTTCTGAGCTGATGTCCCTGCAGTCTCTGTAGGAGGCTGCTCAGTCAGTTGTTCCCCACAAATATCTCTATCTAAGCTCCAAGGGGACTCTGGCTGGGTGCTCGAGAGGGAACAGTATGATAATTTGTCTCAATTATCTCCCTTCAAATAGGAATGAGCTTTGGAAAATCATAAAAAAATCCCAGTACAAGTTAATTTGTGAGCCTCTTCCTGCAGATCCTAGCTGAGCCACTCTGCTCCATCTTATTCAAGAAGTACTGGCTTTAATCTATTTTAGCTGCTTAAGGGTGACAGGGGTCAAGGACAAATGACATTTCATCATGTTTGCTAGTCAGGAAGGCAGTGCTGCCTGCAGAGGAGAAATAAGTAAGGTTCCTTTATGTTCTAAAAAGAAGCTTATCAACATTGCTCTTATATATGCTAAGGAGAATTACTGCCCTTCAGGACCTATCGAGATTTTAAGCAAGGCCCCAAACCATTTTCTCCCAAAACATGGGGCACACACTGGCAGCCTTAAAAGGACATAATGCACTTTCTTACTTGGAATAATTATTTTCTGCAGCAAGCTTCGTTGGCTCCAACCACAGAACCCACAAACTTGTATAGAATAGGGAGCTCTTAGAGCTGTAAGTACCAATCATGGCGACAATGCCTTCATTTAGCAGGACCCTTGTTTGTTTATATAAATTAGGCTGCAATTACCAGTCACATTGTTGGTCCAAAATAAGGTCAGGCACAATGTAACCCAGGCAAGAACAATGGTCTGGATACAAAAGTCCAGACAGGACTATTATGGAGAATTATGGGAGGTGATTAATCAGCTGGCCTCCTCCTGGGTATTGCTATTCACACATAAAATCTTTGTGCTAACATAGCTACTTTCGGGTCCTAAGTTACCTTAAAAGAAATGTAATTAGTTGTTAGGATTCATTAGCTCCAGTCAGTACATCCACGGCACAGCATCTTCCTTGCTGGTTGAGTGCTTGCTAATGGAAAATAATGGTGTATTTGTACCTCTTTGGGACAATAACGAAGGATGTAGGGTTAATCTGAAGTCCTGGCATGTCTGTCCTTTTACTTAAGAGACTGAAAAACTGCGAATGAATTTCTGACACAGGCAGAAAAGTAGAGAGTCCAAAAAAGCCAGTGTTGAAAGCTGTCAATCTGTTAGCACCTGTTATTGCTTCTGGTGCTTAAACATTTTGAGGCAAGAATGTCAACCAAGCATAACACCTGAGTAGAGCTGCCCTATTTCTCTTTTTAAAAAAAATATTTTATTGATTTCTTTTGCAGAGAGGAAGAGAGAGGGATAAACAGTTAGAAACATCAATGAGAGAGAAACATCGATTAGTTGCCTCCTGCACATCCCCTACTGGGGATGTGCCCATATTAAGGTACATGTCCTTGACTAGAATCAAACCTGGGACCCTTCAGTCTGCAGGCCATCGCTCTATGTACTGAGCCACACCAGTTAGAGCATAGAGCTGCCCTCTCTTGAAAAAAAATTTAGTTGGTACTTCCAGAAGCTTCTGCCAGCTGAGAACAAAAACTTCTAAAAAAACAAAGGAACATTTTTTATTTTCAGTAGCTTTCCCAATTCCCTGTTTGCAGAATGAGCAATGAGAGGAGCAATTCTATGAAATGATGAGGATCCATCACAAAGAGGCCACTGGGAGCTCCATGACGCAGAGCACGAAAGCAAGTACAGATTCTCCCATTCATCCCACTTGTACCCCTTCTGTCTATGATCCTCTTGCCTCCATAGCTCTCTGGGCTCAGATACTCCATTTCTCACTCCTCCCTATTACAGCTCCAAAAGATGATGGAAATAAGCCCAGGGAATCAGGTGTCCCACTCAACCTTCCCCCATGGTGTGCTAATGCCCTTGGGTAAATAGTCATTGGCATCTCTGCATATGGCACAGGAAGTCATCAACCCAAGAAAATGGTCCATGAGACCAGCATGACAAATTGAACCTTTTCTACAATTTATTTCAAATATTCTTGGTCAACTAAGGAAGAGATAAAACTTTAATGTAAATACAAGGGGCCAGGTGAACAAAATCGTGCACGGGTGGGGTTCCTCAGCTTGGTCAGTAATGGCCAGCCTTGGGGGAGGGATTGTGGAAGTGTCTGCCCCCTGGTGGTCAGTGCACATCATAGCTTTTGGCTGTAAAGGTCACTTATATATAGATTTTCAGCTAAGTAAGGAACAACCTGACTCGAGAAAAAGAGGATGAGGCAGGTAACAGAACTGAGATAGACTATGCAGAGTGGAGTTGGCAGCCAGTTCCCCACTCTGAATTCACACACAGGTAGGCAGGAGGTGTGCTCTCTGAATTGGTATCTCTGGAAAAATGCGGTTCCTGGCTCTCATAGGTTATGTTTCTCTGTCCTCCAAGAGCAAACACAGCTGTAAGTTGGATTCCTTTTATTTAATGTAAAGGAATCTGGGCTAGCCTCCACACATGCTCTGCGTATTCTCTGATGAGTTGTAACCATCTTCTTGGTTGGATTGTCCCAACTCTGGTAAATGCTGGCTTTACTTATTTTAAAATAAGTGCTGTTTTGAAAAGGGAAAGTAGAAATGGTATGAAAACAGATGTGTTAAAATATTGGAGAAGTTTAGTCCATAAGCAATAAGTGAAACGGCTGGCGAGCTCTTTCTTCCTCAATTTATGGTTAATAGACTTATTTCTTTGTTTCTTCTCCAGGGACGCTATTTCTGATACAATGTAATATAATTTGGAAGACAGCAAGAGGAAAAATTATATTTTTAATATAAAGAAATTATGAAAAATTTTCAGTGTAAACCATCTCTTAAAATTTGCTTTTTATTTATCAGGGCGTTAAGATCTTACAACCTAATATTTTTTGAAAGATAAATATTAAACTCCATTGTGCACCAACTGGGAATTAACTAAGCTTTTTCATTTAATCTTTTTTTTCAGAGGAAGTAATTTGTTCACACTAATGGAAATATTTGAATATTCATACTCTAAGAGGGAGAACACTATTCATGTAGAAAAGATAAACTTTAATATTTGCTATCCTTTTAAAGGAAGTCCATATTTGCAAGCAAATTATAAGATAAATAATTTAGAACAAGTTTTAGTTAGATCCTGTACATTTTCATAATTAAATAGATCAAATTTTGCAGAAATAAATGATGGAAACTTAGGGAGGTATGGAATGATGGGATATTTTAGATTAATAATTAATATTTTAGGTGAATCATTATACTTACACTTTTTCTTATTTAGGAAAACAAAATGCTTGGGGAGAAATAGTACCAATTACTATTTAATTGAATATGATTTCCAGGAAGAACTTTGTAAAATTATAGATAGTCCTCTTGGCAATTAGGAAGGTCTCTGAAAGAATTGAAAAATAATTTTTTTCAGACTATTCTTGATAGAAAAGGTAAGAGACATGAAAAATCTTGAAGTAATAGAAAGCTTCAGGCTTACAAGATATAGTAGTAAACCAAGAAAAGGTAAAAACATTTTTATATGTAAAGAAAGAATGTACTAGTAAAAGGGAGGTTGGTTAGCCATGAAAATATTGAAAATATTGCCTATTGAGGCATTATTTAGGAAAAATACACTTCAATTTGTCTAGTCTTGACAGCTTAATGGGGCTTGGGGTATATGAGGTTGTCTTCATGACATTATGTGTTACTTTCAACTGCAACTGTGTCTATTTGCTCTTCACCATAACCCTCACGCGTACGATAGGTCAAAGAACATAGTAAAGACTCAAAAGAATAGATGTTGACAGAATAAAACTTTCAGTCAATATAACTAACCCCTCTTATTTGGGTATCACCAAGCAGCTTTCTGATGATAGTGTGACTTTTAATGGTTAGTTTATTGAGAATGGAAGTGCTGGTGAAAGATTAGGCTTATGGACAGTCCGTAAAACCACCCACTCAAACCTCTGAGTGCAGGAATGTCACTGACTGATGGTCCTTCTGCTGAGCCCTGAAACTTGCCATTGTATCTGCTCTCCTTCCGAGGCCTCATTTCTCATGGAGGCTCCAAGCCAGTGACTGAGCTCACAGCAGTGACAAGGCAACCTAATCCAGGGAGATACAGGACTCCTGGGAAGGACTGTTTAGGCTCAAGAACTCTCCAATGGTTTTGCTGAACATCTTTGAAGTCCAAATCATTTTCACACAACCTTTTCTTCCCACCCCCTCATCTCTTCTCTTTCCCTCTCCTCTCCTCCTCTTCCTCCCTTCCTCCTTCCTTCCTTCCTTCACTTCCTTCCTTTCTTCACTTGGGAGTTGGACCTGCATTATGGTTTGATGGTGCTCCTTGTTTCTCTGGCTCCCTTCCATTTTTGCTCTCAAGTGTTGCCCTAATTAAATTCCTTGCATGGATTGCTAATTCTCTCCCGGTGTCTGCTTCTCATAGGATCTGGCCTGAGGCAACATCCTGTCCTCAGTGTAAATAAGCACACATGTTCTTGGGCTGCTTCTTGCCTCTACCTAATGAAACCTGGTGGAATGGGTGGAGCCCAGCTGTAGCATCACACAACCATGGATTTATATCACTCTTCCTTTTCTTACTTGTTCTATGACTTGGGGCAAGCTACTTTACCTTTATGAGCATCACTTCATGATTTCTAAAATGGAATAGAAACTCCTACCTTACTGGATTATTGAGATAATTGCATTAAACAGCATGCATATTAGTGAAGCATAGAATTGTAATAATGATAAACAAAAGGCTAATTTCTTCCTAATAGTATTGCAGCTTCAAGGTACAATTTATGACCAAGCGAAGTGAAAGGTCTGGCCCTACAAGAAGGGCGATGCCCCATTTTGGGTGTCCTCAATTAGGGATCAAGTGAGAGGACACTTGGGGTCAGCTAGCAAATGCTGTGACCATGCTTTACATTTTCTCTTACAGTTAATCGGGGACAACTAGGCCACACCTCTTCTTCACAGCCCTGGAACTTGAGGCCAAGGTCCTGTGGCCTAGTTTCCCACAAGATGTATCAAATTTGGGGGTCAAATATAGATCTCCTAATTCCAGATGAAAGGTCAATTCAAATATATTCAAAATTTAGATTTTAAGGCGGATATGAATAGAGATTTTCTAGAAGCCTTCCTTTATTGTTAAATCATTAACAATTTCATCAAACTATAAGACTTTAAATAGTTAACTACGTAAACCTCAATTCAAGAACAAACTTAAGTAATTGGTCTTAATAATTTTTATGTTGTTATATAGAGAATTTCTTGAAGTTCTATTGTGACTACCTTTTCTTAGAGGTAACAAAAGGAAAGTATTACTTCTACTTAAAAATAGAGACTAAAAATTAATGATAGTTAAAATTAGGGAATAAGTATACTTTTGGTTTCTATAATAGAATGAATAAAATATGCTTCATACTGGTCAACATGACCTTGCAAGAATGTTTTAATTTATCTAAAAATTATTTCCCTAAGCGATAACAAACAGCTTAAGTCAACTATTATATTATTGTTATAATCTAAATTGTGCCCTCCCCCAAATTCATATGTTGAGGTCCTAAATGCCAGTATTTCAGAATGTGGAATGTCACTATTTTAGGAGATAGTGTCTTTCAAGTAGGAATTAAAATAAATGAGGACTTTGGTGCGGGCCTTACAATAAGATGAGATTAGGACAGAGGGAAGACCATGTGAAGACATGGCGAGAAGGTGGACATCCACAAGCCAATGAAATAGACCTCTGAGACCCACCCCTGCTGACACCTTGGTCTCAGACATCTAACCACCCAAACTGTGAGGCAATACATTTCTGTTGTTTAAGTCACAGAAGATTTGTGGTACTTTGTAATGATAGCCCTACCAAATGAATTCACATCAACCACCATCTCCTGCTGACTGGGAGGAAATGAGCTAGAGCAGTGCACCTTAGGAAGTCAGAGCCCTCGTCAACAGTGGAGCTGTTGGGGGGGGGAGGGGGGGCGGAAGCCCATCCATCCTCTGGGGTCCTAAAACCTCCTACTCCTTTTGCCCTCCTGAACTCTGTTCCCTTCCTTAGAGAAGGATGTTCATTGCTGAGTCATGGCCCCCTCCCCCAAACATTCACTTTGATTCATAATAGACACAACTGATCAGAAGTGGAGAACTGCTCAGGCGAAGAACATCTTCAGCTTTAGGGCCAGGTGTGGGAAAATGGGTGTGAGTGGATGAGGGAGTGTTCTCTGTTCACAGCATCCAGACACACCAGGTCCTTCCCTTTTGAAGGACCTGGATAAGAGTGTTCAATTCAGCTGGCATACATCCAGAGCTCATTATACAAGACTTAAAAAATACTTTTAAAAACAGATCCTTCTTAGATGAATAATATTGGCAATCAACTGAATATAACATAAAAACAACAATAATTCTTTTTACCTGTGGTTGAGTCCCATAAAATACATGTCCTCGGGGCTTTCCAGCCAGAGTGTGATTATCACTAGTGTTACTTTGTCACTGTTTTTCTCAAGGTCACTCCGGAATTAGTGGTTCCATGGGACCAAGCACTCATCCATTATATGGGTAAAAATGACTAATTGAGGGTGTGAGTTTAATTATATTCATAAGCAAAGGCACAGCACAGCTCCTCTGACAGGCTTAATAACATTCTCATGTACACAGAGATCGATGGGGAAAATTAGGGTTGTATATTGTTGTCCTTCAGGACAAGATGCCGAAGTGGGAACAGAATAATAAAAATAAATAAATGACTCAACAGCAGCAGGAAATGAGCTGTGGAAGTTAACAAAGCCAGCCTTATGCAAATACTTCAGCTGGAGATAAGTCCAAAGCTGGAAGACTAAAGCAGAAGCCACCTCTACCGAACCAGAGAGAGGAGTTGTCTTACTGAGCTGCCAGATTAAAACGTGAAAAGGGTATTCAGACAGGGCTTCACCTACAGTTCTCTCAGAAGTGATGATAATGGCTGAGACAGGGATCTTTACGATATTGATTTGTGATACTGTAATTGGGAAGCATGGTCATGCTTCACATTAAATTGAGAAAGTGTCCATTCTGTGACCAGCGGCTGGAGCCGGCTTCCTTAAATAATACTGACATCATGTCATGTGCCCTGAGCACCTACAATGTCACATGTCATGAGCAGCTACAATGGCTTCTAGCCCTCTGCTGTATCAGACAAATCCACGCAGCTTTCAGAAGCTAGTTTAAAGGCGGGAGGGGAAGGGAGGCTCAGCCACAGGGGCAGAAACACACATCAGACCCACAGGAGGGAAGGCTATTTCCCAGCCACCAGTGAAGGAGCTGGATTTGAACCTTCTCTAGCTAGAGCAGTCATATCTGGCGGCAGAGTCCGATACTGCTATAAGTGATGTTTTGCTTTACGTCTGAGCTATGGAGGGGAATGCTCTTGTGCATGGAGAAAAACTGCTCCCTATCTGGGTCCATTCCAGTGTGTGGCCACTGTTTGGGGACAGGCAACTTCTTAGAGTTATTTACCCTGTTTTTCTCCCTGTGCTATGTTCTCCAGTGGCTCCCTGACCTTGCAGGCACCCTCTGGGTTACGTAGAAGAGGGTCTAGGGCTGCCAGAACAAAGTAAAACAAATCAGGTGGCTAAAAACAACAGAAGTTTATTCTCTCTTAAATCTGAAGGTCAGGTGTCCAAAATCAAAGTCATCAGGGCCACATTCCCTGTGAAGGCTCTAGGGAATAACCCTCTTCCCCCTTTCCTAGGAGCTTTCAGCAATCCTTGGTCACCCTTGGCTTGTGGCTGCATCACTCCCATCGCTGCCTGTGTCCTCACATTACCTCCTCTGTGTGTCTGAGTGTGCATGTCCTCTTCTTGTAAGGGCACTTTCATTGGATTTAGGGACGCCTTAATCCAGTATGACCTCATCTTCACTTTAATAATTATATCAGCAAAGGCCTTACTTCCAAAATAAGGTGACATTCTGAGGTTTCTGGTGAATATAAAATTTAGGAGGACACGTATTCAACCCCTACAGTGACCTCAGCCAAGATAAGCTTGTCCATAGGCTGAGACAAACTAACCTTGCCTAGGCAGCTTTCAGGCCATGGCTGTTCACACGTTTTTGGTTGAAGGTGATGGTTATTCTGTCCACAGAGTAATAATTTGATTATACATTGTGTAGTGAAACAATCATGAGTACAAGACTGAATCTATTTTCAGGGCTGAATGGCCTGGGTCAGGCCACAGGGAAGCAGTTCCCCTGGGGGACCCTCAGTCACAGTGATGAGGAAGAAGACTATCAGGACAACTTCATGCATACCACACCCTACAACTTCCTCAGTTCTGGCACATTTATATCAGGGCATGCTTTAAGGTGTTTTTTTTAATGAAAATCTGCAACTTTAGTTAAGCAGAATTGGAGCAAAAGATAAAGTTTAGAAAAGGGAGAGAAATGAGGGAGATGGTAGCTTTAGTGCAGATGTGAGGTTTGAGGTATGGGGAAGAGGGTGTGGGTGGACAGAGGCTGTGGAGATGAGCCCCTCCCCCTGCTAATCACCCCGAGCACTGAGGTCCACTGTCCCCATCTGACACTGCTTCCTGAATCCCCCCATAGAGCCACCATCATTTTATCAACATGCTCCTCCAACAAAATGGAAGAGATTAAATTTTTTAAAAAAACATTTCTATCCTGTTTCCTCAGTGACAGATAGATAGTTCAGGAACAAATAGATATATCTGCTTTTGAAAAATTATATTTCCTACCCAAAAATGACTATTAAAAGGAAAAGGACTAAAGGCATTAACTTTTCATTTCATATTTCACATGTGTTTAAATTTTTGCTTTGTCAACATAGGACATCTTTCCCTGAAAGTTTACCAGGCCTTTTAGAGAAGGTAAGGCAAGAGGCTCTTTCCTTTAGAATGTTTCTATGAGTGTGCCATGTGCTCCAGGCTTGGGGGGTATGGCATCACCATTGATGTTGGTACAATAGCTATCGTCAAACTGAAGGCTTGAGAAACGGAGGATTACACAGTGTTAGGATCCAGATTTTAGCTATTAAGTAAGGCTTTGGCTTTTTTTTCTAACTTACATTTCACTCTGATCAACATTTGGATATTAAAAAGTGGCAAAATTAGCCCTTAAAACATTTTTTTTTCTTCCTGAAACTTCAAAAGGTGATCTTCTTTAGGATAGTTACTTCAAATCTCAACTTCAGCTCCCACCCTAAAAGAACATAAACAGGTTTGAATCATGCTAGGAACCTTCTGATAATGATCAGATAAATTTATGGTTACCTACCATAAACTCTTTCTGCTGGCTTTGTGAGTCACACTGTGTTAGGAAAAGTGTTACTTTCTTTAACATATTATTGAAAACCTACCTTTGATATATTATTTTACATATTATAATATTTACATATTATTTTCTTTACCTATCCTTGAAACTGTAGTTACACAAACTATGTATAAGACAAAAATATTAACTCATTTTAAGTCATCGATAAAAGAATGAAGGATATGGACAAATAATGTCAACTTTATTATCTAGGATATGTCTAAAAGTATAGTCTTATCTTCACAAAGAAAGGCAGTGCCCACCTTCACCCCCCCACCCCCCACCTGCCCCATTTCTCTGGCTGATCATCTAAGTTGAGAATTAAGACATTGCTGGAGGAGCTTTTGAACTTATAATAAATTTGAGAATAAACAACATACAGACAGTCCCAACTTATGAAGGTTTAACTTACGGTATTTGGATTTTAAGTTGGTGCAAAAGCTATATGCATTCAACAGAAACTGTACTTCACATTTTTTTTTAACTTTTCTTGGGCCAGTGACATGAGGTACAGAAACTCTCTCTTGATGCTGGGCTGCAGCAGTGAGCCGAGGCTCCAGCCACGTAATCATCAGGGTAAACAGCCAATACTCTACAGTGTGCTGTGTTGCTGGCACATTTTAGACATTATGTTTTATAATTTTGCATCCCATCTACAAAATGCCCATCTGTGTCTTTTGCTTCTGGTGAGAAAGAAGAGAAAGGCAATTACTCTTGAGATGCAATTCAAGAGAACTGCCTAGTGGTAAGCTAATGTAATTATTCTGAGCAAGTTAAGGTGGGTTAGGCTAAGCTATGATGTTTGGTAGGTTAGGTGTATTTAATGTAAGGATCTATGGAAATGGTTCACAAAGCTACAAATCACTGACAGTTAAATTTAATCGAATGGAACAAAATACTGATATTCACTGTTGTCCATAGGAGGTATCACAAAAATCAGATGCAAAGGGTATTCTGGTAAATTCAATGACCCTTCCTGTCACTTCTTCCCATCTGTCCTCACTCTGTCCTGCACAATTGCTCCCACACAGCTGACCATTGTGTTCTCTTGGTCAAGAATCACCCTAGCTTTCTAATCCTACAGACTCAGGTCTATGTTCCTACACTCTGCATTTCCCGAAGTCCTCTAGGGTCATAGACCACCTGCAGATCCTGGAATCCCCCATGTCTATGTCAGAGCATGCCTGCCACTTTTTAAAAAAAATATTTTTTATTGTTTAAAGTATTATAAATAGTAGTACATATGTCTTCTTTTCCCCCCTCAATTGACCTTCCCCCAGCCTCCCCTACCCCTGGCACATACCCTCACCCCCCTCCTAGTGTCTTGAGTCCATTGGTTATGCTTATATGCATACATACAAGTTCTTTGGTTGATCTCTTACCTCCCCCAGCCACCCAACCCTCCTCAGCCTTCCTGCTGTGGGTTGACAGTCTGTTCGATGCTTCTCGGCCTCTATATCTACTTTTGTTCATCAATTTATAGTGTTCTTTATTGTTCATACATGAGTGAGATCATGTATTTTTCTTTTACTGCCTGGCTTATTTCACTTAGCATAATACTCTTCAGTTCTATCCATGCTATTGTAAATGGTAAGAAGAAACCATTAATAAAACACCAAGAAAGCCCACTGAATGGGAGAACACATTTGCCAATGTTATCTCTGATAAGGGTTTAATCTCCAACATTTACAGAAAACTCATATGACTTAACAAAAAGAAGATAAACAACCCAATCAAAAAATGGGCAATTGACCTAAAAAGACACTTTTTGAAAGAGGACATTCAGAAAGCCAAGAGACATATGAAAACATGCTCAAAGTCACTAATCATTTGAGAGATGCAAATCAAAACCACAATGAAGTGCCACCTCACACCTGTCAGAATGGCTATCATCAACAAATCAACAAATGACAAGTAATGGAGAGGATGTGGAGAAAAAGGAACCATCCTTCACTGCTGGTGGGAATGCAGACTGGTGCAGCCACTGTGGAGAACAGTATGGCGTTTCCTCAAAATATTAAAAGTGATCCCACTTTTAGGAATATATCCCAAGTAAACAGAAACACCAATCAGAAAGGATATATGCACTCCTATGTCCATAGCAGCACGATTTACAATAGCTAAGATTTGGAAACAGCTTAAATGCCCATCAGCAGATGAGTGGATTAGAAAACTGTGGTACATCTACACAATGGAATACTACACTGCTATACAAAAGAAGGAATGCCTGTCACTCTTTCTGGGCACAGTGCACATCCACTGCATTGATGATGAAGTCCTTTCTCTGTTTGACCCCCAAACCCCCTGATACTTGAAGATGTTTTGACCACTCTGGCTAAATTCATCACCCTTTCCCCAGCCTTTCCTTCCCAACTGTCCTAAGATATTACACTAGGGTTTATTGTCTGGGTGACATTTTCTTGCAGTAGACTGAGTTTCAGAAAGGCTGGGAGTTCTATGTTTATCTCTGCCTCTCTGGTCCCCCCAAGGCACATGGCAAGGATTCAGCAAGTGCTTACAGATAGGCTGTTGAAAGGCAGGAGCAGCACAAAAAGAAATTTCTTTAATGTAAATAAATTCTGGGTTTTGTTTGAAACATGAAGAATGTAAATACCACACATACTGAAATCTGGAATCTTCCATCAGGCTATAAACATTTGTGATTGTCTTGGTGTGTTGCCAACATTGCTTCTAAGTAGGTAGCAAATAATAGTAGAAATTTATTGAAACCTTTCATTTACTGAGTCTTAATTTGATAAATTAATTATAGCCCCTTACCAGGGCTGTTTTCTTCCCTTCTTTGTCCACCCTGCTTATCAATGTGGAATGATTCATAAACACATTCAAATAAGAGAAGAGAAATCATATTTCTTTCTGAAGAAGGACAGAAATTAAATTCAGGGGGAAATGAAGTATTCGCCATACACTGATGAGTCTGACTTTTTTGCTCACATGATAAACTCAGAAAAGTGGGAAAACCCTAAACCTGGTTGCATCCACACTAAGAGAGTCAGTGTGGTTATAGGAAACTCCTATCCAAATCAGATGTCCTCATTTTTCGCTCCCTATGATGTGGTCACTCCTGGCCAGTAGCAGAAGCAGCATCTGTGTACATGAACAGAGATGAATGGACAGGCCTCATTGCTCTAGGTCAGTGGTCAGCAAACTGCGGCTCTTTGGCCCCTTGAGTGTGGCTCTTCCACAAAATACCATGGCCAGGGCGAGTCTATTTTGAAGAAGTGGTGTTAGAAGAAGTTTAAGTTTAAAAAATTTGGCTCTCAAAAGAAATTTCAATTATTGTACTGTGGACATTTGGCTCTGTTGACTAATGAGTTTGCCAATCACTGCTGTAGGTCACATCCCAGACCCTAAGTTCAGCCAGATGAGCTACAAAAGGGCTCTTTGAACCCACATTAAACTAACTCACCATCTGAGTTTTCATCGAACAAATGTCGAATGTACACTCAAATTGGCGATGATCTGCATCATTATCTCAACCATCATGAATATTTAATTATGTTGCTGTATTATTCAGGGGAGAAGTTTAACTGATGGCAGTAACCAAGCCTTTGCTGACTACACTTCTACAATTGATTCTGAGGCATTTCTGTGATCTTCGTTAGGGATGATGACGAGTCTACAAGTCAGAAATGCTCTGAAGGAAAAAATTACTTTAATATTTGCAAATAATTGAAATAGACAAATCAGGTAGAAAGGGTCAGAAATGCCTACAGTTTTAGCTTTGGGAGAGTTTTATTTCTTATGCTGCCACAAGAGTTTTCAGGATGATAATAGACTTTAAGAAGTTATAAAATTCAACAGGGGTGTTTGGAGAAATGTACATTTGGCTTTTGATGGAGCCTATCCAGAGAAACTGTGTCAAAAGATCATTATTTTGTGACCTTGAGGAAAAGCAAAATCGCTAGAGGATTTCCTATTCCTGCCCATGAATGCATGTCGATGTTTATGGAGGCAGACTCTCTTTATCTCCCTCTATGCATGCACATTTCACACAAGCACACACGCCCCTCTTCAAGACTGGAGGCTAAGAGCACTGCTATAAATATTCATGAGGTAATTATTATTAATGTCACCAAGGTGATTTTGTTCCTTCTCAATAGAGACGGGTTTTTGCACCTAGAAACCAATCAACTGTAGGAGAAATGCCAGCTTTGAGCTAGCCCAGCTAAAGCAATACTGCATGTTTTACTTTTGAAATATAGGTTATTTGACTAGATATCTTAAGTCACATTTTTCCCCGCCCCATCATCAATCTTATCCAGCAGAGAATTCCAACTCTGGTCCACAATGCAACATCCTTGGGAGCACAGTTTCCAGAGTTTGGAAGAACTTGATTATTACATTCTTTTCTAAGAGCAAAAATTAAGCAACATAAGGATGATTCAAAGATATCTCAAGAGATTTCTGGGAAATGATTATTTATAAAAATGCATTGGGAGAAAATTATAACATTTACTACTTTTATTATTTAAAAATACTCATACAATAGGCCTTATTAGATAGCTATTCTAAGAATTATAGATCTTTCAATCACAAAGGAAATAAAAAAAGCTACTGGCAACAATCAACTAGATCCTTAAGTAAAGGTCATGGGCTTTCCCCTAACCATCAGCTGACCTGCCTAATTATCTTATGTGCATATGTCATAACATGGGAAATTACTGGAAAGTACTGTTTTCCAGAGAAAACGAACTATTTTTGGTTGAAATGAAATTTTTTCCCCCTAAGACCTCAGAAAATATGATAAACAAGTTGAATACTGGTATAGGTACCGGACAGTGGAAGATACTTAACACCTCATCAGTACCTCACTAGAAATGTTTTTACTAACTTCTCATACTCCATTGCCATATCAGCAGTCATCCTGTCAGACTCTGATCTTGAGTAAAACAGCAACTAAAATTACAGGAACAGAGAGCATGTATGATGACAGCAGGAGGCGGCAGTGACTCAGGACTCACCTTAGGCATCCGGTGGCATTTCGCAGCACCTGTGAGGAATGCAGCTGTATTTTTCGGTCGTCCTGAAGGGATGAATTTTCCCAGCCCGAGTGGGGGATGATCACGGCATTTGTCAATACTGCCAAGGTGTCCTGGATGATTGGCATTTTTAGGGCATCACAAGACGAGAGATTCCAAAGGACTCCTGCAAGATAGATACAGAGCTTTTGGATGGCTACTGTTTTCTCTCATCTCAAAACCGTTTTCCCCAATCAGGTTAACAGCATGAGCAGAAGGATTCAGGTAATGTGTCCTAGAGTACACCTTTAATTTTAGAACATCCATGTGAACCCATTAAAAGAGTGTTGTGGCCCGGACAGTGTGGCTCAGTGGTTGAGCATTGACCTATGAACCAGGATTCCTGATGAGGGCACATACCGGTTGCGAGTTTAATCCCCAGAGTGGGGTGTGCAGGAAGCAGCAATCAATGATTCTCTCTCATCATTGATGATTCTATCTCTTTCTCTTCCTTCCTCTCGGAAATCAATAAAAAATACTTTTCAGGAAAAGAATGCTGTGACTATCTGACAAATGGCAGAGGAACCTGTAAAGTGACTTACTTTGTTCCATCAGGGAGGCTAAAAGGTTGAGAGATTTGATTGACTTGAGGATACCAATAAGGCATCCATTTCACTATTAATAGAAGGGACCCAAGTACCCAAATTCTAACCAAGACCAAAGAGCAGTGAAAGTTGTCTGAATTGGACTCCCAGGACATCTTAGTCTTCTCTAAGACCTCTGTATGCACATGTGGTCTGTCTGATTCACTTAGTGGCCATGGAAACCAGCCACCATTGCATGACCTTATGAGAATCCAGCATCAGGTCTGATGACGAAAGGCTCAACAAGAAATCTAAATTTCCTGTCACTTTTGACAGTTTTTTCAGCTTTCCTCTGAAAGCAATGCTTCAGGAAGAGCTATTACTTTTTCTTATATAGCAAAAAAGAGAGCTGTAGGGCATGTCTTCCAACGACAGAGTATAACAGTAATAATGCAGGCAGAGCAAAATAAAACATTTTTAGAACAGATGAAATATTTCAAGTTTCTACATATTTTTAAAAGAGAATTGAAAATGGCATTAATCCTAGAAAGGCCATAAGTATTGAATATACATATAATAATACCATTTGAAAATGCTTTTAAAATAATTATTCTTTTTGTTGTTCAAACAGTACACATTAAGGAAAAAGAAACTGAAAGTGCTACTCCATTTTACTATAAAAAAGATTACATTCTCTTTCAACACTAACATAGACATCATCATTGCAGATATTGGGGGAGAACAGCACAGTTGTCCTGAGAAACACATATTCGAACTTACTTATTTAATAAGTTTTCAGTAATTTTAAACATGCGATTGTATTTTTCCTACTCATCACGAATAGACCACACTTATTTCTAAAATTTGCTTTGCTAGTTTCTTGCATTTCACAAATTGACCTATCAAAGCATATTAATATTAATCTGAAGGTCAATAGTGTTAGCTTGTTATTCACTAATGTAGCTAACAGTTTTAAATTAATTCTACAAAATTGTGACTTTAGAGACAAACTCTTCCAACTATCTTTCAAAGTAACATGGGTTGGGATTTTATTAAAGTAAATGAAAAGAAACAAAATGGTGCCCTGTGTGTACAAATCAATTCTTCAATACAGGGGGCTGGCTTGAGGGCAATTCCTGCCTGCCTGTTCTTTGTAAATAAAGTTTTATTAGAACACAGTCATGCCTGTTAATTTACAAATTGTCTATGGCTGATTTTTTTTCCCTATAAGGGAAGAGTTGAGTACTAGGAACAGAGACTGTAGGATCCTCAAAGCCTAAATAATTTACCATGATAGAAAGATTGTTACCTTGATAGATTTGCCCACCTCTGCTTTAGCATCAATATTTTCTCTACATCTCTGAGTTGCATGTTTGCATTGCTAGTAAGATCCTAAATTGATTGAATATATAAAACACACTCAATGGTACACAGAAGTTGCTTAAAAATATATTTGGATTTGGACTGATTTGAAATTCCTGAAATATTATCATATTTATTTATTATCATATATATTTATTTTGTTTTAAATATTATATGAACCTGTTTCTTTATTCATCCCATTGAGAAATGTTTTATAAAATTTTAAGTAATCAAAATGATTACCTTTGTTCATTTGCAGCCTTACAACAATGTTCTTTTTTAAAAAGTAATTAGATTTTCATTTTTTTTAAACAAGCACATTAAAATGAAAGTAATACCTACCCTAGGATAACTTTGTAAAATATCATATTAAAGAGTTTGCGTCGGGAGAGGAACCAAGATGGCGGCATAGGTAAACACCTCTCTTGCTGCCCCACACAGCAATTCCAAAACTACAACTTAATGACAGAACAAACATCATCTAGAATCACCAGAAATCTGGCTGAGTGAAAATTCCACAAATAAAAGTAAAGATAGGACACTGTGACTCAGAGGAGCGGCAAAGCACAGCCTTGAAGATACGCCCAGAGTCAGAGGTTCGGAGCTGTGTGAGCTGAAAGGGCAAACCTGGCGGGTTTTCTCCAACGGGGAGGGCAGAGGAGTCCCACTGCACTGATTCCCCAGTTCCAGGCGAGGTCCGGGGAAAGCACGCTGAAATCTGGGCACAGCACAGGTCTGCCAGCCTGTGGAGAGGGCGAGCTTGTTGAGTGCACGTAAACTTGGAAACAGCAGTTTGCGTCTAAACTTGGGAACAGAAGTGCGCAACCGTGCAGAGAGGACTTGTGACTTGCTCCCTCGTTCGGGAGACCACCGGACTGCTTTGTTTTACCACCCTGGGCGAGACTTTGGGTGTGCAGACTCATTTGGGGAGAGGCAGAGTTGTCTGGCAGCGGGTAGAGACTGGCGGCGGCTTTCGCTCGGAGGTGCGTGCAGCCATTACCTCCCGACACAGAGACCCACGCGCCATATAGGGCAGAGCTGACACTGCCTGCTCAGTCAGAGACTCCGCCCATCCAACCTGAACACAGTTTACCTTCACAGTCAATTGGCCTGGAGGTCAAACCCTCCTAGTCTAACAATAATAATCTGGGTTTAACTTCAACAATACTGTACAACCCATAAAGGGTTGCAGTAAGAGTATCCACCTCAGGTAACTGGGGAGGCTGAGACACTGTCCCTTAGAGGATATCTACCACACAAAGCTAATGGGCCAACTCAGGAAAGCAGCCACAATACAGAGAAATGAAAAGAAATCAGGTGTGAAAGAAATGGAGGAAAAAAGACGACTAGACATAGAGTTCAAAACCACAGTAATAAGGTTTTTCAAGTCTCCTAGAAAAGGCCAATGAACTTAATGAGAACTACAAGGAAGTGAATAAGACCTATGAGGAAATGAAGGAGACCTACGAGGATATAAAAAAGGACCAACTAGAAATTAAGCATACACTGACTGAAATAAAAAATATTACACAAAGACCTAAAAGCAGTCCAGAGGACCACAAGAACCAAGTCAAAGATTTGAAATACAAAGAAGCAAAATCCACTCAGCTGGAAAAGCAAGAAGCAAAAAGAATCCAAATAATGGAAGATAGTGTAAGTTGCCTCTGGGATAACCTCAAGCATACCAACATCCGAATTATAGGGGTGCCAGAAAAAGAGAGAGAGCAAGATAATGAAAACCTACTAGAAGAAATAGTGACCCAAAACTTCCCACACCTGGTGAAAGAAATTGACTTAAAAGCCCAAGAAGTGCACAGAACCCCAACATATAGGAATCTAAAGAGGACCACACCAAGACACATCATAATTAAAATGCCAAGAGCAAAAGACAAAGAGAGAATATTAAAAGAAGCAAGAGAAAAACAGTTACCTATAAGGGAGCACCCATATGATTGTCAGCAATTTCTCAACAGAAACGATGCAGGCCAGATGGGAGTGGTAAGAAATATTCAAAGTGATGAATAGCTAGAATCTACAACCAAGATTACTCTATCCAGCAAAGCTATCATCCAGAATTGAAGGTCAGATAAAGTGCTTCGCAGATAAGAAAAAGCTAAAGGAGTTCATCACCGCCAAACCAATATTATATGAATTGCTGAAAGATATTCTATAAGAAGAGGAGGAAGAAAAAGGTAAAAATATAAATTATGAACAACAAATACACATCTATCAACAAATGAATCTAAAAATCAAGTGAATTAATAATCTGATGAACAAGATAAACTGGTGAGTGTTACAGAATCATGGACATAGAGAGGGAATGGAATGACAATTGTTGGGGAGAAAAGGGGTGTGGGAAATGCAGCAAGAGACTGAACAAAAATTATGCAACTATGGGAGAGGACAGTGGGGGGGAGGTGAGGGAGGAGGGTGGGATGGGTATTGGGTGGAGGGGAGCTATACGGGGAAAAAAAGGGGGAACAATGTAATTAATAAACTGAACAACAAAGATAAAAAAAAAGTTTGCGTCTGTTCTTCTAAGTATACAGTGCAAGCATACAGAAACAAAACAGAAGTTTCCTTCATTCCAAAGTCCTGATCTGAAAATCCAATACATGAAAATTGAGGTTTACAAATGCATTAAATTATGGTGGATATGCTGTGCTAAAAAACACTCTCCCTCTAAAAACTAAATAGTAAAAGGGAGACTTTTGTGATTTTACATGCAAGAAAATTAAATGATTGTAAAGGGATTTTATGATAATAAAGCAATTTTCACTATTTCCTAGCCATCAGAAAAGAGGTCAGAAGAGGGGAACAGAAAAGAAAAATATGTGAAGGCCTCATATTTCATAGGAGAAAAGTTGGAAAAGAAAAAGGGATTCCAGGTAATTCTTTATTGGGCTTTTCTCTTCTTTCCTTTCTCATTAATCCATTAATTAGTGTAGCCTAATTCAGAACTGTGCATGGACAGATGTTTCCTAGTTCACATTCATTCCACCTTCCAGGCTGGCTCCATCTGTGCTTCACATCCCAGTGAACTTATCAGAATGCCTGACCCATATCTCCAAACTTTCCAGCTTAATTTCTATCTGCAGCCCACAGTGCTTCCTGAACGTATGGGAACTACAGGTGGATCTCTGATCATGGACAGCTTTATCACCTCTGTCTGGATGAGGAGTTGGCAAAGTGCATGCAATGTAGCAGAATTTCTTTTGGGGGGAATTCAGCAAACTAGTTGCAGGGGGCCCTCAATACTTGGAATTTTTATTAGATTATGTGGGCACCAGAAATAAGCTAGAGTGTAGAATCAGCAGCCTTGGGGAGACATTTGAGATAACGGGCAACATGTCTGGGCAGGAGTCAAAGGTGGGAAACACACACACACACACACACACACACACACACACACAAGGACTTTGCAGATGGGATTAAGTATAGGCCAGAGAAAGATTAGTGGACAAAAATGAACATATTTAGATATTCTTTGTGAAACAAATGAGAAATAGGCATTTTGCTCAAATTTGTCTTCACTCCTTTCTCTTCCTTCTGTGTTGGTTGAGATGCCCAAACATTTCCGACATTCCTTTCGAATGGTGGAGCCCAGTCCTTCTTAATTGGCTTGTCTGAGGGGAAGCCTGTTGTCCTGCTGCGAGAACCCAAAAGCAGCATAATGGATGGGCCCAAGTTGCGAAGAACTGAGGCCTCCAGCCAACAGCTACATGAGGGATGTGGACCCTCCGGCCCAGGCCAGCCTTCAGCTGATGGCAGCCTCCTGAGGGCCCTGAGCCACAGAACCAGCCAAATCTGCTGCTCCTGGACTCCTGACATTCAGACTGTATGGGATTAATGTTTGCTGTTTTGAGCTGCTACAACTTGGGGTAATTTGTTATGCAGCAACAGTAGTTAATGTCCCTTCCTTTCCCCTTCCCTTTCCCCTTCTCCTTCCCTTTTCTCTCATCCTCCCGCTCTCCTTTTTCCTTTCTCCTGCCCTCGAGCCCCTTTTTCCCTTTGTCTATGGGGCCCGTTCTCCCCCATTCACCACTTTCATTCTCTAGTTTCTCCTCATTCTATTAGAGCCACTTGTTCTCTCATTCCTAACAAGTCCCCTGTCCTCTTCCTGAAGCCTATTCTGAGAGTATAGAGACATAGGAAGGAGGTTCCAGCTCAACTGGAAGTTAAAATGAATCTTAACTTAGATTGCAAGTGATATTTAACTTTTAAAACTGTGTCCTCTTTATGTTTGAAATTTATAAATGGCTAAACACTTTCTTTGAATTGGAATGATTCTGTATTAGTTTCACCCTGCTGCTGTGACAACATTCAGCAAAGGTAGTGGTTCAAAACAACACGGATTTATTATCTTAGCTTTCCAGAGGTCTGCGTCTTCAATGGATCGTGGGACTGTGCTCCTCTGGAGGCACTGAAAGGGAGGATGCCCTTGTCTTTTTAGGCTTCTATGGGCTGCCTGGGTTCCTTGGCTTGAGGCTGGCATCACTTTGACCTCAGCATCCATACCTCTCTGATCCTATTATGACACTGTGATGACATTGAGCCCACCTGGATAACCAGGACAATCTCCACATCTCAAGATCCTTCACTTAATCCCATCTGCAAAGTCCCTTTTGCTGTGTAAGAAAACATTCCCAAACTCTGAGAATTAGGACATCCTTGGGGGACCATGACTTAGTGTACGGCACATCCCCTTAAAGTACTAGTATTGTGTTATGCTTAAAATAAAATTAAACCTCTAACTGTAGCTTCATGACCAGGCCTTTCCCTAAATTTATCTTCAATCAGATCCTTTCATTCACTCATTCGTGCATTCCAGGCGTATTAAGGACCTGTGGCTGTGTGCCACGCTCTGTTGGACACAGCGGGCACATTAGTGAATGCTCTCATGGCCTTTTAATACGGCAGCTCTATGTTCGCCAACCAGAAGATAGATCTGCCACTGAATTCAGAACCCAACACCAGAATCCTTGAGACTCCAGGTAGATGCCCCTAACGATGCCCCCTTCAGCTGGAAGTAACTACGGAAGATGGACCTTCGCCCCCTAGACCTTGCCTGGACTCTCAATTATTTTTTTAATATTATCAGAAGCCTGGAATGATAGGTACCCCTCCCCAACTGGTGGGCGGAGTTATGATGTAATTGACAGAGACATTGAGCCACCAATCTAGCACATACCAGAGTGCCATGTGTCCCACCCCTTCCCATTCTGCCCTGGGCCCAACCCCTGCCTGTTCCTGCCCTTAGAAGGGTGTCTCGGTGCGCCATGTGGCACCTCTTCTCCCAGACTGTTCTCCCAGGCAGTCCGGGAGGTGGTCCGGCTGGGTCCCTTCTCCCCTTCCCCTGGTTTCTCTGCCTTCACTCTGCACGTGAGCTCTTTCTCCCTTGGGAAGGGTCTCCTCAATAAAGTCTGTGTCCTGGTACCCTGCTCTCTCCCCCCCCGCCCCTCTCTCTCTCTCTCTGCTCCTTCTGTTTCATCTTTCAGCTTCGTACAGAAGAGAGGCCTATTTGGGACTTACTCTGGCTTAAGAATGGCACTTTGTCTACTGCCACAACATAGAATAATTTTGCTTTTTAAATTAATTCATGTTACTCAGCTTCCCAAGGACTTCCAGGAATTACCAAACATTTCCCCACAATAATATTTTAAGAGCATAAAATAAAGTTGATCAAGTATAAAAAAATAATAATACTGCAGCTCTATCTGTTCTGTTATGGCCAGCATGGCCTTACTTCTCTCTGAGCACACAGGCTCGACGTAAGGCAAATCTCTTGGACTTCATGTTATCTGTCTCGACCATCCTTTCCCAGGACTTTCCCATGGTTGATCCTTCTTTCTGCTCATCTGGCACCTTTAAATATGCCAAACTCAGAGACACTTCTCTGGATCAGTCTAAACTACCTTCCCAGACACTTGCTATCACATATCCTATTTTAATTTTTGGCAGAACCTCATCATGAATGCATATTTCCTCTGCATTTCATTCTTTGACTTTCTGTCATTCGCTCACTCACAAGGTCCCAGCCATGAAATGAAAGCAAGGACCCTGTCCGAGTGTTCACAGCATACAGAACACATACAGCACATAGAACATACTCTGACACATATTAGGTGCTCACCAAATAGATGCCAAATAAATAGAAGAATTAGTAAATGGATAACGCAACCCTTATAGGATGGCATGTGCTCCTAGCATCAAACATTAAGTATCAGTGCTAGCACAGTGGTCGGCAAACTCATTAGTCAACAGAGCCAAATATCAACAGTACAACAATTGAAATTTCTTTTGAGGGCTAAATTTTTAAAACTAAAATGTTTTTAACACCACTTCTTCAAAATAGATTCTCCCAGGCCGTGGTATTTTGTAGAAGAGTCACACTCAAGGGGCTAAAGAGCCGCATGTGGTTCGCAAGCCGCAGTTTGCCGACCACAGTGTTAGCAAAACAAAGTGACAGTTTGAAAGAATAAAATAGCAGATGCAAGATGTAATGCTACAAATAATAAATTCAAATAAAAATATACAAAACTGTAATTTCAGGGGATTATAACCTTTGACTCTACAGAACTTCTACATTTAACTAGTAGAAAAAAATTTACATCACTAAAAAACATTAATCAGTTCAGCATTAGAAGGCTTATTTTCAGTGCTTCATTTGAGTAATTTTCTTATATTAACTCTCTCATAATTCAAATTAGCAAAGGCAATACAAAAAATTCAATTTGTGGAAAAACTGTGGAGTAAATTGAATTCACAGTGGCATTCAGCAACCATAACAAGCTACCCCATTTATTCTTATCTGAAAGTAACATAACAATGTTTTAGCATTTTGGTTGGTGATCACTAACAAATTTTAATTTACCCGATGAAAATATGCTAAATTTTTCCAGATTATAATCTCTAATAAAATTGTTTTTATTGCATCTTTCCCTAAATTTTATGTATTCAATAGCTTTCCTTTATTAGTATAAAATTATTATTGTTTCCAAGTATAATTTTGACAGTAAGTTTAGTTGATAAGACATTTAAGTAACTATTTCAAATATAGTTTATTATCATTTCAGGCACAAGATGGCTTTTTTTCCTTGAGATTATCCATATTCATGAGCAGTAATTGGCTTATTAAAATTTCTTTAATAAAATCTTAATTACTTTCATAGGCTTCTTTACTTTGTTTTAATAGAGGGTGATTGTGGGGGTTTTCCTAAAAGAGATGTAGGCTATCATGGAAAAAAGAAACTCAGATTGACAAAAGGAAGTATTTTAATAATTGCAAGTCTTAAATCACGATAAAATCAAACACTGCCTGTGGCTATGCAAGACTTTCCTATGACCCCCTCAGTTGCTATTAATCTTTAGACCTAAAATTAAATCCCTGAACACGGTAAAGCTCAACCAAAAGAAAAGTTGGGCTGAATTAATTTTAAATGAATGTTTCAAAAATTTTTAAACTAATTAAAAAGTAACTTAATCTATATATGAAGATTTATTTTAAACAAATATATCATTTATTTTATTCTGGCAGTAGAAATTTGAGAAGAAGAATGGGGACAAACAAGTTTATTTATTTATTTTAAGTCAAAGTTAGCCCTGGTTGGGGTGGGAAAGGGATGGGACTTGGGGGATCCATCACTATCTTCCCCATCTGTACCCATTCACACCTTGAGTCATGGATGGGTAGAGGGTGGCTGATCAAAATCTGGGGACTCATGACATCCTGAACTCATGCAAAGTATATGTGTGTGCATGCACAGTGTGTGTATGCATGTACATGTGTTTGTGAGCATGTATGTAAGCATTAGTACTCACACATGCATATGTGCTTATGTATTAATGGGTGATGTGTATATGTATTAATGGGTGCATGTGCATATGTATTAATGGGTGCATGTATATATGTGGATATATATACCATGTGCACACACATGTGTGCATCTGTGTTTATCTGTGTGTGGGCATGTGTATACTTGAGTACATCACATAAATACTCCCAACTTGTCCCTGAGAAGTCATGACCCTCAAAGTGTGACTGTAAATTAGGATTGCTCTGTGAAAACTTCAGAAAGATTCAGAACCACACTGATTTAATGTTTTTAAAAATAAAAACTGTCATTTATTTAAAAATAAAAGTGATCTTGATTTGATGCTAAAGTTTACTAAAATGTTGATAAACATTGAGAACACCTGTTTTCTCTCCATAGCCATGTGGCCATGTGGGCCCCACACACAATGGACTGTAGCTGGGAAAACAAGGTAAGCTATCCAGATGCTGGACTGGAATGGACTTTAATATGGAGCAGAAACTATGGGCAATGACCCTCCTGAAGACAAGAGTGGACTTCTTCCATCACAGTATAGACAGAGATGGGACTTAGAGGGGAAACTCCCTTAATTTTATATAATCAATAAAGCTTTCCTCATAACCCTACCCTCCTCATGGTATCCAAGAACTCTGTTTCCACTGATTAATAGAATGATGAATATTGTGACAGAGCCTTAATGGATTTTGTTAATAGAATATCAGTATTTCTAGCATGTACGGGAGGAAAATAAATTCTATGTTTTAAAATTTGAAGCATTGTCTTACTTTTGCAAACTTTCTCTCAAGAGCAATTCATTCTTTGACAATAAGTGATCCCACCACCCCATTTAAAATAAATCTAAATCAAGACCTCTGTTAAACATTTTAAAATGGTAGTTCTTTGTCCAAAACTCCTCAAGTTTTCTTTTAGGAGTGCCAGGGATGAGCTACCTAGAACACATGACTTCTAAGTTTCCTGCTTGAATATTCCAGAAGAGGAAACTGCAGGGATCCTGGGACTCAGATGAAGGGTAATCCTTTTAGAATCGGACTCACTGGACCCTCCTAAACTGAGAGTCTCCCTAAGGTGGCTATGAAAGTGTTGAAGGGCTGGTAAAAGCGTGGAGTAAGCTGGAGAAGAGTTGGATCCTCACAGTCAATACCTTCAAACTGTCATCCAGCTGGAAATACGGACAGAAGTTGGTTAACTCCAGAATGGGCGAAGAGTGAGCTATTCTTTACATTAGAAAGCAGGTCTGATCTCTGTTAACACACACCAGGCAAATTCTGGTTTATGCTAATTAAGTTTACCTGGGCCTCCAGGAGATACTTTAATTCTTGATATTTTTGCATAACTTTGTGACAAGATACAGCCATCAATGTTGAGATGCTGCTTTGTTCCACAGCCAAAACTGATCCCACAGCACTCTGAGTTTTGGCAGAGGCAGCATACACCAGAAGTTTAGACCTCACTGGTACAGACTAGTATAAGCAAGAGGCTCATCTTCACTTACATGGTTGATTAGTATTTCAAAAACTTATCTTCACTGCTGTTTTCAGGGCCTGGGTGAATTTAATTTAAAGCTGGATAGTTTTATAGACAAAAGAGGGTGACTAACTTTTTTTGAAGAAAGAATAAAAACTCAAGTGCATCTCTTATCTCTGTCCCATTCTAAGTTGGAGTCTGCAGATTTTGGTTTCATTAGATTTTTTTCCCCCAAATACTTACAATACAGGCTGTCAGGCCAGATTCCAATTATGAGAAACAAGGCTTGTCTCAATTGGGATAAGACAACACCTTTCCTAAGAGGGGAAAGCTCATGCTATGGTAACTTTTAGAAGAGCAAATTGTATCAAAAACCATTTTGCACTTGAAGGGTACCAGAACATGCCATCCCAAAATATGCCTCTTTGTTTTATGAATAATTTTGAGCTCAAGGCCATGAACATCAATAGGGGCAGGAAAAGCTCTAAAAACAGGGCATGAGCGGCCTTTTCATAAAGGAAATTTACATTAAAATTTTTTTATTGATTGCTTTAGAGAGAGACAGGAAGAGGGAGAGAAACATCAACTTGTTGTGCCACTTATTTACGCATTCATTTGTTGATGCGTGCATGTGCCCTGACCAGGGATGGAACCCACAGCCATTTTGTATAGGACAGTGCTCCAACCAACTGAGCTACTTAGCGGGTTTCTCTTTCTCTCCCAACTTAAATCTAAATAACAGCCTTACTAAATAATCCTTGTTTATCAGACTTCTCCAGTCACCTTGCCATAACTTGTCTCAGAAGGTATGCAAGCTTAAATCAATACACGTCTTCGGGTTCCTTTTCACTGGGTGCCCCATGTGTATAAGCAATGCACGTATGAATAAAATTCTGTTTGCTTTTCTTGTGATAATTTGTCTCTTGCCTGTCTAAATAGCAGAACCCCAAGCTGGAGAACCTGAGATGGGAAGAGGAAAACATTTTTCCCTCCCCTACTGAGGTGTCAATGTTTGATAGTAACCATCTGTGAAAGTCATGGTTCGTGTTTGATCACAGCATAGTATAAATGAATCATAGGATACTGTATTTCTCAATTCCCCAGGGATCAACAGTCAGGAATACAAAGTTGGGTTTGCTTGAAACTATAGCCTTCCTCAGTGACCTTGGGCATTCCAGAACCTTGAAAAAAATGTCACCAAAGCATCAGGTTGAGTTTTATAACATCTGGAAATTCTTCCTAAAAGTGACTGCAGTTAAAGGTTATGTCCTTTTATTTGACAACTGTCATGTTCTCATATGTGCAAACAAAAGTGAATGTTTATACTTTGGTTGTGTTTTTTTGGTAGTTTTGTGCCTCCCAAATTATATGTATTAAATAATGTAACTAAGTTTGTCCTTTTTATAAATGGCAGGCAGAGAGAGAGTGAGAGAGAGGGAGAGGGGGGGAGAGAGAGAGAGAGGGGGGGAGAGAGAGAGAGAGAGAGAGATTCCAAGAAAAATATATGCCAATTAGCTGATGATTTAAACCAAAAAGCATGGCAAGAAAAAACCATCATAGTTTCTGGCCCTGGGTTAAATGATACTGGGACAGACTATTCTAATTGTTTGTTCCAGCAAACACCTGTCTCTGAAGTTCAGACTGTGAATAAATTAGTTTGCCTACCAAAAGTAAGTTAGCTCATCAGAACACAAGTCAAGATGGCTGTCTCACTGTACCATGGGTCCAAAGCTAGCATGTTCTAAATTCTTCCCCACCCCAATTGTTTCCTATGTTGCAATACCCACCTTAAAATCACCCAGCCAAGGACCCATGGCCTTATAAATAACCCTGCCTAATTTTCAACATTATCACCATTGCCTCTTTCAAGGTAGCATTCTCCCATACTTCAGTAAGTAATAAACTTAACTAGATCTACAGGTTTTTCTGGTGGCCTTTGAGGGAGCTGGCAGTTAACCAACCATGTGAATTACTAAAAATCAGTCGATAGCTAACTTCATCTTCAGTAAGCACAGAGCCTGGCAAACGCCTGAATCTGCTGGGCATCCATTGACCTTGATCATAACTTCATGTGAGCAATAATGGTTATTAAGCTGTTTGCAGCTCTAGTAAGTACTAGAAGTTACACAACCCACACACTTCTCATAGTAAACTCTCTGGATGGGCCTCTGGTGAGGAGGCCTGTGGTGTAACCCCCATGAATATAGAGAAGGCTATCATCTTGGGAATTTCTTTCTCAGACTGTTGGTAGCAGATCCTCATTTCTCTTATGGGAACTAACATCAGGATTCAAACTGAATTTGATTTGTGGGAGTATCCTTGAAAAGAAGAGAGTTGGGGACACTTTTATATACCAGGGCCATTTAAAAGTGGACCTTTAGTCCCCATAGCTCTCAAAGAAAAGCAGCCTTTATGAAGACATGGCAGCAGAGAAGAGGGACAGCCAAAAATCAGAGACTGAAGTTCTAACTCACCTCTCACCTAGTTAGGATTTAAAAAAAGGTATTGACTAAATTGACGAATAATCAAACAAATAAAATTGTTGGGTCAAGGACCTCAAATTTCTATGGGGTGTCCAAAATAAGATCACATTGGGAAAAAACATGCAACAAAGAAACCTCAGCCCAACTAATCTAACATTTTTGCATTCTTGTACATTGGGATCTCTGCTAATTACCTTGCACGCACTAACTCATGTAAACCTTCCACCAATTCCATTCTACAGATGAGAAAACTGAGGCACAGAGAATCGAGACAATGGTTTTTCATGTGCAGGCGAAAATGAAGGTCAGACAAGAGTTTGACCATGAGCATATGAACAACCAGACAAATGTCAGGCACATCAACTTGTTACTTAAAATTGGAGAGAGCTTATGGGCTGGCAGTGCTTAGAAGCAGCATAGATGAATACAGAATGTTTTGCTTTTCATCTTTTGCCAGTTTCTCTTTAGCCTCAGGTCAGGTAGCTTCAGACATTTCAAGAACTCATTTGAGTAAATAGAACAAAGACTATTCTGAGTTAATAGAACAAAATTTTGAAACAACTTTTACAAATAAGTTTTTCTTGCAAACACTTAATTCTGCTGCTGCCCAGCCGGCGTGGCTCAGTAGCTGAGTGCCGACCTCTGAACCAGGAGGTCACAGTTCAACTCGCAGTCAGGACACATGCCTGGGTCACGGGCTGGACCATCAGTTTGAGGAGTACAGAACACAGCCAATTAACGATTTTCTCTCTCCTTCATACTGTTTCCATCTCTTTCTCTCCCTTCCTTCCTGAAATCAATAAAATATTAAAAATACATAGCTATAATCTGCCATGGAAAATACCGGATAAAAACCAGATTGACATGCAGGGTCATTTAAAAACTAAAGTCTTCTTCTAGCTATCACACTAATTTTAAAACTAGGTCTTATTTTCAGTTAAATCAAAATCGTCTGATTCTGTTGCTCCACTATAGTAATACCAATGGTGATCAGAACCTTCATTGATTGAACCATCACCATGTCACATGCACTGTTTTATTAAATCCTTACCCCAACCCTGGGAGAGAGGTGCTGCTATTGATTTCATTTTACAGATTCATAACCAAAGATTTAGTGAGGTTGCAAAATGTCTCAAGGACTGGTAACAAATAAGAGACACAGCTGGGATACAAATACAGGTTCTCACACTCCACATTATCTTGTCTCTCAGAGACACTCTATTCAGAGGTTATTTTTCATGGAAAATATGATGATAGTGGATAAGAACATGAAGACTCAACCATAATCTCTGCTGATCATTCTCAAATTGATTTTTCTGACTTTCATTTTTATAACAACTCCAAATTTGAACATTTGTTTTGCATATTTTCCTCCCACTCATATTCCCTAAGCTAATCTGCTACCCAAATCAGAGATTTAGGGAAACTTCTCTTTCCTTGTGCCATTTTTATGGTTTTCATTTTTCAGCAGATATTTTGTGAGTGCCTATGAAAACAAAGTATTGCTAGGTACCCTGGGTAATATGTAGTAAATTAAGAAGAATCTACATGGGGAGATAGAACATGTGTTTGTATGATGACAGATAAGACTTACAGTATAGGGTTGTATATGACAGAACCCATTAACTGTCAGAGGTGATGTGCCATGACAATCAGTAACAAAAGATCACCAAGGGAGGGGAGCACAGAAGGCTCTATGGGAGAAGGGTCTTTGGTTGAACCCCGAGGCATGGGACTGAGGCAATGAATCATCCAGAGAGAGCAAAGGCTTGCAGATATGAATAGGTAACAAGTGACAGGGCTAATGTCTATAGGTCCAGTAGTAGAGTAGACGGCCTATAAATATGTTAATTGAATAAAAAGTACATTTCTCCACAATCGAAAAGATACTCATAATTTGTGCATTTGTCATTTTATATGAGAATGTTAGTCATCCTATCAGTCATGGGGAAATTAAGAAAAAATACCTTTGCACAGGCTCTGTTTCTATAAATTCTGATATAAGTAGTCGGCAGTGGGACCTATCACCAGCATTTTGTGTGTTTTTTAAGTAGATAAAATGAAGAACCAGTGGCAGTTATTATATCCTAGCCCTGGTGAATTTAAGTGTGTTCATCAATGTCAGCTTCTTCCACCATGACTTATTATGATGAACAGATCAAAGTGACTAGGGAGCTTCATAACAGGGATCTTTATACTTTCATGTCATTATGACCCAACAACTTCATTCAGTCCTTTGGGTGTTCATTTATTTGATTATTCATCCATTCAGGAGACACACTTGGACTGTTTAGCAGGACTTTTCCCAGCCTTAGTGTGAGCAAGCCACCTAAGGGTTCAAGTCCACAAACCCTGGGCAGTTCTGGTGCAGTCCCTCTGCACAGCTGGGGAGACAGTGGTGAGAAAAGGACATTGGTGATCTCCAGCTCCTGGGAGCTTTAGTGGGCTATAGAGACCAGGATGTCAAAAAACTCCTGTAAAAGTCAAATAAGGCAGAGAGAACATCCTATTTAGAAAAAATCAAAGAAGGTCTATATGGCTTGACAGTGTTTGGGATGGTGTAATGGGCACTCCACACTCTCCAGGCTTAGCTGAATTTTCAGCAAGAACTATATATTTGAAGCTATGACTTTAAGAAGAGAGTGAGTTGTGCACAGTCTTCCAACTTCAGACTCAAGAGAAAACCCTATGCTTTTGTTTCTAGTTGACTGGATAGGAAAACTGATATTCTATTACAAATCCAAGGCATTTGATTTTCTGTTTCCTACCACCTCCACATCTACCACACTATCATGTCTCATGCTATGTAGGGAGGACTCTCATTGCTCTTGATAAAAAGCTATGCCCTTGTGCTGAATCCACCAGCCACCCAAGCCCTCCAGCTTGCAGTTAGGTTCAGCCAATGGAGGATTCAGCATGAGAGGAGAGAACAGGAGAGAGAGCTGAGATGTTTCTAGTCCTGATGCACCACATCCGTTACACCTGTTGGGCTAATGCCTACTCTCCATGGCTCCTGATCTCCTGGGCTCTGGAAATACTGTGTCCTTTCATTGTTTCCACTGATTACAAAGCATTGAGCCCTGGCGATGATGGAGGAAGCCAAGCTTTCCTCCATACAGGCTTAGTGCTTTAGCTCTACCCACACCTTGGGAATGAGGTCCTTCATTAAATCCTCCCAGAATGTTAGCTGAGTGTGTCCTACATGTCCTATTGAAATGCTGAATAGGGTGTGTAAGCAGAGGGCATATGATAAAAAATTTCTGTTTTATCTTTAAGGACAGTGGGGCATCATTAAGCAGGTAACTGTCATAACATCTACATATATAAAAGGCTAATATGCAAAGTGTTCCCTCAGGAGTTCAACCTGGAGTTCGATCGCTCACTATGATGTGTGCTGACCACCAGGGGTGGCATCTGGAAGGCCCCAATCAGACCTGATCTCCGGGTGAACCTAGGGACCCTACCCATGCATGAATTTCATGCACTGGGCCTCTAGTGTTTTATAATGCTTCATTCCTTTCTGGTGCATCCATAGCACTAAGAAATAAAGCGAGAGACAAATTCCCAATTGGTCACCCAATTCCAAGGTTTTAAAAATCTCTTGTTTTAAATTATGATGAAGTTTGCATAATATGCAATTAACCATTTTAACATGTACAAATCAGTGGCACTTCATATATTCACAATGATATGCAACCATCATGTCTATCTATTTCTAATACGCTTCCCTCACCCCAATAGGACAGCTGGTTTTTAAAGACAGCAGTCTGGAAGCTTCCAGCAGAAAAATAGTCTGAGATGAGGTAAGACATGAGCAGACCAGTCAGAAGGCTCCTTCTGAATTCCTGGGGAGAAATAATCAGGTCAGCAGAGACAGAAGTGGTCAAGTCTGGCACAGCATGTCTGGCCAGGCAGATGGACTAGCTGTAGGGTTGTGCGGGGGAGGTGGAGACATTCTGGCCTTGAACTACAGAGGTGAGGAGGCCTGGCGGGAAACGAACCTTGCAGTTTTGGATGTGGGAACTTTGAGGTGCCAGGGAGACAGCCATTGGAGATGCCCAGAGGCAGCCGGTGTATGAGTCTGGAACACAGCATTGGAGACAGACTTAGAGCCCTCCACCCTGAGACGGTATTTAAAGCTGCAGGACTAGATGAAAGTCACAGAAATAGAGTTTAAATAAAGATCTGAATGCCCAAGGCTGGTCCGAAGCACGCCTACACCTAGAGTCTAGTGGAGAAGGCAGTTTGGCACAAAGAAGAAAAGCACTATAAAAAGTTCAGCTGCACAAACTGTTAACCTTGGGAAGCACAGATCCTTTTGAGTCTGAGCTGGTGCCTCTTCTGTGAGTTGCTGAGGTTTTTATTTAAATATGTATATCTCACAGGTAATTTGAATGTTAAAGTTCTCCTTTTATTATGGTCGTTAATGAAAAACCTAGCCACAGTTCTCATTTAATAGCCTCTGTTTTAGGCCCATCATTGGGTTGATTGAGGACAAATAAAAACGAGTCATTCGGCTGATTGTTATGGCATACATTCAGGGACTGTAAGCAGAATGAACTACACGAGGGAATAAAATCACTTATTTTAGGTATTTCCCGAATCAAGGCAGTTGCAACATAACCAGAGTGTGGCAAAGCATGCGTAATGACAAAGCCTCTATTATGACTGGAATGTGAATGGTAATAGGATTTTCAGAAAACAATTTAGGAAAAGCGACAATCTTGCTTATTCAAATGCTATGTGACATTTGACGGTACTTCTTCCAGTAAAATTACAGAATGGATAAAGTGATTTTTAGATATATTGTTGCATGTGCTCACTAACCCTTAGGTTAGTATAAACAGTACATTATTTTCTGATAATTAAAGGCAACTATCACTAAGTCTTTCCACCAACACTTTGGAATTTCTACGCTTTGTCTATCTCAAACCAAATTTCAAAGTGTGTCTCTTTTTTGAAATGAGCAATTTCTCCATGTGAATATATAGCATATAAAATAAATTACCTTTTATATTATAACTAGAGGCTTGGTGTACGAAATTTGTGTACGGGGGCAGGGGGTGTCTCTCTGCCCAGTCTGCACCCTCTCCAATCTGGGACCCCTCTTACAATCCAGGACTACTGGTTCCCAACTGCTTGCCTGCCTACCTTCCTGATTGCCCCTAACTGCTTCTGCCTGCCAGCCTAATCACCCCCTAACTACTCCCCTGCCAGCCTGATTGATGCCTAACTGCTTCCCTGCCAGCCTGTTTGGCTCTAACTGCCTTCCCCTGTAGGCCTGGTCACCCTTAACTGCCTTCCTCTGTAGGCTGGGTCTCCCCTCCCCCACAATGCCTTTCTCTGCATGTCCAGTTGCCCCCAACTTCCATCCTTTGTCAGCCTGGTCACCCCTAACTTCCCTTCCCTGCAAGCCTGGTCCCTCCCAACTGCCCTCCCCTGATGGCCATCTTGTAGCACCCATCTTATGTCCACATGTGGGCAGGATCTTTGACCACATTGGGGCAGCCATCTTGTGTGTTAGAGTGATGGTCAATCTGCATATTACTTTTTTATTAGATAGGATAGAGGCCTGGTGCATGGGTGGGGACCAGCTGGTTTGCCCTGAAGGGTGTTCCAGATCAGGGTGGGGGTTCCCTTGGGGAATGAGGCAGCCAGGGCGAGACCTGTGGTGGTTTGCAGGTCAGCTATGCCACCCCCTCTCCTGAAACCCAAACAGAGGCTTTATGTTCTACATTTATGTTCTACAATTGAAACTTTGTAGCCTGGAGCAGAGCCAAGCCTCATGCTCGCTCTATGGCCACAGCCATTTCCCTTGGGATATTTACCTTCTATAACTGAAACTATGTAGCTTTAAGCAAAGGCCAATGCAGGCCAGGGCTGTGGAAAGCTTGGCTCCCTCCAACACCAGGAGAAACCCTAGCCTCCACTTCTCTCCAGATCCATGGCTGCCACCATTTCTTTTGGGATTCTATAATTGAAACTTTGTAGCATTGAGTGGAGGCCTGAGCCAACCAGGGTGTGAGAAAAGCTTGGCTTCCTCCATCGTCACCAGGGAAACCCAAGCCTCCCTCCTGCTCTCTGTGGCTACAGCCATCTTGGTTGGGGGATAATTTGCATATCACTCCTGATTGGCTAGTGGGTGTTGTGAAGGTATGGTTAATTTGCATATTGCTCTTTTATTAGATAGGATTAATTGTTATCATGTTTTAAGTTAAGCTCCTCCACTCCCCCCAATGCATGGTTTGGTACATATTTTAAAGTTTTCTAAGATAATAATACTATCTTCTCTGTTTATAGCATTAACACATAGCAACCTGAAAGTCATCAGTCTATTAAAAAGGGACAAAGAATAAGGTAAAAAAATCCACCAAAGATCATCAGTTTTAGGGGAAAAGCTGCTGTATGTCTCTATGCTTATCATACAATCACGTGTCACTTTACAGAAATAAACCACAGCTCATGCTGGGTAACTTGCTCTTTGCATTTGTTTGTCATGGATATATTTTGGTATCAACAAATGTCTAGCTGCATCTTAATTTTTAATGCCTCATAGTGTTCTCTTTGATATAGTGTTTTCATCTAATTGCATACTGATGGATAGTTAGGTTGTTCCTAATGCACTTTTTTTTTTTCTAACAGTGGCTCTTACTGTGAGTTTTTAAATGTTTTTCATACATATTAACTCATTTGCTCTGAAGATTTTTTAAAATAGCTCCTCAATACACATTCCTGAAACCTGAAGGGCTGGATGAAGAGTGAGACAGCCTGTCAACTGCTTCCACACACAAACACATACACACACACACACACACACACACACACACACACACACACACTGAGTGGCCAGATTATTATGGTCTCTGAATGCATAATACTCTGGCCACTCAGTGTATATCCTATACAATAAAAGGCTAATATGCAAATTGTCCCCTCAACCAGAAGTCTGACCAGCAGGCAGGTCAGCCAACCACCCATGTCCCCTCCCACTGGCCAGGCAGGCCAGACCCCATCCATGCACAAATTCATGCACCAGGCCTCTCTGTGTGTGTGTGTGTGTGTGTGTGTGTGTGTGTATATATATATATATATATATATATATATATATATATATATCCTATCTTCCTATAAAAGAGTAATGTGCAAATTGACCATACCTCCGATCAAGCCACGCCCACCAGTTAATCAGTAGCAAATTATGCAAATAAAGCCGGACCAAGATGGCTGCCACTAATGAGAGCAAGAGAGTGGCTTGGGTTTCCCCAGCAACGGAGGAAGCCAAGCTTTCCACCTGTCCTTGTCGGCCTAGGCCTCCACTCAATGCTACAAAGTTTCAATTATAAAAGATACATAATCTGAACAAAAATGGCAGCAGCCACAGAGCTGGAGAGAAGCAGGAGGCAAGGGTTGCTGGAGTGATGGAGGAAGCCAAGGTCCTGCAGCCCTAGTGCCTCGGCCTCCACTCTAGGCTACAAAGTTTCAAACAGAAATGGCTGTCACCACTGAGCAAGCAGAAGGCTTGGCTCCACTCTAGGCTACAAAGTTTCAATTGTAGAACATAAATAAATCCTAGATCCTATGGCCTCTGCTTGGGTCGCTTGGGGGCATGGCTGGCCTGCAAACCACCACAGGTCTCTCACCCAGGCCACCCAACACCCTAAGGGAACCCCCACCCTGATCCAGGACACCCTTCAGGGCAAACCAGCTGGCCCCCACCCATGCACCAGGCCTCTATCCTATCAAATAAAAGTGTAATATGCAGATTGACCATCACTCTAACACACAAGAGGGCTACTTCCATGTGGTCAAAGATCCTGTCCCCATGTGGACACAAGATGGCCACCACAAGATGGCCAGCAGGGAAGGACAGTGGGAGGTTCCAGGCCTGCAACGCAGGGCAGTTGTGGGCCATCAGGCCAGCAGGGGAGGGCAGTTGGGAGGGACCAGGTCTGCAGGGGAGGGCAGTTGGGGGCAATCAAACCTGCAGGGGAGGGCAGTTAGGGGTGACCAGGCCAGCAGAGGGGGGAAGTTGGGGGCAAACAGGCTGGCAGGGGAGCAGTTAGACATAAATTATGCTGGCAAGGTAGTGATTAGGGGGTGATCAGGGTGGCAGGCAGAAGCAATTAGGGGCAATTAGGAGCCAGCAGTACTGGATTGTGAGAAGGATGTCCAACTGCCCGTTTAGGCCTGATCCTACTGAGATCGGGCCTAATTGCACAGACATCCCTCGAGGGGTCCCAGATTGGAGAGGGTGCAGGTTGGGCTGAGGGACACCCCCAGCCCCTTGTGCACAAATTTCATTCACTGAGCCTCTAGTATGCGTGTGTGTGTGTGTGTGTGTGTGTTTGTGTATGTATATATCCTATCTAATAAAAGAATAATATGCAAATTGACTGTACCTCTGATCAAGCCACATCCACAAGCAACACTCACAAGCCAATCAGGAGCAAATAAACCCCAACCAAGATGGCTGCGGCCACTGAGAGAATGGGCGGGCAGGGGTGGCGAGTGCAGTGTCTGTGCTCCACCAGCCCGGCTACGTGGGCGCAGAGAGAGCGAATGGGCCAGCTGAGTGGAGGGAGGGGAAGAACCAGAAAAATGGGTCTTTCCAGTTCCTGATGCTGATGGAGCCTGATGCTAGGGGTCAGCCCAGCAGATCCCCGCTGGCAGTCCAGATGCAACCAGCATGGCACGTCACAGGGGAGTGTCTGGCGGGCACACTACAGGCATCAAATCACTGCCACCAAAGCGGCTCCCCCCCAACACACACACACTCACAAGTAGTATGGTCCAAGGGGGTGACTCCTGAGTGCCGCTCCCATGGCACCAAATGCACACCATGCCAGGTGGGGAAGCCAGACCTGTAAGCCCAAGCCCCTGAGTACTGGATAGGGTGTCATGTGGAAGGACAAGCATCTCGCCAGAGGCTGTGCAGAAGAAGGAGATGCTAGCGTCTTTGCAAGCCGGGTTGAGGGACACCAACCCCCTCCGCACCACCAACCCCCATGCATGAATTTTGTGCACTGAGCCTCTAACACACACACACACACATACACACACACACACACACACACACACACACACACACTGAATGGCTAGATTATTTTGCATTCAGAGATCCTAACGATTTGGCCACTCAGTATATATACATTACTATTTTTGCTTAATCTCTTCACCTTTTTTTTTTACCCAGCCCCCCTCCCCCCCAAAAAAACCCTTTTTCTTTTTAATGGCATCTTTAATTCATTTGTTTTCTATTACTGATCCTTCTCTTTAAAATCCAGGTGACATCTGTCTTTGTTATAGCTTCTCACTGACATGATTCTCCGACCTTGTGTTCTGTGGGGAGCAAACTTCAACAGTTATAAATAGAATGTGTATACAGACTTTGAAAATCTGCAGCCAACATACATATACATTGTTGGAAAAGGATATTAAGATTTACACACTATTTCAATGGCAAACTATTTTCTCTATTGCCAGAGACTAAGGGCATAGAGCGCTAGACAGCCACTTAACTAAATATATCCATTTTATTATGTTTGTAGGTTGAGGGCAGTTGCCTGGATGTGATTGAAAAGCAGGATGAGCTCTCATGGAATGAACTCCTACTTACCGAGCAAGTGATTTCTCCCCCTCTCCATACCACTCTGTGAAGCCTAACTTGAACTAATGGGAACTCAGGATTGGTACCATCTTAATTGGTCTCTATCGTCATGACTCAGATTCATTATTTCTAGCTTAAAATGCCACATCATTTCCAGTTTGAGGTACCACAATAACTAACAGTTCTAATCACCTCTATTTATCCCAAATCAGGCTAAAAATTCATCTATTCAAGGATGTAAGGTACTACTTATTTGAGACTCGAGTTTTGAGAAGAAAAATTAATCAAAATATATGCATAATATATGTACAAAATATATGCATTGTAAATTATTAAGAATAGCTTTTCCTTATTATTTCCTGGAGACCAAAATTATATTTAGGGGAAGTGAGATTTTATGGGGTATCATTTATTTTAATTTTGTTCAGAGCTGTTAGATATACAATATGCCCTCATTAAACTACATAAAGTTTTACTATTAAGTAGAGATGTTTATATCAACCATTTAAATTCTGAAAAATATTTTGCAGAAAAACCCTTTGTAATTTTTGATATGGAGTTGTTCTTAATGACAATAATAAGACAGCACTGCTAATTATTTCTTTGGATAAATTTTGGTTTGTGATGATAAAATCCTATCATTTGATGGAAGTATCCTCAATTCCAATTATAGGAAACTATAATTAAATTAATTTGAAAAATATGTCACTTTGTTTATAGCAGATAAATGTATGTAAGGTAACATATCAATTCCTAGTAACTACTGGTAATGGTGGTGGTGGTGGTGGTGGTGGTGGTGGAAGAGGTAGAGGTGGTGATGAAGCAAATAAAGCAGAAAAGCAAGAAGTGAAAAACACAAAAGCTGGCCTAGAATTCAAGCTGGGTTTTTATTGTTTGACTTGGAAGCGAGATCTCCCATTGCCATTGGAATTCTTGCAATAGTATCCTGGGATTGCCTACAGAAGTGTTAACAGATTGCCACCCTAGATGACACACAGCAAGTTCTCACTATGAATCAGAGACGAGTGAGCAGTCAGTGAAGACAAGTAAGTCTGCCATAATTCCAATCCTCCTCTCAGGAAACAAAAAGAAGACTTAACTGCGGTTATTAACTGATGAGTATGTCTGAGACTTACTAGTAGATATGCAGCTCAGTAAGGGGGAGACTGGAATACTTTCCAATGAATTAACCAGGAGGGATTTATTGAGCTCCAACTATGTACTGGGTCAAGCGAGCATCATGGATACAAAGATGACTATGACACTCTCTCTGCCTCCAGGAGCTGATGGATTAATGTTCATAACACAGGGAGATAATATCAAATCTCAGCTCTGTAATGAGGTCCCCTGCTATGGAAGGCACATGAGCATCATTTATGCTCCAGCGTATAAAATTTAAAAGGGACTTCTCAACTAGTCACAGTTATCTTCTTTCTTTCAATGCTTAAATATTGTTTGAATTCTACTTGCACAATAAACATGTTACACTTTAAGCCCACATTATCCTACTTTCCTTGCTAGTAACATAATTAGTGCCCTATGCTCAGCCTTCTTTCCATGGTCAATGTTCTAAGTTATTTCCTCCAGGAACAGCGCCCTTAATTCATTATTCCCAGCAAGTGAAAGTGTCTCATTGTCACTACCTGGAATAGAACCAGTTAACTTTGGTGACCTTTTGGTCCAGCTCACCTGCAGAGTGGGCTGGCTCCTCAGAGAACCAAACTGCAATGTGCACACCTGTAAGGATGTACACTGGCGACTCAGAGAGAGTCCCTGTGCAGCGGGGAGACCAGGTCATGTCTGAGCTGACACTTCTGTCCTCTGCTGAGCTGGGACAAGACTGACCTCTCCTGTCAGCCTGGAGACATGGGCTGGTAGAGGCTGTTAGCATGTGGGAGAAGAATGTAGTTCTGAAAAAACACTCCTGCCCTGTGCATTGTGGGGACCTGTGTCTGAAGAGGGAGGAGAGCTAGGCAGTGATTGACAAATGGGGCAGGAAATCTCCAAGGAGAGAACTGACGTGAGTGAGTGAAAAACCAGCCACCAGGTACCGTGAGCAGGATGCAGTAATGGGGAGCGTGGCCTCAAGGGCCATAATAGGAGCCATGACTTGAATATGTCTCCAGCTCAGCAACCAGAAAGGCACAGGGAAGGATGGAAAAAGCTATTTTTGTAATGCCTGGGGCATGAGCAGCACTGTTCAGGGACTCCAGAATGAATTGTAATGCAAAGGGCCATTTTCCCACTCCGGGCCTCAAACGGACTCCTAGCACAGCCTCCTGGGGGCTCAGGGCAGACACCAGTGAGGGCACTTTGCTCAGGAAGCAGCAGGTGAGACCATGACAACCAGCAGAGCAGTGCATGTCGTGCCCAGGGGAGCAGTGGCAACCAGCAGGGGACCTGCAAAGCCTGTGAGATCACCGTGGAGGTTCATGCTAAGTCCAGCGCATGAAACAGATACACAAAGTAAACCAGAAATAGCAGCTCCAACGCTGGCCTGTGCCTGGCAGGCAGGGCTGTGTGAGGGACATAAATGTGCAACAAACCCAGGGGCTCCTTGAATGATGTATGTAAGCATGCCTGCATGTATGTGTGCCTGTTGGCATGTGTGTGCCTGCATGGCCCAGGCATGCTTGTGTGTGTGTGTGTGTGTGTGTGTGTGTGTGTGTGTGCGCGCGTGCATGCCTATGTAAGCTTGTGCACATCTAGATGTGTGTGTGTATGCTTGTGTGTGCAAGCTAATGCCTTTTATTTTTCAGCGGAGAGAGACAAATGGGAGGTAGTTGGTATTTTAAGTAGATTTTCCTTAACTTCAATCTCTTTCCTCCCCAACCACGTATAGGTAAATTTATTTTTCAAAACTCTGATGCTGGTGACTGCCCTCAACTTACCCCCTTCAACTCTACTGTGGGTGCTCCCTCTCAAGGATTCAATAGTATTCACATAAAACAGGTAACAGCAAAATAAACTGGGTTATATATGACCCAAGTATCCCTGTCCTGGGTACCAACCCCCCAAACTAAAAACATCCTTTCTAATAAAAGAGTAATATGCAAATTGACCATACCTTTGCTACACTCACAAACCATGCCCACCAGCCAATCAGTAGCAAATATGCAAATAAACCCCAACCAAGCTGGCTGAGTCCACTGAAAGCAGGAGGAAGGCTTGGGTATCCTTGGCAGTGGAGGAAGCCAAGCTTTCCACCTGCCCTTGCTGGCCTCCACTCAATGCTACAAAGTTTCAATTATATAAGATATATATATCCCAACAGAAATGGCAGCAGCCATGGAGCTGGAGAGAGCAGAGGCTAGGGTTGCCCCGGCGATGGAGGAAGCCAAGCTTCTGCAGCCCTAGCGCCTAGGCCTCCACTATAGGCTACAAAGTTTCAAACAAAAATGGCTGTTGCCATGGAGCCAGCAGAAGGGTTGGTTCTGCTCCAGGCTACAAAGTTTCAATTGTAGAAAATAAATAAATCCCAGATACCAGGACCTCCCTTGGATTGATGGGGGGCATGGCCAGCCTGCAAACCACCACAGGCCTCTCATCCAGGCTGCCCCACCCCCCAAGGGAATACCCACTCTGGTCTGGGACAACCTTCAGGGCAAACCAGCTGGCCCCCACCCATACACCAGGCCTCTATCGAATAAAAGAGTAATATGCAGACTGACCATCACTACAACACCCAAGAGGGCTGCCCCTATGTGGTCAAAGATCCTGCTCCCATGTGGACACTAGATGGCCACCACAAGATGGCCAGCAGGGGAGGACAGTTGGGAGGGACCAGGCCTACAAGGGAGGGCAGTTGCAGGCAATCAAGCCTGCAGGGGAGAAAAGTTAGGGGTTACTAGGCTGGCAGAGGAGTAAAGTTGGGGGCAAACAGGCTGGCAGAGGAGCAGTTAGACATCAATCAGGCTGGCAGGGGAGTGTTTAGGGGGTAATCATGTTGGCAGGCAGAATTGATTAGGGGCAATCAGGAAGGCAGGCAGGCGAGCAGTTGGGAGCCAGCAGTCCTGGATTGTGAGAGGGATGTCCAACTGCCCATTTAGGCCCAATTTCACTGGGATTGGGCCTAAATGGGCAGTCAGACATCCCTTGAGGGGTCCCAGATTGGAGAGGGTGCAGGCTGAGCTCAGCGACACCCCTGCTCCCCCATGCATGAATTCCGTGCACTGGGCTTCTATTTTATTTATAAAGATACTAGGGGCCAGGTGCACAAAATTCGTGCACTGGGGGTGGGTGGTCCCTCAACCCAATCTGCCCCCTCTCATACTGGGAGCCCTCAGGAGATGTCCAACTGATGGCTCACCCCCAGCCTGCCCAGAGGCTTTAGGCCTTGGGCACCCAGCCATTGCCCTACTCAGCCCAGCTCTGGCTGCCTGTGACCAGCCGGCCCCGGGGGCTGGGTGCATGCCGCCACTTCCGCTCACCGTGCCTGGGGGCTGGGGCACTCCCTGCCAGCGCCACCACTGCTGCTGCTGCCGCTGCTTCCTCTCACAGTGCCCGGGAGCTGGGCGCTTGCAGCCACCACTGTTTCATCTCTACCCCCGGGGCCCGGCACTCATGCCACTTGGCCCCACCCTTGCTCCTGATTGGCTGGTAGCATAGCCAATCAGGAGCAAAGGTATGGTCAAATTTGCAAGTTTCTCTTTTATTATATAGGATATGTACCCCTATGTTCATTGTAGAATTATTCATAGTATCCAAGGCATGGATACAACCTAAATGTCCTTCGATGAATTACTGGATATAGATGTGGTACATATATACAATGGAATACTACTCAGGCAAATAAATGAATGAAATATTGCCATTTGCAACAACCTCATGGATCTTAAGAGTGTTATGCTAAACGAAATAATTTAGACAGAAAAGGATAAGAACCATATGATTTCACTCATACATGGACTATAAAACAGAAAGCAACAAATGAAGAAATAAAACAAACAAATTCTAAGACATAGACAACAGTATAATGGTTACCAGAGGGGAAGAATGGGACACTTAGAAGAGGATGAAGAGGGTGAAGTAGGTAAAGGAAGAAGACTAGTGTTTGGGTGGTGAACATACAATGCATTATGCAGATGATGTATTATAGAATTGTATACTTGAAGCTTATATAATGTTATTAACCAATGTCACCCCAATATACTTAATTTTAAGAAGAAATTTAAAAAGTCAAAAAGTAAATAAATTGGGAATGGTTAGAGGGGAGACACAATGCCAAGAAAAGCTGTGGGCTGAAGGCCTTGCAAATTTCATCTCAGACAGACTTTTTGTGGCCTAATAATTTCTTAAAAAGTAATTTGCATAGATATAGCTGTTTCCATAGCAACTGAAATAGTGTTATATTACATCACAGCCTTAATGGAAGCTTTAGCAAAGCTATGTAGACATGCCAAGGGATAAAAGGACTTTTAATAAGACCCTGGTGTTTGAAGGTTCATCAGTAAACTGAAAAGTATTCCTTTCCTTTCAAGAATTGTGTGGTTTATTTAAGCAGTGCTGTGGTTTGCTTTTGGGAGAGTTCTCATCCTGGGATTACACGGTTATTTATTTCTTTTCAATCTCATTTTCATCAGGTTCAAGTTAAAAATACCTAGTCATGTCTGGCCAGAGTGGCTCAGTTGGTTGAGCATCATCCTGTGTGCCAAAGGTTGCCAGTTCAATTCCCAATCAGGGAACATACCTGGGTTGTGGCTTCGATCCCCTGTTGGGACACTTACTGAAGGCAACTAATCAATGTTTTCTTTCTCTCTCTCTCCTCCACTCTGCCTTCTTCCCCTCTTCTAAGAAGTTCTTGAGTGAGGATTAAAAAAATGCCTAGTCATGCTCAATGTGAAGTTTAAAAATGACTAAAACTTCACATCTGTGTTTACTTACTCCAATAGGCAAGTTAATAGCCAGGGCTGTTTTGCAGAATATTATTAAATTGACAAACTGATTGAAAATCCTAAATAATCCGTGTTTATCGCATAACCACAACAGTGTGTTAAACACAAATTTGAACTTCCTGTTCATATATTTAATAAGGCATTAGGAAGTCTCCTAAAAGTGGCATGGAAGGTAAAGCAAATTAACACCATCCTGCCTATGAATGTCCTTAACTCATGTTGCACCTGTCACTGTGGATAAGTGGTCACATGTATCAGTAGGTGCTTCAGGGACAAGAGCAAAGAGGAAGGCATTTCTGATCACATCTGTCTGGGAAAAGTAGCCAAAAGCTAAGGCTCCATTGACAAAGAAAAGCAACTGTATTATGTTTCTTCTCTCCTTTTCACTCTCTCTTTTCTTTCATTGTCCTAACCATGCTCGGAACAAATATAAAATTAAACATCTACTCCATCCAGACTATGAAAGCACTTAAAAAGCAAAGATCTAGAACAAAACAAAAACTGCTGCTGGTAATATCCAAGACCTCTTTGGATCACTGAACTGCTTTTTGACCCTGGAATGAATCCCTATTTCTCAGCTTTCCATTTCCAAGCACATTACTGCCTCTCACTCAATTTAGACAGAAATAATTTTGAATGAAGAATAAGAGATGGAGGACAATGTTTCCTAATCTTAAAAATCTCATAATATAAAAGATTAGGGATGGAAGTTACCTTTTTACTATTGATACTTATGAATGTAAATATGGTTAAATAATAAATATTCATATGCTCACTGACTTATGATGGGGTTACATCTTGATAAGCTCATCCTACGTTGAAAATAATGTAAGTCAAAGATGCACTTAATCCTTCTAACCTACAATACATCAGCTTAGCCTAGCTTGCCTTAAATGTGCTCAGAACACAATATCAAAAAAATACAGGCAAGAGAGCACACCATGGAGCACCTGCTGTGTATCCTCATGATCACGAGTCCTACTGTCATGGAGGCTCCCTGCTGCCCAGCATCACAGGAATATCTACCACATATCGTTAGCTCAGAAAAGATCAAAATTCAAAATTCAAAGTATGATTGCTTATAAATGCATATAGCTTTCACACCATCAAAGAGTCAAAAAATCCTAAGTTGTACCACTGTAATTTGGGGGCCACCTGTATTAGGAAACCACATCAGAGTGCGTGCTCATGTTTGCTCTTAATTAAGTAACCAAGGAGATAAGCTTTGGAAACTATATTTGTGAACAAACAGGTATGTCCCTTGAAAATGGGATTGAGTTAATAATGAATAAAAAAACATTTAAAAATAATCAACATGCATGAAAGCCAAATGATATGTAGGGCAAGTAGTCATGGGCTCGTGTGCACCACTATTTTAAGTTCTACATGTGTTTGTCCTGGGGCTGCTGGATATGCAGTCCTAATGCCTTTATGTTCAAATTTCCATATTTAAAAACACTTACTTGAAAAAATTCCCATACTTTTAAGTTGGACAACTGTTATTTACACAAAAAAAGAATTGTTGCTCACTCCTGGAAATCAATGGTATATTCCAGTTTTTTCTCATCGAAAAGAACAATGCTGACACTGAAAATACCTCTACCAATATCTTTTGAAGCAAATCAAGTTCTGTAGAGAATTATATAGTACCATCCTCACAATTCCCTTCTCCCAAGTTGCTTGGTTTCTAGAAAGGTATCAGCGTAAAAGGCAATCATGGATGGAGAGAGAACTGCTTGAAGCATGCAGTGTTAGACCTTGATGCAAGAAATGGTCAGCACATACAGAAGGGGCCTATTTTGTGTGGGAGTGTGTGTGCAAGTGTGCACATGCTCAGCCATGCCTGTGTAAGAATGATAAAGCAAATTCATTCCAATGACAGGAACAGGAATTCTATGAGGATGTATGGGGACTTTATCCCCACGACTTTCTTCACTCATGTTTTATTCTCTTCTTTCATTTCCTGAAAGCCAGACTCACATTCATCTTTAAAACCCATCACACACACGAATTTCTTCATTCAGTCTTTCTTGATCTCCATTTAGTATTCTCGTTTCTCTTCCATGTCTCCTGGCCCTTTCTCAGTGGTTGCTTTGTAGAACAGTTATCCATGCGTGTCCTCTCTCCCACTTGACTGACAACTCCTTGGGGACAGAGTGCAGGTTCACATCATTTATATATTCAGATCGTCCATTCTGCCTTTCACATGGTGTTGCTCAGAGTGGAGAACATAGGAAAGAAAGAAGATGGACAGAAAAGCCAACTGCTAAGGACTACGTCCTTACTTTCTGGACTTAGAGGTCTTCATGCTACAGATCCACGTGTCAAGAAATTGTTTCAGGGAGATTCTTCCTCTGTGAATTCTTTTGGGAGGACACCTAGCTATTGGCATACAGCTTCTGTGATGGCAAATATGCCATCAGTCATGATGGACAGCCCATTGGAAGAGTGAGTCACTGAGTGAAGACAACAAAGCTGGTTTTTCCCCACTACGTTGAGTTTAACTCTCTAAGGAAGGAAATTTATTTTGAACATTTAACCAGTAATAACAAATAAAAACATCTGTTGGAAAGAAATCAGGTGTTGGGCAGGAGATGCAGATATTCTTTAATTCTCCTCTCCTCCAGTGGGGATTTCCACCTTTGTGTTTGTTAACACTAGTTAATGTAATTTTTGTGGTAATTGTAGAGCAAATAGAACAAACTCTCAAACATAATTAGGGAAAAGTGTTTTTAATTAACTTGTAACTAGTTGATTCACAAAGTAGAACTACAAATTGGTTATGCATTGTCAGATCTAACGAGTAAAATGCGCTGTGCATCTCTATCAGACAAATATCAAAACAGAACAAAATGCCCTTAGCAATACTTTTCTTTGAACCTTTACAACATTTTGGCATACTCTGAACTTAATTGTAGGTAAGCATGGATACACTTCATATTGCCAGCACTAGTGATCATGGAGAGTAAAAGCGAAGATGGCCTCAAAGAACCTGATGACATCACACTTAATATGCTGGGATGGTGTACTGAGATTCTGATGAAACCCCAAGAGGACTGTAGGGAAGTTGAGGACTATGATAGCTGCAAGTGAACTGTACCATCAATAACACTTGCTTACTGCTGGCTGTCTGTTAGGGGGACTGTTGTAGGCAACTTCTGCCACATTTGTTAGAAGTCACTCTATATCTCTCATTTAAACAAGCACATTTGAATAAGAAGTAACCTTAAATTCATTCTAAGATGTAAATATGACAAATGAACCACATTTTAAAGATAATTTAGCTACTATCAGGAACAAATTATTTAGGCATCTCTCAAAACACGTCCATGCCTCCTAATCCCTCACCACTCAGGTGCCTATCCCAGTTACTGTTGTCCTGGAGAAAATCAAAAGTGATGTTTTTCAAACAAGCATGGTCATGAGAACTGAAAGAGGCCTTGATAATGTGTAGATTCACAGGCATTGGGACTCAAGGCCCAGAATTCTGGGATTTGATTAGGGGCAATTGGAAAATCATTGTGTATTGCAGACAGGCTCAGGAAACTGGTTTAGGGAATGTACCAGACAATAGCTGAAACACTGAGCACTTTTCTTTAAATCCGCATTCAGGCACCCGGCAAGATGGCTGATAAAAGGTGGATGTTCATGAATGTTTATCCCTTCTTGGGACAGAAGACTGCAGAGAACACTTTGATTCTCATGTTAGGCACATTGGAAACAATCTATATATATAAAAGCCTAAGCCACTAAACAACTGAAAGATCTAACAACTGGTCAACCAGTTGCTATGATGTGCACTGACCACCAGGCAGCAAATACTCAATGCAGGAACTGCCCCTTGGTGGTCAGTGCAACCCCACAGTGGGAGCGCTGTTCAGCTGACCAATGGGCACCAGATACCAGGTTTATGACTGGCACCTCCACAGCAGCACTACTGAGTAGTGGCAGGGGCTAAAACTGGCAGTCCGACATCCCCTGAGGGGTCCCGGATTGCAAGAGGCACAGGCCAGACTGAGGAATCCAACCCTATACCTCTAGTCCTATCTAATAAAAAAGTAATATGCAAATTGATCATCACTCCAATACACAAGATGGCTGCTCCCATGTAGTTAAAGATGGATGCCCCAATGTGGACACAAGATGGTTGTCACAAGAGGGCCAGCAGGGGAGGGCAGTTAGGAAGAACCAGGCTTGCAAAGGAGGGCAGTTGGGGGCAATCAAGCCTGCAGGGAAGGGAAGTTAAGGGTGACCAGGTCTGCAGGGGAGGGAAGTTGGGGGTTACTGGGCCTGCAGGGAAGGGCAATTGGTAGGGGGAATCCAGGCCTGCAGGGGAGAGCAGTTGGGGGGACCAGACCTGCAGGGGAGGGCAGTTAGAGGTGACCAGGCCTGCAGGGGAAGGTAGTTATGGGCAAACAGGCTGGCAGGGGAGCAGTTTGGCATCAATCAGGCTGGCAGGGGAGTGGTTATAGAGTGGTCAGGCTGGCAGACAGAAACAGTTTGAGGCAATTAGGAAGGCAGGCAGGTGAGCAGTTGGGAGCCAGCCATTCTGGATTGTGAGAGGGATAACCGATTGGCTATTTAGGCCTGATCCCTAAAGGGGCAGTTGGACATCCCTTGAGGGGTCCCATATTGGAGAGGGTGCAGGCTGGGCTGAGGGACACCCCCTCTCCATGCACAAATTTGTGCACTGGACCTCTAGTAAGAATATATTATAAGACAGGAAGTAATGTGACATATCAGTTCTAGAAACATCCACTGGTGCTCTACTCTCTGGCAGTTGTAGTCAAGAAGACTTACAAGATTGATGTATACAGTCAACAAGTCTCTTATTAGAATACTAGTATAAACTAGCGTAAACTACAACTCCCTTAAAAATGTTTTATATCAAAATGTCTTGCTCATTGGAACACAGGTGCCACAATCATAATAATTAGTAAGAGAACCACACCCTAGGGAAGTGTGATCTGTGACTGGAAGAAGGCTGGGTTTCTGACGATGGGACAGAAAGACATTATCACCCTAGAACACTGACTTCCATACTTTATTTATGGAAGAAAGAAAAAAACTCACATCTAAGTTAACATACCATTATTTAGGCCTTTTCATTTCTTTTAAATTGAACTTCAATCCCATCACTTTCTAATCTCCTTATCCTGCTTCATTTGTCATCATAACATTTGCCATTCCCTGAAACTATAGATTTATTGTCAATCTTGTTTGCCACACACAACCTCCAGGAAGGCAGGTCTCTTGAGTTTTAAACGTGAAACATTCCACAATGGTTCTGCTAATAGATATTGAAATAACACTTCATGTCTTCATATAGTTCACTTCTTCTTATGTAAGTTAAGTGAAATCCAAGACCCCTCCTAACTGTGCCCTTTCTTTCTCACTTTCAGGTACCACTACACTGACAATTAGGAAGGGGTTTATAGGAGTAGTCTATAGCTAGAAGGTACCTGGGTATTCAACTTCTATATTCTAAGCACCTCAAATTCACTGCTACATAGTAGACACTCAACTAACATTTGTTTAATGAATGAATAGGTTAGACACACAGCCTGCAGAGCTGTTTCAGTCTCTAGGATTAAGAGTGGGGTTGGCCCTAGCCGGATTGGCTCAGTGGACAGAGTGTCGTGCTGCAGACTGAAGGGTCCCAGGTTCGATTCTCGCCAGGGGTACATGCCTGGGTTGTGGGCTCGATTCTACAATCCAGAAGGCAGCCGATCAGTGATTCTCTCTCATCATTGATGGTTCTATCTCTCTCTCCCTCTCCCTTCCTCTCTGAAATCAATAAAAAATATATTTTTTAAAAAGAGTGGGGCCCTAACCAGTTTGGTTCAGTGGATAGAGCATCGACCTGCAGACTCAAGGGTCCCAGGTTCAATTCTGGTCAAGGGCATATACCTTGGTTGTGGGCACATACCCAGGTAAGGAGTGTGCAGGAAGCAGCTGATTGATGTTTCTCATCAATATTTCTAACTCTCTATCCCTATCCCTTCCTCTCTGAAAAAAAAAATTAAAAAAGAGTGGCGTGGACAGGAAGTTAATTATTTGAATTTCTTAATTTGATTAGACTTGGCCTGGTTGGAGAGAAAATTAGGAATCAGATCTACTGCTGAGGATTGTTGGTTTTGCCCTCTGCATTTGGCATAACTGGGCTATCTGCTATAAAAAGATAACCCTAACACAGACATCTCTATAAAGAATGTGTGAAATGCATAGCTGATTATAAGATGAACAGGGGCCAAGAAGCAGACCTAACACAAACAATTCTCTTTTCCCCCCTCCAGGGATCCATTAGAATTAACAGCACTTGGCTTTTGGGGAATGATTCTCCCCCAGGCCTGCTGTTTCCTCCTATGAATGAAGCATAATTAATGTAATGCAGGCCTCTCCTACCCTTTCCCTCATTCTTCCCCTGAGAGATAGAGGGACTCACTCAAGTCATTTGTGGGCATGCATGGCTTGGCTCAACTCTGTCTTTGCTGAGTGGCCCCCAGGAACACTGGTTCTCCAGATCTCCATGGGATGTGTCCTGGGGGTTGCCCTGACCCAACTGCCACCTGTGCTTTGGGGAATACCTCTGCCTAATTCTTGCAAATGGGCCTAGAAACTGGTGTCCAGCAGTACTAGTAATTACTGGAACAGGTTAATAATGTGGCTTACATCTTCATTTTGTCCAGAACTAGGCTATGGAAGAGAAGGTACAATAGAGGGTTCTATAAACTATGGCCTCGGGGGTCAGCCGTCTGCTATTATACAAAAAGTTTTATTGAAACATAGCCATGCCCATTTGTCTACATATTATCTACTGCTGTTTTCACCCAATATCGATAGGACTGAGTTGTAAAAGAGACCCCGTGGCCAGCAAGCTAAAATAGTTACCATCTGACTCAAAACAGAAAAATTTGCCAACTCCTGACCTGGAATCCTGAAGTGTTAGAAATGCATGATGCCACTAGAGCAATATTTGCAGGTAGGAGAGCAACGGGAAAATGAAGTGCAAACTGCTAACCCTACATACAATCAAAAGCAGAGTGTCTACCTGGGGAAGAGGGCTCAACAGGTAGAAACTCAACTGAGCCTCCTGGAAAATTATAGGGGACTAATAGAGGGAAATGAGCCATAGAAACACATCCCATCATAACAGTGAAAAGGGGGGACTGGAAGATGAGGACCTAAGAGCCTGAGCATGAACAAGCACAGGTTTCTGTAACACCAAGAGCAGCCTCAGTTCAGGACTGATGAGGTGATTCTGCAGCCTTTGTAGGGATAGGTGACCTCATGACTTCACAGTAAAAACCAGAGAAATAGTTGTTCTCACACAGGATGGAGGGATGCCTGTTAACAAGCAATAGTGGAAGTCGTGTCACACACTGCCTGCAGCCAAGAGTTGCCAGCCTCTAAATGTTGCAAGATGACAACCATGTTTATAATTCTGTTTTCCTAAAGAATAGAAAACATGCATGGATGGACTCATTTTCTCTGAACCTGGTGAATGCAAAATGCATAACCATTTGCTGGGACTCTTTCTCCCGGTTCAGTTAATTTCACAGATTGTGGACTCTGGAAGCCAGTCACCATCAGAGGGGACTCACCTGAGTGACTAAATCCAAGGCGATCTTCATTTACTCATCTTTCCTCTGATACTGTGGATGACAGAGTAATGGGCCTCCAAATGTGTCCCCAGCCCAGTCTCCAGAACCTGTCAACTTGTTAACCTTATAGAGCAAAAGGGACTGTGAAGATGTAATTTAAGGATGGGGAGATGGGGAGATTATTCTGGAGATTATTTCAGATTTTCCAGGTAGGCCCGATCTAATCCAATGGCTTCTTAAAAGCAGAGAACCCTTCCTTGCAGCATTCCAAGGGAAATGTGACCATGGAAGATTTATCAGAGATGCAAGGTTGCCGGCTTGGAAGACAGTGGAAGTGGGTCACTAGTCAAGAAACGTGGGCAGCCTCCAGAAGCTGAAAAAGGCAAGAACTGTCCCCTAAAGTCCCCAGGAAGAAACACAACTCTTTTGGAATTTTGATTTTAGCCCAGTGAGACTTGTGTTGGACTTCTAAACTCCCAAATTGGGGAAAAAATGAATTTGCATTTTTTTAAGCTGCTAAATGTGTGGCAATTTGTTGTAGCAGCAATAGGTAGCCAATGCAGACATAGCTGAGTGGCTGCTATGGACTCTGCTGGAACTGGTTTCTGGGTATATATGTGTCTAGGGTAACTGCTCTTAGGGTTTGGCATGGATTCTTTTCTGAAGGTGATGGTCATGGACCAGGGTTCATGAACACCCTTGGACAGTGAGTTAAGTGGGAGTTGACACTGAAATAATGCAGCGTTTGAGGTCCTGAAAGTATGGCACCAACTCCAGTGTGAGGCAGCCCCACTTTCTAAAGAAAGCAGACCTCAAAGAGGCACAGAGAATCCTTCTGGTAAAGAATGTGCCGAATAAAGTTGGGAAAATGATTTTTCAACTTTAACTTAAAAAGTGTGGACTTTGAACTTAAACACAATGGTGAAGAGATATTGACTTTTAGACTTTAATTCCTTTGAACTTTAATGTCTTTGGGCTTCAACATAAAAGTGGATTTGGACTTTGATTTTTAATTCCTCCTTGGAAATCTGGTATTTGGTGGGGTTTACATTAAAATCAGAGCATCTCACATTGCTGGTGTTTCATTACTGGTTGACTCTAGTCATTTGTATCTCTATGATGATGTTTAAACTTATTGCAGAACCTCTGATACGCTATGTAGGACATTTCAGATAAGAGATATATTTGAGTTTTAAATTTTAAATCTTGGGAGCACATTGATCCTGGACTTGATTTAAATAATGCACTATTTTGACCCACTTCAGCACCTCTTGGTATAATAAATAACATGCCCACCAGGATTCCAGGTCATCACCAAAAGGCCCCAGGAGATGAAGAAAAGGCTACCTTGACAAAATGCTTAGCTCTTGCTTTGGAGATGTGAGCCAGGCCTCTGGGCAATCATAGCAAATAGGATAAGAGGGGGAAATACAGACTGGAAGATGTTAGTGGGGAAAATGCTTCTCTGTTCCAATGTCTTCTTCTGTGAAACATATCTAAATAACATTACATCCAGGACTCCATTTGAAATTGTAAGCCTACGCTTGGCTAACAGACCTAAAGCAGTGCCTCCAATGCGGCTTCTATCAGCAACAGAGGTAGTATGTAGTAATATTTACACTTTGTCTTATCAAACTGCTCAGAACTCATGCAGGGAATATATTCTTTATTAGGGGCATAATGGAATAAAGAAGACAATGGAAAGACTAATTCAGTAGATGAGAAATTTCATCACATTTCTGCTCAATACAAAAACCGGGAGGTGAGTTGGCAGTAAAAGTGAGGGGAAGTCAATACGGCCCAGGGTATGCAGAAAGGGGCCTCTGTCCTGATGACCCAATGATGGCTGGCTGTCCTGATGGATAGGAAAGACTCATGCTCAGAGAAGACAGCCATGAGTATGCACAAATGAGAAGGGAAGCTATAGAAGGATGACTGACTGAAGCAAACAATGGCCCACCTTCTCATTCTCCACTCCTACCTAGGTGGCAAGAACACCTAGTAAGTTACTGACTCTTCCCTCCAGGCCACACAAATAAACAACTCAGAAGAATATTTTCAAAGAAGTTAAATGTACTGGGAGAGAAGTAAAAAGCTATTGTGAATATCTGAGCATTAGAGAAAAATCTTCCTCATTTGAATACTTCCCTTGAAGTATTCCCCAGCAAACAAACTCACGTCTACTGCTCACCTGGAGTTGAGCTCAAATTTAACAAACTTCACCAATGTGCCCAAAGCTCAAATCCTCTATTTCTCTTGTTCTAATGAGGAGAGAACTGAGGGTCTCTACACCTTAAAGGAATCATACAAAAATGAAAAAGACTCCTATAAAGACAAACAGAAAAAAAATGACACCAGAGAAAAGTGAGATGACTCACGATAAAGAGAAAAACAAGCCTCCATTCTAAATAACATCCTTATGGAAATTTAAGAATAGTTTCTATTCATAAAATAAGAACAGAGGTTATTATTTTAGGAATGGAAGTACAGAAATAATGATGATATTTTAGAAGTACAGAAATAATGATGATATCTCCCTAGATCCCTGCCCTCCCAAAGTCCCTTATAGATAAATCGAGAAAAACGTTGGATACTTGAAAAATCTCGCAGAATGTATGATAAAAAGGCAGAGGGCTCCAAATTATCTAAGAAAATTTAACAGAGGAAAAATCCATGAGGTTCGAACTCTAACAAACAATAATTCCAGAGAAGACAGAAAAAGTGGACAAATTTTTAACAAAATAACAAGATAATTTTCTGACACTGAAGGCCATGATTCTTTAAATTGGAAGTATCTGATACCAATGACTTTTTTAAAAGGCACAAACCTAATTATATCATCACAGGCTTTTTATAGTATCAAGATTAAAATTAAAATATATAAAATATTCACTAGAAAAATAAAAGTCTATCCATCCATATCAAATACCAGTCATGTATGAAGATGCACTATGGATATTTTCACAATTTCATCTTCTAAGCACCTTTTTAAAGAAGTTATAAGAGAATAAACCAAGAAAGAGGAAGGTATAGAATCTAAGAGACAGAAGTTCCAAACCAGGAGAGCTATGCAGCAAGTCTAGAAAGCAATCATCCAAATCTGTCCCAAACAGAGGATTCTGGTAGTGAGAATCTTTGGAATTGATGATGATTGAAATCATGGACAAAGTTGAGTTGATGGAGGATCCATTTAGACATGATGCTAGAAATGCACTCCTTTGACAAGCATCACCCTGGATCCATGGTGGTGGGGGGAAATGTGATTGTTAGACCCCACATGGATCTGCTCTTTTACCATAATACAAAGGCTGGTCTCTGGCTTTTAAGTCCTTAAATCAAGCTATAGAAAATATTGGAAGATTGACTATGGTCACAGAAAAAATGGCAAATGCAGTCAACCCTGACAATATAAAAGTCAAGTATGATGACAAAGGTTGTGAATATGAAGGGTAAAAACATAGGAGAACTAACAACCTAATCTTACTTATCTAGTGATAAGAGAAAAAGTCTGAGTTAGATGAAAAAACTGGAGACTTATCTTCAAGGTTACTAATTAAATTTGCAAAACTAACAAAAACAATAATCATTTTGATAAGAAGAAGAAGAAGAAGGCAAAAGTGATGAAAAGGAAAAAAATCTCCTCTATCATAATTGAAAATCAATAAGTCCATGAGAAAAAGAAAAAAAATACAAAATTTTTTTTAAATACATGAAATAACCATGAGAAAAAGGAGAAAAAAAAAAAGCCACAAAGGAAAACAAAGCAAAAGCTAAGGCCAAATGCCTCTGAAGGATCTGGGAGGACAGATAATGCTGTTTTCAGTATAAACATTTTCATACTATTTTATTTTTGAACCATGTATACCTATTACTCTGATTGAAAAAAGTAAAAGAAAGTAATGCATCTAATTGTCACCTTTGCTGCTTCCAATCCTTTACAAGTAGTTGCTTTAAGAAGATGAATTAAGAAGTCAGGCCAACAGGGACCCATTTATTTTAAACACAGTAATAGTATTAAACCATCATGGTTTTACATTTATTTGCTTTGCTTTATTTCCATGACCAGTAAATGCATTTGCTCACCTGTGGAAAAAGGAGAATGAGCAGTCTGGATTTAGGTCTGTATTCGTTGCCTAGAGCTGCCATAACAAAGTACCAAGGACTGAATGACTTAAACAGGAACTTGATTGTCTCACAGTTCTGGAGGCTACAAGTCCAAAATCAACACACCAGCAGGGTTGGTTTCTTTTGAGGGCTGTGAGGAGAATCTGTTCTATGCATCTCTCTGAGCTTCTGATGGTTTTTGGGCAATATTTGGTGTTTCTTGCCATGTAGAAGCATCACCTTGATTTCTGCCTTCATCTTCACATGGCATTATCCCTGTATGTATCTGTGTTAAAATTTCCCCTTTTAATAAGGACACCAGCTTTATCTGATTTAAGGTTTCACTCTCCTCTATTATGCTAACATAACTACTTGAGGGACTATGGGTTAGCACTTCAACCTATGAATTTTTGGGGGATATTGTCAAACTTATAGCAGAATCCTTTGGAGACTAAGCAACTGACCTAAAACTACTAAGTGAAGTAGGTAAAGTGAGCTCTGTCTCTTTAATTAAAGGAAAGACTATTTGGGTCTGCAAAGCATAAGATCAAAGAATACACTCCACTCTTGAAGAAGTAGAAATCATAAGGACTCTTGCTTTAAACTAAAATAAAATTTATTTATTAAGTTTTATGGTTCAATAAAACCTGTTTTATTATGATTTGTAAAGCACTCTGAAATCTTTAGTTGGGCATTTCAAAATTTAGGTTGATTATTTCCATATTTACAGAGAGAAAAATTATATTAGTCAAGCCCAAAGGACATGCAGCATTTCTAATCAAAGTTTATTTGCTTTGGTGCATTTCAAGTAATGGCTAGCATATAATGGCTTCAACTGGATTTTAATAAAATTCTGATCATCATCTCATAGCAATTATGGCATAGGAAGAAAATCATTTATTGCAATGCCTAACGGGTACTATCCATTCATTCTATAGTGAGCAGATTCGGCAGTGCAAACAGGCAGCCGTTTTTTAAAGTATGCATGTTTGTGTTGAATGTAAATGTATGTAAATACTTCAATTTTAATATTTTATTATTGTTCAAACAGTTTGCCAAAGAATACTCAATAAATAATTTAAAGCTATACAACATCATTCCTTTCTTTTAGTCTTTTATTGGTTATAATTTGGTACTCTAGATTCTTCTGTATATAGAACCTAGATCTAATCTAAAATCTGGTTTATAAATGTGCTTGCTTAAAAAACACTAAAATTATTCTTTTGAATATTTGTTTACAAAATACCATAGTTTATAAATATCTAAAAAGGAATCCAAAGCTCATTATCCCCCTATAAGTTTTCAGCACATTTGTTTTCATGCACTTGCTTATACGCAGTGTGTCCTAATGGGGCTCCTGGAATGTCCTCGGTGCTTGCTCGTTGCTGAACTCTGTATTAGTTCCACTGGAGAATTACAAAGGAAGTAATATTTGCTACTTCTAAATCACTGCGTTTTAAAATTTTTGTACACATATATAACCTAATTTCCAAAAGGATTTTGGGTCGGGGGAGCTTGTGACAACAGAAATGAGGAAAGCATCTTTACTCGTACTCTCTTCTCTACACTCCAGAGCCATTGACTCCCTTGCTGCTCACCTAGTTAAGATTCCAAAATGTGAATATGTTTGTCCTTTTAATATTTAGCTGCCAGGAACGTATGGTTCGACAATTCAGAACAGGGGCCCACTCATCACAGTGGGCACTGGTGTTAGTTATCAGCATGTCTGTGTGGGTGTGGTCAACTAACGCCAACCCTGCACATGCAGAAATCTCCAGCTTAGCGCACACCTGACCCTGTAGAAATGCAAAAGCATTTGAGAAAAGACAACTATGGGTGACCTTGAGGTTAAATAGGTTTGGCCGTACTAAAACACCAGGTTCCCCCAGCTCTGGGGGAGCCCACTGATTCCAAGGTCTCATAGCTCACTTTGGCAGATGACCATGGGTTGGTGCAGAAGATGAACATGACTCTCTAAGGCCCTTTGATGCATTCATTTGCCTCACTTTACCTTTTGTATCAGGCAGTGGGGTCAGCTTTGGCTAGATGTAGGTCACTGATGCTGTGTGTAAGCAGAAGTCCCAGAGCCCTCAGATTTCTGCCAGCGTGGATATTTTGAAGGCTCTGTCATGACTTTGTTACTTAAAACAATCTGTCTCACACTGGAATGTTCTCATAGATGCTCATTTCTGATTTCCATTTCTAGAGAGGCAGCTTGACCAAAGTGCTTTTTGTTTTTCAACAGAATCCATCATGGCAAAGAGACATGACAATAATCTTTAAGGGTGTAAATTTAAGAAAAGATGCTGACCCTGGGAGTCTTGAACCAAGATTGAACAAAATTTATAACTCCGGCTTGAGTAATGTACTTCCTTAAGTAGACAAATTCACACAGACTTCATCAGCGTAGCTACAAGAAAGTCTTAGAGCCAAGTCAGAGGTCAGTGGAATCCTGGATAATGAAAACATCCACTTTTGAGAGCCAACCTTGCAAACCACTGGCAAAATACTTGCTTGAGTGGGAAAATTTGATGAACCCAAAACAAAATATCACCCAGAACAGCCATGTGTATAATCAAGAAGAGCAATCTGAAGTCCCATGTTACGGACACCTATGTTGTTAGCACTCCAACTGAAACTGCACGCTTTAAAAGTGAGGGATGATAGCCAATGGCTGATGTTTACCGTGTCCATATGTATCCCAAGAAAGGTCTGTGCAAAATGCTTTACATGTTCTCATTCATTAATCCTGATGGCTCTAAGAGGTGGTTTTGACAATTTTCTTTATTTTACAAAACTCAAAAGTCCTATGTTTATGGAAAGGCTCTGTCATGTTCACAATTGAAAAGTTCCTTAATATTTAATAGCATATAACGTTGGGACTGTGTAGGCATAAATATTTCATAACTGAAATGAACTGTTAAATACGATAAGTTCTCTGTTGTTAACCACAGTATAAACCAGAATATATACCTTCTTAGCAATAACTCAGATACAAGGCTCTTTAATCAACATTATTTTTTTTAAACTATAAGAGAACATTTATTTACAAAAGCAGAGGTAGAAGAAGTAATTCCTAGAAGAAATAGGCTTAGGAAACAAGTTAAAAGGAAGGGCCCTTGGAGCTTGGGTGAGGAATGCAATGGTCCCTTTAATCATTATTAATGCCATTCTAATGATGACCTGTAGGTACTAAGTCAAATGACAAAGACTGACATATGGTCACATAATTTTAGGGAGAGTTATGTTTATGGGATTATAATTATTGAATTTGATCAGTCTCTGTGTGTTACATTAAATATGCTCTTAGTCACTTGTTTCATCATTTGCCAACACCTACTTGAACTGCCTATGGCTGTTAGCCCTCAGAGAGGTCTGGACTCTCCACATTTGCTATTATGCTGGAGAATGGACATTGACCTTGAGAGACAGTCATGCTATTAATAAGGATTCTAACCTGTGACCAGCTCCCGGATCTCCAGGTCGGTGGTCTTTCGGAGTAACCTCACCAGCGCTGGGATGCCACCACAGTTTTTCAGAGCAATCTTGTTGTCGTCGTTGGCCTTCCCATACACCAAATTTCTCAAGGCTCCGCAGGCACTACGGTGGACTTCTGTCATCCGATGATCCAACAGGTCCACCAGGAGCTGGATGCCTCCTTGTCTCCGTATCTGAAAGAGCAAAGAACACACCATGTGCCTTAGAGAGGAAGCTTCCAGTTCTTAAATCAAAATGGTTTTTTCATGCGAGGTAGCTGCTACAATGTAATTGCACTGAACTGAATTAAGGCACAGAAACAGAAAACAAATATGTGCTCTCATTAGATTTTATTGCATTTACTTGATTTAATATCCTACTGCTACACATTCAAATGCATTTCCTTTCAAGCTATGGAATTTTGGAAAGGAGATTTTAACTTTCTAATGAATTTCAGACCCATCTCTCTGTAAAAATATGCCCACATACTAAGTACTCATGGCATGAAGCAGATGGAGGACCAAGAGAATGCTTCTCATTCCTAAGACTAATCACATTTAACCAGTGTCTTAAATGGCAGCAGACCTGATGTACAAAATGTCAGAATTATCCTTGATAGGGAAATGCTCCCAATATTTCAAAGGAACCAGAAACTAAATGAGAAACCAGAAGATTTCATACAAGGATAGTCACCTGAGAAGACCTGGAAAATAAAGTCACTCGCCATGAGAGCAAGTCAGAACACTTAGACCTAGTGCTTAACGTAGGTACTTCATTAATAACAACAACAAAAAAATCAATTTTGGTGTTCTTTTTACCCAATGAAAATTTTGATTTTTTGATAAAAACATACATTGCAATAATTCATAGATTGTGTTACCCTTTAATTTTTTAGACCAGTTAAAAAATTTAAAGCAAAAAACTGGCTAGTTAACATACAGACTACTTTGTATAAAGCTGTACTTGAATATTTTTGCATTCATCTGAAATAAATAACATGATCCATTCAGTAATATTGTTTTCTTTCTTTAATTTCAATATTCCTCAGGAATTGAAGAATTATAATTTGGCATGATAGAGTATAATATGGCACCTTTCTTAGTTTTCTTATTATAGAAAATCCATTCATCCTGTATATGTGCTGGGGCACATGGTTCAATGCCTCAACTCTTTCAAAGATGCTCAAATCCCACTTTCGCTATGAAGCTACTCCAACCACAGTATTTAACACTGCAATCTGAACCATATTCCCCACCCCAATCCAGCATTCTTGTTTTACTTTAACCTGTTATAGAATTCTTTATAGCACTTGCCATGTTCTAACTTCATTGTTATGGCTATTGTTATTGTCTGTATTCTGCTAGAAGTATGTTCTTGAAGGGAAAGTCTGTTTCATTCACTGATAAACTCCATCCTTATCCTAAGTGCAAGGCCAGGCACAGAGTAGATTTTCAATAAATAATGAATTAGGAGAGAGAGTATATTACTTGTTACAGTAGTGTTTCTCAGATTAGCTAACACTCAGCTTTTCAAAATCCAGTAATGTCCCTCTTCAAAGGAAGTAAAAGACCAGACCCTCTGTGACCAGGTCAGAAATATCTCTGGGAGCTACAGCAGACCTTCCTACACCAGCTTACAAAAAAAAGTGATATAAGGTGGGCCATCTGATGACTCAGAATATGCCTGTAGGAATTATTTTCATCCATCAATAAAATAAAAACAAAAAAGTTGTAATACTTAGAATTCACAGACTCTACATCTATGGAAAACAGAACAAGGCGAGGAAGAGGGAGGGCCTGATTGTCAAGGGAATTAATTTACCCAAGGAGCATGCACAATGTATAGTAGTGATGGCACCCAGGGCTTACTGGGATAATTTTAAACAGAAAGGATTGGAAAACAACTTTTTCCCCAATTTGCAGTTTTACTAAGGATCTGTTTGGCACAGGGAGATTAAAGTTTTTACCACTGTATATATGTGTCTTTGACATGCAGCTGGGCAATAACATCACCTTTATTATAATACGTCAGGAGGGATATTCCACTTTTACAAAAAAGTTAAACTATAAATGTCATTTTCTCTATGTGTATGTTTGCTTTACTTAAACATTCTCTGGGTTTAGCTATCTTAATGATGATGAAACCATAAAAAAGCGGTAATAAAACCATTCTTACAGTTAACCAATTGGTTATATATTGAAAGCAGATGGTATAGTAAATCTATTTTATCTATAGATTAGCTATATTATTTATTAGAGTTAATATTCTTAACTTATGGTAATATATTCTCATTAATACAACATAATGAATCAAGCTATTAAAATGTTATTGCAAAGCACTAAAGGGAAAATGAATTCAAAACAAATGCAATATCAATTCTTAACGGCATAATGAGAGCACAATGTATTCAGTGTGACCCTAATTAATGCCATATATCCAAATTTATAGCAAAATCCTAAATTCTATTTTAATCTATTTAGAGAAACACAAATAAGACAATAAACTTTCCCTTCTGCTGTTTTTATGGGCTGTAGTGGGGGGAGGGGTCAGGTGGTCACCAGATGATCAATATTAAAAATTTTTGTTTTCCTGGTCTTGAATTTAGCTAAGAATGTGGTAATCCTACTTTAGTTTTTCTGAGGTCAGACAGTAGTCAGAGATGATATTTAAACATTCACGGATGTGAAATGTGATGGTTGGGTCCTAGGTTCTTCCTCCTTCTCCTGCCACCTCCCCTCTCTCAGCAGGACCAGAGGGAAGCCATGAGGCAGACTTCCAGTTCTCTTACAGGGTCTTTATACTCACAGGGATTCTGGGTGGCTGTGGAGGGGTGTGATGCTGCACTCCCCTCTGCTTTTCTTCTGGATCCTCCCTCCCTTTGACTTTTCCCCATTTCTATTCTAATTTCTTCTTATATCCAACCTTAAACCCTTATAAGATGCTAAAACTATTTTAAACATTAATAAGGAACAGCTTCTCTTTGAAAAATTATTAGGGAAAATTCTGTTCTTTGAAATGGCACCTCTAACCCCACTCCTACTAAATAGCAAGCAATCTCCATCCCATTTATCCTTTCCATTGATTACTGTCTTAGCCGTTTACCCTCTTCCCTTACTCCCCTAAGTATCATCATGCACAATCCTTCCAATCAAATCTTAAATAACTGTTTAATATTAGTAAAATAAATCGATAAAATTCTATATGTCTAATAAATGTAAAATGTAACAAAATAAAATGCATGTGATAGTAAATTAATAAATATTTATCAATCAATGAAAAAATGGTGCAGCTGTTTTTCATCTGTTAGTATCCTTCTATCTGACTCTCCTTTTCACTCTTTAAATAGACCTAATTTTTTAGATCTGTTTTACATTCACAGTGAAATTGAGCAAAAAGTACAGTTCTTAAACATGTACTCATGCATGCACAGGCTTCCCCATTATCGATATCCCTCACCAGAGTGCTACATTTGTTCTCACTGAAGAACCTGCACTGACACATCCTTATCACCCAAGTCTATAATCTAAATTAGGGTTCACTCTTGGTGTTGAACATTCTAGGGGTCTTGACAAATGTTTAATCTCATGTATCCACCATTATAGTATCATACAGAATAATTTCACAACCCTAAATGTTCTGTGCTCTGCCTGTTCACTCCTCCCACCTTCGTCCCTAACCTTTGGAAAACACTGATCTTTTTTATTGTCTCTATGGTTTTGCCTTTTCCAGAATGTCATATAGTTGAACTGATAAAGTATCATAAAGTATGTAGCCTTTACAGATTGGTTTCTTTCACCTAGTGGTATTCATTTAATGTTTTGATAGACAGTTCATTTCTTTTTAGTACTGACTTGTATAGTAGTATACAAGTATATTCACAATCTGGATGTAGCACAGCTTATCTTTTCTTAAATTTAATCCTCATTGAAGGATACTTTTTCATTAATTTTTAGAGAGAAGAGAAGAGAGAAGGAAAGACAGAGATAAACATTATGTGAGAGACACATATTGACTGGTTACCTCACACATGCACCCCAGCCAGGGCTGGAAAGGAGCTTGCAACACAGGTCTGTACCCTTGACCAAAATCAAAACTGGGACCCTTTGGTCCATAGGCGTATGCCCTATCCACTAAGCAAAACTGGCTAGAGCTAGCACAGTTTATTCATCCATTCACTGGTTAAAAAACATCTTGGTTACTTCCAAGTTTGGGCAATCTTATATAATAAAAGGCTAATATGCCAATAGACTGAATGGCAGCACAACCAGAACAACTCAGCAACCAGTTGCTATGATGTGCGCTGACCACCAGGGGTGTGTGTGTAGAACGTGACAGGTGTTGGCTGCAGCAGGTGGTAGAGCAGGTGAGCAGGGGCACCAGACGAAGGTGGTGCATCATGGTGGGAGGGACCAGGCGGGGGAGCAGAGGATTGGCCAAGACCTGTCCCTGTGCCTACTGCAGCCTCACGGCCCACAGTTCCTTTCAAGGTGCACAAATACATGCATTGGGCCCCGAGTTATGAATAAAGCTGCATCCATTTACATATATTTGTGTAGACCAAAGTTTTCAACATTGAGTAAAGACCAAGGAGCACAATTGCTGGATTGTGCAGTAAAGGCATGTATAGTTTTGTAAGAAATTGCCAAACTGCCTTCCAAAGTGGCTGTACCATTTTGCATTCCCAGCAGCAATGCATGAGAGTTACTGTTGCTCCATATCCTCCCCAGCAATTGATTTTTTCAGTGTTCGGGATTTTGGCCATTCTGGTAGGTTGCAGTGATAGCTCATTGCATTTTCTTCTTCTTCTTCTCCTCCCCCTCCTCCTCCTCCTCCTCCTCCTCCTCCTCCTCCTCCTCCTCCTCCTCCTCTTCTTCTTCTTCTTCTTCTTCTTCTTCTTCTTCTTCTTTTAAGACTGTGATTCAGGTTTATTTACATTAATAGAAATGATTGAATAAAAACAATGTTGAGATCTACATAGGGAGGTGTAGCTTGAATTGGATTTGAAATGAACAAATTTTATATCTGCTATTTCCCTGGATTTGATAGGCCCAGGGAATGATAAGAAAGAGCTCTTCATACATAACCTGGGTAGACAAATTCATTTACTATATGATTCTCTGATAAATGGTCCACTTTATAGTAAATTGTTCCTATATCAATAGCTCTCATTTATTTTTCTACTTAGCTATGAACTTCAGGGATTTAGACAGAGGGAGAAAGATGGGGGCTGATGGATCCCATACCCAGGAAAAAATTGAAAAATGGATTAACCAATCAAACAAAGCAAAACTATGCTGAACTGACTGTCCTTTCCAGTGTTTACAGAGAGGGCATTCTTAAACCTGATGCAGTCCCTCGGGGAAAAGGCAGGGATGTGTGTGCACAGAATCACTGAAGCTCACCCAGTTGGTGTTGAGGGAGAATGATTGACTTCCACACTTTTGACATGCAAACCATTGTTTTAAAGTATTTTTGCAATTTAAACTCTAGAACTAAATGTATCTAAACATCATTCAAGAGTAGGATGCAATGCTTTTTTTTTTCTTATCGCTTCATTAGAAGGCAGAACATATGTAGTCCTTTCAAATCAGAAAACAAATAGGTAGTCAACAGAATTAAATACAAGAAAAATGCAAGTAATATCACCCATTGCAAAAAAAATGAGGCCTTACCACTTATGAAATTCGTTACTCTTAACATTATCTGCATGTATGGAGGATAATATATACTTAGCAATAAATTAGATATTCTTATTAAATTGATATCAGCCTCAGTGAATAATTTAGAACATGTCCAGTTACAACCATGCTTGTAAGTGCATAACAGTCTTCATAAAATTATAATGATGATAATGAGGTATAGTGGGTTAAAATTTACTTTAATAAGAAATAGAATTCCCCTTGGGGGGCACCTGTCTTCAGGGATAGTGAGACCCTCAAGGTCTGGGCTGTAGGTGTTCATGGCAATAAACAAGCAATAAGAAGTAGCTCACATGCTCTGCACCTGAAAGGGGTGGGAAGGTGGGGGCGGGAGTGGAAATGAGGGGAGAAGAGAGAAGAGGCTGAGTCCTGTAGGTGAGATAAAGACTTCAGAGTTAAGGTCCTGGGTAGACATTTCCATATCTCTCCAGGATCCATTTGGTCTTAAGCAAAAGAGATATAACTTCAAGCTTCAGGTTTAGTGCTAAAAGAAACTAGCATGGACCTGAGACTCCGAGAAGATTTAAATAGTCTGCAGCACTAATAATACACAGCACTTCTCTTGCTCTGGATATTTATGAACAACCAAGTCACAATGTCTGAAAAATGGCTAATAGAAATCTAACTAAAAAGAAGTATATTGGACTCAGTGATTTTAATGTTTCCAGTTAATTGTTATTTTTTATCAGTGTTATTAAAATATATATATGTACATATACATATATATTTATATGCCTTCTTAATGTTTAAAAATTAAGTAGTTTCCTCTTTTTAAAACGTAATTGGAAGACACAAAGTTTCTAGCTCTACAACTAGGGGCTTAGCCAGAGGTCACTGAATCTCACTTCTCAACATTAATGTAGAAATTGCAAAGTTATCATTTGTGAAATACATATTTTACCTCTATTTCTTGCCCTTATAGTAAATCCAGTTAAATAATCAATGTTCCTATATCATTTGAATGGATATATGTATGCATAGTTGCCTCTGAATAAAAGAGAAGTACAGTACATAAAGGCCAAAACCTTTTTTTGGTAGAAAATATTTCTGAGAATTATGAAAGAAAATCTCTCTATATATAAAGTTGTGTAAAATAACCTATTTTCTCCATTCAATCAGTAAACCAAGATGGATTATGTTTCTTTTAAAATTATGTTTTAGAGAGGGGCTATAGTGCAGTGTTTGGGGATGCTGGCTTTGAAGCTAGAGCAATGGGGTTTAAATCATTCCTCTTTCTTTTAAAACCTGTGTCCCCTGAAGTAAGTTACTTATATGTCTGTACAATATGAACAAAATTTTAAAAAATGTGTCCTATGGTTTTTTTCAGGATCAAATGAAATTTCACATGTGAATTGTTACCAAAGAACTCAGTGAGTAGTATTTGTTAAGAAACTACCCACTACATCAGCTAGTTAAAGGATATTCTGAATTGACTTATTATCTGGTCAATATGTGAATTAACTTAACAATATGCTAATGTATGATAGAATCAGTAGAAGGCAGATATTTCAAAGTAATAACTATAAATTTTATTTAGTATGTAAAGTATATTTTATCTGATATATTATTAATTCAAGCTGGTATATAACGAATGACATTATACTGTAAGGTATCTCTGTACATAAGAGCCTAAGCGACCATTAGAACTGAAGGACCTGAATGACCTGAATGACCCATCGACCAGTCGCTATGATACACACTGTTCACCAGGGGGCAGATGCTCAACATGGGAGCTGCCCCCTGGTGGTCAGTATGCTCCCACAGTGGGAGTGCCGCTCAGCCAGAAGCCGGTCTCACAGCTGGTGAGTGCAGCTGTGGTGGCAGGAGCCTCTCCTGACTCTGCTCCTGAGTGGCGGCGGCAGGCACAGTGAGCCAGGATGAACGCGAACGGCATGGTGTCCGGCTACAGCTAGGGCTCCTCCCCGGCCATCTGCTGCTTAGTGCACTGCTATATTCCCTGAGGGGTCCCGGATTGCAAGAGGGCACAGGCCAGGCTCAGGGATCTCCTGTCCCCCACCCTGTGCACAAATCTGTGCCCTGGGCCTCTAGTGTATTTATAATACTAGTTCTTGAAGAAAAGCCAAAAAAAATTTTTTTTTAAATATAGAGTGAATCATTAGGTAAGGAGAAGGACCATATTTTGATATTAGTATCAAATTAGCTTCTAATAAACAGACAGAAAATGCAACTAGTAGCAAAAGCTTTATCCAGTAACAAGTTAAATGACTCAGAAGGTTCTAGACTCATGTAGTTCATCCCAGACGATACTCATGTGCAATGATGAAGGAAGTGTAGGTGTTTTGCTTTCATCTTTATCTGTGTCTAGCAGAAAGCTATTTGGTTTCTGAAACTCATATAGAAAGATAAAAATGTCTGCACATACATTAGCACTGTTACTTGATTTCCATTATTTTTCCAGACTGCAGACCCAGTGTTCCTAGGATCTTTGTCACCCGGTACAGACTTCCACACCCAGGTCCTGCGCCCTGAGCAAGCCAGGCCTCCCGCTGTCACTGAGACCATCACTGAGGGAACTGCATCGACTTAGAACAAAATGAACAGCTGAAAGGAGAATCTGAACATTTGTTCTTTTTTATTACCTTCAATTTAAGTGAGGTAGCTGATGTTGTACTAGACATTAATGATAGTTTCTGCCCATAACTCTGGTTAAAGAAAACTATTTCCCATGAAAGTCTCTGAAATGACCTATTTTATGGAATGTCAGAATTTCAACTTCTCATCACCCCCAATCCCATCACTTAAAAGATAAAGATAAGAGTTGGGAAAAGCCCTTCAGGTTGGTCAGAATGTAAAATGCACCAAGCGATGCATTTTACAAGACACTTTAAAAGGGACAAAGCACCAGAAACATGGCACATAAATTCCATTCACCACAGTACGTGATCCTTTTCATTCCCCTCTTGCTAAACGGGATCACAGGCAGTGATGCTTCCTAGAAGGTCCCTTGTCTCAGGAAAGGTCTAAGCAGATGCACGGTGAAAGTCAGGCTGTCTACTGACAATCTTGCTGCCCAGCAATGACGCCAGCACGGAGGTCAAAGAGGCCTGAGTGTCCCTCTGGGGGCTGGCAGCTGACATTCCACAAACACGCCTGAGTGCTCAGAACCGCTGCACGCCAAAGATGAGGTCTATTACCTTTAAGAGCACTCAGGAAGGGACCCCTCTTTTCCTTTCTTTTTAACAAGAACTTCAAGTGATTCCACACATTCCTTTTCTAAAGGCATCCTTCAGACACATTCAACGTGTTCCGAATAAGTCTACCAGTTTCCATTACCCGGTGTACGTTTGAGCAGTCCTTGTACATCGAGAATACAAAATCATGAAGTACTGAGAATTAGAAAAAATGCCTCCAATACAAGTCTCCCTTACTGTGCTCCAAACTGAACTTAAAAAATTGCTTTCTTTTTTTTTATTGATTTCAGAGCAGGAGGGAGAGGGAGAGAGACAGAAACATCAATGATGAGAATCATTTATCGGCTGTTTCCTGTATGCCCTCTATTGGGGACCAAGCCCTCAACCCAGACACATGCCCTTGATCAGAATCAAATCCAGGACCTTTCAGTTACTCTATCCACTGAGCCAAACCGAGTAGGGCAAAAGTTTGCTTTCTATTTCCAAATTAGGTACTGAGTGATAGCAAATTCCATGGATTTTTCCAAGTTACAAAGTGTGGATGAAATCAGATTAGTAAGTACGTAAGTCATTACCAGGTCCCACTCAGCTGAAAGAGCCCCAAACTGCTATCCTTGACTTACCTAGAAGCAAGTGCCACGTGTGAGAGGGTAGATCTCTCCTGACAAGCCCACATGCTAAGGTTCAGGGCCCACCTTTCATTTCTCTCCTCCTCAGAGTACTATCCTATTTCCTGTGGGTCTGCACACACAGTCTGTTCAAGTAGACACACACTCTGTTTGACTGTAAGAAATTTACTCTATTTGACATTCCATTAAAATATGTGCGAGACCTCATTACCCTGTGTTATTTAACATCTATAATATACAGTTAGCACTATAGCCTAAAATAAATACCCACTATCAACAAAGGTGGACAGTATATTTTAAGGATTCTCTGGATGCCAGTGGGGACACATTTTCTCTCTCCCCTTTCTCCAGAGTCTGATTCCTGTGGCTTCTTTCCCATGGGATGGACAGCTGACCATGCACAGCTGACCACGGAGGGGTCTGTCCACTGGGGCCTTGGTTAGATTGCTTGTCTGGACTCCATGTCACCGCCTTTGTATCTGGTTGTGAGTACTTATGGCCCAGCTGAGTAGATTATTTGAACTTGTACTTACACGTGGCTCAGAGGAAATAAATAACTACTATGGCACCTAAGCAATTTAACACTGAAATTTCCTCACTTAAATCTAGAATATCACAAAGACAGTTATTATCCTAATTGTTTAACTTTGTTGTGGATGTTTCAATAGAGTAAGGCTGAAAACCAACATAGGGAGATAAAGCTACTGGAAAACCCCCACCCCCATTTTATCAAAATCTACTAACAGCACTTCAAAATTAGTAAGAGAATTCAATAAAATATAAAATAAAATGCTTATTCATGAATATGCATTAATGTATAGTTTAGTTATATACTAAAATATTCAGAATTTTAATAGAATATCTCATTTAAAATAGCAATATGGTATATAAAATACTAATAAAATAAACATAATAAGAATTGAGTAGTTTTTATATGAAGAAAGTTATAAGAAATTACTGAGATAGACAAAAGCAGATGTGAATAAATGTGGAAATATGCCATATTCCTGTATGAGAAAAGGCAGTATTATAAACATTTCTGTTTCCTCTCATTAATTTAACAATAGAAGCTGTTCCAATTTAAAACAACACATTGAAGTTGTTTTTGAACATAATTTGACTCTAAATTTCATATAGGACAATAAACATGAGGGAAAAAAATCACAGAATAAAACAGAGAAATATAGAAGATTGAATATATGCTAAAGCACCAACAAATAGAGCAATACGCCAATGGCTGAAGAGTCAAAACACAACAATGGAAGAAAATAAAAGCCCCAGGAAAGATCCAGACTTCAGGATATAGTGGGGAAGCTGTGGGGATTCATTACCCAGAATTTTTGAAAACAGGCGCACCATTTGAGGAGGAGGAAATAACATTTGATGTCTTTACATTTACACAAAATAAATTTAATATGGATTAGAAATTAAAATGTGAACCAAAACAAAAAACTTATAGGAAAATGAATCAATAAATATTTCCATATTAGTTGGGCTAGAAAGAACTAAGTGTGATAACAATGCCAGGAGTTATAATGAAATAGAGTGCTTCACACACACATTAGGAACAAATGTAAGTAGTGCGTGACAAAAAGGTTATATCCTTGCTTTACAGATGATGAAACTGAGACACAGAAATGATATGATGGACAATGTCACAAGGGAGCAGGAGCAGAGTGATGACTCAAGCCCACGCCCAGGTCTGTGCTCTGAACCCCTACGACACAGTGTCTCACGCTGCAGGTGTTTCTTCCCAACCGTCCATAGCATAGTTTACATTTTTAGATATATGTCGGAGGTATCATGCTACACCTATTTTTTTCTCACTTGCTTTTATCACACAGCATTACATTGGTGATATTTATCCAGTCAACAGGCACAGCATCTAGGCATTGACTGTTGTTACTGGGAAGTATTCCTTTGTAGGACTAATCACAGTTATTCTACCAGTCTCCTGTTGGTAGATATTTGTTTGTTTCCAATGATCTACTAACACAAGCAATGGTGCCATGTACATTTGTGTGCTCCGTGAAAGAGTTTCTCTAGGATAGATACTTGGGATTGGTGGGGTGTATCTAGATTTTGTTTATATTCAACTACATGATGTGGCTAAAAAATGTACACTAACTTATTCCCCACTGGGAGAGAGTAAGAGTCTTCTTGACCATACTTGGAATTGTTGACCTTTTTTACATTGAACTAGAGGCCTGGTGTACAAAATTCGTACATGGGGTGGGGGAGGGGGGCAGCAGGATCGGGCCTAAATGGGCAGTCGGATATCCCTCTCAAAATCTAGGACTGCTGGCTCCCAAATGCTCACCTGCCTACCTTCCTGATTGCCCCTAATTACTTCTGCCTGCCAGCCTGATCACCCCCTAACCATACACTACCAGCCTGATTGATGCCTAACTGCCCTCCCCTGCAGGCCTGGTCACCCCTAACTGCCTTCCCCTGCAGGCTTGGGTTTCTCCCAACTGCCCTTCCCTGCAGGTCTGGTCACCCCCAACTTCACTCCTCTGCCAGTCTGGTCACCTGTAACTGGCCTCCTCTACAGGCTTGATCACAGGTCTGGTCCTTCCCAATTGCCCTCCCGTCCTGGCCATCTTTGTCCACATGGGGGCAGCCATTTTTGACCACATGGGGGCAGCCATCTTGTGTGTTGGAATGATGGCCAATTTGCATATTACTCTTTTATTAGATAAGATAGAGCAGTGGTCAGGAAACTCATTAGTCAACAGAGTCAAATATCAACAGATTGAAATTTCTTTTGAGAGCCAAATTTTTTAAACTTAAGCTTCTTCTAATGCCACTTCTTCAAAATAGACTCACCCAGGACATGGCATTTTGTGGAAGAGCCACACTCAAGGGGCCAAAGAGCTGAATGTGGCTCATGAGCCACAGTTTGCTGAGCACTGGGATAGAAGCCTGGTGCACAGGTGGGAGCCAACTGGTTTGCCCTGAAGGGTGTCCTGGATCAGGGTGGGAGTTCTCTTGGGGTGTGGGATGGCCTGAGTAAGGGGCCTGTGGAAGTTTGCAGGCCAGCCACACACCTCCAGTGACCCAAGCGGAGGCCCTGGTATCTGAGACTTATTTATCTTCTATAATTCAAACTTTGTAGCCTTCAGCAGAAGCCAGGGCAGCCCAGGAACTTGGCTTCCTCCATCGCTGGGGAAACCCAACCCTCCTGTCCCCTCAGTGGCTGTAGCCATTTTCGTTGGGATTTATTTATGTTCCATAATTGAAACTGTGTAACCTTCAGGGGAGGCCTGGGCCCGCCAGGGTGTGCAGGAAGCTTGGTTTCCTCCATCACTGGGGAAACCCAAGCCTCCTGCTTGCTCCAAGGCTGCAGCCATCTTGGTTGGGTTAATTTGCATACTCGCCCCTGATTGGCTAGTGGGCGTGGCTTGTGGGTGTAGCAGAGGTATGGTCAACTTGCATATTACTCTTTTATTATACAGAATTAGATGGTATCTCTTTTTAGTTTTCATTTGTATTTCCCTTGTTACTAGTGAGGTTGAGTCTCATAGTAAACTCTGCACTTAAGACATGCAGAATCTCCTTGAATAAAATTAAGCGTTTTTACCGAGCAATATAAACAAAACCAGTCATAAATACAGTGAAACACCTCTTTCTTTATGAATGGAACAAAGTCAATTAGGAATTCTCCAAAATGTACAGTTTCAACATAATTTTAATCAAAATTCAAAAGAGATTTATTTCAAACAAGATAAAAAGATTCTTTCATGTGGAATCTTAAGCAAGCAGTACAAACAAAGAATACTTTGCTGATGAAGAATAGTTTTTTGATGAAGAAAAGTACAAGGAGAGAATGATGATATCCCATATATAAGTATTATATAAATCCTCAGTAATTACAGCATTGTGACAGTGATCAGTTGGCTCAATAGAAGAAAACAGCAAGAAATAGAGCCCAGTGTATTTAGAAGTTAATGTGATAAAAAAAGAATTACAAACTAATGTTGAAGGATTGAAGTACAGCTTAAGGAAGCTGACTATGCACTATGTACATTCCAAGAATTTAAAAACTAAATATGCAAACTAAAGACAAAAATAATGGAAGTTAATATCTACTAGTATATGACTTCAGGGGTTCACAAGAGTCTTGTACACAAACAAGAATGGAAACAACTTAATTCTAAAAATAATTGTATACAGATATAATATATTGCTTCAGCTTTTAATATCCTGATGATAGTGATTTTAGCAGTTTGAATATAAGTTTAGTACATCTTCACGGGGGTCATACTGACATGCTGAAGTTAGGATACATCTTCATCTAACAAGGGTTCATATTTTCACTTCCTTTTCTATCTTTCTCTTTTATCCCTTCCCATCCATACATAAATGAGGCCAGCCTGAGACTGAATAGTTTACTATAGAAAATTTAAATCAAGATAAAAAAATCTTATAAAAACAAATGCTTTCAAATTCTGGTCTTAAATTTTAAATGAATGAATCAGTCATCTCCCTTGAGTACTAAAGCTTACTTTCACGTGAATAATTACTAAGTTGATCTTGTACCTCTTCAATGGGAAAATATAGAATCTAACATATTTTAGGTGGCAAAGTTAAATTCATATGCATCGCATAAGACTTTCAGATGAGCACACATTCATTTTGAAAACACAGCCCTGTAAGGTAGACAGGTAACTACTTGAAAATTATTAACACATCTCAGAATGAATACATAGGAAGCCTACAAATACTATCATTTTTGTATGAATTGGACAGTCCCTATTTGGCCAATGTTTATGGAGGGCCTGGTCTGCTCAGCTACTGGGTTCAGAGGTGAGTGAGATGCACCAAGCCCCTGTACCTGTGCAGTAATGACAAAATAAGTGAAAAAACCAGCAAAGAAGCCAATGAGTCATTTGAATAGTGAAACACAGAGAGGCAGCATTATGTGGAAGAGGACTTAGGAATTTCTAGTTATGATTTGGTATTCTGCTCCTTAAAGAGGATTTGATAAATTGCACAAGCTGAAGCTCCTCAAAATCCAGATCCTCCCCTGTGATCGGAACCATAATAGAGGCCTGTACAGGAAGTCCGTTACCTCTAATCAGCACACCTTCTCCCTTTGTTTCAAATAAACAGTATTTGGTTACAAAAAAACAAAAAATAAAACAAAACAAAACAAAACAAAAACAACAACCATAAAAAAGATAGAACATAAAAGAAGGAAGATGAGAGAAGGTGTTGCAGGGGAGGGGTTGGTCAGAGGACATTTGAATAGAGACAAAATTACAGAAAGGGGTGATAGTGGGTCAAGGAGGAGAGAGGAGGCCAGAGTAGCTGGAGAAAAGGCAAGGAGAGGTGAGAGCAAATGGGAGGTGGTGCCAGCCTAGATCTGGGGTCTTCTAACGACAGTTAGCACTGGGTTCACCCTGAGGATTATGGGGACAAGAATAGACCTACCACACTTGTTTAAAGACTGCTGTGGACTGCTGAGCCCATAATGCAGAACATGGTTAAATTGCAAAAATGTTTGGAGCATAGCAAAGCCATGATTTTTAAAGTGGGGTACACATGTGGTAGTGTTGAGGGGCAAGAGTGGGTATCTGCATCAGGCGGTGCCATATCTTCTTGGCCCTTAAATTGACTCGAGGATTGTGGGGATAGGCATTATTGTTATTATTACTATCAGACTTGGACAATTTATGGAGTGGAAAACATGAGGCCTGTGGAGGAGGTACCTGCCCATGTGGAGGTCTGCAGAGGCAGGATGCAGGGGGTCCTGTAGGATGCCAGGCAAAGACCAAATTGGGGCTGGCATTGAACACCAGGTAAGAAACTACTTGAGGTGTTAGGATGGAGAAGCACGCTTTCTGAGCAGAGGAGTAACAGGGGAAGGAGCTGTGGCAATGTGGCTAGAGAATTAATGTGCGAGAGTACCAAAGAAGGCATATGGGTTGTGCAGAAGTACACCTTAGCTATGAAACATTTTTAGCCATTTGCCTTCCATCTGGGAATTTATGAATAGTTCAATATGTATGGGTTTCCCACACCTCTCAATCATTTGCTTAAATTAACTTTGATTTTCTTATCCTGACAGCTCTGTGCTCTGAGGCCCAGCGAGGTAACTGCAGAAGACCACCTTGTGATTCCCAGTTAACTCTGTCCCCATCTGGATGCCCCCTCTGCAGGGCATTGAGAGACTGAGCAAAGGGCAAATCAAGAGCGCCTCCATTCAGGCTCCCGGAGCACCCAGATGTCCGGTGAATTCAACCTGTGACCAGCTTTTTTGAGAATCCCCAAACTGGAACATGTCAAGCCTGTTCTCTCACTTGTTTATCATGAAGACAAGCAAGCTGTTACCAGAGGTTTGTCTGCCGATCAGCATCTTAAAATGTGAGTTATTTTATGAGACTGCTCACTTTCTGTTTTGTCCATCAGCACAAGTAGAACATTTACACATTTGGAACTTGGTATAATAAAAATACAAACTTGTTGAGTGCATCCCTGACCTCTGAGATAATAACAGTTATGTTCTAAGAAATCCCATCAAGTGTAAGGTAGTGTACCTAGGTCACGTGTCATCTCAGTGGAAAAGGGGGCTTGATTGTAGACTTCATCATCATGATAAGCAGTTAGCCCAGAGATTCTGATGGCATAACAACTGTCCTAGTAACTTTAGTAAGATGGTGGTGCCAGATCCACATGTCTATAATGTTATGTATGCTGTATATATACTCTAGTGTCACAATATATTAATACATACTAAATGTATATAAGTGTTAACATCTTTTAAATAGAAAGAAATTCAGAAATGTCTCCCTCCCCTTCCTCCACCAAATAGGATTCATTCTGTTCCTTCAATTATTCATTCTGTTTCTCCAATTTAAATTTTGTAGTATATTTTTTCTTGTAACCCATCCCTTGTGGGTTCAAAGGACCTGTCCTTTAGGTAGTCTATCTTCCAATAATTAAAATAGTCACAGAGACTGAGAAGATCATTTCTTTAAAGGAATAACTTCTGTTCAAAGTTCCTCAGTCCTGGAGTGAAACAGATTGGGGGATTGGAGGACTGAAGCCCCAATTATAAATCACAAATGCTCTGATTTTACTCCATTGTCAGATGTTAGCTCCCAGCACAATTTATTAATAAACTCTTTTAAAATATCTTTAACATATATAATCCAGGCAAAAAAATCAAGTTTCCTTTTTTAAAATTTTTATTTCTTAAATATATATCTTATTGATTTTTTACAGAGGAAGGGAGAGGGGCAGAGAGTTAGAAACATCGATGAGAGAAACATGGATCAGCTGCCTCCTGCACACTCCCCACCTGGTATGTGCCCACAACCCAGGTACATGCCCTTGACTGGAATCGAACCTGGGTCCCTTGAGCCCACAGGCCAAACCGGTTAAGGCAAGTTTCCTTATTTTCTGTATTATTTATTGATGCCTTTAAAAAATACTCTATACATGCCGAAACCGGTTTGGCTCAGTGGCTAGAGCATCGGCCTGTGGTCTGAAAGGTCCGAGGTTCAATTCCGGTCAAGGGCATGTACCATGGTTGCAGGCACATCCCAGTGGGGAGTATGCAGGAGGCAGCTGGTTGATGTTTCTCTCTCATCAATGTTTCTGATTTTCTATCCCTCTCCCTTCCTCTCTATAAAAAATCAATAAAATATATTTTAAAAAATACTTGATACATAAATTTCCTGGTTTGCATTTTTAATTTTGTAAGAATTTTCAAATAAGTTATTGTGTTATTGAATAAAGTTGTTGTTTTTTTTCAGCTTAGAAGAAAGGCAGTGGTTACACATGTTTTTAGTGGGCTGGTCAATGCAGAGTACTAATAATGAAGCAGGGATTAGGGAAGAGTTTTGTTTTTAAATCCTGCATACACTGTAGTAAGAATATTCTTTTCTGCTGGCTGCTATGGCTCAATGGTTGAGCGTCGACCCATGAACCAGGAGGTCATGGATTGATTCCCAGTCAGGGCACATGACTAGGTTTCAGGCTCAATCCCCAGTAGGGGGCGTGCAGGAGGCAGACAGTTGATGTTGATGTTTCTCCTTCTTCCTTCCTTTCTCTCTGAAAGTCAATAAAAATCTATTTTTTCATAAGTAATTTATTTTTGCTTTTGTTTCTTAAAGCATACATAACCAGATCAGGTGGTTTCTGTTCAAAATCTCAAATGATCCCCATTACCATCAGAAAGTCATTAACATTGGCCTTTGGTCCTGTGTGAGCTGCCCTTGTCTTTTCTCTGTCTCCATTGCTCATCGTCCTCTCTTTTACTTATTTTTGGCTCCAATTCCCCGGGCTCCAGGAAGATCCTGAGCAGCCAATGTGCTGCCCTGGCCTCCTTTGAGCGGCTTCCTTTCCATCATTCAGGTGTCCACCCAACCTGATTTACCATCAAAATAACACGTGCACCCTGCCCGCTTCCCCTCCACTGTCAGTCTACCTCCTTTCTCCAGATCCTGCCTTTGCTCCCATTTACCACCTGATATATTTCACATTCATACTGGTTTTCTGTCCATGCCTACCCAGAGCGAGGTAAGTGCAGGGGGGGGGGGCAGGGATCTTGCCTCATTTTATTTTCAATGCTGAATCCCCAGCACTGAGGGCAGTAGCTGGCTCACAGCAAGTACTCCACATTATTTTCTGACAATGCAGTTTTGATTACAAACTTGTGAAATTTTGATATCAAACCAATATTTACAGTCCACCCTGCAGAAGAAACATCTAATGCCAAGCAAATTAGTACTTAAGAAGAAAGAATTCTGGTGTCTAAGAAGAGATCTTAGAAGCTTAGATTATTATAAAATGGTGAACACAGCAAACATTATGCACATAATAAGAATGTTTTTCTTATAGGTTCATCTCTTCATTTCTTGAAGGGTGAGTGATTTTTTCCCACAAGGTAAAGCCAATATTCTATACAAAATGCTTCTGCAGTACCCACACCTGCATCTTGTTTACAGGAGCCAATGCTGAATCTATTAGCTAATTATAGATATGCAGATGTCTTGTTTTTCCTTAATGCAAAAAATATATAAAGCATGGGAACTAGTATGGTGCCCCTGCTCATGGCTAAACACCCAATTTCCATTAAGTGAGCTGGGCTAAATGGTAAAGGGACAGAGAAGAAAGAACAATAACGAAGATTATTCATAATTCACAATTTTCATATTCTGCTATTGCCCTTCAGGGCTTAAGACATTAAAGTGAAAAAAACTTAATTGCAAGACAAATGATCATCTATTGATTCATTTTTTAGGGTGTTTATTGCAGAAAAATTAAATCTAGAGCCTGGAGGACTAGCAGAAAGGGGGAAAACTAGCTCTGGAAACTCTGAGACATACAAAGCATTGTGCAGTATTTGTTAACATAGATATCCATGCTTACAGGGGTAAGGAACTTTCAAAGCTAATCATGATTTCCTGAAAATCATGATTTGCCTTGAAATTTTCGAAAGGGGATTTAAATAACCATAATTGGCACTTGTCTGGTCATATGATTTTTGAGACCAGGTGGTCCTTAAGGTGAAGCAACCTGATGTTACAAAGCCAACTAAGTCAAGGGAAAAATGGTCTGCTAGTGGGGCGATTCCAGAATTCTATCTGCAGCCCGACAAAGTGAGAGGCATGAGGCAACCTTCATTCAGAGGTATGCTTCCCAGGGTTCCTAAGTGCTGAGTGAGGATCTGTATTCCTACAGTGGTTCTCAACCTTTCTAATGCCACGACCCTTTAATACAGTTCCTCATGTTGTGGTGACCCCCAACCATAAAATTACTCTCATTGCTATTTCATAACTATAATTTTGCTGCTGTTATGAATCATAATGTAAATATCCGTGTTTTCCAATGGTCTTAGGCTCTATAGCAGTGGTTCTTGACCTGTGGGTTGCCTAAGACCATCATAAAACACACATATTTACATTATGATTCATTAACAGTAGCAAAATTACAGTTATGAAGTGTTTTCTGATGGTCTTAGGCTCTACAGCAGTGACCCACAGGTTGAGAACCGCTATCAGGGTCACCTAAGACCATCAGAAAACACAGATATTTACATTATGATTCATAGCAGTAGCAAAATTACAGTTATGAAGTAGCAACGGAAATAATTTTATGGTTGGGGGACTGTATGAGGAACTGTAATAAAGGGGTGCAGCATTAGAAGGGTTGAGAACCATAGGCAGATTAGTGCTGCCACCCACGCCAAAGATGTCCATGCCCTGATCCCCAAACCTGTAAATATGTAAGTTATATGGCATAGGATATTAAGGTTGCAGATGAGATTAAGGCTGCTAGCCAGAATAACTTAAAATGAATTTTTATCCTGGGTTATCTGGGTGGCATTTAGAACTCCTAGCCATGCAGTCCATCACCTCCTGCTTTAACCACCAGCTTATTCTCTGGCTGCTGGCTGAGATGTACCTCCATACCTGATCAAACTGAAGTCTGGTAGGACCAAGGCACTCTCATTTCAACATCTGTTCCCCCTAAAGAAGTGCCAACGACAGAGAGCTTTTTGATATCCATTTTCTTGATTCAATGGCTAGCCTATTGGACAATGACCACCAGTCAGTGTTACATGATTCTCTTTTCAGATACCTTCAGTGAGAAAAGACAGAAAAAGTCTTCTTGACATCCAGGTTGCACATAAGATGTTGGTTGACTCTGTCTATACAAGTAATGAATGACTCACTATTATAAGACTCACGGTTATAAGTATCTTCTCAAACGATCATTCAAAAGAATACAACCTGAACAACTGTGAAGATGCACTTTGACATATTGGTTTTTGTGCTGTCAACATTAACCTTCCTATAAACTAGGCTGAAGAAAGGCAGTCTTCCAACAGTGTTCCTTGTCCATCATTCTGATAAGAAATCACAGGTTGGGGCTATGGTTTCTCTATAGAACAGGATGCAGCATCAGAAGAAAAAAGACAGGGGGAGCCAGATTTGGAGACACCCTGTTCATGCATCTAGTGGACTCCTCTGGATTAACCAAATTTAGAGAGTTATTGAGCAAATCCCTGAACTTGATCAGAGTTTTTAGGTAGTTCCTTTCTTAAGTCAGTGTTTTCTGACAATCTGTAACAGGAATTTTCTTCAAGGATGCAAAGAGTCTGTACTAGGCCAGGGGTTTTCTGCCATCTCTGGAGACTGGATGAAAGGAAGTGATTGGAAATGCCAGCTAAAGAAGTTTAGGTTGGATGTAAACTGGATTATACCCCTGAAGGAGGGATTAGCTCCTCAGGTATAGGTCTTTTCCAAAATATGACATCGGCAATCTCATTCAGAAATGTGCCAAGAAAACAAAGCACAGAAGCACGGAGACTGCAGCAGTGACATGTCTTCAAGCTTAGGACCTAGGGCCACACCAGAAGCTAGGAAGAGGCAAGGAAGCATTCTAGCATGCTAGCGTTCTATCAGAGTCTAGGGGGCTTGTGACCCTGCTGATAACTTGGTCTTGGACTTCTGGCCTCCAGAATCTTGGAAGAGTAAATGTCTTGTTTCGAGCCACCTAGTGTATGCAGTTCTTTGTGACAGCAGCCCCAGGAAACTACCAGACTCCTGGAGCACAGACAAGCTCACCCCTGCTTCCCGCTTGTTAGTTTGCTCTGTGCATGAGGAACACTCCTCTTCAGAGAACTCAGTCTGTGGTTCTCTGTCACTGTCTTCCAGTTCTGCTCAAACACTGTTTCCCAGGGATGAGTCTCCTGACCCTCCTCATGTAGAATAGCAGTGGGTCCCCACCCCCGTCACTCTCTACCCCCATTCTGTGCTGGGTTTCCTTCAGGGCCACCAGCACCATCTGACATATGCTAGATATCGGTCTTAACTTGTCTAGTCATCTGGGTCAAGTCTGTTCACGGCTGTATCATCAGCGCCTGAAACTTTTGGGCTGCTCAGTGAATATCGTTGAATGAATATATGTATTAATTCCACATTTTCATGATATCAGTGAATTAAATATTTGGACATATTTACGTGCCCTGGCATGTTGCATACATGAATAATTCTTAGATTCTACTTGTTTCAACAGAGCCACACACAATGCATGCTTCCAGTGAATCTTATAGCTGATAATAGATTTCAAAATGTGAATGACGAACAGTACAAGTAAAGCAGTATACAGACAGACATTTTATTTACGACACTATGAGTTTGGTTTTACACTGAACTATTAGGAAGAGATTTCCTTAATTTACATTTGCAATATATACTGACCATAACCCGTATTTCTTAACCTCTCACGCTGGCTGGCAGTCTATGCGTGATCTCCCTGAAGTTATGTAATTCTCCTGCCGTTTCACAGTCTGGGAAACTGAGGCCCGGAGAGGTATAGAAACTTGATCAAGATCACAGAGTTGGAAAGGAGTAGAGTTCAAAGGCAGAGAGCTTGGCTCCAGAGCCAGTGTTGTAAGTGTGACAGTATACTGTCTACTGACATCTAGTAACTGACACAGACTCCTCTGCAAAAACTACTGAGAAATTTATGATGAAGGAAAGAGAAGAAATGGCTCAAAGGTAATCAGCTGAAAAGATGGATGGCATCTTCTCTTGAACTATATGAGGTGGAAAGGACCAAGAATAAAATAAAAATTATGAAGCACTTTAAGTGTAGTAGACAGGAACAAGTCTGAATTTTTTGTGCTTATGGAATATTCTAAAAATGGGTGGGGATGGGGACAGGAAGGGAAGGAGTGCACAGTTTTATACACAGAAGTTAATTTCTATGTTTTGGTTAACATCACCAAAATAGATAATGCCAATCTAGGAAAAAATGCATAAATGGTACAAATATACTAGAAGTATATGGAAATGTGTGTGTGCGTACACACACACACACACACACACACACACACACACACACACACACTACAAAGGACTTATACCCTTAAATCTGAGCCCTCTTCTGTCAATTTTAAGTGAGTATAGATTAGATATATTATTCTGGAAACTTCTAATTTAAAATTTTGTGTCATAATCACTAGAGGAAGCAGGAAGCTCTCTTTGACTCCATGAGGCTGTGTTTGGAGCTGTGGTAAGCACTGTCATTGGCTGGGGACCTGCTCTCCCAAGGGGCTGAACACCTGATGTGATAGTGCCCTATTTACCCACTGTCTGTCCCGGTGGTTGTAGATTCCTTAAGATAGGATCTATATATTCTTAATATTTGATTCCCCTACTAAACACTTTTTCCCACTAGAACTAAAAATTCAATTTCTTTAAAAACAAACAAGTGCTTTATTGGAAGTAAGAGGGTAAGGCAAAATTCATAAGAGGCTTGTTAGGAGTTAGGAAGATAAGATTAGCATTGGTTTCCTACATAAATTGTTCTCATCTTCAAACTTCATAAATTTACTGTATAAGACCTTCAAACACTTGGAACATTTTGGTTGCATATTTGATAATTTTTCCTGTAAAAAGAGGAAGTCAGGTCAAAAAAGTAAAATAATTTTCATCAGTGGTGGTCGCCAGACATTTCCATCACACAGAAGTAAACATAGCTCAGTCCTTCCCATGTGTCACATCGCATAAGTTTGAGTGTTTTTTAAAAAGGCATGTTATTTAAGTGGACGGTCTTATGTTTAAAATACACATGTTGAAACTACTTAAAATTTTAAGTTTAACATTTTTATTGTATTAATTTTAAACTCTAATTGAATTTTTAAATTTATAATAACATAAAGAAAATATTTAAAACTTTTGAATATTAAAAATAATCTGATTTTGTCATTTCAAAAGAGCCACACACAATGCATGCTTCCAGTGCATCCTATAGCTGATAATAGATTTAATATGTGACTCTTAGGTCACATATCACCTTAAATGCCACCATGTATCATATACACAGACATACATGCTCCTGTTTGTGTATGATTTCCAGGTGTGACTATGGGTGGCTATCAGCACTCCTGCTCTAATGTGTGCATGAGAAGAAATGAGGGGAGATGCCAGAGGGAGGAACATAAATTAACTCAAACCATTATAACCCATAAGAGGCACCTCATATTGTCCCCAAATCCATGGGATGTCCTTAAAACTCATAACTGAGGAAGAGTTCCCAGAGAACATGAAGAAAGAGTTTTGGAAAAATACTAAGAAGAAGTAATAAACGTTTAGGCATCTTTTAAAAAATGCCTATAGTATAGACACATGAGCAAGTTTTCATGTTAATAAATCTCCAGATTATCTGCAGCTCAATTTATTGTGACAGCCCCAACAATTCTGGAGATAGAATATGGCAGACATATTTCTAACATTACTGACATCCATCCAATCACGGCTCTGCCTCTGAAATTAGTAGGAAGACCAATCGACACATCAGATATTCATTAGCTCATGAAAATGCACTGCACAAACTTGGTGCATTGATGGGAATGACCCAGACCTTCTCCTTCTGCTTCCTCCTTTCCCCACTTGTTTCATTTTTTTTCTCAACTGCTTTTTTTTTTTCTGATCTTAGTCTGGCTGGGATCTCCAGTTTGCATTATGCCATCCTATCCCAATTTTTGGACACTCACTGATCTTCAAAGTATATATAACTGAGGGCTCTATCCTGAGTCAGGGCTGCCAGTGGATTGCAGACTCTACCTTAGTCACAGGTGGTTCCGAACTGACCACACTGGGTCCTCTCCCTCAGTCCCACCTCCCTGATGATTGCCTCAAATCCAAGTTCACCAGACAGGCAGGAAAACTTGTTCTGCTGATTTATGTAAGTGAGTTCTCCACTCTGTTCTCATTAGATCTGGAATAATTTTGAACAAAACTGAATGTCTAGGCTTCATTATGTGAAAACTCTTCAAAGTACTGTAATAAGGAATGAGAAAGACATGATTTATGACCCTCCACATATAGCAGATTTAATCCTGCTTTTTGCTCAATGGCTTATCCATTGTGTGAGCAAAGTCAATACCAATAATGAAATGTAGACTGAAGAGCTAAATCAATAGAATAAAATGCAATAGAAAGACTAGAAGACTGAGTAAATTTGAAAAGGCTAGTGCCTGCAAGATTAGTATTTGGACAACAGGTAATTACAAAAATCAATGCCTGTGTATGAAAACATGACTGGCAGTCATCTGTTACAAAGAGAGGACTATTACTAATGATTTGGGCCCTGAGTTAGGCTGAGAGAACAGAATAGGTCTATGCAAAATTACACATCTCTCTGTGTGTACATGTGTGTACATGAGCACACATGTGAACACATGTGCACTCCTTATGTGACTGAAGGAGAAAGGGAAACTCCATATGACTTATTTTGTATTTTACTTAGGCCCTTTACACTTTTTTGTTCCTTTGAATTTTATTAACTTCCATCTCACTTTGTCAACTTGGTATCAGTCTACAGCACTCTTTCCTGTATTCTCATCGCAGAATTCCAGGTCCCAGGGAAACATTATCATGAGGTCCTGGTAGTGTTTGGAGCCTGTCAATTTGCATACATTAAGTTACTTAGTCCCTACAAAGATTCTAAAATGCAGCTCTCTTTTAAAGACTAAAAAAAGAGGCTTGTAAGGTCATAAATCATATCTTTCTCATTCCTTATTACAGGACTTTGTACATTTTTTACATAACTAAACCTAGAAATTCAGTTTTATTCAAAATTATGTCCGATCATATAAAAACAAAAGCTGAGAATTCACTTCCATAAATCAGCAGACCAAAGCCCTGTCCCTAAGTTATCTTACTGGTCCAGTGAACTTGAATTTGAGGCTGCTTGTTCCAGGAGACATAGCTGGTGAGCAGGGAAGTGCCATCGGAAGATGCATCTGTTGACACTGATGTGTGTGTTAGTCACTGCATCATTGCACCGCCTCTTGTCCACTGGAGGGCCCTGGGGTGCTTCTGCTGTGGCCACCCATGTTCACAGCTGGCTGCCAGGCTTCACTGCCACTGACAGGCTTCAAGGCCAATCCATGGATCACACAGCCGAGTCAATCAGACCAGTGACTGTGAACTCTCCAGGCCACAATGTCTGTATTGCCCGACAGCATGACTCCTTGTAACAGAGCTGGACTCCAATTTTTGATGTTTCGCTTCTGACAGCTTTTCAGCCTCACTCTCCCTCTGCCCCTCTGTCCATATCTGAGCAAGCTGATAAGAAAGCTCAGTATTTTCTCCTGTGGCATCAGCAGGAACTTCAAACTCTGCAAGTTCCTGTCCGCAAGTGGGAACCTCACTCTGCTCACCCCCAACCCTTATAATTACCACGAAATCCTGAACTAGTCTCCTTTCTTCCTATCAGAGGCCTGCCTAATGAGTCTTGCTTGTGAGCCATGCTGCTCACCCCATTAAGCCTCATTATGTGAGTAACTCACTCTTGTGGTATGTGTGTCCTGTCATTAGTCTTGACATGAGACCAAATTTCAAGATGGAGGGCATGCTGCTTTAGTGGGGATAACACATACTCCCGAACTAACTTTATACCAACAATGGAATGAAATACTTTCGTGACCCTTAGAGAGACCCTCAAAGTTGTATTCTTCTAAAAATTATAGTATGTGGTCTCTTAAGCAGAAATCTGTCCTTACTTTTGAATGGCCATTTTTTAAAAAATTAAAAACAGAGAAAGATTAAGATGATTTCCGGTTGGCACACATAAGCTTAATTTACTTGTAGGTCAGTGTAATAGGTGGCATGTTTTGACATTTTAAATTCATCTTAGAATTCTTAGATGGATACTATTTTTCTTGATCTCAACTTTGGTGCTGCTGGCTATGGGATCTGGATAACTCTCTGTGGCGGGTGCTGCCCTGTGAATTGTGGATGTCTTGCAGCATCCCTGGCTGAGGTGCTAATGGCACCACAACAACCCTCTCCAATGGTGACTATAAAAAATGTCTCTTGATGTCAAATATCCTTTTGGCGAAGACGCACCTGGTTGAGAACCACTGCTCTGTATTTATTCCACAAATCTGACTGCCCTGATGAGAATGAGCATGGATCAAGTCCTTTGAGTATCAGGGGAAGAGACAGAAAAAAATGAAAAGCTGCTAGGCTATATATATCCAACGCAAGCAAGCAAAACCTATAATAAATTGCAATTCTGTCTTCAAATTTCTTTCCTCTCTTAAACTAATTTAGACTCATCCTAAAAATTGCTGATATGCTATGGATGCAAGCAATTACATTCATAACTTATAAAATCTTTATTTTAAATGATTACTCAGCTGCTATATGCAAATGCTTGCCCCTTGTCTAAAAAATCAGAGTTAGCTGTGCTGACCACCATAATTTTCCTGAAATATCACACACCATAATTTATATACTTTAACGTATTTTTGAATTACAAAGCATGCTAACAATTGTTTATATGATTGATGACCACAGACATTAGTCTCTTTAATGAAACACATCTGTGTATTATATCTGCTGGAACTTTTGTGAATGACTCAGAATTCTTGGATATAACACAAAGCTGGTTTATTGCCTAAAGTTCCCATCCTATTAATGACTTTTCCAGGGAGGACAGATAAGAACATAGATTGATGTTTTTGTTGAAAACTGAGGATCCAATATAGGATGCTTTGTATTTTTGTAGGATTTAAAGGCAGAAACAACTCCAGAGATGCAATTGTGAAGAGAAAACAAATCACACCCAAAGTACAGTGGTTGACAGTCTTAGCTTTCTTAACACAAACACATGCATCCTTGCTCCTCTACTCCCCAGTGTTCATGTATTAAAACAGAAGTGCAAATGATAGGCACACCAATTAATTAAATGGGAAGTGCTGTGTTTCATTCTTTTAAATGGATCAAATTTTCAAGCTTTATTTTCTTATTTCTTTCCCATTGTAATGTTATTCTAAAAACCTCACTGATGGTGTACCGGGCACTGGTCATTGGAGAATCCAGTAGCACTTACCTCGGCTTTAATTTTATTGTCTCCAAAGCAGAGGTGCTGTAAATAGGCTGCAGCATTGGACTGGACTGAAGGAAACTGGTGCTGCAACATCTGAATCACTTCAGGCAGCTCCGGGTCTCTCCATCCAAATTCTCTGAACGGAAGGAAGCAGGAGAACATGAGCGAGGAATCCTGCCACACTGTCCACACTCAGTTACCTTCACAGTTATGGGAATCTTTCACATACAACTGCTCTGATTTCCTCACACATGAACCCACTTAAGAAGACTTCCTTAAATAAGTGGTTTGTATATATATAAACCATTTTACACATATACTATCTTATGTGTGTGTCTACATCCACTATCATAGATGTATCAACTGAAGTTACATGTATATGAAGATTGTGAAAAAAATGACTTAAAATAGCTCTGATTTTATTAATATATATCTTTTTAATTCGGGCTTAAAAGGATAATTTACAAGGTCACATTTATTTCTAACATAGTATTTCACCAGACTGGTTCCAGTACAGTGTTTCGCTAAATTATCAGAGAAGAAAAAATATAACTGAGTGGATACAATCTACAGTGTCATAATAGCAGTTAAAGTCATTGCTATTTTTATGGTTATCATTATTGCTATTACCTCTTCTTTAAAATGATTCTCTAAGGACAAATGTGTGTCAACAAGACGGAAATTATTCATTTAAAGAGCTGAGATTAGTCATACAATGTGAACACATTTAATGCATTGTATATTGTTTTCCTGTATTCTTCCTTTTATATCTTAGATACTCCAAGAAGCTGGTTGTTTATATATTTTAAGAAAAATGCCCTAAGATATTTAAATCTATTCTAAAACATAGGGTTGATTGCACTGCTAAACAAATATATATTTTTCTGAAGTCAGTTCAATTATAATATCAAGTTAAGAGGGCCAACTATTTGGATTCTATTCATCTAACAGGAAGCCCATTTTTTTAAAAACAGAGAAATAAAAAAGCAACCTCTGAGACCACAGATAAAAACTTGACTTCAGGAGCCACAAAAGTGTCCTATTTATCTGAAGGATGGGGAGGAAGAGAAACAAGAAGGCTTTGCAACAACCACTCTACTCCTGGAGAAACAGCTCCAAAGCTACATCCTGCTGATGCCAGGTCAGGGCAGTCATCTGAGAATAAGACTCATGAAAAATGAGAGAGAGAAAGGAGCAGACAGAGGTTAAAAGTTTCCTCGTAGATTCTAACCTGTTCTCTTTATCTTTACTTTATCACAACTAAGACAGGTTGTCAAGCAAACCTTGGAACACGTTGGTGTTTCTCTTACAGCTGCTGAAGACACTATGGAATATGAGGTCTTTTGAACTGGCTTAGTTTATTTTTATTGGAAAGATAAAACATTCAATTTAATATGCAGTGAACATTTAATAAATTTACCTAAAATCTGAGGCACACGCACACATTTTCAAAAGGACATACATGATACAGTAATGCATTTGCTGCAAAACGTAATTAAATGATTGCTGATAATGGACGAACTATTGACATTTTCTTGGCTATGTGATCACAGTGGAAAACAATTATGGATTAAAACACGGGAAGCTTATTTTTCTTTTTAATTTAATTTCCTTTTGTCGCATGACTCTAAACCACTTCTGCAACATCAAGATAGCACAGTCCGTCTTCTTTTCAGAGCAGCCTCCCAAAATTATATTCTTGTACACTTTTAAAAAATATCTAGAGGATACCTGTAAATTAAAATGGGAAGTGCCATGTAAAGACACTAGACAGCCAGGATGAATTCAGTGATTGGTAAAGAATTCATTTCAGCCTATTTTATTAACCAGATGGTAATGGTTCTATTAGGCTTACATGGCATACATCAAGAACACCTTTGGAGCAAGATCTCTAGGGGAACAGTCTTAGGGACTCCTTGTTTACATGCATGAAAATGCATTGTGTGAATGTACACACACACACACACACACACACACACACACACACACACACACACAGAGACACACATACCCAGACCCAGACAGAACAGATGGATACTTCAAATAATCAAAGAAGGATCCAAGCACCTGCATCACAGGTAGAAAGAAAGGCCATCTTAAACACGCAGATAACAGAGTGGTGAAGGTGAGGGGAGTGGGGTAGGAAGGGGGAGGAAGGAGGGGCAGAGGCAGTATGGGATGGCCAAAGGGTGGTCAACTGGGGGACATCTCTAATAGTGTCAACAATAAAAGAATGTCAAATCCATTATGATGTAATTATTTAAAAAATATTACTTGGATAAGCAAGGTCTTACTCAGCAATTCAAAAACTCAGAAGTCTCTTTTGTTGCAGAACCTCTATGGGATGGAATGTGGGATTTTCCCAGAATGCACGTGCATTGGGTCTATCTGTCATAGTAAGGTAATGATCTCTACCTGGGAGTATTGTTGGGATGATTAGAAATAATATACATGAGCCCCTTAGAGCACTAGCTGGCACATAGAGTGGGCCCTCAAGAAATGTCAAGTATTAAATGTAACCAGATACAGAAGAAAAGAATAAGAAATGAGAATCATCTGAGATTTCCTAAAGATGCCAAACTCATATCTCATTCCTGACTGGGCTTCACTTTAGAAATGTTAATGGAACTAGAGAATATGCAAATGTAACCTTTTCTCCATTAAAACTTGTCACACAGACCAACAATATTGTGACTAAATCCTCACTCTTGTAGGGACTGTCTGGGTTGTTAAAACTACAACGTGCTCAGCACAGAGCTAAATAGCAAACAGTTTGAAATTCGTGACTGTTACGCTGGCTCTGACACAGAAGAGTTGATGTACTGTCACAACATTGTCTCCCATTCCCTTCTGCACTGAAGAGAGCCCGGGACAACCAGAGTCTTCAGGAGCCAAAAGGCGATTTTGGGCAAAGCTTCAGGGCAGAGGGATAATGTTCCCGTTGATAGATACCTCAGTCATTTCCACTGGGGGCAGTGCTGTAAGGACATGACTTACATATGGAAATCTCAATCGTTTCTAAACTTTTGAACTCTTAACTAAAAGTTTTAAAGGCCATACTGGCTTTAATTTTTACACCCAGGGCCATGAGGTGGCATGTTTTGCCTTTGATTTGGATTTGTTGATAGGGCTTAATGAGTGGGGGTAGGAGGGGTGATTTTCATGGAGTGGTCATAAAAATGTTAGTGGATCTTTGTGATGACAAAATAGAGATGTTTTAATTCTTGTTGAACAGGGAGAACCTATCCAATGATAAACACGTGGAAGCATTAATGTCTTAATCCTCATTTGTAGGGATTCTACAACCAAAACGAAAAGCTGCCCTACATGGTTAATCCTGTTTAAAAACAACCTGTGTGTTTATATAAACAGTCACACTAGAATTATGATTGTCTAAAAAGAAAGCTCAATTGTTATAGATTTCAGAAAGAAACGGCTCTCTTCCCAAAACCACATCATAAGCATTAGTTCATTCAACCATGCCTTCTAGACCTGTTTCCTGATGGAGCAGCCACCTTGCTCTCTGGAGGTGGGCTCAGGTCCTGGGGACCACCCCACTGGCAGCTCCCTCCTCTTCTCATCTGAAATCTGGATTACAAATCGCACCCTCCCTTCTTAAAAAAAAATGAAGCAACTCCAGCAAACCATCTATGATGATATGATAAAACAGAAATCAGAAATCAAGCACAAAAAGGAAAATTAAATATGATGAGCATGAGGTCAGCATATTTGCTTAATTTGTTTTGTTTGTTTCTTTCCTTACTGATAGCTTTGCCAACAGGAGAAAAATTAATATAGGAGAGAAGGGGCAGTTCCTATTAAAGGAAAAGACAGAATGGTCACTGCTTCGTGCACTAGGAAATCAGGAGGAAAGAATCTGGGACTCTAAGCCTGTCCAGATATCTGTGGCAGGTTGCTGGTTAGGATATTATTGCAAACTGAATGATGTCTCCCAAAGATATCCAGTCCTAATTTCTAGATCTTGTGACCTTATATGGCAAAATTCATTTTGCACAGAATAAAAAGGCAACAAAACACTGAAAATAAGATGCTGTGAAGGGGGAGGAAGGGCTCAAGAGCCATGGAATGTAAGGAATGCAGCTGTAGAAGCTGGAAAAGACAAGGAAAAGTATTCTCCCTCACCCCCCAACCTCTGGAGACAGCCTAGCCCTGACTGGACCATGATATGGTCCAATAAGCCAGACTTCAGACTACAAGGCAATAGATGTGTGTGTTTTAAATCATTAACTTTGTGTTATTATCAGCAAACAAATGCAGAGGCCCATCTGACCCCAGGATATGGCCCTTTTTAGCCTGAAAGAGACCAGCCCTCTGGGGAAGGAGGAGGATGAGGGAGCTGTTTAAGATATTCCAAGAGGCACTATCTCCAAACCATGCCTCTCTATCTATGACTTTTGATCATCTGGCAGAGTCCTCTATTAATTTTCTCTGACTTCCTCTTGTTTATCTACCTAGCACTCCAATTTCTCTGACCTTCAGATTATTTCAGAAAGGCCCTGTAGCCTTTACTTCTGCCTTGTTCCCATAGGTGTCTGCTTCATTTTAGGCATCCAGCCAATGTCCACTGAAACACTCACTTCTCCAGCCAGTGTTCACTGAATGACCACTGGATGTCTAGCTACTGGGGACACAACAATGAACAAAGGTTCCTGTCCTCTGAGAAGTTAGTTTCTAATGGTAACTGTCAATTCAATTTTTAAAAGAGCAAAATCTGTGATTCCTTAGATAGTGATAGGAGGTTTATTGGGTTAAATCATGTCTCCCAGAAACTCATGTTCACTTGAAACCTCAGCATGTTACCTTATTGGAGACAAGGTCTCTGCACATGTAATTAAGAACTGGGACAAGGCATTACTGGATTAGGGTGGGTCTAAAATCCAATGAGGGTGTCTGCATAACAGATAGAAAAGGATACAGAGACACAGAGAGCGAAGGCAGGTGCAGGTGGAGGCAGAGAATGGAATGATGCCCTACAAGCCAAAGGATACCAAGAATTGCTGACCGCCACCAGAAGCAAGGAGACAGGCATGGGGTGGTTTCTCTGTCAGGGTCTCTGGAAGAAATGCACTTGGCTGATACCTGGATTTAGTCTTCTGAGCTCCTGAACTATTAGAGAATAAATTTCTGTGGTAGTAAGTCATAGAACTTTAATACAACAGACATTTAAATTAACATAAAAGAAATTTATTGTACTTTGTAACAGCAGCCACAGAAAATTCACACAAGTATGATGAGAAGAATCAAGTATGATCGACACAGGCAAGAGAGAGAGAGAGAGAGAGAGAGAGAGAGAGAGAGAGAGAGAGAGAGCGCCAACTGTAAGGGTGCTTGTAGTATGGGGGCTGAAAGACCTCACTGAGAAGGTGACCTTGGAGCAGAGACTTAAAGGTAGTGCCAGGTAGAGGGAATGTTTCAGAAAGGCAGAGCAATAACATGACCCAGAGGCAGGAGTATGCTTGGAATGCCAGACAAGTGAGATGACCAGAGCAGGAAGAACGGTGTTGGTCCAGCAGAGGGCGCTGAGAAGCAAGGGAGTCTGAATGCATTCTGAAGACAGAGCCAGTAGGATTTCCCATGGGTTGCATATGAATGTGTGGGGAAGAGGTGCTCAGTGCATCCCCTGATAGGCATCCTCCACTTGCTCATCTCTTAGGCCCATCCTGGGGCCACTGGGTGGGTTGATCAGACTAGGACCCTGTTTTGGGGACTGGCCTTTATTTTTTCAGAATAAGAAGAAATAATTTCAACTAGCAAGTTTTCTGCTGAAGTGGAAAGAAATAGTAAAATAATGAGAAATTGGTTATTTCTAAACTATTATGGGTACTGGGTAGTTTAAATTAATCTCAATCAAGCAATGGACTTCTCTGACTCAATTTATTAGGAGTTGAGAGGGAAAATAATGTGAAATGATTATCCAAAATTTATGCTCTTATTTATCATTTTCAGTCACATGTAGTTTAAGTACCAGTGTATTTCTGTTTCTATTTAAGATGGAAATATTCTGAAAGACCATTAAATTACAAAGAATATTATCAATTGTATTATAATACCCATGCAGTATCAATTAACTTTAAAATACTATTTATTTATTAACTGATGCAACTAGACTCTTTCAGTAAAAATATACTCCACAACAAAAAAAAAACCAATTTCATATATGTAAGAATTTAGTTGCCCTGGAAATTCTAATAGGCTCTGTTTGCTGACAAAAGCACAGAGGTGGAAAAAAAAACCAACAACAACCAAAAACCAATTTATTACTCACAAACTTTATCCTGTATGGAAAATGTTTATATTCTATGACTATATACCTATGTTATTTTATTTTTTTCTAAATATATCCTATTGATTTTTTACAGAGAGGAAGGAAGAGAAAATAGAAAGCCAGAAACATCAATGAGAGAGAAACATTGATCAGCTGCCTCCTGCACAGCCTCCACTGGAGATGTGCCCGCAACCCAGGTACATGCCCTTGACTGGTCGAACCTAGGACCCCCCAGTCCGCAGGCCAATGCTCCATCCACTGAGCCAAACTGGCTTCAGCTATATACCTATTTTAAAATTAACTGTCCATAAGTCAGCTTAGAAAATCACCTAAACTTGTGAACCTTTACTAGGAGCAAGAGGGAAGGCTATTTGGTGGTCAAGATCCGGGTTAGGGATGCATGATTCAAACCTGTTTAAGCAACAGTGTTAATTTGTCAATATCAGAAGATCAGGATTTTGGCTCAGGATTAGATAAATAATTTGAAAAAAGGGCCTGATCACTCTAAAAGGTTTCAGTGTGTGTGTGTGTGTGTGTGTGTGTGTGTGTGTGTGTGTATACACATACATTATGGACATAAAAAGGAACTTAATGTTAAATAACGGACTGGAAATATACTGTGTATAGATCACAGATTGCAGCACATTTTCTTTTAAATTAGGTAACTGTATCACTTGACAGTTCTCGGTGAAAAAATAGTGCTTTCAATGATTCTGTTTCTGAAAACATTTTGAACTTCAGAGAGAGGTCTCAAATATATAGTAGATACATTCTAAATGCAAGAACACCCGTCTCTTAAGATCCCATGCTGGGCTCCATGTTTCTGGAAGTGAGAACCCGTCCCACACATCTATCGCGGTGTCTTTACAATGTAAGTTGGAGGTCTGATTGCTAACCATAGTCCAGTCTTGGGTAGCAATCACTTAGTGATTTTAGTCCTACAAATGGTTTGTAGCATGTTCTTGATACATGATTGCATCTCTGTCATCTTAGTTCACCAAAGAATCCCAACTAAATTGATTTCAGACAACAATGACCAGAGGTACTTCCTTTAAAGAAAGTCTTAGTAAAATAGAACAAAATATGGTCTAGAAAGGCACCACATGAGAAAGGTGTTTAAAGGTATTTTTAACATGCATTTTATCTGATTGTCTTTACACTGCAGAATGGAAGGCACCTTACCCAGCATTTCCCATGCTTATTGTGTAGAGTGGGAAGTCAGGTCAAACAGGTTAGTGACTTGATCAATATCAAAAGTAAGCCAGTGCATGGAATCTGGTGGTCAACTGTGTAGGTTCAAAGCTTATTCAAAGTTACACTGAGCCAAGATATCTCATCATCAATCTGCTCTGCATGTATCCAGCCGCTATTTCAAACTTCAGTTCCTCTCTTTGGTTTGCTGAAGGAAGAGAACACTTACTCTTTTAAGCAGTAATTTCTTAATGGACATAAGGGCACTTGGTGTAGAGGGTGGTATTTAGGAAGAGTAACTTAAAAAAAAAAACACCAAGTTGCTACCCAAGCCAGTATCAGCCAGCCAGGAGCACCAGGAAGCCATCTGTGGTTGAACAAAGCTAGACTTATTTCTTCTAACAAGACAAAAGAACCCACACCATGGGACTGTGAGGTATTTCAATAAGATGATGTTACCACAGACTAGAATTAGGGCTTATGTTAAGTGTTTTTGGGCAGATTTAAGGGAGCAGGGCTTTGTTCTGGATTGGTTGTTAGCAGGATGTGGAGGAAATTCACTGAGTATCTTAAGATTCTTTAAAAAATACATATATGTATATATTTTCTTCTTTATTTCCTCCATAACCATTCATTCCCCCTCTACCTTATCTCAAAGGAGGGAAGAATGGAGCAAGGTTTAAACAGGGTGGAGAAACAGAAGTCATTGCAGTTAAGCCAGGACACGTGGTTATTTTCACCAGTTCTGTCATTCAGACAACATTCATGTTTTGCCTGTGTTCAGGCATAATTAAGGTCAGGTCTTAAACCATCATCATCAGAATGAGAAGCCTTGTGTGATGTTGCTAGTTTATGACATTGTTTATGCTTAAAAGAAGAACTCCAAGACTTGGCTGTGTCTGCCGGGTCAGCTCCCAACTGTCTAGGCCAGTGGTCGGCAACTGCGGTTCGGGAGCCACATGTGGCTCTTTGGCCCCTTGCGTGTGGCTCCTCCACAAAGTACGACGTGCGGGGGTGCACATAGAGTGCGATTGAAACTACGTGGCCCATGGGCAGAGGTCGGTTTTCGGCTCTCAAAAGAATTTCAATTGTTGTACTGTTGATATTTGGCTCTGTTGACTAATGAGTTTGCCGACCACTGGCCTACGCTACTCTTCTCTTTCAATTGGCCACAAGGCATGGAGCTGTCAGCTGGAAGACCCAGGGGTCACAGAAAGAGGGGACGGTGCTAAAGGTATACATTTATAAGTGGCTGCCTCTGTGGAAATGTGATCTGGGGTTAAAATGGCATTCTTAAGTTTTGTCAACATGATACCAAAACTACAAATAAAAATAAAAGGAAATGGAATCCATTAGTATCTCCATGAAGCCACCATCTAACTTTTCTTGCATCATTGACTGGTTATTTGGAAATCTTCTAGACAGCAAGTTTTACATTGAATGTAATTGATTAGTGACTTCATTGATTATACATTTTGGTTTTGTTGCTTAGCAGCTAGAGAAGGGAAAAAAAAAAAAGACAACAACAATACACTAGACTTTTAGTTGGGTCTGCGGTTACTAGCGCCCAGGTCAAAAACACATCTGGATTCTGTGGCGGAACTAAGATGGCGGCAAAGGTAAAACACCTATCTTGCCGTCATAATCAGCAATTTTAATACTACAACTTAACGAAAGAACAAACACCTTACAGAATCACCAGAAAGCTCGCCGAGTGAAAATTCCACAAATAAAAGTGAAGATAAGACACTGTGACTCAGAGGAGCGGCGGCGAACAGCATTGAAAGATCCGCGCGGAGAGAGGTTTGGAGTGCGCGCCGCGGAGAGGGCGGGCGGCTGAAAACCGGCCAGTTTTCTCGAACGGGGAGACAAAGGTGTCCCACTGGACTGATTCTCCAGCTCTGGGCGAAGTCCAGAGAACCCACTATCACACGGGGTGAAAACTGGACAGTGGGAGGGCATGCCGAAGCTCGGGTGCTGCCGGGTCTCCCGGCTTGTGGAGAAGGCAGCTTGCGCCCGAACAGCTCGGCTGCGTGACGGCGCAGAGAGCGCACCGCGACTTGCCTCTCATTCGGAAAACCGTCAGACTGCTTTGTTTTACGACCCTGGGTGAGGCATTGCGCATGCAGACTCATTTTGGGAAAATCTGAATTCCCCGGCAACCGGCAGCCGGTGGAGCTCCACAGCAGCTCTCTCTCAGAGGTGCTGGTGGCCATTGCCCCCGGCACAAAGTCCCCGGGGCCGCACAGGGCAGAGCTAACACTGTCTGCTTGGCCTGGAGACTCCGCCCACCCAACCTGAGCACAGCTGAGCTTCACAGACAATTGGCCTGGAGGTCAAGCCTCCAAGTGCTAACAATGATTAACTGAGCTTGACTTCAGCAAGACTGTGCAGCCCATATCCACCTCAGGTAACCCGGGAGGCTGAGCCACTATCCCTAGTAGGAAGTCTACCACACAAAGCTAATTGACCAACTCAGGGAAGCAGCCACCATGCAGCAACATGGAAAGAAATCAGATGTGAAAGAAATGGAGGGAAAAAACGACTGGACATGAAATTCAGAACCATGGTTATAGGGTTTTTTAAGAGGCTCCAACAAAAGATCGAGGCCTATAAGGAAATAAGCAAGGCCACAAAGGAAATGAATGAGTCCTACAAGAAAATGAACAACACCCTCAAGGATATAAATGAGAGCTGCAAAGAAATGATCAAGACCAACGTGGAAATGATCAAGACCAACGTGGAAATGAATGAGTCCTACAAGGAAATGAAAGAAGCCCTCAAGGATATAAAGCAGACTCTCAAGGATATGAAAAAGGACCAACCAGAAATTAAGCATACACTGATTGAAACAAAAAATATTATACAAAGACCTAAAAGTGCCCTGGAGCACCCCAAGAACCAAGTTAAAGATTTGAAATACAAAGAGGTAAAATCCACTCAGCTGAAAAAGCAAGAAACCAAAAGAATCCAAAAAATTGAAGATAGTGTAAGGGGCCTCTGGGACAACCTCAAGCATACCAACATCCGAATTATAGGGGTGCCAGAAAAAGAGAGAGAGCAAGACAATGAAAACCTATTTGAAGAAACAGTGACTGAAAACTTCCCACACCTGGTGAAAGAAATTGACTTAGGAGTCCAAGAAGTGCACCGAACCCCAATATATAGGAACCCTAAGAGGACCACACCGAGGCACATCATAATTAAAATGCCAAGAGCAAAAGACAAAGAGAGAATATTAAAAGCAGCAAGAGAGAAACAGTTGGTTACCTATAAGGGAGCACCCATACGACTGTCAGCAGATTTCTCAACAGAAACGATGCAGGCCAGACGGGAGTGGCAAGAAATATTCAAAGTGATGAACAGCAAGAATCTACAACCAAGATTACTCTATCCAGCAAAGATATCATTCAGAATTGAAGGTCAGATGAAGTGCTTCGCAGATAAGAAAAAGCTAAAGGAGTTCATCACCACCAAACCAACATTATATGAAATGCTGAAAGATATTCTTTAAGAAGAGGAAGAAGAAAAAGGCAAAGATGAAAATTATGAACAACAAATACACATCTACCAACAAATGAACATAAAAATCAAGTGAATTGATAGGCTGTTGAACAGGATAGACTGGTGAATATAACAGAGACATGGACATAGAGAGGGAATGGACTGACAATTCTTGGGGAGAAAAGGGTTGTGGGAAGTGCAGCAAGAGACTGGACAAAAATCTAGCAACAATGGGAGAGGACAGTGGGGAGGGGGAGGTGAGGGTGGAGGGTGGGATAGGTACAGGGTGGAGGGGAGCTATAGGGGGATAAAAAGGGGAAACAATGTAATTAATAAACTGAACAATAAAGATTTTAAAAAAACAAACACATCTGTCTAGGCCCATTGTTTCACTTTGCCCTTAAAGGAGTCATAAAAAAGCTGTGAATCTTTGGGAGAACATTTCTTAATATTAAATTTAAAAAATCTTCCTTGTCCAAGTGGCCATTCACAATTACTTCTCATTACTAGACATTAAATGCAAAAAAAATATCTATCCATTGTATGTCTTTTACCATATTTCATTGCTATAAAACTATTAATTACCCTTCATGTCTAATATTTGGATGTTTCTAAATATAAAATGTAGAGGATATATTCAACTTTCATTTTGAATAAAATTTCCAACAATGAATATTTATTAGTAATCCTTCCAGATCATGGGTGAAAGGTGCATGAACAGGAAAGCTATATGCCATTATTCTGGGAAATTCCATATCTGTGCAACTGAATACATTAACGAGCTTCTTTTTTAAGTGCAGTAACAAAAAAAGAAGGTATTCATTTCAAGATAATAGTGTCCAATTACCTTTAATTTCTACCCATTGGTAAAGTTTTAGACTAGGCTTTTATTACCTTTGTGTAACCTAACTCTCAGTAGAGTGGCTATGATTAATTTGAAAATTAATTGTACAGTTTGTAATGAGTTTAAAGATATTTTCTGTTATGGCTGCCACAGATCTTTATAGTTTAAAATGGCGTAGATGGGAGGACAGGACAAATGGAACAGATGTGATTACAGGAAAATGAATAAGTGGCAGATAAATATAGTTTTATGGATAAATTTTATTTATGCAAATAATAAAAGCACACACTATTTCTTTTATCTTTTTCACTAATTAAGAATTACGGTTTCTTCATTAAATAATTTTTATTCACCAGAAAAAAACACACAACATTTTACTTCTGATCTACACAGGAGCACACTAAGGCCACAGGGGAAAATATCATTTGGATTTTGAGAAGGTTAATTCAATAATTGCTTCCCCGATTTATTTTTTCTTTGTGAGAATTGAACACAATAAATGGACAGAGCTTGACTTTATATAACTGTGGAGGTTCCCACACTGGATTGGCTCACAGGGCCATTTGTAAGATTTTCACAGTGCCCCTGGCCCAAAGAAATGCCTGACTGTTCCATTTATTAAGTGGTCAGGTCTGAACAATTTAGGAAGTATCTATGTCCTAACAGGTTAGTGTCTCATGGGGCACTGCACAACTTTTCAACCCCTAGAATTGGACATTGCTGTCTTCTGTTCCTCTCATACTGATTTTCAATGTCATTTTTCATGACAGAAAGCTTGTGCAAAGTTATTATGTCATCAAAATAAATGTGACACAGTTGAATTTTGAAAGCAAACTAATTTGAGCTCATACTGCCCTTGGTGTCCGACAGAAGCTCTGTTTCCCTTGACAACTTAAACTATCCAGAGGAGCCCCTCTGGATTTTCTGTGTCACTCTGGGACATTTTGGGAACACAGTTTGGGAACAGTGATAAGTGAAGGTCCTTCCAGTAGCTGTGACCTAAACCTAAAGATTTTAACATAGTGAACAAGTATTGGGAAAAGGGGAGCTCATGTATATAGGAGTAGGACATTTATATTGTTAAGATTTAAATTTAGAATTTCAATTATGTGACACTGTCAATGAGTTCAATGAAACATAAATACTTGTTACTTTGGAAAATGATCTTCTTCATGCATAACAATTTTCCTTTGGTGAATATTTGAAATAGGTTATTTATAACTTTTAAAGATCTAAATCACAACACCCTTAAAGGTTCTTTATATATTGAGAAGATGCTTATGAAGACCTTGAGGAATAGACCAACAATTAAAATTGCCTTCTCCTTTTAACCTTAGCAAGAACATATGTATAGTACAATGGGATCATGCTCATGACAAAATACCACATTAGTGGCAGCGGACTAACTGCAAACACATCATATTCGGCATGCTCTTCACTGTCTCAAATTGCTGTTAAAGTTTTCCTTCTTGTACTTGATTTTGAGGGTCCTCCTCATGCCTATTTCCTGCCTTTCTCCAGGGTCTTTGTTGGGCTCTATGGACTTTGAGTGCACGACAGGAAATCATGTGAGGGATGTGAAAGCCACAGTTCAGAAAGCTCTGCTATCATGTGAAGGTAACAAGCATCTCTTTCTAGACTTGATAGCACTGGAGTGATCAGAAATTGCAGCCAGGCCAGTGTGGGTCAGTGGTTGAGCATCAGTCTATGAACCAGGAGGTCAGGGTTTGATTCCCTGTCGGGGCACATCCCTGGGTTGGGGGTTTGAATCCATGGGGTCCTGCAGGAGGCAGTGGATCAATTATTTGCTCTCATCATTGATGTTTCTATGTCTCTCTCTCTCTTCCTTCCTCTCTGAAATCAATAAAAATTTATATATTTTTTAAAAGAAATTGTAGTTTTCTTCCCAATGACTCTTTGTGATAGGGTCTTTAATGATCTTTATTTTATTGACGAGGAGTCTGAGGTTCATGGAGGTTGAGTGACTTGCCCAAAGTTGGTGAAAGAAGTCCCAAGGGTTTCAATGAGTCCATACCCTGTGTTGGTCACATGGAGTAGAGCCCACCCCTCCCAGGGCCCTGGTTCTCAGGGATGGTTAGGAAAGCTGGAATATGTGTTGGCACAAAGGAGGAATTTAATCACAGGTCATGCAAAGCACACTGTTCCTATTTTGTAAGATAGATTTGACCAACTCAATCTTTCCAGTGATTTTCTAGAAGTGTTTGACTTTCATTTCACTAAATATCTTAGTCATAGACTGTGCTCAGATGCAAGATCTCAAAGATGACTTTCTTCCACTAGGTAACAGAACATTTGCATTTCCTTCAGTTATGAGAACACTCAGATTTGTTCTATATCAGTGGATGTCAAAATAAGAAAGCAGAAGATTTGGTCAAGAATGTTTGTTTTTTTAACTTCAAATAGAAGTGTGTAAGATCTATGAACTATGTCTCTGAATTAGGAGAAGCAGGTTTGAAAACGTATGATTGATTAAACTATTAAACCCATTCTGATAATCCAGACTTAAAGTGCATAAGGTATGACTTAAGGTGGAAAACTGAGAATTCAGCTGAGTAGCTTCCAGTGTTTTAGGTTGTTGTTATTTAACATTTGAATTCTGGATGGTGCCAGAGCTAAAAGTTTAGGGATAAGTTATAAACAACTTCCTTCCATCCCCTATTAAGTATGTGTGTGCTATCTATGAATCTTTCTAAATATACCTTGACCTATTTAAGTTTTAAGTCTCAGCAATATTGGATACTTTAAGTGTATCGCCTACTGTGTGATTTAATACTTGTTTTGTGGTTAAATGGAAGAAGAGAAGAAGGCTTGAATGAGTTGGTGGGGGAGAGGGGGCAAACATAAACCTTCCTTTATGGAAAACATGGGCCATCCCAGCTGTAGCGAGGACCCCAAGCCTGGCCTCCTCTCTGCTATGGCTGGGACTCCAGGTAATTCAGAGCTCCTTTCCCAGAAAACAGGCTGCAAACTCACTGGCTTTCCACACAATCCAACCAGGATGTTAGCAAGCGTGTGGCACACACACCAAAAAAGGCATCATTGGAACCTAGCATTTTCGTCTTCATTTAGCAGCTGGGGAGTTATCAAATGTTTTTGGGAAAAGATTTTTAGAACTAAAATCACCATCGAGTTATAACAAGTAAAAATTCAATCTTGCCTCATTTTCTCGGAAATGCAAAATCCATAAAGTTATCAAGAAGATAAAGGCTACAGGATGCTGATGAAGGGGCGGGGGGGCGCATTGTTATCTTGAAAGAACACCAGTATTTGTTGGGGGGAAAATATGACTGCAATAAAAGAGTGGTTTTGAAGCTCCTCTATCCCTCTGAACACACAGCATGCAGTCAGACACAAGGATTGTAAATTCAATATTCATCACAGTCCCACTGGGGGAGCCACGGCCCCACAGCCTCTTTATCTCCTGATGTTTTCTAATAGGCTCCCTCACTCCAGGCTGGAGGCCCCGTGTCTTCCCTCCACGCCATCACCACTGCAGTGCCGCTAAAGGCGAGCTAGAACATCTTCCTGACCTTCTGCAAACTCTCCACTTGTGCTCTGTCACTTTGCTCCAGAGTGTCCCCCTAGGTGGCCCGGCCTCCTCCCTCGGCTGCACTTTTGTAGTTTCCTGCAGGGCCCGACAGTGTCACATCCTCCACTGCCAACCTGGCCCACTTCCCATCTGTTGGGCAAATGCCGGTCTGCTCAAGCTCTCAGCACCTGCAAAAGCTTTTTCCTGATGACAAAGAAGTTGATATTACCCGTAGATGCTGTTGGTATGTTTACACAGACTCTTAAAATATCAGCTTGACATTTGTAACCTGGAGGGCCACACCAGTCTGGGGAAAAATGCTCTCTAGTTCTTGACACCATGGACACTTCCTTGGTTTCTTTTGTGGCAATCCACAGAACGTGCAGCCCTAGCTGCACTGAATTCTACACTTAAATGTGTAATTAGTTAATGACAGTTTTCTTTTGACTAGAGAAGTAAACGCCAGCGAGCAGGGGTCCTGGCACTGTTTTTAAAATATATTTTTATTGATATTAGAGAGGAAGGGAAAAGAGAGAGAAAGATAGAAACCTCAACCATGAGAGAGAATCATTGACTGGTTGCCTCCTGTACTCCCCACACTGGGAACCTAGCCCACAACTCAGGGATTGCCCTGACCGGGAATTGAGCCATGACCTCCTGGTCCAGAGGTCAACGCTCAGCCACTGAGCCATGGCAGAGGTTGTGATATTTTTAACTCATCTTAGTGCTCCTAGTGCTATATGCTAGCTTACATAGAGTAGGCACACAATGAACAAATGGAACATTTCAGATAAAAACACTAACATCCACAGAAATGCAAATGTCACATGAGTAGTAACTTAATAGTTACTTGCACCCTCGCGTATCACACTTCTGTGAGCCATTCATTCATTCACTCATTTAATGTTTACTGGGTATTAGGGAGGCAGAGTGAACATTGTTCCACCACTGGGCCCTAGGAGCTTCCTCTGGGAGGTTGAGAGATTTAGGAGGGTACAAGGAACAAGGGTAAGTCAAGGTCTCTCAACCTTGTTCCCACAGTTTTTTTGAGGCAGATAATCTTTGTTTGGGGGAAATAGGGGGGCTTTATCGAATTGTAAGATATTTAGCAAAATCCCCGGCCTCTACCAACAAGATGCCAGCAGCATCCCCATCTAGTTGTAACAATCCAAAATGTCTCCAGATATTGTCAAACAGCCCTTTGGCATTGGAGTGGGGGCAAAATCACTCCCTGTTGGGAGCCACTGGTACAAGGAAGATCTCTGATGTCCCCAGAGAGAGGTCATAGGACACTAATTGGCTCTGGTCACAATTCCTGGGCCTCTACCTACTCCTTTCCTGATGATAACGAAGCTAAAAGGTAGCATAGGTTTCCATGACTACATTTCAGTGGGTCTGGTCTAGAGATGTGGATATGAAGGAAAGAGTTGAAGAAGTCCTCCCCTCTTCTTTCCTTTGGTTCAGGCACCTGTGTGGATGGGTAACTGTGTGGATGGGTAACTGTGTGGATGGGAACCACCTGTGACCAGGTGGCAGGTGAAGTAACTACATGCCAGTCCATTAGCCACTGTCGTGGCAGTCTGATGGCACACAGGCCTTCTATGGCATACTCTGGCTTCTCAGTGCACAAAAAACCTTTTGGGGAAGGAATGTTGTTTTATATAGGCTCCTTACAGGTAACTGGGCAGTCTCTGCACACATTTGTGAGGAAAGGTGTCTGGGGTGAGGGGTAGCTATACTAAATAACTCTTCTGTATTTTTACATAATCGTCAGATCCTGCCAGACCTGTTTCCATCAAGGGATGGAGCCAGGGTAGTATTTTCTTTGTTCAATTTTAATTTTATGTATGTATATATGTTCTCACCCAAGGACATTTTGGTGGTTTGAGAGAGAGGGAAAGGGGGAAAGGCTGAGAGAGGGAGAGAAACATCAATCAGTTGTCTCCCATATGGGCCCCTACTGGGACTGAACCTGAAACCTGGGTAGCAGCTCTGCCTGGGAATTGAACCTGCAGCCTTTTGGTGTGGGAGGATGCTCTAACCAACGGAGCCACCCTGGCAGGGCAGTATTTTCAATTGCTACCTTCCCGGGGTGAATAATGCTCTTCAGCTAACCTGGTGAGCAGTCTTTGATTTTGCTGAACGTCAATTCTCTGTGCGCTGCTTTCATGAGCACTGTGATGGTAGGAAGCCAGCCTCCTATCTTAGGTCTAATGGTTTTCCTCTGATAAACCCTGCCCATCAGGAAACCTGGCATATGCCTGCATTGTAACAAGGTTTACAGGCAGACACAGGTGCAGAGACACTCACTGCAAAGCTGGCGAAACTGAAGGCATTTGCAAGGACTGGCTCAGACCCTGTTCTCCTTACCTTTCTCTCCCCAGAAACAGAGTGGCTTCCATCTGCTCACCCCCAAACCCTTAAAGCACTCACCTGTCAATCTTGCAAAACAAGTGTATGCTGAGGCACCAATTAGGCAGGTGAATTATTCAAGGTAACACACAAAAATCTTACAAAAACTGAAAAAGACTTCCATTTTGCAATTCCTCAACCCAAACTTAGTAAGTTTCTCTTTCATCTATTCTTTTCACTAAAAAAGGTTTTTAGTAGAAGAGGTTACCAAGCAAAACAAAACAAAACAAAACAGATGGCTGTAGCTTTTCCATCTTTGGAATAAAAGGTCATTACATTTGACGTAAAGACTATAGAAAGAAGGACCATAAATTTCATCATGATCAAGACAAAAAACATCATGCTTCTCAAGTTTAAAAAAAATAATTGAAAACAACTCCAGGAATTTCAGCTCATTTAAAATAGCATATCTATTTTTAGATTTCATAAAGCTTTGACCAAGTTTCATTTAAACAGAAAAGGTCTGCACAGTCTCTATAACCTTTTCATTATTTTATTAGTATTTTTACTTTTGACTTCCCTCTGCTAGAAAAGATTAACCAATGAGAAGATTCCTTTATTTTTCTCCTTCCTGCTCATCCAATTCCACTCAATGAACCAGGTTATCCTTTTTATAGATCTTGTGATGGTTAGTTTTATGTGTAAACTTGGCTAGGCTACACTACCTATTTATTTAATCAAAGACCAATCTAGGTGTTACCTTGAAGGTATCTGCAAAAGTAGTTAACATCCCCACTCAGTTGACTTTATATAGAGGAGATAACCCTCAATAATTTGTATGGGCCTCATCCTATTAGTTGATTGAACATGAAAGTAAAAAGCGAGGTTTAAAAAAAATATTTTTTATCTGAGAACTGCAGTCTCAACTCTGCCTGTCCTACAGATTTCAGACTTTGTAAACCCATAATCACATGAGACAATTTCTTAAATTATCTTTCTTTCTCTAAGTGTGTGTGTGTATGTATAATATACACTGAGTGGCCAGATTATTATGATCTCTGAACGCATAATAATATGGCCACTCAGTGTATATCCTATATAATAAAAGGCTATATGCAAATTGTCCCCTCTACCAGGAGTTCGACCAGCAGGCAGGCCAGCCAACCACCCATGCACAAATTCATGCATAGGGCCTATAATATATGTATGTGTGTACACACACACACACACACACACATGTACTGAGTGATCAGATTGATTATTATGCGTTCAGAGATCATAATAATCTGGCCACTCAATGTATATATGTATGTAAACACACACACACACACACACAGTTAAAAAAATAATTTTCTTGCCCTAGCCAGTTTGGCTATGTGGACAGAGCATAGGCCCTTGGACTGAAGGGTCCCAGGTTCAATTCCTGTCAAGGGCCTATACCTTCATTGCAGGCTCCATCCCTGACCCCAGTTGGGGCTCTTATGGAAGGCAACCAATTGATGTGTCTCTCTCATATCGATATTTGTCTCTTTCTCTGTCCTTCCACTCTCTAAAAATCAATGGGAAAATATCGTAGGGTGAGGATTAACAACCACAAAACAAAACAAAAAGAAAAAAGAATTCTCTTTTCAGATCCAGAATGGTGACTATATTTATTGTGGCAGGAAGTCAAAGGACCTGCCAGCTCCTTCCTTGCCCTGTCCTCACATCTGGGCTGGACTAAGTGATCTGCCTGCACTAACCAAATGTGGCTCTGAGGTCAGGTCATAAGAAGCCTTGTAGCTTCCACATTAGCCTTTTGATATTCACTCCTAGACACTCTTTCTTAAATCCCAGCCACAGGCTGTGAGAAGCCCAAAGGAGTTCTGGGCAAATGCCCCAGCTGAGCTCCCAGTGAGCAACTGGCATCGACTGCCTGGGTGAGAGTGTGCTATCATCTTGGACATTGGAGGGTACCAGAATATGCCACCCATAATATGCCTCTTTGGCATCAGCATTATTTTGAACTGATTATTTTTTGAGAAATTACAGATAGGACAAGCTCTGAAAATGGAATAGAAATTACATTTATAAAGGCAATCTCTATTGAGGGAGAGAAGGATGACTCAATTAGTAGAAACTCAGCAATGGAGAAGGCCTGGACTTAAATCCACATGAAAAGCCTAACCCTTGTTTAACAGGCTTTCCCTGCTACCTTCCCACAACTGGCCACCCTCTCCCTCATCCCCACCCCCACCATCATTTTTGTCCTTGGCTGAAGACAGTATTTAAGTGGTGGATTGGTCATTCTCAGGGAGTCAACTCATTTTTCTGGGTGATTCCATGCTTACATGAAGTACACATGTTAATAAACTTGTTTAATTTTTCTGGTTAATTTGTCCTTTATTAAGACCTGGGAGTGTCTTAACCAAGAAGTGAGAAGGGACGAGGGAAATTACTGTTACTCCACTACAATGTCAAGTCCTGACAGGCTGGTACGTGACTGCATTTCACCAACCTCTCACCACATCCTGACGAGGAGACTGAAAGGGGTCAACAGGCCTCCCTAAAATGTGCTTCTTTGGCATGTAGGTTCTTTTGAGCTGAAGGCAACCCTGAGGTCTCAAGAGAAACTTGTCCCTTAACTACCTAGAAGAATTTAAATTAGGGGCCTCACTCATAATAAGACTTATCACCGGAGATAACTTTTATGACCCACTTATATGACAAGGCAAACATCTAATTTACTGAACACCTGCTCTTCTTACTAATCTGAGAATTACTCTCCTCCCCTCTGAAGCTTCTGACCCCTTTCTATATTCCTTAGCTTAGAAGGTGGCATATACCTCATTTTACTTTTTGTCTCTGAACCTTTCATGTATGTGGCGATTCCCATACATACATACATAACTAAATTTGTATGTTCATCTGTCTTATGTTATTAGACCAGCCAAAAGAACTAAAGGGTAGAGAAAAAATTTAAATCTTCCAGCTAATCCAAATGTACCCTGAGAAGCAAGAGGTTATGTTACCCTGTTGTTTTAAGCCAGTACATTTTGAGGTGGTTTGCTATATGGGAATAGATAATTCCAGCGTGTAGGAATAACTTTTGTTACATCATTCTTAAGATAGCTCTGCGCACACCTGTGGCCCTGTTTCTAATGCTTTAGGGGTCATTTTGCCTCTAGATGTAGACTTTTAATTTTATATTAGGGGGAAGGAAATCACCCTAAATTCTTTCTGGGCCAAGGTGAAGTATAAGTACATACATGCGCATGCATGACTGTGGTGTGCATTGTGCTGAAATTGTCAACCCCTACCTGCATCAATCCATCTATGGGATCAGACCGATCCCTCTAAAATGTGTGAGCTGATGTCACTTAAAATCTTTACAGTCCTGCTCTAGAACTGAGACAATTCATTTCTGTTGTAAGCTACCCAAGTTGGGAGTTATTTTTAATGACAGTTCTAGGGAACTAATACATAAGAAAAAGTGCCATGATATATTTTCTGATAATCAATACCCACTTATGTTATAAACAAAGCCTTTACTTTAGAAAATACTTTCAAAGAAAAGTATTTTGATTGTGTTTAATTTGAGGGCTTAACGGTATCTTATCAATATCGTCTTCAAAACCAATTTTCTAACAAGAAAGTAAAATTGTTACTTAACAAAAGAACATTTAAAGTTGTCAACATATATTGAGTGCTTTCAATCTGCCAAGCATATGCTAAAACTTTTATATCCATGCTACATGCTTACACACACACACACATACACACACACACACACACACACAGTCTTATATTCCACACATGGATACTTCTATATGTTTTATCCACAAACATACAAATTTAATATTCCAATCTAGGGAGCAGCAAAACTTTTCTATTAAGGGATATAAAATAAATATTTTAAGCTTTGTTGGCCACAAAAGTACTACTGCAACTACTGAAGTCTCCAGCTATAGCTCAAAAGTAGCCACAGGTGAAAAGTGAAAAGGGACGTGGCTATGTTATAATAAAACTTTATTTATAGAAATAGGCGGTGAGCTGGATTTGGCCCATGGTCTATAGTTTGCTAATCCTTGCTATAATCCTTTGAGAAAGAACATACTGTTTTTATTGGTTCAGAGGTGAGGAAACTGAGGCTGAAAGTTAAAAATCTTGTGCCAAAATTACCTTGGCAAAAGAAACATAAGGCCATGTGAGAAGCAAAACAAAGACAGGCTAAATTTTATTAAGTCAAAAGAGAATTTCTATAAATGTAAAGAACATATAGATGTGTCAGAAAAGATTTAGAAAATTTTGACTAAATGTCAGGGCTATTGGTTGTTAGTGTCTGAAATAATCTATATGTAACACCATAGCAATAATGAAAATAGAGAAGAGAGACAATAGAAATTCAAAGGAATCAGGAAAAGTTTGATGCACATCTCAACACTTTTGTTGGTTTTCCAGCTGAAGAAAGCATGAAAGGGATTTTTAAAAGTTCCTTGGAAACACAGAAGAGTGAGTTGTGACATGGCACAAAACAAGCCCTCTCCTTTTTCCAAACTGTCACACCTCTGCAAAGAACCTCTGCATATCACATCACATCACAATCTTTTATGGGACAGTCACATCTGCTATCAAGGATCACTCTACATCATGTCCGTTTAATACTGAGTGCTTTGTTGAATTCTAATATATATGAGCCCTCTAGTACTGTTCAATGGGTGTCAAGGCATTCTGCTGTGATGACAAGTGGACATTAAATTTTTGCCAATATTAGTTGAAAGATCACTCAGCATTCCAGAATGTATTTTCTATGTTGTTGTTTTTTAAAGGTACCTCTCCTTTAGCTGGTTCAGCTGACTTTGATCAATGAGAACAGAAAACGCACCTGCGGATAGGTTTTAGAACTCTTTAGTGGAAGGGATTAAATAACTTTTTCTTCATGTAACCACAGCATGATCATGGTATCTCTCAGATCCTCTGAATTGATAGCTTTGGAGCAAAAAGCATCTGACTACTACTTGAGCTTTGAAAACTTCTGAGTAAAAAAAAAATTTATTTCCCTGGATACAGCTTTTGTTGAGCATGGCAAAATCACTTTGGGATGATATATCCTTATCTCATTTTCATAATGATCATAAATGCACACACAAGCATAAATGAAGAATAAAGAATTAACTCCACAAAGATAGTTGGAATAGGACATAAAGCTACAAAATGTCCCCACATTTAACTCTCTGCTGTAGTTATTGACACAGACAAATTGAGTTAAATGAGTTACTGAGTCACCAGTGACTATTTTCATTGTAGTATTGAAAAATCAGAGAAAAATGCTGGAAGAATTCCCATCCCAGGGTTACCTGGGCTTTGATGGGAGTGTATGCCCAGGATAGCAGCATCTGTAAAACATACCATAACTGATTATCTCTCCTTTACCTTTCACAATTAGCTGCACACTATTAAGTTAATGCACATTTATCTACAACAATTTAATTCAGAGTGCAAAGAATCTTTCTAGTCTATAATTACACTGCAACAAAATTAGCATAATTTCCACTGCACATATTTTAATAAAGAAGCTGCATTATGGGTTGGCTCCCTATGTAGAACTCTTCCAGGGAACATCATAAGGAGAGACAAATGCCTTCTATTCACGAATTGCCACAAATGCACGGAGATGTCTGAAGCCTACTTTCCATGAATGATGATTGAGGAGAGGGCATGCCTCTCAAGGAGGGGACCTGATGGGATCTCCCAAATCACCACTGTCCACAGAGGCATGAGCAGCAGAGGACTCACCCTCTGGAATTATTGGGGAAGGGGAGGGGTGATGATGAACGATTTTTCAATTGTGTTTTGTGGGCTGGGGTTTGACCTCATCAGTCAGTAAATGTCTAGCTTGAGGTGTGAAAACATCTTTATAGTTTATTTTGGATCTGTATCCCCAGGGGATGGCCACTTGAGTGCCTCAACTAGCTGTCATCAATTATTAACTGGCACCCAGATAAATGAGACCTTTAAGAGATTTTTTTTTTAGTAACTTGAAAGACCCTAAGCAACTTGGTCTCCCTTCCAAAGTTCCTGCTCAGGAAACCAATTAACAAGAAAAGGGAGCCACACTACTCATCTGGCACGGAAATGGCCAATACCTACAGTGTGATTTCATGGCACCACACACATTTTGCAATGATTGCGAATTTATCCTGATAATAACCAAACTGTCTGATTTAAAAGAAAATCTTCAGTTCTAGTAGCTCATTATATTTTACATGTGCACTTATCTACTAAAATGACTTCACCAGAAAGTGTTTGCCAATGTTTTTGGTGTGAACATTTTCACGAAGCACTCCTGCTTCCTCTGAGCTTGCCACATAGAGAGGTAACAGTTTCACACCAGGGATATGAAGGTGAGGCTTAAAGGGAGTGAGAAAATGTTGCTCTTCTGAAGAAAAACTTAAAGTCAGAAAACTACCAAGGAAGCAGATGGGTCAAACCAATAATGGTGAAACCCAGGAAAACATTAAGTCTAATGAAAAGTGTCAATGGCAGAAGGCATGACTCAGGGGCCTTGCATGCAGTGGGGGTTTTTACATGTCTGACATTATGTTATTTCTGGAAAACCCAGGTAGTTCCATGAGACACAGAACATGTGCTTTCTCTCTCTCAAATATTCCCCCATTAGAAACTGAAGATCACAAATCCTGAGTGAACTTAAGAGTCATTTCACAAGGTATCCATTTACTTTCTCGATTACCAGAAGTTCAACTGAAAAATAACACAATGAATGTATGTAAGGCATCATCACACTATTTACACTCAGTGGGATCAAAATTGTATAATGAAGGCTCATTCATGTCATCACAATCTGTATTTTTTGGTAGTCACATTTCAGCCATTAAATTTGCATTTATTTTATAATTATGGGTAAGCTTCTTTTATTTTGAAATAGGATTGTCCTAATGATGAGCAATGAGCATTCAAAGAAAAGCATGTTGTGTCCATACCTCACATTCATTGGACATACTAATGCATAGTTCTATAATAGGGCCTAAGAACTGACACAGAGTTACATGTTTCATGTAAGAAATCATGGCTCTGGTCTCAACAAAGACTACATGTACACGAAGGTCACAATATACGTTTGGCATAAATGTAAATACTTACAAAAAAGGTGCCTCTTTTTGCAATTGCTGCCAGAGTTCCTCGCTAGACTTGCCCTTTGGAACCCTGCAGAATGATTTTACAGGAGTAAGCCCTCCCCCTCAGAACAGGCAGGACAGCATCAACATTCACATTCACATTACATCAGCCAGAGCAGAACTGCTCGGAGCGTTACATGTCTACTTACGAGCTACAGAATACAGAAGTAATACTAGTGATTAAACATGATAAAACATGGAACCTTCAATTGCATATGTTAACTTTGGGACTACTAATCCCATAACATTCAAAAGCTTCCACATTAATAAACCATTGACATTCACAAACATTATATTTCGCCACTTCTGAATTTGAAGACGTAAACAAAATCTTCAGGACGAACTTACATGAAATTTGTATCTAAACCCTCAATTTTGAATTCATTTTACACTAATGTTGGAATTAACTCAAATTTGTTCCTCCTGGAAAAACCTCCCCATGTGGAGCTGCTGTTATTTTCATGTTGCTCACAAATAAGAAGTGACACCATGGTAGGATTTTTTCCTACATAATTTCTCAAGTTCTAATAAGCAACTCCTAATTCATAGATGCAGAGACCCACACCTTTAGTAAAACATTTATATATAGTTTATAAGCACTGGCTAACAATGATTGGTAAAATACCATGCATAAGAACTCTGTTGTATTTCCATAAGTCTCTTCAAAGGAAAACTATATGGAGAAAATAATCCAGCTACTGTTAATGTTTGGACTGTGAGAATTCTCACACCTCTGCAGTGTAAGATTTCTGGCTGGATTGATTTTTATTCAACAAGAAGACAATAGATTATGTAATTTTCATAAAAAATACAGGATCTCTGCTTGGACACATGGTGCCATTAGAAGCAGCATGAGAGAGGACGGAGCTATTTTCTCCCATTATGCTTAGAGAACCAAGCTCTTTGGCTTCAGAATCGGAATGCTATCTGCTGTCCCCCACCCGGCTCCAAAACAGGCTTCTCTCCCACACCCCTGCCCCCTTCACACTGGCACAGCACAACCAGGCTGCCAAGAGTCCCTGTCCCAGGGCCCAGGGTTTAACATTATACATCTAAGCTACATCTCTTAATTCTTCAGTTGGCATTATTGGACTATAGCAACCCAGTCCTGAGCTTTAATATCAGAAAGCTTAAAATAGCCCATAAGAAAGCTACAACAAACAGCAGATAGAAAAAGTAACCAAATAATAGTTAGTGAAAATGCCATGTGGAACCAAACATTAAAATATTTACCTAAATGAAATTGAATGATGCATTTCCAGGAAGTAATCTGCTAATTATTGTGAACTGGCATCTGGCAATGAAATACCAAATATGTAGGAGAATAAAACAAACATGCTAATCATTGTTGTCACTATGACTTTAGCAATGTTTTTCAAAAAATGTTAGCATTGAACTACTATGAGTATTTACACATTAAAGCATACACATAAATGTATGCATAATGGAATGGGGGAAAAAGGTATCTTACTAAGGTAGGTGAATTTTGATAGGTTCTTTTCTGATCCATTATAGTCTGCTCTGTTCTATGCCATTAAATTGTTTTCAAAACATGATCAATAAAAATATTTTACTTTGTCACAATCAGCAGTTTAGGTATATGCATATTAATATGTGAGAGGTAGGTAATTTTGCATACCCACTAATCACATATACAGTATTGTACATATAAAATATTGTTTGACAATTTGGGTAATACTAAGCTTTAAATTCTTAGTTTTTTAGATCTAGGGAGAAAGCTTTCTTTTGTGATTTTAATTTCATTTAAATTCCTGGTTTACTCACTATTTTTTCCCTTTCATTCTTCCACACAGACATATGATACAGTTTTCAGAGACACATGAAGATGATGAGCACAGTGATATTAATAATATTGGCCACTTCCATTTAGATACTAATCTCAATTCTCAGGTGGATACCAAAGGCCTTATGACACATTTCATATTCAAATGGAGAGGGGACACCAGGGGGTAGATGATCCATGGGGTAAGATCATGTTGTCCCTTTGAGTATCTCATGTCATCTGCAATTTGACTCCAATTACCAGGTGTATCCCTACCAAGGGCTGGCTGAATGAGAAATGAAAGGGAGATTGAAATAAAAGACCAAAGAGAAAGATTTCACTCTGAGATACGAACCACTTAATAGAAGGAGAAAACTCTTTAGCAAAGAGTCAAACTGTATAAAATACCATGCTGAAGCTGTTTGCAGAATGCAAACTAAAATATTATAAAATATTTTTCTCTACAACTATAATGTCTGTTTCTAATAAAGATATGCAGTTATAATTTTTAAAATACCAATTCCTGAGACATAAACAGTGAAAGAGTTTAGATTATTTTGCACCCTAATTTGTGGATTAATACAGAAAACACAGCAATGTGAGATCAATTTCCTGACCAAATTATGTCATTTCTTTGTCTGATCACTCATTTTTTATCCACTCAATTTATTTCATACCCAACAATTATGACATGACTTATTAACATCAAATAGCTGGAGATGTTTGATAATATTGCTCCTCTGTCAGCATCTAGGATTTTTTTATTTTGTTATTCTGAAAAAGATAAATATTTCTCAGTGTTTTGCATGTATTCTACATCAAGACCCATAGTAAAACTATATGTTAGACTCGCACATGCACACACATACATACAAATCAGATATCCCTTTTCCAAAACATCAGTACACGCCTCAACAGGGAATGGAAACTGCAGTCTAGGTATGTGCTCTGACCAGGAAACAAACTCGTGATCTTTCAGTGAACAGGATGACACTCTAACCAACTGAGCCACACCGGTCAGGGTGTGGATTCCTAAATTATAACTATGAGACAGAGTGCATCGATCTTATAAAAATATCATAGACATTAATTTTAATCAGACTAAAAGGGCTACTTCACTAAAACATATTTTGGCAAAGTATTACTTTTATATTTCAGAGATGAATGCTAGCATTATACCCATGAGAACATTAAACAAATACTATGTTAGAGCAGGGTCAGCCATTGGGCCAAATCTGGTTCAACTTCTGCTTTTGTGTGACTCATGAGCTACAACTAATTTTTACAGAGGAATATTTACAACAGATTTGGTTCTAGGAAACACTAATTTTCAACTCCAATTAGGTAAAAGCTTATCTCCCCACAATAACCTTATCCTTATCAATAGATTTGTTTACAAAACATTATCATTTTATTATATTTTAGATTTCATTAATAATAATTTTGTGGAAATTTGTTTCCTCTTCTATTACTCAAGCATTGATATAATAGTCTTAATTTGTCCCTTGGTTTATGAAATCTAAAATGCTACCTAACCCTTTATAGGAATTTGAGGACCCATGCATTCATTAGAATGTTATTTTTTAATTAATGTAGACACATGTCAACCCACACAGCGATTTCGCTGCACCTGTAACCACACTCTGGTGCCAGGTGGGCACACAGGTGATACATGCACCAGGCATATGAATGGCTGACTACACGCAGGAGCCGCCCCCTGAGCTCCAGGAGCAAAACAGTTTCTCTGAGGAGCAGGTCCCCTCTTCAGCCAAGAATCCCAGATGTCTTTGTTATAAAGAACTTTGCTTTTGGCTTATTAAGAGCCATAAGCTCAAAGGGAAATTGGGCTTTTGGTTCAATGAAATTGCTTTTCACTTAATTCCCACGATGTCATGGAAAGATGCACAGAGCTGCAGTGGGAGACATTCTACTTAATAAGCATCTCAGTACAAGGCGAGCAGTTCCTGTCTTCCCTGCAACGGCAACTGCATTCTGAATAACTGTCACTTGTGGGCCCAGATAAATGGTGTTATTGAGCAGCCTCGTGCTCATTTATGTTTAAGAAATTCTAATTTGTTTTTGGGTTGACATGAAGCAGCATGGTACAGTTCCCTCCGTGTACATTTTCCAATAGAAAATAAGCTATACTCTATCCTAATATATAGTTAGTCTCCCTAAAAAGATGTTTTGCTCTATTGAGTATTAAGATTTTAAAATTTAGCACTGGAAAAGCACAATTTGAATGAACACATAGATTTTCCAGGGAACAGTTATACGGTTGCTGCTTTTAATTTTTACCGTGTTTTACACCTTGCCTGCTCCTGCTTCATTCTCCTCCTCTCTCCCACAACCATCAATACTTCTCTTTGAACACATTTAACAAAAAGCCTTAAACAACAATCTCCACCAATAGTCACCACTGGTCTCATGTTAGCACGAGGGGGTGAGCTAAGATAGAGTTCACTGGTCTAATCATTGATGGTGCTACCTACCCTACAGGCAATTTTCTACAACTCAATGGAAATCTTAATGTGTACATGATGCATTTTAATCCATGCCTTGTTCTTAAAACCTTTGGCTTTCCATACATGTGGAAATTTGGGCCCTTATTAGATTTTTGTTGATTGTATGTCTGTTTTACGAGTAACTAGCAACTTTTCTTAAGAAACTACCATCTTATTAAATTCTCATTCCACAGTGAGGCTCATCAGCATAAATGTTAGACAAGCCCAAGGTAGAAAAACAAAACGCTCAGTATCAAATTAAAAACACAGTTTGGAGGGTAATGAGAAAACAAACATGCAGAGACAAATTAAACAACTTCCACAAACAGCTAGTTGATAAAAAATGACAAAAGCAAAACATGTTAAAAAATTCCCTGGAAAAAAGGGTTTAGTCAAGGTTTATTTAATGTGGTTTTGCCACATAGATTGAATTAAATATCATCTATCTGGAAATAAACTATAAACTCAAATAATCAGATGTAGTAATTAATTACTATCTTCTACTTGTGTAACATTGTAGCTTATTTTTGCTCTTAAGGGTCTGATGAAAACAACGGTTTTCATCCAAACAAAGGTTTCTTTGTTAAACAGGGAGTTGATTTTCAAAGATAAAGAATAAGGCAAGTCTACAACAACAGATACAAGAAAGTTCTAAAAATTATTAAATATTTCTTTTGTCTTCAGCTCATGCACACTTAAAGAATCTTTCCATTGGAAATAAACACTACATTTTGGGCTTAATAGACATTTTGTCCTTGGCTGTCTCACCACCTTTAGCAATCTCATTATGGTGTAGGGTTGGTAGAGAGCTGATAAATGCCTATAGGGTAAGACAAGGGTGACAGCAGATGTCCTCAACAGGAATTCTAAGTGCCAAGCACCGTTACAAGTGCTTTATGCATAAACCACTCAGTTTAATCCTCATACAATCTTATGAGGTAGGTGCTAATATCATCCCCACTTTACAGAGGGCAAACTGAGGCCAAAGATAGGAGTACATGACTCAACTCAAGGTCACACAGCTAACAACTATGCAAACCCTGGCATCTCCTGCCAGAGGTGGTGCTTTTGATCCTCAGCACTGTCTCTGGGTCATGGTGAAGTCAGAACAGGAACCCAGCTCTCTGAGTCTCACTCTAACCATCTTTACACTTAAGTCATTGGACAAACGCAATCAGACAGGATGAAGCTGATGCACCACATTCAAATCCTGCCTCTGCTGATTGCTCGCTGTGTGCTGGGCCATTTGATGAATGCCTCTTGCAGGTAAGACCCAATCCACCTTTCTGGGTTGCTCTGGTAATAAATGGGGTTCCATTGATTCCAATGATTTTCTAGATTTTTAACCAAACAGATGCTCAATAAACATCATTTTCCTCCCTTACAACACATGACTTCAACTTTTCTCTGTTCTCTGCTTATTCATAAACTCCTGCAGCTCTATATCCCAGAGAAACAAACAATTGAAACAATTACAATTGACAAGATTTCAAATTAATTGGGATTCTGTTTTGGCCAATGCGTGGGGGAATGCACTGAAGAAAATGTATTTTTTCAGATAACATTTTACTAATGGTGTTTTCCAATCCATTCAATGTCAGCAAGAGAAACATACAATCTGTAGATTGCTGAATATCTGATTTTAATTCTTAAACCATCCGTTACTTGCATAGGATCTACAAAATGCAATTAAAGAATGGCCTTAGTTGTTTCTTTTAAACTCAAAATTACTCTATTAAACTGTGTAACTACTTTAAGTGATGTGATTTTCCAGAACATGAAAGAATGGCGAATATAAAAAAAGACACAAAAAACAAATCACATCTCAAATTACAAAACTATGTATAGTGTGCTATAAAATGGCCCCTGAAGACTTATGTTCAAATCCCAACCTCCAGTACCTGTGGAAAGGAAATAAGATCTTATGTGAAATAGGACCTTGCAGACTCTGTTAAGACTCACAGCCTCAAAGACTGTTAACCAGCCCAGTCTCCTCCTCCTGCAGTCTCCCCGTCAACTGTGTGTCTCAACTCCCTGCACACAAGCAAACAGGGAAACGATATGGATGGTGGATGGGGTGGCAGGGAGGCTCAGTCCTGACCAAGGTGGGAGGGAGCAAGAGCAGTATGTAACACACTCACCGCATGCAAAATCCTCAAGATAAATCAGAATTAATGAACACATAGCTGGTTGATGAAAAAAAATTGTATCTAACATTTCACCTTGTTGGCTTTCCTCAGCAGCTCTCTGCTCCTGGGGGAAAAGCTTTCTTCGCCTCTCAGAAATAACTGCACGAGCCCAGCACATGCCAGAGGAGATAAGTTCAGTGAGTGAAAGGAAAGGTCATGTATGTTTACGCTGCTGACTAGAAGGGGTTCGGGTAAACCATGTTTTGGAAGTTCATGAAATCCATCAGCTTTTATAAAAGGTCCCTTTAACTGCTAACATTGTCATCCCATGAGAGGTGTTAACGCTCCTGAAATCAGACAATCCCAGGAAACAGCATTCTAGGGAGCAAAAGAAAATGAAATACAAGAGCAACAATCTGAGGGTTGTACAGAATGCAGTCAACACCTGGAGACTGAATCTGTTTTCCTATCATTTGGATTAGTTTGCCAGGGCTGCCAAAATCCTGCACACTGGATAGCTTAAACAATAGATATTTGGTTTTTCATAGTTCTGGAGGCCAGAGGCCCAAGAACAAGGTGTCAGCAGATGTGGCTTCTTCTGGGGCCTCTCTCCTTGGCTTGCAGACCATCATCTCACTGTGCCCTCACATGGTCTTTCTTCTGTGCATGACATGTGTCTTTTCTGTTCAGCTTTCTCCTTTTTTCAGGTTACTAGTAATGCTGGACTAGTGACCTTATTGCCCACCCTGTGACCTTATTTAAATGTAATTGCTCCTAAAAAGACCCTATGTCCAAATATAGTCACATTCTGAGGTACTGGGGGTTAAGTTTTTATATTGAATAAACTTTTTTTAAAGAGCAGTTTTATGTTCAGAGCAAAACAGAAAGGTACAAAGACTCCCCCCCCCCCCCACCAATACTCTCTGCTCCATACATGGAGCCTCCCCCAGTACAATATTCCCCACCAGAGTGGGACATTTGTTACAACTGATAAATCTACTTTGACATGATATTATCACCCAAGATCACAATTTACAGAAAGGTCCTCTCTTGGTGCTGTAAAAATGAACCGTGAGTAAATGAATACACTCCAAGTATTACTTCTTTATCTTTGTTTTGAAGCTGTCATGGTTCATTTGCCCCTTGTGTCAACTTATCTAGGCCTTAATACTCAGATATTTGGTTGAAAACATCATTGATGTTTCTGTGAAGGTGCTTCTTAGATGAGATTAACTTTAAATTGGTAGATTCTGGATAAAGCAGATTGCCCTCCATAATGTGGGTGGGCCTCAGAGAATCAACTGAAGGCCTGAGGAGAAAAAAGATTGACATTCTGGGAAGAAGAGAGAGCTTTCGGCATTAAACCCCAACTCTTCCCTGAGTCTCTAGCATGCTGGCTGACCCTGTGAGATTTTGGGATTGCCAACACTTCACAATGGCGTGAGCCAATTCCTGAAAGAAAACTCTTCGTCTTATCGACACATCCTGTTGGCTCTGTTTCTTTGGAAAAGTCTGACTAATAGACACGCTGATGATGTAAATGTGTAAAACACACACAGCAGTTTATGAAGACACACATATGTGAATACCATCCCCGGAGCAGTGCAAGGTGCTGATCTTCTCAACCCTCAGCATGTGTGAGCAGTAGTCCATCTGCCACCTGCCCAGCTGTAAAGGGTGGTCTCCGCATCGTATGAACATGTAGAAAGTGCTGAGGGACAGACAGACAATTCTGAGAGTTGCATTTACAGAGAGTTTCCTTATTCAGGAAAGTGACTATGCCTCCCTTCCTAGCATAGGAAGAGTTTGTTTTCCTCAATTATAATTCGAAACACTGGACCAGATCTGAAAACTATACAGAAGTGTTATATCAATACAAAAACTCCACATCACTCAGGGGATGCAATAAATATACATGACCCATCCTCCTGGGCTGTCATGTCTTATTTTTATTTTGTAACAGAAAATAAATTATATACTGATGTGTATTATAATTTACAATGTGTATTTTTATTATGAATTAGAGAAAAAAATATGCTATACTAGCTTCTGGACCATGTCAGACATCACTCAGGTATGACACTTAAATAATTCAATGCCTTGTAAGCTATTATGCTATGTAGACAGATGCATGGCTGCAGGTTATTTTTCTTTTTGCACAAAATAATATGCTAATATATGAAAGTGATGTGGCATGGGAGTTGCTTGTTATATAGTTCAATCTTATGAGATGATAATTCCAAAAGAAACCCAAACACTAAATGACGCTGACATACTGAAAATCATCTGCATACATTCATATTCTTCTTTTTGTATAGCAATGGCTCAAAATGTTTGCCAAGGTACCTGCAAGTAAGTTCTTTAAAGCAGACTTGGAGAAAACAATTGATAATTAATTTTAACGCCATGTCAATTATGCTAATAAAATTCCAATTAAAATCCTTGTGATGTACATCAGTCTTTCTTTGTGTGTTGTATGAGTATGCCTATCATTTAAGCTGTTAGCCCCCAGATACTTATTAACTTTATCATGAACCAATACAGTGGGCTTGTACATGGATCTTTTGACATATCTAGTTCTACCTAGCATAAGCACTGGGCAAATTAATGAAGACAGCTTAGTATTTAAGTACCATAGATAAAAGCAGGGATGCTCATTCTGGAAATGAAAGAACCCAGAGGTAGGAAGGGACCGGAAGTTAAGAACTAGCTTTTTTTTGGTAATTTATTGATTTTTAGAGAGAGAGAAAAGATAGATTAAAAATTGATTTGTTATTTCACATATTTATGCATTCATTGCTTGATTCTTATATGTGTCCTGACTAGTGATTTAACCAGCAACTTTGGCATATTGGGACAACGCTTTAATTTACTAGGTGTACTGGTTGATAATGTGGATTTTTTTCAATAGATGGAGTAACACATATGTTGATATACATGTGATTTGATATGTATGCTATTTTGTTGCATTGACAGCAAGCTTGAAGACCAACAATTACAAGCATTATTGGGTGAAGATGTGTGTCAAACTCAAAAACAACTTGCAGAAAGATTAAACGTTGCTCAGAAAACAATTTCCAATCAATTACAAGCAATGGGAATGATTTTAAAGAAAGGAAAATGGGTGCCACATCAACTGAACAAAAGACAAATAGAAAACCGAAAAGTCATCAGTAAAATGTTGCTTCAATGGCATGAAAGTCTTTTTTTGCATTGAATTGTGACTGGCGATGAAAAGTGGATTTATTCTGAGAATTCCAAACGCACAAAATCATGGGTTGGTCCAGGTAACCATCAACATGGACTGCCAGGCCAAATCGCTTCAGAAAGAAGACAGTGCTCTGCATTTGGTGGGATTAGGAAGGTGTGGTATTATGAGCTTCTAAAACCAGGTGAAACTGTTAATACTGATGGCTACCGACAACAAATAATCAATTTGGACCACACTTTGATCGTGAAACAACCAGAACGTGCCAGAAGACACAGCAAAGTATGATGATGCACCATCACACACTTTAAAACCAGTTAAAGACACGTAAAAAAGATCTTGCCTGGGAAGTATTAACCCACCCGCTATATTCACCAGAACTTGCTCCTTCAGATGACCACTTGTTCTGATCGATGGCACACGCACTTTCTGAGCAGCCCTTCAAAATATACCAAGAAGTGGAAAATTGGGTCTCTGAATGGTTTGCCTCAAAACAAGAGAAGTTCTTTTGGGATGGTATCCACAAACTACCTGAAAGATGGGGGACATATGTAGCTAGCAATGAATATTACTTTGAATAAAGCACTTTTTATGTTTCTCTTGAAATTATCGTGTTTTCTTTGACAACAAAATATGCTATTATTAACCGGTACACCTAGTACTGAGCTACCTGGCCAAGGCAAAAACTCGGTCTTTTGTTTTTTGATTTTTTAAGGAATAGAGAACAGAGAAAAGGGCACTTGGGATGTTAGCTGTCATATTTCAGATTGATTACAAACCATTGGTACAATGCTAAATATATATGAAAATCACAGCAACTTCTTTGCTGTGGAATACAGGGTTCTTTGCGGGTGGTGTGCAGGATATTGTAACTTCAATTGCTGCTAAATGTGGAAACCCAAGTAAAACTGGTATGCACATTTTCATTTCAGTCCGAATTACCAGCCTGCCCTGGGCCAGATTCTGGGGATACCACTAGATAACACACAGACCCTGCCTTAAAGCTTGGATGCTGCCTGGGAGGGGCAGGAGCAGTTAGCCAGAAAGTGTGATACAGAGGGTGTTGTGCTATGATGGGGCATCTCATCCAGGCGGAGAACCTTGGACGGCTTCCTGGAAGAGGTGGCAATTGAGCACGGCTCTAAATGATATGAAGATTGACAAATGGGGGGTGAGAAGGCATTCTGCACATAGAGAAATAACATGCATAAAAGCTCCCAAATGAGAGAGAGAAATTAATTAAGGGAAGAGGTTTAGCCATTATCTGTGGCTAGAGCTTTTAGCCTTAGGGTAGAGCTTGGCTTTGGGGTTCATAAAAAAGGAGGCTGTAAAGAGAAGGAACAAGATCCTGACAGAGCTTGAAGCCATTACAGAGAGTGAATATTTTATGTTGAAAGTTCTCTTTTATTTGGGAGTGAATTTGCTAGGCGGGAAAGGCGCTTAGGTTAGAGAAAAGTCACGTCTGGCTTCCAGCTCCTAAGTGGCCATCCTCATGGTGCAGGGGAGGACAGAGCGGCAAGAGGCCTGGCACCTCCAGAAGCGTGCTCTCATTTTGATGACTGGGGGACTCAATCAGATGACAAAAGCACTTACTGGTATTTTCACCCCCCGCCCCCCCCCCCCCCAAGAAATCAGTGCATGACACTAGCCTGTCATGACTCTCAGGAGACACAGCAGCTAATTAGGAGGAGGGTAACGCCCCTGCTTCTTCAGCTGTGCGTGCAATTAGCGAGCCCATCCCCATCCAAACATGTGAGCTCTGGAAAACCACACACCGCACACACTTGCTTATGAATCCGAAAAGTCTATAATTAGGATCTTGCCACTTCTAAATTCTACCCAGGGAAGGAAGAATGCTGAAAGCTAATCAAAAGCAAAGGCAAACTCTAAGGCGCTAACTCTTCTCTCCACATAGGAAAACACTTGCGTTTGAACCCTCATTTTCAGGCAGACGAGCCGGGTGTATTTGTGCCAGGGAGAAACCCATCGGCACATGGGCCTCTCCTGGGTGAGGGACTGAGCACGCGGTGATGTGGAGATTCACAGCCCCTCTCATGAGCATGTTTAGTTCCAGGCGGCTTTTTCTCCTGGATTCCTGAAGTCATCCATGAGGAGATGCTGCAGATGTAAATGAACTTCTATGTTCAGTGTTCTTCAAAGAAAAAGAATTCAAATGAGAATGAAAGAAGGGATTTTTCCGTGTAGAAAGCAAATGAATTGTCACTTGTAAATACGATTTTCCATATTAAAAATGTGGACAATGGAGGGAACATCAACGAAATTATGTTAGCAGAAGAAGAATCTGCCAGAATGTTTTAAGAATAAATCCATGGTGGTGGCCATGAACGACAGCGGATCAGCAGGCTGGTCCCGATTCCACTCCTGCCTCTGTTATTTCACTAGACGGAGAGTACCCAAGTCCAAATTGTGTGACAGGCATTACAAGTGCCCTAAGGGACACAGCAGAAGCTCTCGAGTGCCTCGTGACAAACTCTAATTTCAGCTGCCACTGCAGGGGTCATTTCTCTGTGAGTGGATGGACATTTGAGTATCTGCCATGGTCTGGTAGCTTTCCGCCTGGGTCCTTCACCAGAATTATGCCAACTCACTTGGCTAAGTTCTCAGAGCCAGTGCAGGTAAGTTAATGCCCCAGAGAACCCACAACCATTGTGGATAAATAGTGCCTCCTCCCTGGACCACTGGGGCAGGCATCTGCCTGCTTCTTAGAAGGACTGGCTGATTAACCTGTCACTCAGTGCCTATGGCAGTGACCTTGGTGATGAACCTTTAGGTTATTTTTTCAACCTTGCTTGACTCCCACTCCCTGCTTTCTGGGATCACCTCCTAAATACATGACCTCCACCCTAAGTTCTTGTCTCAGGTTCTGCTTTTACAGGTCCAAACTTAGGACAGGGTTAGAGAAGAGAGATCACCAAATCCAGTTCTCAAGGCTGCAGGATGAAAGGGGGGGTGTCCGAGGGGAGGAGGAGGAAAAAGCCCAGCCAGGAAAGCAGATGAGGAAGGCTGGGGGCGAGGAAGTCAGCGATGGACCTGAGCATTGGCCTGGACTCCTGAAAATCCTGGTGTTTTCCCAGCAGCTGAGTGGGCAGCAAGCAATCCTCACTTCTGCTGAGACTCTGGTCCCAGTGCCCTGACCATCATGGTCCCCCACATTTTTTCTTAAAAATGTTGAAATACTTTTTGCATAGCAGTGAGAGCACACGTACATGTGTACATACACATATGTCTATCTATACTTATTAAATATTTATTGAATATATTGATGAACAAAGAAGTCATAACACTGTATTTTTGCTACATGTGATACCTTCCATTCTGTCATATTCATTCTCTTTCTCTGTCTCTTAACACTCAACATGGTTTACAAAAGTGATCCCACAACCCTTACCAATAGGTTGCAAACTGCAGTTTAAAAATCACTAACCTAGACTAGTCTTCCTAGGTACTTGATGGAACCATCCCTGTCTATGGCTTACTGTCTTATTTGGTAAAATAATGAAGAGGAGATGAAATGATGATGGATATTCTTTCTGCCTTTCAAAGAATTTTATGATTTTATGTCCAATTCATATTAAAATATCAGATCTGATACTCGATTTTCTATTAATTTTAGTAATTAAAAGAAGACACAATTTAAATAAAATATTGTCATGTATTTTCTCCTGAAAATATGTTTACACTAAGATGCTGCACATCCTTTTAGTAATATTACTAGAGGCCTGGTGCACTAAATTTGTGCATGGGGGGAAGGGGAGGGGTGTCCCTCAGCCCAGCCTACAGCCTCTCCAATCAGGCCTAAATGGGCAGCCGACATCCCTCTCACAATCCAGGACTACTGGTTCCCACCACTCACCTGCCTGCCTGCCTGATTGCCCTAACCACTTCTGCCTGCCAGCCTGATCACCCCCTAACTGCCCTCCCCTACAGGCCCAGTCCTCTCAACTGTCCCCCTCTGCAGGCCTGGACCCTCCCCTGCTAGCCCAATCGCCCACAACTGCCATCCCCTGCTGGCCATTTTTTGGTGGCCATTTTGTGTCCACATGTGGGCAGCCATCTTTGACTGGGAGCAGCCATTTTGTGTGTTGGAGTGACGGCCAATTTGCATATTACCTCTTTATTATATAGGCCTAGGGGCCCGGTGCACAAAATTTGTGCACTGGGGGCAGGCGGTCCCTCAACCCAACCTGCCCCCTCTCATATACTAGGAGCCCTCAGGGGATGTCCAACTGATGGCTCACCCCAGCCTGTTCAAGGCCTAAAGCCTCTGATGAGGCTTTAGGCCTTGGGCACCCAGCCATTGCCCTGCTCAGCTCAGCCCCAGCTGCCTGTGACCACCCGGCCTCAAGGGCCGGGCGCTCGCTGCCACTTCTGCTCACGGTGCCCGGACACCACCACCACTGCTGCTGCAGCTGCTTCCCCTCACAATGCCCGGAGGGGCCTGGCGCTTGTGCCACTTGGCCCTGCCCCCACTCCTGATTGGCTGGTAGCATAGCCAATCAGAAGCGAAGGTTCGGTCAAATTTGCATGTTTCTCTTTTATTGTATAGGATACTTTCATGTTCAGAATTAAGATATAAACAAAGTCATAAGATAGTTGCAAACATATGTTTAATTTTTTATCTTTTATATATTCTAGCTTTTTTTCCCCCTCCAAAAATCATTAGTTCTGCTTCTTACATCACATTTTTCTTGCTCAATTGCCCTGAAAGTAACTCCATGACTTTGCACTTAATGGTCCCTTCATCTAGCTAGAGACATTCTACCAGTCTCAGCTCTGATGTCTCCCTCACCAGTGAGCCCATTCCAGCTTGCCCATCTTCCTCGCCATGTCCCCATGCCAACTGGCTGCACCCCTAGCAAAGTCTTATCAGGTTGTAGTACCATCATTTATTTATGTGGCTCTGAGCACCTGAAGCAGGGACTCTGTACTACTCTTAGCACTCCAAGTACCTAATACAGTACCAACACAGTGCAGGGAATCATGGAATGTCTATTATAACAACAAAACATATCATGTCTTTCCAATTTTCATTGAGATATTCATAATTACCCCTATCCTAATGTCAGGCTCTGATACCATTTCCCAGTGAAAGAAAAACTATTTGGCAGTGCAAATGAAGTCATTCCATACTGTCTAATTAAACCACATATGGCATCTTCTCTTATAAAACTGAATTTGGCCAAAAGAACAGTAGTTGCGCACTGGGAGAGTTATTCACAGCCTACTCACAAGAGAGCATCTCCTCACTCCCAGACTAGTGGTCTGCATCACAAGCACAGGTTTGTTCGTCTGCAGATCCAGTTTCTGCAGCATCCACTGTATCAATGGGACCCTTTGGATGCAAGTGATAGCAACGCGAGAGGAAAAAACAATGAGCAAGCAGCAACAGTGGCTCTCTGGGCCTGGGGAGCTTATCATCAGGCTTGAACAACCTTCTGAAGAGCCGGGTCGGGAGAGCCTCAGGGTCCCTCCTTCTGCAAATACTCCCCTTATCATGTCCATGGCTACTCTTGGTGTTGGTTTCTCACTCTTCACCACCAGAGATAAATGCAGATCATCCTATTTGGCCCAAAGTCCAAAGTTCCAGGGAAGGGCTCTCATGGGCTCTACCTGGGTGAGGAGCTGAGCCTGAAGCACTCACTGTCCCCAGAAGGTGGGACACTCTGGGGAAAAAAGCTACTAGTCTGTACACATAAATGGAGAGATGCTTACTGTACCATTTTTATATGGTTTACGATATTAATTCGTAGCAATTTCCTCTCCTCCCATGAGCAAGGATCTATGCTGAACTTAATATATAAGTCTCTTTAATTAAAAAAAATCATCCCATTTTCTCTTAATCTAAATGTAAGCTATATGAGAACAGAAAAGCCACAGTAAACATACATATGACTGTGTTTTTGTGATGTGCTACTCCCAAAGTAGACAGTGAGTTTTGCACTCACCTTCACTTTTAGTAATAAAAATGATTGCTTGTCTTTTACCATTTCTGCTTCTACCACATATCTGCTCTTTAAACAGCTGTCACTTCTAACTTGAGAATTGCATCTTCTCCATATACAAATGAATTCATGAATAAACAGCCAAATTTCATGGTGTCAGAGGAACAAATGATTTTGAATGCAACTTCAGAGAGGGCTTTAAAAACTGCAAAAGGTCATATAGAAGGTTCTGATTCATAGATGACATTGGGATTAGCCATTATTGGTCCTTCTCCATGACTTTTGAAGGTGACCCTGGTGCTCTGGTTGAGTCTCATGTTCTGATTACTCTTTTACATTAAAAGACATGAATCAAAATCTAAGCCTACCCCAGACCTTTCTGAGTTTAACAGAGTAACCTTAGTTGTTTCTTTACCTTAATACAGTAAAACAGGATATACTAGGACTCTAATAAAAGACATGTGAAGGCAGCTGGTTTGGTGAAATTTAACTAAACTGCTGATTTAAGCAGAGTCCTGGGGCATGAACATTTTGCCTGCATTAGAGTTAGTTAAGCTACTGAGGAAAGAGAAGTTGGACACATGCAGAGCAGCTGTACTGATCATTTTCAGGGAAAAGGAGTGTTTACTGGCATCACAATGTGCCTGCTCCTGACCCACGTCCAGGTCCGGCTCCACGTGGGACCCCTCCACCCTGCATGTGCTATCAACTGAAGGCTAGCCATCCAAACCCTAATGCCACCGCTTCCCACAAATCCATTTCCCTCTTCAATTCCCTTTATTTTTTTCCAGCAATACCACACTTTCTCATTACCTTAGACTCTAGATTTTGGAGTACATTCAATCGCCCTCTCACTGTTTACTTTCAGTCTCCAACTACCATCATCATTTCCTCTGTGGGTTTTCTCCAGTCATTGATCCCCGGTTTCATCCATTTCCTGTGGGTGAATCTAAATGCCTTCTGTACCTGCTGCACCAGTGGCCACCACTTCCAACCCATCGCACAATTATTTCCAGGTTAGTCTTCCTCAGAGACAGCCTTGCATGTGCCTATTTCCTGCCCAAAGTCCTCAATTGCTCCCATTGGCTTAGGAAAAGAAATTAACTTAGAGAAAATGAGTTTGGTCCTTCTCTACCTGGTACCAGTCTCTCTCTTCAGAGGAATTTTTGGAATTCTCTTGTGCTTGTTGTCAAATTGCTCTATTTTCCTCTAAACATATCTCTGGTTTAGTGACTTAGCTCACAAATTTCCCAAATATATGAGTACTTACAAAAAATTACCTTAGTGTCTAATACAAAACAAGGAGTTGATAAATGTCTGAATAAAAGAATGAAAGCATATGTAGGTAATATATAGGCAAAACGTTTATTTTCTGATGACTAGCAAAACTGTATCTTCATCCCACCATTCCATTCTGGTTTATATTTATAATTTTCACTTGATATACCAACCAGATATATAAAGATATATAATTTTAAAAAAATCCACAAACTGGCTTATCCTCCCTTCTCCCAAAAAACCCTGCTCCTTTGAGTTTCTTAGTTCTTTGCAGCCTATGTATTTACCCAGTAGTCAAAACTAGAAACCAGAAAATTCTCTGCCCATCCTTGCTATGCCAGAAGCTAATTCGAGCTTGTCATAAATGCAAGAATTTTCATGAAAAGGTTGATGGAACCTTGAGGATTGCCTGCTGGAAATGGCTGAGGCCATTTCCCCACACCTAAAGATTTGCAAAGAGGATTGCTTGCTGCCAAACAGCTGAGGGCATTTCAATCTACGTGTTATTGCCTCCTGCTGGCCAAACACCTGAACATCCCAGGCAGCTCCTCCAATCTGACAGTGGATTCTGTATATTAAACCTTGGGCTTTGATATGTAGATCTGTCCTGCTTTAGGACCATTTGTGTTAATAAAAAGCAAGGAGTCCAGAGAGACAGGAAAACTTGGTTCCTACAGCCAAGCTCCTTTGGCTCCCCAAAATGCCTTCCAAATGTATGTTTCATCTCTGGACTCTTTAATAATTTACACACAGCCCTTATCCAGACTCCTGAACCCTTCTAGATGCCAAGAAACACATATCGACATTGTTATCTCTATTGCAATACAGCAACAAAACAATAACAAAACTTACATTTACTGAAGATTTACAAATCGTTATGGGTTGTATCTCCCCAAAATTCCTATGTGAAGTCCTAACCCCCAATACTTCAGAATGTGCCCTTATTTGGAAATATACTGCAAATGTAATTAATTAAAACTAGGTCATCCTGGAGCAGGGTGAGTTCCTTAACCAATATGAGTGTCTGGAGTACTTATACGAAGAGGAAATTGGACACAGATAAGCACACAGGGAAAAGATCCTGGGAAGGTTACAGCTATGCAGCCTCCAGCTGAGGAGCCACCAGCAGCTACAGGAAAGCCCTGAACTGATCTTCCCTTGGCACCTTAAGAAGGAGCGTGACCTTGCCAACACCTTGATCTCAGACTTGCTGTTTTCCAGAACTGTTGGTGAGAATTTTCTATTGTTTAAGCCACTCAGTGTGTGGCACTTTGCTTTTTCAGCTCTGACAAACTAATATACTAGGGACTGGCCAATTGGCTAAAACCTTCTAGAGACGTACAGCATTGAGTCATCTTGAATTAGTGCTTCATATAATCATTACCTCATTTTACAGTTTTGAAAACAAAGGTCATGGTCACCCATAAAGGGAAGAACAAACCAAAGTGACTATGATTCCAAAACCCAATTCACGATCACTCTGCTCCAAGCCTCTGGACGACCTCCTCTGACACCTTTAGGCTGTGACAAGGTCACCCAGCTGGCCCTCACACAATCCCAGTGCACCATACCACCGAGTTTCTACCTAGGACAATTCTTAAGCTCTTCATGGAAAAAGACAGCTGAATAAAATAACTCATTTTATTTTAGAGAAGACCATATTCACAAAAAGGCCCCAAAGGGGACATTATTTTTATCTAATTTATCAGATGCGTTATTTAAAATAAAATGATGCATAAACAAATCTAACATGCTTGGCTGCATACTTCTTACTGTTTCTTTTACAATGCCAACATAACATTACTACCGCTAAAAGAAATTAAAATCATAGCATCACGCTGTGCATAAATAATGAAAATTAAATTCTGAAAACATTTCAAAGTATGTATTTATTCTTAATAAGTAGTGTGCAACCAAATGAAAAAGCAATCAACAACCTAAACATTACTCACTGATTCAAAGCATTATGTATACTACTGAACACAGAACATAACCGCCTTTCTTTAAGCATTAACCATGGGTAAAACACTATTCAATGAAACATGCTGTTTTTTTTAAAAAAAAATTTAGGGCAGAGGTTTGAGGTACTCTATAATATTTTCCTGGTGTTGGAAGTAGTTATTGAATCATCATAGACTAGGGCTAACCTAGAACAATAATATATATATATATATATATATATATATATATATATATATCCCAGAGAGGAGGAAGAGAGAGGGAAAAAGAGATAGAAATATCAATGATGAGGGAGAATCATTGATCAGCTACCTCCTGCACTCCTCCTACTGCAGATTGTGCCCAAAACCCAGGCATGTGCCCTGACTGGGAATTAAACCATGACCTCCTGGTTCATAGATCAATCACTGAGCCATGCCAGCTGCACTAGAGCAGCAGTTCTTAAAGTCTGGCCCAGGACCCTGGGCTCCTTTCAGACATTACAAGATTATGACTATTTTCAGAATGAAATTATGATGCTAGTTGCCCTTTTAGCTTTGTTGACACTCGCACTAAAGCTGCAGAAGTAACAGAGGTAAAACTGCGGTGCTAGAGCAGAATCGTGACAATGACACCAAACTTATACTCCTCAATGTCACACACATACACACACACACACACTCCAGATGCAATTAAGAATGTCCTTGACGTAGTGGTAAAAATGATTAATTTTTACTAAATCTTGACCCTGGATTGCACATCTTGCTATTATTCTGGGTGACAAAATGGTCCGCTCCTGGAAAAGCACCGGCTGTGTGTTGAGGTGTGAAGTGAACCAGCTGCCTTTTTCAGGGGACACGGATTTCACTGGAAGGAAAGACTGATAGACAAACTGTGCTGACTTAGTCTTTTCTTGTGGACAACAAGGTAATAACTCATCTCAAGGTAATAACTGATAGTATTTCTTTTGGCCATCGACAAAGTTCGAACTTCCATAAAACCATTAGAATATGAGAAACCTTGAATCTGCCACTTTGAATTTAAACTTTTCCTAGCATTTAAAGACTCTCTGCTGAGAGTGTTGGGAACACTAACACATACGGCCTTAAGAACTGACTATGAACGTAAACCGTACAATAAAATATATCAGCATATTAGAATATTTACCTAAGTCAGAGCAATATATGCTAACCCCACAGATAAATGAAATGTCCATTCAAAGCATTTTAGGTCCATTCAAGACAGAGTAATGAATTTTAAGTAACACAGTATAAAAAGTTCATTGCTGTATTTTAAATTCCCTTATTTCAATTACACTTCAAGAAACTATAACTTGTAGAGTTTTGATATAGTATCAAAGAATATTCAGAATTATCTAGAAAGCTATGAAAATACTCATCTATTTTCCAAGTCTGTATTTGCATGAGGCCATATCTTCTTCATGTACTTCAAACAAAATATATTATAGACTGAGCAGACTAAGAAGCAGATATAAAAATATAGCTGCCTTCTCTGAAGCCATACACATGAGAGATCCCAAAACATAAAAGAATGTCAAACTTGGAAAAAGTTATTTTTAAATAAAATATTTATATCAATATATAGTGGGCTTATGATTACTAAATTAAATTCAATAAATTGTTAATTTAATATACTTATTAGTAATGAATATTTAATGACTATATTAAATATTAAACATTTGTCAATTTCAATATCTGATATGGTAAATATTAAAAAATATAACTCAGAGAGACAAAAACTCTTCAAGTTTTTTTGTAATTTTTAAGCACACAAGAGACAGGAGTCTATCAAAAAGTTTGAGAACTGCCATCCAGAGGATTTGAGAGGGAGGAGTGGGGACTGGCTACGTAACAAAATGCCAAAGTAAGCAGGCATTTGGGTTTTATCCCAGGATGCAGAAACTTATGCCACACACCATCTTCTAACAGATTTCCAAGGGACCACATTTTTAGTTGTTTTCACTTCAAAATTCACAGTGATGATTAAGACAAAGTGAAAACACAGTCCTCTGAAAGTTAAAATACCAAACAGCACCTCACACTGGGCAGTTAGTGCTGAAGGACACTGGTGGAGAGCACAGCCATGCAGGGACCCCTTTCTTGACTTTCTGTGCATGTCAGTGCATTTTATACATGGGGCAAAGCCACTGTCATTGCATCCTGTCATTGAAACGGCTTGCCTCAACAACAGTACGACAATCTTGAACGGATAACAAATGCTCACCATGAGTTGAGGAGAGTCTGTTAGAGAAGTGTTTTATTAGAGGATAACGATAGGGATGCCTATCAGTCAGCTCTTTAGGTTGTCTTTCCTTGTGCTTCTTTTCTTAACTTCAGTGGGTATCTGTCTGGCTTGTCCACCAATTCCTATGGTTTGAATTGACTTTCCCAGGCTCATTACTCCTATGTTTTTCTGCCATTGTTTTTCCTCAATAGATAAGAAGCTAAATGCTTCTTCCATCACTGTTGTTAGGAAATCTTTTCAAAAGATTATTAGAAAAATAGGCTCCTCGGGCCAGGATGGGATGGGCCCAGGGATGTCTGTTTTCCTATAGCCATTTGCTAATTGAAATGTGCCAGAGTTATCACACCATCCACTGGATTACGAACCAAGCTATTTGTCACTTGGTTGCCTTGGAAACAGAATTTAGCTTTCTTGATCTGCTGTCTTTTCAGAACACACAGGTTCACCTTGGGCCTGTTACGCAAGGCACAGCTAACTTTAAAATGTACGGGCTGCTTTCATATCCTTGTACGCACAGGACTGTTGCATGCTTTGATCTTTGACCATGTTGCTGAATCAAAATGCCAACATGCCTCAAAGGTTGGGCTTGCATTGTGCCCAGCTAAAGGCACAGAGAACCAAGTTTGATCTTAAATTCATAAAATCCAGTTTTCTGTGCTTAGTGTTACCTCCCACATTTTGTCTCAGTGAGGACTCCTACGTTCACTGAGCTCTGTTCCCCTCTGCATGCTGCTCTGGGAGAAGGCTGGAGGCCCGAGTGCAGGAGTGCAGGCTCCCCCTGCAGCGCGGAGGCAGAGCCCCAACAGTGTCCAAGGGAGGTGCCCACTGGGCATGACTGCTGTCCTTTACACGGGTCCCTTTGGGAGGCCCAGTGCTAGTAGATGGGTTGCTTTGCTTGGAGTTTGATGTCTAAGCTTTTTCTCTGAATTGCCACCGGAGTCCTGCATCAGTCCTCAGGGTCAAATTAGTCTTTACAGCAATCGTAATTCTTTCCCTACTAAGTGTTTCTTTCCTTCTTTCTCTGCTTTTGAGGTGATAATGAAGAGTATAGATCAGAGGTCTATGCCCTTCAGATAACACACAAACCACAAAGTTGTGTGTGTGTGTGAGTTCTCAAGTGTTCATGGGCTTGGGGCACAAAGCAAAGGGTCCAGCAGCTGGAGACAAGCTGGTGGAAGGGAAGCCTCCTTATCCCCAGCCTGGGGCGGCTCATGTGAGATGGCTTTTGCGGGGACGTGTTGTGAAACAATAAACAGGCCGAGGGGTTGAGGGAAGTGCCAGTGACTGAGCATGGCCTGTATGTTTTTTAATGCGTCCTCATTGATAATAATTTGCATTCTATTAACTCATTGTCTAATGAGATCAGTTTAGGCTCATTTTAACTGGTGCTCACTAAAGGGTTTTCTAGGGGAAAAAATTATGGTTCCATAAGAAAGCATCAGTCATTTGGTTTAACTACATAAAGAGTGTGAATTATAAAAATAATTTTCAGAATAAGGGAGATTTATTACTAAGTACATTCATTACATCGTATTCATAGTGCTGCCTATTAAATGCTTTGCTTAATTCCTAGATGCAGAAATGTTGTATAGTTAGTTTTTTAAATTGTATGCCTAAGCCATAATACTCTCTGCTTGGATTACACTTTTTATAAGGAAGCTGTCGATCTATTGCATTTATAAACCTACTCTTTTTAAAAATACATTTTATATTATTGAGAGTATTATGGATATAACTTTTCACAGATTGGTTTAGAAGCAGGAGGCAGCAAACTTTTTCTGTGCAGTGCCTCACACTTACCCAGCTCCTCTGTTGTAGTGCAAAAGTAGTGCATAAACAAATGAGCATGACTGTGTTACAATAAAACTTTATTTTCAAAACAGGCTGTGGAACAGATCTGATTTACAACCAATCCTGATTTAGGAAATGTAGGTTCCATGCTCTCCAGGCTCCATCAGTAACAAACTCTAAATCAGTCAGTGACAGACTACATGCAATGGGAAGCCTATGTTAATTTTTTAAATATGTTTTGTTTTTGTTTTTATTTTGAGAAATAAATTTAGTTTTATCTGAAGCAAAAGTAATAGAAGCAATTAATATTGATGTAAACCCGAAAAATATTTTTAATTGTTCAGATCTTTTCATTTGGATGTTCTACAGTATGTTTTTATGTGTCTTTTAAAAATGTATTTAGTGATTTCAGAAAGAAGAAGGGAGGGAGGGAGGAGAGAGAGAGAGAGAGAGAGAGAGAGAGAGAGAGAGAGAGAGAGAGAGAGAGAGAGGAGAGCAAGGGCCAGAGAGAGAAACATCAATGATGAGAGAGACTCATTAACTGTCTGCCTCCCATACACACCCTATTGAGGATTGAGCCCACAACCTGGGCAGGTGCCCTGACCAGGAATCAAACCATGACCTCCTGTTTCATGGGTTCATGCTCAACTACTGAGCCGCATTAGCTGGACACTGTCTGTCTTCATTCATTAACAATTATTTGAGCCCTTCTAATGGGTGAAGTCTTGTGTTAGGCAGTAGCTAGACAGAATAACCCAGCTAACCTTCAGGCTCCCATGGAGTCTGAATGTCTTCAGTACCTTGTTCATTACAAACCCAGTGCTTGGCCAGGCCTGGAGCCTAGTAGGCATTCAAAACATCTTTGCTGATTGCCTGAACTGCTGCATCACATTTGACACATCTAAAGTGAATCCTTAGCTTCCCCTCAAACTTAATACCTCCTTCTGTCTTCATTGCTTCTATTTATAACATTGTTTTCTAAGGTTTAAATCCCCAAAGTCATCTTTGGTGACAGCTCATGGATCTATCCCTTCACTCCGTCCTACACGTTATAATCACTTTAATTTTCCTACAGCTCAGTTCTGATTCTGTCAATCCTTGTTCATAACACCTGGGGAGTTGTCCTTGACTTTCAGAAACAAAGGCTGTGCTGCTCTTCATGAGGAGGTAGTCCATGGTGTCCAGGTTTAACATCCCCTTCCTTTCATGCCCCTCTCATCCCCTCCTACACTCTGACACACACACACACACACACACACACACACACACACACCTATTACTCATGCACATGCACACTTACACACTTATCCACACTCAAAGCCTCCCACACCACACTAGACACCTGGCTTTTTTCACATACTCTGTTTATTTTCTAAATCAATTTTTGCTTTGGTGTTTTACCCTTCCAGAATTCCTTTATCTCCAAATCAAAACACCATTGGAATCTATTTTGACTCCTTCTCTCTGTGGAGAATGACAAGGCCCTGATAGAGCCTGTGGAATCTAGCCCCGTGTCCTCTTTATCACACCCACCTGGAGCAGACTGAAAGATCCAACAAACACCTTTTAATTACTATGATGCTATGTATAAAGAATCCTATGATGCTAAGTATAAAGTAAGGGGTGTTATTGTCGTCATTTCATATTTAACTGAAATGAGTCACAGAGAGATTAGTGATTGGTCCAAGGTATGGCAGCCAGGCCCCAGATTAGCTGAGGTTTGAATCAAGGTAACTCATGCCCTCGACTGTACAACATACTGTCTCTCTGATTTTTATCCACACTTACTGTCTACATTTCCTCACTCATATTCAGTGTCCTCACTCATATCCAGCAAATCAGGGTTGTAGCACCCCAATTCCCACTCCCCACTCCCCAAACCTCATGATGTGAAACCCAGTGGTGCATTTTCAGTCTTCAGCAGCCCATTGCATTGGGATCACAGCCGTTTTCTTTAGCCACTTTCTTCTCTGTATGTAAATTCTCACAGAAAAGGAATGGTGTCTGTTTTCCAATACCTGGAACAGTACCATGGCCATGGTTGATGCCAATTAGTATTTGTTGAATGAAGAATGTCAAATATGTACACCATGACTTTGTGTAAGATAGATAGCTTGAAGAGTACACAAACATAGCTATTTGTAAGGTAAAATGTATATTCCACAGATATACTATTTTAAAGTAACCCTGTCAAGTTATGTACAAAATTATTTTTGCATGACAAAGCACAGAATAAGTCCACAGTTATATTCATTTTCTCATATTTGGATTTTCTTTGATGATGGAAATATTTTAATGTATCCTATTTTACTCTAAAATGGAGAATCCATTTCCTATTTCCATGAAGCTGCTGGGCCTGCAGCCTCACAAACAGAAGCTGTACACATAAAAGCACTGACCCAGTATTTACGAACACTACTCACAGTGACACGGAAATGATGCCGAACACTTTGTACCATCCAATCTAGAGCTCACAACCAAGTTCACTGGTCATGGGCACATTTCTGCCACAGTCCACTTACAAAAGAAGCAAGTACCCAAAGGAAAATCACAGATGTTCAAATACAACATTTTATATAACCTTTTTTTTTTAGTGTTTATAAACTCAACTGACAGTTGACATGTTTTCATTCTTTGGGAATCACTTTTGCTCAAATAAGTAACGTTACTTCAGTTTTATTTTACTTTTTTTGCATTAGGTTTTTAATTATCTTGACTAGAGGCTCAGTGCACAAATTCGTGCACCAGTGGGGTCCCTCGGTCTGGCCTGTAGGATCTGGCCGAAACTGGTTCTACGACATCCCCTGAGGGTTCCTGGATTGAAGAGGGCGCAGGTTAGGCTGAGGGACCCCACTAGTGCATGATCGGGGTCAGGGAGGGACATGGGAGGTTGGCCAGCTGAGAAGGGACCAAGGGAGAGGTCCAGGGCATGTCTGGCCCATCTCGCTCAGTCCTGATCATCCAGACTCCAGCAGGAATTTAACCTACCAGTCGGAACATCTGTCCTCTGGTGGTCAGTGCATGTCATAGTGACTGGTTGAACGGCTGACCAGACAAACCAGGCACTTAGCATATTAAGCTTTTATTATGTAGGATATTGGTTCCCTCATAAAAGCCAGCAACTAAATGATGGCTTTATAAAACATCTGTGAGAAAAACTACAGAATACTAAATATTTAATCACTCCAAAAATTGAAAACAAGTATCATAAAACAAGCTAAAGGAATACTAAATAATCTTCAAAATGTGACACCAATTCTTAAGATTAAAGAAACATAATTTAACATATTTTATGCAACCTATTTTTCATCTTAATAAATATAATTGTCTTCATAATTTTACATAAAAAATTGTCTTCTGTGTTGAAAATCATGCACACTATCCTTTTTTTCTCAAATAAATCAAGAACTTAGCAACGCACTCTAAAAATCAGTTTTATCACCTGTTTAACACATGTAATATAAAACTAAAATGGAAATGGATCCACCAGCAAAAGAGAATTAAAACCGTTTAAGCTATCAGAAAAAATGACATAATAATGAATAATATTTCACAAAACAGTGATTTTTCTACATTAAAATACTGAAAAGGTATTTACTTTTTCCTTCTTGTCACTTGCAGGAGCTGTGTATGATAAGAAAGATTATTATGTCAAATCAATACTACACTCCACGGCACACCCACTGCATTTGCCAGGTGATGGTGGTAAATGGATACAGGTTTAAAGGTTCAAACCACAGCCATCACGCCAGGAACAAATAGCTCTGATTTACTGCTGACATGACACCCTTCTCCATCATGCCCCCCACCCATGATGCCATTTAATAAAGTCCTATCTTCACTGTAAAATCCATCCTATATTATGGCCTTATCAACAAGAGGCATTTTGATAATGCTGTAATACCAGCACAAAGTTGGAATTCTGAGAAGTTTGTAAGAAATGGAAAGTAAAACAGTTGAAAAAGGAAGATGGGAAATGTGTGAGGAAACAGATTGTCTTGTTGCAAAAACATTGAAGAAAAAAGGACCTCTCCCCCCCAAAACACACACACACACACACACACACACACACACACACACACACACACACACTGAACAAGCACCCAGTCAAGATGTGGTCCTTTGAACATGGAAGGCTGGCTCACAACACTATCCTCCCGTGTCTGATTCTAAATCAGAGGCCAGCTTCCTAGATCCAGCCTTATGTTTTCCCACCCCCTGTGGCCTTGATTGAAGACACAATAAAGAAATCTAATCACACCATCTCCCACCTCCATGCCCTTCAGAACAATGGAAAGGCTCGCACAGTATGCGCCCTGGTGGGGACCTGGGTTGCCCTGCCCTCCATGCATCAGTATCCTCCATGCCTGATTCCTTTTGCTCACATCATACTTCTCCTTTCATATCATCATGAACCTGACTTGGGAACTGCACTGCCTCTTCTCCATGCGGCATCTCTGGAAAGCCTTCCCCACCTCCTTATCTCATTAACTGCTCTCCTCAGAGGCCAATAGCTTAGATTCTCATAGGACTTAAACTGTCACTTTTCCACAGACATCCCAAAGTTTCTTGAAGACATGAGTACATCTTACTCATCTCTGGAATGTTAATGTTATCACAGCATTTGCTGCAGGGACTCTCTGTCGACATATTGAAGGCATATTTGCATGATGTTATATAATAAACATTAATAAGCTGCCTCTAAAAAGATTAGTGACATAAATGCACTGTTCCACACGAGAGTTTCACTCAAGTGTTTTATATATACACACTAGAGGCCCAATGCACAAAATTCGTGCAAAGGGCTCGGCTCTCACAACCAAGGCAGCTGCCTCCAGCCCTCTGGCTTCATCCGGAAGGTTGTCCAGAAGGTCATCCGGATGGTCATTCCACTATTTGGCCATCTGGTCTAGTTAGCATATCACGCTTTTATTATTATAGATATATGCAGCAAAGTTACACTGTAATAATTTGTGTTTTCAGTATTTTATGAAATTGCTCAATTATGTGTATTTTCAGTGGGTTTTTGAATGCACACACAATATAAGGTCTTTTATTTTGACAGTTATAGGATAAAAAAGTATTTTATTACAGACTTACGATGTGTATAGTATAAAAGAACACTTATATTCAAGTCAAAAGAAGTTTCTATCAAAGTATGGGTGTTCTGCTTTGGGAGTTAACAAAGCCTATGTATATATTTTTTTAATGAGTTAACTTTTAAAAAGCTCACATGTGGACCTATTGTATGTATGGAGACACATGACCTCTAGAGAAGGTTACAGGGCATTAAAAAAAAGAAATTCATGTAAACTTAGAGTTTAGAAAACAAAAAGTAACATGGTCTTTAGTTCTGGGAGCAGAGAAGGTCATTTGTCAAAAACTGTACAGAACACAGTTAATTTATGTCACTGACATGAGACAGCACTTTAGTGATGTATTTATGATCTTCTTCCCCACACACTCTAACTCTTAAACTCAAGGCATCTGGGAAGTCCGTGAGCCTCATGATCTGTGGAGACAACCCAGTGGAGAAGCGGCACTCATCACTCTCATCCCCAACAAGCAGATGACCCGGTGAGCCACTTTGCACAGCCTTTCCCTCCAAGGGACAGCATCCTGAGAAGACATGGACTGAGTCTGACCCCCATTTCTGAACTCTCCCCACCGAAAAGGAAACATGTGCTGACAACCCACTGAGAGGAACTAACAGGGCTCATGGCTGACACCTGCATTTCATGTCTCAGCTAAGTATGTCATACTTCACGTTTACTTTATTCCTCATATTCAGACAGATGACTTTCAAAGGAGGCAAGACAACCAAGAAAATCCTCTTAGAGCCCAAGACTTTAAAATCATCACTCATTTTTTTCTCCTCTACTAGAAATAACTGCACCACAAAGGTCTTGGCGTCTTTTCAAACTTCCCATGTCTAGGGAAAGCATGGTTAATTCAGAGGAGAGAGCCAGCCTTTCTCCACATTCTTCTATTGTTAAAACTATGAATGTCTTCAAATGAAAGATTAATAAAAGTGAAGTATGAAGAGGCTATGCAATCGCCTGCACCAGGGGCAAAGGGACTCAGGGGCGAGAAATACATTCCCATAGGAGACAGTGTTTATTTCAAGAATTATAAAACAAACTATAGAAATATCTAACTGGCAGTCAACCAGTGTGTCATCTTCTGTACAACAACACTGTAAACTTCTTCAAGGTTTTTTTGAAATACATAGATACATCAGTGAATAGCCAGCAACGGCCTTGGCACTGTTCCAGTACTATGCCAGCATTCAAAACCTGAATGGTATTATCTTGTCATTAGTCAATCGTGGTAAAAATATGATACCTTTTAATGGTTCTTGCTTTTTTTGCAATGTGATGACAGTTTTATTAATATTTTTCTGACTTTATTTTTTTTTTCTAAAAGATACATCTTAAGCATTTTGGTCTCTAGTAGCCAGAATCAAACTCTGTGTGTGTGTGTGTGTGTGTGTGTGTGTGTGTGTGTGTGTATGTGTGTGTATCTGTGCATTTGCCAAAGTTCCCCCCCTTTGACTCAACTGTTTCACTTTAAGATTTCTCATAGTAGTTGGGCTCTGTTTCATTCTTCCTTTGCCCTTCCCTATCCCCTTCCCTTCCTTAGACAGACCTGCAGATTTTTTGCCTACCCTCTAGGGGGAGCACAGAGAGAAGCAAAAGAGATCTTTCTGGATATTGGAAGAGTGGTTTGAATATTGCAAAAGTGCAAAGAAGAAAGGGCCTTTCCCTTGAGAGGAGAGCATGGGCAAAGCACAGATGCTTGCAAGGGCAGGGCAGCTCCTACCGCAGCAGCTGGCTCACACAGAGGAAAATGGTAGGCATGGAGCTGGAGACGCAAGGCGGGGCAAATTTGTGCACAGTTTTTTATTTCAGAGTGTGGGTTTGTATTTTATTCTGTGGGCGACAGAGCATGAGTAGAAGCTACTAAGGAGGGGAATGGCATAAGCAAGTTCGTTTTGAAGATGGTGTTTTTGTTCGCTGGGACAAGGACTCCTAGAACGGAGAGAGCTGAGGACAGTGGGACCAGGTGAGAGGCTTGGTATCTTTTAAGGAAAGTGATGGCAAGGGTTTGCATTAAGAGAAAAGCCTTGGTGGGGGCAAGTCTAGATGGGTGTCTGGATTTCAGAGATACAGTCATGGACAGCTTTGTGATTTGTGAAAAGGAGGAGTTGAAGGCTGTCAAGATTTTTAATTTAAGAAGTAGAAGGCCACACAGGGCACTGGCTCAAGGAAGCAGAACTCACTTAAGAGTCTTAAAAGATGAAATACAATGCTTTTGAGATGTCTGGAATAATTCCCCAATAGGGGCAAATATGGCACTCAGGAGAGGACCTGGCATTGAGGATTCTAGCTGGGCAGGTGGGACATAAAGCAGGAAAGCACATGGCAGCAGGGAATTCTGATCAGCAAGGAACAAGGTCCTCAATAAGGAAAGGATTCTAGCCTTTAGGAAAGGATGGGAACCACAGTAAGCACAGTAAGCACCGAGCCTTCGGGGTATTAAGCTAAGGTGCTGTGTTTTAAAGATGGGGCCCATGGAAGCATGTCCACCTCTGGTCACTAGAAGTACAGAAACTGGCAATGTAGAAAAGGCCAGGTTCTCGGTGACAGGGGTACTGTCCTGAGCCTGATGTTGGGTTCTTGGAACATGACTGACGTGGTCTTCAAGTTTTCTGACTGTTGTCTGGGTTGACTCCAATGCCTGGAGGGGGCTAAACCTGCTTGTGGGGAGGGAGGGAGGGACGAAGGGACTCTGGACAAGTCCAGTGAAGCCTTTTCTTATGTTCCTGTGCCCAGTGCCAACATGACCCAATACAACTAAAGAATAATGCCTGTGCCACTCCACAGGTGACACTGTCCTGTCAGACTGTGTAGCACCGGCATGCCACATGCTTCCTTCAGGCAGAGAACATCCTCTAAGTCACAGCCTGCACGCTCCCCACGCGTTACCAATCGAAAGAGAGCAGGACAAACATTAAAGGGCTTAGAGCAGAAAGGAATTACATCTCTTTTTTTTTCTCCTTGAATAGTAACCAAAGCGCCTTTCTGATCAATTGCAATGATCACTGAAAGAAAGCATGCTTTTCGCTTGCATAACAATGAGGGAGTAGTTGAGACTATTTTCCTTTTCTTTCTCTAATAATGGTGAAAAAAACGAAGTGGTGTCACTCCTAACAGGCTTGGGGGCACATCAGGTTACTGGCAGGAAAGAATCCCGGCTTTCTGGAAAAGATGAAACGCCTAGGCTTCCCGAGGGCAGCCTGCCATCGCTGCACAGTGTGCCATTGACCGTGGAGAGGGGAACAGGATGGGAAAGAGTATAGTTGGCCCATTGTTTAAATGGGGCTGCAGACACCCTTATTTGCTGTGTATTAATTGAAAGACACTATTGGTTTTGTGGCCAGAATAGTTTGCTTCTGAAATTTGCTAGATAAATGGATGCTGATTTCCCAGAAAACTCAAGGCCAAGTTTAATTTTTCCAGCTTTCAACCTAATCCATTATCCTTCTTTTCTGAAGAGTGAAAGCCTTAAAGGGAAATCAAAGTCTGAAGCGCAAGCACTGACCCCCTTTGCCTGAACTGGTGTTTAAGAGAAACGACACTCTCTGTTTCCTTTCTCACTTCTGAGAAACTGGTTCAAAGGTTGCGCCTAATGGAACTCTTCAGAAGTTTTTGTTTGCCTTTGCAGTCTTAATAAAAGGCTCCAGGCCTGACCCAATAAAATTTAGTTGTTGAAGGAACCTCCATGGATTTTTCCCTTTAAAAGAATCCCATATAGGAGATCAAAGGCAGTGACTTGCTATTTCATTAAAACAACACATTGATGCATCCACACATATACAGATAATCTATTTCCTTCGCAGATACAACTTAGTTTTTGTTTTCTTTGGGGTTGACTTATCATCATAGGTGTGCTAATTTAAGGATACGAATTTTGATCTGCCATTATGAAACATGAAATATAATTTGAAAATGTGTCCCTTGATGAGATGGATGTGGGGGGATTCAAAATTAGTTTATGTATCCATGCAAAAGTGTTGTATTTTTGCCAGAATAAGACAGGTTGGTACCAACACTTCTATATTGGACTTTTATAGAGACAACTATTTTTAAAAAAAAATATATATATATATTATTGATTTTTTTACAGAGAGGAAGGGAGAGGGATAGAGAGCTAGAAACATCGATGAGAGAGAAACACCGATCAGCTGCCTCCTGCACACCCCCCACCGGGGATGTGTTTGCGACATCCGCTCTGTCCACTGAGCCAAACTGGTTGGGGCTATAGATACAACTATTAAAAAACTGTTCACATCAACATGCAGTGAGACGTGGGGTGAGTATGAGGTTGGCCTTTTTTGTAAAAAGGAAGAGAAGCTGTGAAAGGAAGGTAGAAAGAATGGGCAGAGGGCAAATAGATAACTGGAACAAATGAGGTTCTTGACATCTGATGCCTTAGAATGCTTGGTGCCCCTCACCCTGGGGACTTGCCATCTTCTGGAAGCCACTGGCCCAGAATTTACTTCTGCTAGAACCCCGTGCTTCCTGACAGCTTCACCCCAGATTCTTCCCTGGGGGTGCAAAATCCACGACATTGTATAAGAAATATTAAGGTCTTTTATTAGTGATGCAAAGGGAAATGATTGGGTAACACTGACCTGCAGAGCAAAGCTTCTTAAACTTTAATGCAAAATGAGTCAAAAGGGATCTTGCCACAGTGCAGATTCTGGGAAGAAGGTCTGGACTGGCCTGAGATTCTGCATTTCTAAAGGCTCTCTAGTGGGCTGAGGTACCCCTGGGGATGTGCTTGGAATGGAGAGAATGGTCTTGCATCTGCCTTCATGCTGGTGAGGTGATGAGGAACACCCACCTAATCTGTAAGGAACACTTATAAGGCACCCCCAAAGGCAGCACTGAATCACAACATAGCACAAAGTGCTTAATTTCATGGTGAAGGGTCTCAGGCTGAGCAGGATGCTATGGGCTGAAGTTAACCAGGAATGACTGGATGTGGCTGTGCATTACACTGGGTCTGATGGAGGCCAAGGACAGGCAGGTAAGGGCAGAGAGAGGGGATACAGCTCTGAGCAAGCCCAATTCTGCACAATTAATTCAGATGACCTTGGCTAGCTGAGAAAGGCAGAGACATTTGGAGGGTTTAGCTGGGGACAGGGGAGGCGGAGAATTGCTGGAAACCTCTAAAAGGCAAGTTGAAAAATTTGACAGTTTTAAAGGGAATAACACCATCTCATAAACTACAATCCCTAGATAATAAATAAAGAAAAGAGTTCCCAGAAAAAAAGAACATAAGAGCAATCTATGAGGGCATAATTACATAAATGGTGTTACATCTATACCTTGGATGCAGTGCTTAAACAAAGTCAGTCTACCTATTTGGACAGGAAAGGTTCCTACATCATATGATGTAAATAAAATAAAGTTACAGAATAATAGGGATAGATTATAATTATTGCAAAAATAAAGATGATGTATACTGTGAGAATTTTTTAAAAGTAGCTTATGTCTTCAAAAATCCATTCTGCAACATTTTAAAAACGTGAGCCTGAATTTTGTTATTAATTATATAATTATGTTGAACACCTGGTTTCCCAAATAATTCAAACTTGTGATAAAATAAGGAAAAACTCTAAGACTGCAGCAGTCAAATGACCCTAGCACCTTATTATGATGCTAAAATTAAATACAATAAAAATCACATTTGCAAGGTCAAATATGATTAACAACTTCATATCACAGGTTGATTTCTAACTTCTGCAACGAACCGGACGTGGCGTCTGAGAGGAGGCCCTGACTGGTCAGCAGTGAGTCAGGACTTTCTTGTACATAGAATTCCTCTCGGTGTCCTGTCAGGAGGGAGTGCGCTTCCAACCAGCACCCAGGTCCCACGCCATGCTTCGATAGCAAAGCTCTAGAGAAGGTGCTAGAAAGTTCTGATTATTCTTGTGTTTGTAATTTTTTTAAGTACAGTACATTTTGATGTAAGATTCAGAATGTGGTAGACTGGGTACATTGTTTCAGTGATTTCAAAACTGAAGGAATGAAATGAATGATGGTGACTCTTATTTTGTAAAAATCGTTCCATTTTCCTAAGTGGGTATATCCAGCTTATCAAAGCAGTCATGATTTATTATATTAGATTGATGTCTTCCTAAGTTTAATGATTTACGTGTGAAACTAGTAAAAGCTACTTGATTGTTTGTAATCTCATTCTCTATAACCTGTTGCTGTTACATGCTGTTGAGCGGGCTCTGACGCCTGAGGACCCTAGGAGTGAGTGACGTCTGCAATGCCGTGTTCTCCCCTGCCCTGCTCAGTTCCTGTAGACTCTTGCCTATGGCTTCTTTCATGTTGCCAATCGTCTCATATCCAGTCTTCCTCTTTTCCCACTGCTTTCTATTTTCCCCAGCATTATTGTCTTTTCCAAAGAATCCTCTCATGTCACACATCTTTTCAAATGTAGAGAGGTTAAATGTACATATGTTTACTTACATGTTGCATTTTAAACACTATTTAAAATTTACCTTCAGCAAAGGTATGTCTATATGAGCAAAATGACCGGCCAGCTTACCTGCCTCAGTCTGGGCCCTCTGAGTCCTCCTGTGAGGATACACAGGCATAGATTCCTATAGAATCCCTCAGGAGCTGAATGCCTTGGGGTTCCCATGGATCCGAAGGCAGTTTTCCTGGGGGGGGGGGGGGGGTGGCAGATGAGGCAGCCTGTTGCATGAGCTCTGTCCTGCAGGTTTTATCCCGAATACCCACTCCTTGCTCCAAACATAGCCTCTTGCATTTGTCAGTGTGCTAGGGCTGCCATGACAAAGTACCACAGGCTAGAAATTGGTTTGCTCACAGTTCCGGACACGAGAAGTCCAAGATCAAGGTGCCAGCTGGTGGGTTTCTCCTGAGGCCTCTCTCCTTGGCTTGCAGGTGGCCACCTTCTCCCTGTGTCCCCACATGGCCTTTTCCTTTATAAAGACACCAGTCACACTGGATTAGGGTCTCACCCTGATGGCCTCATTTTAACTTAATCATCCCTTTATAGACCTTCTTCCAAATATAGTTACATTCTAAGATATTGGAGACTGGGCATCAAACACATGTATTTGGGGAGACACAATTCAGCCCTAGCAGCTCTCCTAAGCAAGTATGAATTCAAGCACTGTACAGTGACACATGACCAGAGAGAGGCAAGAGGGCAGGGCAGAAGCCGGCAGCAGCAGCCCTGGCCAGCAGTGCTGAGAGAAGGGGGTCAGCGGGAAGCAGGGGGCAGGGGCAGACACTCCACACCACAAACGCTCACTTCTCAGCGCCACACTCGGAGTTCCTGCTATGGCCCCAAAGCAGCTTTTGTGTCCAGGACTGTGACTGGGTTTTCAATGAGACCTGCCTGGCCAGGCTGCTGCAGCAACTTCCTGTCCCTTTCACAGCCCTCTGCAAACTTACAACAAGCTCCTATTGACTGAGATGGCCAGGGTGCATCTTTATTCCTTGCAGTTGGTAAGGAATGAGCAAATGTGACATGTTATATACAAGTGGTTACTACTGGGAATGAGCAAATGTGACATGTTACATACAAGTGCTTTTGTAGGTGGCATGGGCTTCAATGACATGCACATTCTATGCAGGTGAACATGGGGGTCTCCTGTTACATGTTGCAAGCTTTGCCTTCATTTTTGTTAAAGCAAAATAATGCAAAGTAATCAAACAAACTCTTTTCCTTTCTAATAGATACAAATGAAAACATATAATCATCAAAAATTCACAGTTACTTAAGCAGAGCAGATCTAGTCTGTGTGTGTGCATGCATGCTTGCATGCGTGCGTGCGTGTGTGTGGCCATGCATGTACTTAGCAGGCAAATCCAGTGCTTGTGTTTCTAATGGCTACTTTTATAATTTCAGCAGTACTGTCTATTACTTTCAGGCTGATTTATGCTAAATGTAAATCTGGCAATGTTTCTGTGATTTTCAAAAAACAAAGCCCAGCAAATATCTCGGGTGGCCCCCTGCAGAAGCATATCACTCTGTCAAAAAGAGCCCATGTTTCATATTTCCTTCCTTAATGCAGTATAGGTGGTAACTGCCACGTATCTTAATGAGTTACTTTCAAATATAAAATAACCTGGTCACAAAGAGACAGGGTTAGGAGTTCTGCTGGCTCCTGGGAAAGATGGGGTGTGTTTTATCCTGTCTGATTTGGGGCCTTGGAGGGAGAGTTGCTGCCTCCATCTTCAGTGTGGGGGGGGGAACACTCTGTGGATGCCATGGATTAGAACTTTGGCTCCAAAAGCCAAAAGCACAGCAGGAGCCTCTGAGGTTATTACAGCAGAATTATGTGGCCGTTGGTATATTCAGTTGCTCAGAGCAATTTTTAATAAAACTGTAGTGGATAGTTCCAGTTTAAATTTGATTCATTTTAAAGTTTATATGATTTTTAAATGAGATTATTTCCTAGTTAATATTCCTATCTCATCCCTCCTATCTTAAAATGTCTAGTGTCCAGAACGGTGCCTGGTGGGTCTGGATACTCAATAAATATGTGCTAAATAAATGAATGAATATATCTGCAACTGATCACCATAAGGCACCATTTCTCAAACAATGTTAATAAGTATTTTTATTCTATAGAATAATATTGTGCAATCAATTTTAAAAAGCAATCTCACACTCATTATTTCAACTGAGTCTAATAGCTAATATATTAGGTTATATATTATTGTAATATATATTGTTATTTGTATTTAATCATAAGAAAAAGTGGGCAAGGATCCATATACCACTTCTGTTCATTCTTTATCCCAGCGACCCTCATCTGCTGCTCCTCCATCTGACCTTGGCTTCTGTCCATAAGAGTAGTAGTGCCTGAGCAGCTTTTAGTTGGCTCTTTCAATTTCTCCTTTCTTTGCTTTTTGTTTTTATTGTAGCAACATATGCATCACATAAAATATACTATTTCAACCATTTTTAAGGACACAGTTCACTGGTATTAGGTCCAGAATTTTTTTCATCCTCCTAAACTGAAACCCCATTAAACACTAACTCTCTACTCCCCACCCCACTCCTCTGATCCCCTGGTAACCAGTATTCTAATTCCTGCCTCTCTGCTTTTGATGACTCGGAGTACTGCCTATACGTGAACTCAGACAGCATTTGTCCTTGTTTGTGCCGGGCTTATTTCACTCAGCATAACATCTTCAAGGTTCATCCATGCTGTAGCATGTGTCAGAATGCCCTTCTTTTTCAGGCTGCATAACTGAAAACCAAGTATTAATAACAACACTACTATGTGTGCAGAGCACAGTTGGTTTATCCATTTGTCCATCGATGGATGTGTAGGTTGTTTGAACTTTTTGGCTTTTTTCTTTTACATAAGAAAAGTGAAATGTTAATTGCACAGGAGCTATTGGGAGGAAAGATGAGAGCTTGGTGAGCTGACCGGCAGATTAGGTCTAACAAATCATTTCACAGCTCAATAGCTGAGGACAGTCATCATCATGTATGATCTCACGGTTTCTTTGTGCAGGGATTCAAGACAGGGACCAGCACGGGCGGTTTGTCTCTGCGCCCCCAAGGTCTGTGATGGAAGCTGGAAGACCCGAAGCCCTGCCTGGCACAGGGGGACTTGCTCAGAAGGTGGGTGGGAAGGTTGGTCTCTCACCCTATGGACCTCTCCATGGGGCTGCCAGAGAGCCTTAGGATGTTGAACTGGCTTCCCTGCCTACCGCAGTCACACACTCAGTTCAACGGCCCCCTGCTGGTCACAGAGGCCAGCTCTATTCACTGGGGTAGGTGTACACAAAGGTGGGAACACCTAGACACTGAGGATACAGGACACTGGCTACCACAAACCTTATTACTGTTAATTCCACAGAGTAAGCTAGTTATATGGAGATATTTTAGGAATAATGATGATTTTAGAATATTACTAGAGGCCCAGCATGTATGAAATCATGCAGTTAGGCTCCCTAGGCCTAGCCTGGCCTTCATCACTGGCCTCTTCCACCCTGTGATGCTACGTGAAGCTCCCCACCTCAGGATGGTCCTTGATGATCGTGTCACCTCGACTGCTCCACAAGGCTCCCCACTGCTCCACGAAACTCCCCCCTCCTCTAGCGACTGCTCAGCGAGGCTCCCCCCACCCAACTGCTCTCCTAAGCTTGCTGCCACCTCCCCAAAGCAGTCCACTGATGCCGCCACTCAACAGTCCCCAGTCCCACCTGTCCCCTCCCCCGCCCCTGCTCCCTGCTCCCATGGTGAACAGCTCAGAGAGCAGAGGGACCAGGGGTGGCGGGGAGGGGAGGGGAGACTGAAAGGTGCTCCATGCACTTCACGGTGACCGGTCTCCGTTCAGTTGTGACTCCACCTGGCTCTTTATATATTAGGAATACTGCTTTGAAATGCTCGAAAACAATCCAATGAAAAATTTTAATTCTAGTCATTCAATCAGCAAATGCATTCAAAAGCATATACAGGTAAAATAAACAAGATAAAAAGCCAGGATTTCCTTTTCACATTTATGGGACATATATGAATATCTGAAGTTAACTCTACATCACTCACTGGTTCAGAGAAGTGATTTCTGCCCCACTGTGGCTTCTAAGCCAGAGGTTTCCAAACATCTGCCTGAAGCCAACTTTGCTTTTTCCAGAAGGCCCTTTTCATGCAACTGAAAACGCGTTCCTACACTCCAGGGGTATTTCATGTCTACTTGTCCCGTGTACTAGGAAGTGGTTGGAGGAGATAACTTACAAAGTAAAAGACCGGCCACGCTTCATTAGTAAAATAAAATCCAGGCTGTCAAGAATCTAGTGTTTGAATTCCCAAAGCATGTCAAGCACTGTGCGGAGTTTCAGAACCAGCAGGAACCGCCCTGGAATCGCCCTGTAGCCAGCTTCAGTCCAGGCCAGCTGTGGGTAGACACAGGCCCTCACTTAAGGGGCTTCTCTGCAAATGGCTCAGCTTTCTTGGTGTGGTGACTTCCTGTACCTCTAGAGAGGACTGGTGATGTGTGGCCACATTCTAGTGTCATTTTAAGTGAGACACATGTTTCATCTCACTCAAGGTGCAATTAAGTGCATAAAATCGTCTGTATCGCAGAAACATTTCCCACTGAATTTCCCACTCATTGTCTTCTTCTCTTCCTCTCCTCCTCTTCTTTCTATTCCTCCTCCCCCTCAGACACCCGCTCTTTCTAATAGAATTACCTGGGCTCTAGAACACTCTTGGCTCTGCAGTTCAGTTAATGTATTTAACCATGACCTTCACTAGATTCGATAAGTTACTAGGTTTCTCAAGCTGCAACGTATCACTTGCAATGGGAAATTCTGTTCAAAATGTTAATTTTCTTACTATAAAATGCGAATTTTCTCTCAATAGTTGTCACTATCTCCAAATTAATGCATGCTATTATACAGCTGCAAAGTATCTCAAGATGCCATGGAAATGAATTGCCATTATTTACCAATTGACAGTCAACTACCACCTGCCATGTAAGACAATAAAAGTTTTGAATGCTGCATTTTTGTCCTCCGGTAAATGTTCAAAGCCACATGACCTCAATAAAAATATTGTAACTGGACTATATATAAAATGACCAAAGCTACTTCAGATTTTTGCTTGTGGTGGAACAAACAAGGAGGCTCTGAGGATGAATTGAGATCTGCTAAAAATGAAATTGGTCTTCCATAGTTACAGCAGTGTAAGTTGAAGAATACAGTTCTTTTATTTAAGAACTGGTCAAGTTCTCTGACAAGCATGGAGCACTCACTTCAAGTGGCATGTAATTTCAAGAGGTTGAGCATAGTTATATGGTTGCCTATAAAATATATAAATTAGCAACTAGACTATGCCTTTTAATGCTCTCACAGATCCATATTTCCACAAGGAAAACAAATCTTGTACTTTTCTAATTTTGTGAATTTATATTTTTCATTTTTAACATTCTATCAATATCGATTTAAAGAGTGCAAACTATTTAGTATGACTTATTTTTAAGTGGTCAGATAAAATAAAAGCAAAGCATAAGAGTTGAGGGAGCAGACTGATTAATAGGCAAGAAGAAAAATCAATACTTGTTATTGTGTGTCTTTTGTCAACTTAATAACAGTGTGCTTATGCAAGTTTTATAGGTCTTATCTCTAGATAAATGTGTGCAAAGCCAATAAACAAGTAGATAGATTGTTTATGTGCATATACATGAAAACACATACATAATCTGTAGATTATATATATTATATATATAATTAATTTATATACAGTATGTACACACACTATCTATGTATATGCACACATGTAATCTATATGGCACATATATATATATATAGATGCCACTCTATTTAATAAAATCAAATCTAGGGGTGTCAAGATTCCCCCTAAAAGAATTCAGACCTGAGGAATGATTGAACAAGTGAACCAATTCTGTCTCCTTGAGTATTCTTGGTCTCTCTTTTCCTGGTGAGGGCTTCCACTCATAAGGACCAACCTTGGGGAGGAGGGATATTACTGTCCATTTTGATAATCTTATTTTTATTATAATCTGGACCTACAAAACTCTCCTTGATATCTTTTGAAACACAAAACCTTATTTTGATTTCTTCAAAACCACCTCTCAGAACCTTAAAAGGTATACAGTGGGAAGTGAGGAGGGGCACATGAAATAGAAACCATGCACCAATGTGGAGTTGAACTTTGGAGCTTCCTGTCTGAGTCCGCAGGCCTCTCTAATTCTCTATGAGATTCCAGGGAAATGGGCTCTCAGCTTCTTTCCAAGGGGTGCCATTTTTAATATTTACACTTTCTGTGCTCTTAAATATTCTTTCATTCCACAATGAAAATGGGGGTCAGATTTACTTCCTTTCTCATTTGTAGCTTCCTATCTCAGAGATCTGCTTCATCCTAAATGACTGGTACAAAGAATGACTTCATCTGCAAAGTCTCACTCTGTTTTCAGCATAAGAATATTTAAATACAAGAGGCACGCATATTACCCACATAAACCTGGTTTTTAATGAGAAAATAGAGATTATGAAGCAGGAAGTAATATGAATTACTAGTGGGAAAACGTACTTAGAGCATAAAAATTATACTCCAAAAATAATTATTTGTCTTAGTTTGCAATTAAAGACACTATTTCTTTAAACCACCAATTATTTTTATCTGTTACCATTGTATTTATCATTATTGGGGACCTTAAGATTAAAGATGCTTTACTTTTAACACTATCTGATATACCACAGATTTCTGATTTCTAAGGATCCAGCATACCCTGATGCTGAATGGTGTCACGAGATTCAGGCTCCCCTATCACCAGATTCAGTCTAGACAATCTGGTAAAGAATCCATGATAATTTGGTTATTGTATGGAACTTCTTAGTTGCTTTTAATTGGTGGAAAGACAATATCTTTGTTCCTGGGACACAGAGGGTAGTTGGTTTTACATAGAAGGGTTTAAAACAAAGTTGTGGACAGACTGTATAAGGAAAATCATTATAGACTCAAGTGACGAAGGACAAATACATATTCCTCCTGGCTTCGTTCCGAAGAACAAACCTGAGACCACAACGGCTACCTCCAGAGGTTGGGTGGGGAGGAAACAACTATGAGCATTAAGGAGAGGACTTGTTTGAGAAGAACAGGGTATGCAATAGCCTTTGCTTCTATATGTTAGCTCTAGCTAACTTGGATTTGGCTTTCCGCCCCAAATGATGTAGGAAAATCCAGAATGCACGCAGACCACTTTTAAGAGATAGGACTTGAGTTCTCAGATTCCTCTGCACACCTGGAGGCCTGGCTAGTGGGTGGAGGCCCCATGGGTGGTTAGCTCCTGGGCCATGTGCAGTTTTTTCACCTTGGGGAAAAGAAGGAGTTGGTTCTCAAGAGGAAAACCTTATACAAAAAAAGCACAGAATGAAGATTTCCACCCTCTTGTCTGACAGACTATGTGCTGATGATTAGTTAACTAATGAGTGTTCTGCGTACAGTTACTCCTCAGTCATGACTGCCTATGTTCCACCACTCTTAACTGAAGAGTGCCATGGTGGTCCCTATGCCATAACTCTCCAGTGAAAACGAAGTGGGGTAGTGCTAGAATGAGTCACTGTGTTAGAAATGCAAGTATTTACTTCTACAGGTGACTTTGAAGACAGGAGACAAAGGGAGTATTCCAGACTACAGGAAAATCAATATTAATACAGACAAGTATTGTGTGTGAACATTACTTTAAACTGATAAAAGAAATCCGGAAAAGGAGGCTTTTGTGAAACAAACAAAAAAAATTCTTTTGCAATGAAGTCTTCTTCCATCTTCTAATTCTGTTTCTTGGCTGTGAGGCCCGAGGTCTCAATCTTCCCTCCTCCCTGTGTTGTGTGTGGCTCATGAGATCCCCTCTCACCACTGGCCTCCCAGCAGGGCATTCCCCAGGATCTGCTCCTGGGACTCTGTCTTTACAACTAGACAGCTTCCAGCCCCTCTGCCTTCTCCCATTTCTTCATGTCTGACTCCAAGTGCCTTTCTCAGCCTGACTCTGTCTCCGCAGGCGCTCCTGATTGTAGGAATGCTTGGTGCAGCTGGAAATCAGGAGTAGAAATCTTAGCTATCAATGGGCTCTTCCTGTGCAAGGAAATAGCCCAAAGACTTAAAATATTGCATTTTTAAGATGACTTTATGAGGAAAAGACTGTTATTATACTCATTTAATAACAGGCACTTTGAGGGCAGAGCAGAAGAGCATCCTGGCCTGAATCAACATTTGCTAAGAACCCTTTTCACCATAAATTAGACACTCTCCACAGCCCAGGCATCCTCTGTTCCCCTGGAGGGTGAGAGTATGCACAGCACGGCTGCACCATGATCACCATGGGGGTGGGGTGGAAGAGAGGAGAACATTTGAATTTCCACTCATTCATTTACCTGAAGGAAACAAAAAAAAATGAAGACCTGTCATATTTACTACATGGGTTGGCACTGGCCCTCTCACTGGGCTCACATTTCAGATGACAGCATGTTGTTCATTGGAAGCTCCAGCATGGCGGGTTGATAATGACACCTCTGCTTATTTGGGCACCTCACCGAGGGCTCATGATGGCTGCTGATGTATGTTGGTCCATGCAAAATTTTGAATTCCATTATCTACCTTAAAAAAAATCTATCTTTAAACAAACTCTCACTATATGAACAAGATAGCACTAACAATTCTCAAAGGTCCAGAAAACAAGAAATGGCCAAGTTCACACATCTGTCTATACCGGGAGCGATGAACTCCAGTCATCTTAACCAGTAAAAATAATAATAATCTTCTCATATCTAACACACTTAACTGTATTACTCATTCAAAAGAAAAGTTTTTATGATTAAAATGTACACTGAAATAAAAACTTTTAATGATGTTGTTCCATCTTTAACATACTCTGTTTTCAGTTCTACCTTTAGTGTACATTTATTACATAGTGTAAATTGTATCTCAGTACACCAGAACATATGCAATTAGTTGACTAGTGTCTCTCCAGAATTCATGACTACTCAGAAGCTCAGAAAGGGACCTTATTTAGAAATTGGGTCACTACAGATTGATTAAGACAAGGTCATATCGGATTAGAGTGGATTCTAAATACAATGACTGGTGTCGTGATCGGAAGAGGCAAGGAGACATGGGGCCCAAAAGGAGACCCTGTGAACATGAAGACAGAGATTGGAGCTGTGCAGCCACAATCCAAGGAGCAACTGAGGCAACAAGGGGCTGGAAGAGACAAGGAAGAATTCTCGCCAGAGCCTTTGAAGCAATGTGTCCCTGCACTCACACCTGGATTTTGGACTTCTGGCTTCTAGAACTGTGAGAGAATACATTTTTATTGATTTAAACCACCCAGTTCGTGGTAGTCTGCGATGGAAGCCTTAAGAACGTAGTCCACTATGTTTACAATGTATAAGTAAAAAATAGCCATGCATGGTGGTGTAAACTAACATTTTTCAGATCAGGTGGGTGGGCAGGGAGGTTCACAGACAGCTGCCTTCAGTAGACCCCACAACCAGGTTTGGGGTTATTCACACAGGCCCTGTCCTCTCCATTTCCAGCCCTCTTTTCTTTTTAACTGTTCTCTCTGCTTAGAAAGCTTTCTCTCCCATTTGTTTTCATGTGGGAATATCATTTACTCCTCAAAGTTTCTGTCAAACACTCAATACCTCCTCCATACTTATCACATCTGTCTAATTTACTCATGCATCACTGTCATTTGTGGGTACGTCTTTATCTCCCATAATTCTGAAAGAAAGAAGCTGATTTCATGACATCATCACACTGTAGCGCCCACCTGAGAATATTCCATAGAAAAGCTACCGAGAACACACATGGTGCCTGCGGATGGACCTGGGGGGAGCGGCCCAGAGGAGTGTGAGCTGTGGGCCCTAGCCTGTGGCCAGCTCTGAGTGAGGTCGAATAAAACCTCACTGAAGACATATGTGCATGTCTGTCACATTTTCAAGTGACAAAGAGCAGTGGGTACAGTAAGCACACTGGAGGACAGAGCTGGGACTCAGAAAAGATTTCTGTAGAATCAAAACATGGAATCACCTAACAAGAAGTGAATGTAAAAGACCTAAGTAGATAAAAAGGTTAAACATTCAAGGTAAAGATAACTGATTCATAGCTTTGCAGGAGTCACATGTGAAAAGACTGGGCATTTTATTTGACTTGGTTATGTTATGTTTCTATCAGTCTTCACAGTAGTCAGATACATGGGATTGGAAGTCAGACAGACTTGGGATCAATTTTTAGCTCTCTGTGCTTCAGCTCTCCCATATGTGAAATGGAAACCATAAAAAGTCAGGTCAGAGGGATTTAGAAAGGGTTAAATACAATAATGAATACAAACATTTTAGGCTGAGCATGAAACATATTACTGTAATATTTTTTGTTGTTATTGTTAATCCTCACCTGAGGATATTTTTCCCATTGATTTTTAGAGACAATGGAAGGAATGAAGGGAAGGCGGAGAGAGAGACACATTGATTGGTTCCTTCCCACATACGCCCTGATGGGGCTGGGATGGAGCCTGTAACCTATGTATATGTTCTTGACCGGGAATTGAACCTGAGACCCTTCAATGTGAGGGACCAATGCCCTAACTATTTAGCAACACCAGCCAGGGCACAACTTAAATAATTCGTTGCTGGAGGCATCCAAGCATACCAGACAATTCCCCAGTTAAATAAATAATTAATTAGTGGACATTTTAAGTCAAATTCCCCAGAGATTGACCACCCAAGAAAATTAAACTTCGGGCCCGGATGGTGTGGCTCAGTGATTGAGCATCAACCCATGGAGCAAGAAGTCACCGGTTTAATTCCTGGTCAGGGCACATGCAGCCTCAATCCCCAGTAGGGGTGTGCAGGAGGCAAATGATCGATGTCTTATGAGTTTCTATTTCTTTATTCTTCTCCCTTCCTCCCTCTCTAAAAAAAAAAATCAATAAAAACACATTTAAAAAAAGAAAACTAATCTATGAAGACTATCATATAACTGTTTAATTGAAAACAGTTCAACTATGTTAATTAGGTTACATAAAAATAGTACTTTAAACTTTAAAAAGATTTTTTAAAAATAATTTTTGAAACTTTAGCTTTCAAAAATCATTTTTGGAGTACATTTTGTTTCCTAAGCCCTCAATTCACTACACACTCTGCGATTTGTTTGAGTAGGCAAACTGAAGAAAGAATATGTGGAAATGTTCTGAGCACAGAATTACCTAATGATAAGGTATTTATAAGCAGTATTACTTTATAATATTTAATAATATCTAATAATGAAAAAATGATTGACATCTTAAATGTAGCTTGAAACAAAACATGTTGTGTAAGTTTGACAGAGCCACATTCAGCAGTAAAGATGTACCCTGATATTTTTTCTTTATTATGTTGAGTAAAAAAAAAATAAGACAGATTTTTACTATAAATCATGTTTACAATAATTTAGATTCATTAAGCTTTTTTGAAAAATTGTTTTTGAGAGCTTACATGAACGAATACAATATCTTGAGAAGAGATTAATCAAACATGATGAAAAGATGCCATTACCTATATGTTAAGCTATCTCAATAAATGTCTTGCCCAAACTTTTCTTCTTTTATAGAAAACATTTATAGTACTGTTAGTCTACCAGATATATCAGTCTTACTTTATTTTTCTCCAGTTATTTCACTAATCACATTTTCAAAATAAGAATGCTATGTCTTCTCACTCCCATCACTGACATCTCATGCATATATTTTGATTTCAAGATTTATATTTAACCTATATACTTAAAAACAACAGTATATAATGCTATATTTGGTACAACACAGAAAAATGTATTAGCCATGACGACAATTCTTAAGAGATTCACATTTTACAGAAGAAAAAAGCTTCACAAATATAGCTGTAAAGAAAAATTTACATATATAAACATTTTCAAAGTCATTGCTGACTTTAAAAAGGAAATTGGACATTACTCTCCTATACAAAAAGGTTTCTGCACATTCTTTGTTGAAGCATAGAGTAGGGGCAGTTAACAGTGAAAAGATCAAAGTTTTGCAACAAAAATCTGTATGACTGAGGCAAGCGAGTTAGCAAACCCCAACCCTTCAGAACCAAGCCTTTTATATCCTAAGGCTAAGAGGAATTAAGAGTTAATAGGGGGTCTCTGGTTTCAGGTCTAATGGCATCTTCATTTCAATTTCTTATTTTAAAATGCACACTCTGAAAACCTCTCACTGAATAATACTAAAACTCTTTAATAGTGAAAAGACACTGGTCTGCAGTAATAGAAATAAGACAGATATTAGAAAAGAAAGGATAAGTAAAACAAAGACAAATAAGCAATTATTAGAGAGTAGCTCTACTCAGACCGTTTGCATCCTTTCCTTTATTCCTCCCAGCTCCTACATACAGATATCTGGTACTACCATCCTCCAAAAAAATCATAAAAGATGTGAGTACATTCTTTCCTTTTACTTTTTATTTTTTATAAGGAAATAAAAATGTCCATGACAATATGCCTCACAGTATCTATCCATAATTATGAATTTTAGCTGCGTACTCCTGTGTCAGCACTGCGATCTTCATAAGCCATTTACACCCCAGTTCTCCCTTTATTTAAGGCATATGGAGACATTAGATTCCCCCCACAAAGGAGAATTACATCAAAGATGTATGTAAAACTGCTTTAAAATTGTGCTAAGGAGACATGTTTGTAACAGCACAGAAGCTTAAATGGTCTGGTATTTAATGATAAATAAAACTTGAACACACTCTTTAAAAACATATGCAGGAGAGCTGAAAGAAGTCTAAAGACTGAAACAGCTTAAATCACAAGTAATAATGCCAAAATAAATAATTGTGAACCCCAGAAGTTAAATATACTGATTCTAGTAATAGTCACTTGGAGAAAATGAAAAAAAAAATCATTATTTGAAGGATAATGCAAAATGTTGTCATAAAAATATCATTAGGTTTTAGACTTGAATTTTGGATTTGGGATGTATCTCAATTAAATACCAACACTTGACTGTAGTCCTTTATTTTAAGAAAACTCTACAAGCAAGGCCTTATTGTATTTTATACCCCATCCATTTTGCATGATGCCTGGGTATCGGTTCCTTTTGTGTCAAATCATAACAAGCCAATTCTGGTTCTAAATCTGGTTTTGTCTGTTTCACCTGTGCAGCTGAACTTAGAATAGTGGTATGATTTTCTTTTTCAAAGTGAACATATTAAGGCCAATGCCTAGCATCTGTGAAAATAACATACTGAATCTGCAAGTCATATAATGCTAACCTGCATATAAATTTTACACATACAATAGATTAATGGCCAAGATTCTCTTATTAATTCTAACATTTCCTATTGGTGTTTCTCTTTTTTGATTTATAGAGTACCCCAATATAAGTGACATAATCCATAACTTGAAAAGGTAAGAGCCATGACAGAATACTGAAAGAGGAGAAAAAGCTACACAAGTGACTAATTTAAAATGGAAAGGATATGCCACTTAGTAAAACAAAATGCATTTAGTTTGCAGCAAAAAATAAAGAAGCTTATCTGTAGCTAGAGAAACATAAATTTGGTTTCTTATTAAGCCAAATTCCCTTAATATGAACATTTAAAATCTTCCCATTGGAGATAAAACACTTATCCTCAATTTAAATATGTAATGTTAAATAAAGCAATGCCAATTCAATAGTCTACTTAGCATTTCTTAAGAGTCTGTTTTTATTCTATTTCTATATGTTTTCAGTTGCATATCAAGAAAATTTATTTTAAAATAGTACGTTGAGTTGTTATCTGAAGAATATTGTATCCACACATGACCAGACCATACAAGGATTGGGGACAGGTTTCAAGACCAATACTCTAGAGATTGCTGTTGAGATTGAAAACCTGAATGTACAGGATGCTGCACAATGTGAATGTAAGCATATTTCTTAGTTTTAGTAGTTAATAGTGAAGTTAACATTTACTCCAGCTCACTTTTCCCATGGAGGTTCTATCAAATATAATGTTTAGCATGAACCTCCAGTGGGGTGCAATTGTGCTGAAGTAGCTATCTCAAAGAATACCATAAAGTAATCCCATTCTGCCTTTATGTTTGTAGAAGTGATTTCTTTTTACAAAATACTCTATGTATACCCCTCGGCACAGTTCATAAGCATCTGTGTGCTCCATCAGAGAAAATTTCTGGAGACAGATTTCAAGTATGCCACCAGAGTCAAGTCACATGCCCTGCTCTAGAGAAATACCAGAAATCTGACATGTCGATGGTATTCACAGATGCAGATATATATTTATGGGACTCTATCAGCATACATCAAATGGCTATGAATAAAACATAATTTAATTCTGCAGGAATTCAATTCTAACTTCAGAAGTAGAGCATCGTTGTATCCCTTGCCAATGTTGAAAAAAGAAAGCCAAAAAGAAGCATATCTCAACCTAACAATTTCTTTAATACGTTTTTTATTAATGCCCAGACAACTTTAACGTCATGTTTACTTTCAGACACAGAAAAATGAAGATAATATTGATTTTCTAAGTTTTCAATTTTTAGTATAGCCTGGTATATGGACCGCTTTACTCGCTCATAGAGACATGCATAGCGACAAAGCATGCAGCCATTGAAACAATAAAAACCTAGCCAGCGATATCTGAAGTCAACTGAGATCATTCACAATTCTTAGTTTCCTTAGCATTAAAGAGATCTTGTTCTAGATCTTGTCAGATAGCTGAAACCTCAAGCACCTACTACCATTGTTCTGATCCAAAGATCATTTGTACTGTTTGCAATTGAACCACAGTGATACTTGGGATCCATGACCAATATCCACATTCCAAATCAGACAAAAGATTATAAAACCCAACCAAAGTCAAGCCTTTCATACTCAGCTCGTGACATGAATGCAATAATGCGATGTAGGAAAAAATAATGCCATACATACAATGGCTGGTTAGCGAGCCTCTTGGACATAAGTAGGGAAAAGAAAAAGGTTCGTACCCACCTCGGATCTTTCTGAATGCTATCAATGGACGGGGATCTGGCCAAGGTGCCTTCAGGCGGGAGGGTAGGGCCGGATTTGCTGTATGGAGACTCAACAGAAGGACAATACTGCAGCTGTCGGTAGGGGTCGGCATAATTGGAGGCTGGGCCGGCGGCGTAGCTGGCCCGCTGGAAGGTGGCAGTGGCGGCATTCGGTGGGCCATGCTGGCTGCCTGTGCGCTGCAAGGGGACGGAGTCGACACCAGGGGAAGATGGGGCTAGGACAGGAAAGTAGGGACAAAGTAAAAAATTGAGGACCTGCTCACAGAAACGGTTAACCAGGTCTAGGCAAGGGTAAAAATTACACACATGAAAAAGAACAACAACAGGGTTTGAAAGAATAAAAACATTAATTGGTCATATCTGAACCAATATATTCAATGTTATCCAGTAATGATAATTAGCATGCGATCTCAGAAATACCCCTTCCAGCTCTAGGGGACAATGCATCTATTGTCTCTATGTTGCTGAACAACTTCCAAGGGAAGGTTTGTTAATCTGAGGTCAACTCTGTGTGAAAAAAAAAAACCCAGAAGCTATAGAGGGAATAATTTATAGGGAACCATGGACAATTAATTAAAATGAAAAATTCAGAAAGTGTTTGTTCATGTGATGCTATGTGAAGTTTATTAAGGGTGCAAAACAAACTTAGTAAATTTTCCTGAGTTAAAAAGTATGGGAAAGTGAGAAGGAATGTGTGCACGGGCTGCAGATGGGGCCCATGTTTCCCTAATTAACACTAAGGCTATAAAAAATGCATGATTTCTCTAGTTTCTGTTAAGTTGTTCACAAGAGGTTTTCATAGACCTCTTTTCAACCAAAGCAATCACAGGAACAGATAGACTAGGAGGAAGGTAGGCGGGCAGGAGAAGGGGGAAGACCAGCCCAATCATAACCCAGACAAAACAATGAGCTTTCTTGGCTTTCTCAGAGCATTTGCATCTTTTCAATGTGTCTAAATTATTCTGAGGAGATTTTGCACCAGTTACCAAAACCAGTATGACTATTTCTAAACTGAATTTCAATTTTTTGTGTCCTTTCTGGATTCTTTTCAGTACGTTTCGTGTTGTGAATTCTGAGATCTTTCTGGGTCTCAAAAATTTGATACCTAAGATTTTAGTTGACCTGTGCAATGAAAGCAGCATCTTTCATATTAATAGAATGTGGCCATGTATTACCTGCTGCAAAAAATGAGTAGCTATGATCAATTTTAGACAGAGTATTTCCTTCCTGGCTTTGTAGAGCAGAATATATCCCAAAGGTAGCCAATATGCTTATGTCTTCCCTGGATGCTCTCTATATAGCATTAGGTTCCAGTTATAAATCACCCCCCTGCGGTAACTTTAACTCCCTGAGCTTTTTAGTGGATGATGATAGAGTTTATTTTACCTTTTCTACATTAAATGATATATGCCTTGTCAAACACAAAAGAAATGATGTCACATCGAGAAAACAACTGTTAAAAGAAGTTAAGGAAACCATGTAGAAATGACCAAAGAGTCACAAAGTGAACAGGAGGAACACATTCTAATACTGAAAACTGTTTTTTTAACTAAGAGATCAGAGCTTCTTATTTCCAATGAGCTTCTAATACTTAATCTTATAATAACCAAAATTATGGGAACAGGAGCCAGTGAAAACTACAAAAATATTTAAGAATAACTTTCTAAACAAAAGGTATGTACATTCCCAGAGGAGCTGTCTTTTGAAAAAAACAAAACAAAACTTAATCTCTGATGGATTAAGTTTCCTAATGATCAGATTAGACTAATAAACATGAACTTCACAACCAGAAAAAATTTTTTTATGTCTGATAGGTCACAATAAATATGATGGTGGTGAGAATTTAAAAATATAAAATCAGAATTCAAGTTTGTAACTCCAAATTGAAATAAATTAGAATCTGAACAATGCAGTAAAATAATGTAAAATACCAATACAAATGCGGAGAAAATACACTCCCTTAACAAGAGGTTGTAAGAAAAACAAATAAACCTGAGACTCTAACGGGCCTCAAACTAGCCATCGGTAATGCCACCATGTACTGCCTTATGTTTTTAAGCATGACATTAAAAAACGACTTAAATACATAAAGATTCAATTCTCCCTTTCTTCAGTGCAGAGCTGGTGTGGCTTATGCAAACCAGGTCTCTGTTCACATGGATAAGCGGTTGTCAGTCACACTATTAGAATATTTTCTTTGAATTCAGTATTTCCCTTAATTCCCTTAATTCCTGTCATGGTATACATTTTCCTTACTTAAATTTTAGAGCTCAGTTGACCAAATCACCCACCTGGTAAGGTTACTCTGTTCAACTGAATCTCCTTGTTGCAAACACTTGAGTGGAAGGTGCCTCATCAGGTCTGGAAGCACTCCAAACCTCGCCTGCCCTGCAAACAGCCCCTTCTCCCTCAATAAGCTCTTAGGACTCAATGCACCATCATACTGGTCTCTTTGAGGAGATTTTAGAATTCGCCTCTTCAGCAGGTTACTTCGTACTTCACCCAACATCTATGTTGTTCATGAAATTATCTGCTTTCCATAGAGCTACACAAAGAAAGGTCTAGTGTGTAAAAAGAGAGATGTTTTACACATTATATTTGAAGGAGGTGAGAAAGGATTCTTTTTTATAAAATCAAACATTCTCCAGGTACTTTGATGATGATAGACAGATGTATTATTTACTGACAGCGGGATAAAAAAGAACAGAATAAAATGGGTGGATCTCTATTTACAGGAATATGAAAACATAAAAAACCATTTACATGTTACATAAATAGCATACAGTAAGCTAATTAATGAATCCCCTCTGTAAGTTCAGAAATAAAGATGGCTTAGGTGACAGATCAAGGCATACACACTCTTTTTTATTTAATTGTCTAAAGTTTTACTTATATCTCCTTTTTTCCCTATTGACCCTTCCCACCCTCCCTCCACCATTCCCTCTCAGGGCAAGTCCCCATTGCCCCAGTGTCTGTGTCCATTGGTTATGCTAATATGCATGCATACAAGTCCTTTGATTATTCTCTAATCCCCCACCTCCCCTGCCATTTGTCTCTGGATCTATTCCTGTTCATCAAATGATGTGAATCATTATATCCCACATATGAGTGAGATCATGTGATATTTATATTTCTTTGTCTGGCTTATTTTGCTTAGCATAATGCTCTCCAGTTCATCCGTGCTGTTGCAAATGGTAAAAATTCTTTCTTTTTTTATAGTGGTATAATATTCCATTGTGTAGATGTACCAGAGTTTTTTAATCCACTCATATGCTGATGGGCACTTAGATTGTTTCCAAATCTTAGCTATGGTAAATTGTGTTGCTATGAACATAGGGATGCATATATCCTTTCTGACTGGTGTTTCTGGTTTCTTGGGATATAGTCCTACTCTTCAAACCAGTTTAATTCTGTTTCTTTAGGGATGGGGAAACCTTTAGCATCCAAGCCATGACCTTTCCAATGGGGTTATCATTTAGAATTAATCGTAAAGGTCTTTCAATTTTCTGTACTCTGCACAGGCTGATCCATGCCAAAAGCAATGGAAAATACGCAAGATAAATTTAATATAATCTTTTAAAGTCAGATATTATTACATTTGTGGGGAGTGGCATTTAATTCAGAATTTTTACTAGTGTGGAATCCTTATTACTGGAGTTGATTGTTTCTGAATTTTACCATGAACTGTTCTACTAGCAGACACTGTTTTCCTTCAGCTGTAATAAGATTTTTTATTTATACAGTTTTACATATAAAATGAGTTGGTATACATAAGCATCTGGAAGCTCTTCCTAGCTTTAAGACACTATTTATCATTGAGCTTATTAAACATTTCCATTTGGGTGATAATGTACCCCTGTCTTCTTAGATCAAAAAAAGGTGAAATTTTAAACTAGAAGTTATTTGACATGCTCTAATGGGAAGTAATCATTTTTAAAGTTTGAAGTAACAGCATTCACAAACAATAAACTGCAAATAATACATATTTTTTCTGGACTTAAGTGGTAATTTTAACGGAAAATGTTATTTATGTATCACTGAAGAATAAACACAAAATTTTATGAATACGAAGGTTCTATGTGATCCTTCTATAATTTTATTAAGCACTGGCAGGTATTGCAGAGAATTAAGATTTTTAAAAATATTTGCCTACATGTGCAAATATTTTCACCACATTCTTTTATTTTATTTTTAAAATATTTTTATTGATTTCAGAGAGGAAGGCAGATGAGAGAAATAAGAACATCAATGATAAGAGAGAATCATTTCGGTGCTGCTTCCTGCATGCCCCACACTGGGGGTCCAGCCCATAACCTGGCCATGTGCCCTGACTGGGAATCGAACCCTGACCTCCAGGTTCATGGGTCGGCACTGCACTACTGAGCAACACTAGTTGGGCTTTCACTATATTCTTTTTTCTTTTTTGTTGCAATACTTGTCATCCTCATAAGAATATTCAGCATGTTTTCCCCTTGCAATGTGTCTGTGATAATTCATTCTTTATTACAAGCTGACACTTCCATTACCAAAAGCTCAATTTCTCCACTCTCTTAGAATCACATTTATCTACTGGGAAATTCACGTGTCTATCACTGATGCAGACGCTGGCCATTCTCACTAGTTTAGAGAGATGTGTTCGCGGGGTTGTCAGAGGCAAGAGTTTGTGTTAATCAAATGACTCCCAAGTTGACAGTCATCGGTATGTCTCAAGTTTGAAATACAAATTTGTATTATTTAGTTTCTGTTTAATAGACTTCAGCATAAGCAAATTCACGAGGCTCATATATTTCACATCTAGCTGTGTCTATTGTACAAACTCTGGTTTTGGGAAGCCTTTCCCAGATGAAAGGTATGTTTTATTTCAACAGAGACCTTAGTTAAGAGTGTGCCTCTTTAAATTTTCATGGTGCAGGATGTTAGATTGGTTGTCCTGTAGAAGCAGGTGGGCCTGTTCACACCATAGTCCTCCTCACAGGCCTGCTTTTCCTGCTACTGTACATACCATTCTGCCTCCCGGCCTGGGAGAGGGCATGAATGGCAGCCTGCCTCTGTCTCTCTCCCCTCATTTACTGGTGAGATGGCACCCTCTGGGGAGCCCTCTTGACCAGGAACCACTGCAGACTCAGTAATTTTGACTGAATCAAAAGGATTTTACCTTCTCTGGGGCTGTGAGGCTGCCTTCTGTCTCAACTTTCTCTCTGCCTCCCTAGTAAGAGGACATCAGGGCCCAAGGAGGCCGGCAGGCCACCTGAGAGCTCGCTCCCTTCTGCTGACCTGGTGGGCAAGAGGTCTGTGGTTCTTGTCTTGCAGTGGCTGGGACGTCTGAGCCTGATGTATCTCAGTGAGGTCTGGGGTGATGGAGGGGAAACCCTCTTTAGACCATGTTCTCTGTCATAGCTGTGCCTGCTTAAATAAAATCTTATTAATTTTCCATGTGAACAGTGAACTTATGTGTATGTTTCACCATCCACAAGCCTGGAGCAAAAGAGAGGTAAGAATTAGGATTTATATACCCTGATCCTCTAACATGTATTTAAATGAGTATAAATACTTGTAGATAAATCTCCATCATTAGGAAGATTTATTTTAGGAAAGCCTAGAAAAGTTTTCTTGAATACCCAGAGGTAGACCGTGCTCCTCATCTGAGTTGATGTCTGAGATTTGCATTAGCCTTTATAATAAAGTCACAGGGGTGAGTGCCTTGGTATGGCAATCAAACAGGACAGATGGAGAAGGAAGCCCAAGAGGACAGATGAGAAAAGATGCTGGGAGGTTGGGCCCAAAGGGCAATGCTGAGAAATCCCCTTTGGTGGGACGTTTAAGGAGCTTTAGCATCTCACCTTCAATATCTATAGTTGTTTTCTGATTTTTGCTGCATAGTCATCTTGTGTATCTCTCAGCTCTAGAACTGTTATTCAAGAAAACCTTTGTGGCAAAGGAGGTCCAGGGATGGGTCAGCCTAGGGCTGAGCAGGACAGGGAGAAGAAAGTGGTCCCTCAGCCAAGAGTGATGTCTGGGACCTGAGGTGGTAGGGAGCACAGCTGCTGCCCTGAATGACCAACAGTGGACGTGGATGAAAAACCCACATCTTCCCGTGCCCCCACTCCTTGCCAAGAAAACAGAGGAAGGCAGTCTCGGGATAAGCAGGAAGGGGGATTGTGTACGATGCAATATTGAGACACATGTTGTCTAAGAAAGAAAGACAGTATTTGTTGTTGAGTGCTTTTAGTAACACGTTGTCTTTGATTTTGTCTGGAATATTTATTTAGCCCTTAAGATATTACCTTCCACTAAAATCACTATTTTTATGATTTTCTGTGATATAAACATGAACATGCTCAAGGACAAGGAGTCTATTTAAGCTTCTTTGAATCTGCCAGTGCATCTAGCACATGACATGTCCTGGACAGATACTATTTGAATAATAACAGGATATAGAAAATCCTGAAGCTCAACAGATGAGAAGAAATCTACATTTATTTTATGTTTAAGTCATGATTTTTATAAATGCAGGGTCTGTTAACCAAGATGGCTATTCAGAGCTCAGGTTCTAAGGCAAGACTGCCTGGGTGTGAAGATTTAAAGACTGGCTCTCTTGCCAAAACTGGTTTGGCTTAGTGGATAGAGCGTAGGCCTGTGGACTGAGGGGTCCTGGGTTTGATTCTGGTCAAGGAGATGTTGTGGGCACACTCCCAGTGGGGGGGTGCAGGAGGTAGCTGATCGATGTTTCTCTCTCATTGATGTTTCTAACTTTCTATCCCTCTCCCTTACTCTTTGTGAAAAATCAATAAAATATATATTTTTAAAAAGATTGGCTCTCTTTTTAAAGATACTTTTTATTGATTTCAGAGAGAGACAGAGAGAGAGAGAGAGAGAAACATCAATGATGAAGAGAAAATCAGTAATCGGCCCACTCAACCCCTAATAGGGATTCATCCAGCAACCTGCCGGTTCACGGTTCTACACTCAACCACTGAGCAACATAGGCTGGGCAAGACTGGCTCTACTTTTATAGCTGTATAGTTATGGCGTAAATGTACCACAGCATTTTTATTCATTCTCCTACTGATGGGCACTCGAGCTGTTTCCATACCTTAGCTATTGTAAATAGCACTGCTATGAACATAGGGGTGCATATATTCTTTCTAATTGGTGTTTCAGGCTTCTTAGGTTATATTCCTAGAAGTGGGATCACTGGGTCAAATGGCAGTTCTATTTTTAAATTTTTTGAGGGAACTCCCTAATGGTTTCCATAATGGCTGTACCAGTCTATATTCCCACCAGCAGCGAACTGGTGTTCCATTTTCTCCACATCCTCTCCATCACTTGTGTGTTGATAAGCTGCTGATGGTAGCCATTCTGGCAGGTGTGAGGTGTTATTCCATTGTCATTTTATAATTTGCATCTCTCAAATGATAGTGATTTTGAGAATTTTTTCATATGTTTCTTGGACATCTGTATGTTCTCTTTGGAGAAGTGTCTATTTTATTTAGGATCTTTGCCCATTTTGTAATTGGACTGCTTGTCTTCCTTTTGTTAAGATATATGAGTTGTTTATAAATTTCTGGGGGGTATTATGCCAAGCAAAATAAGCCAATCAGAGAAAGACAAGTACCACATGATCTCACTTATCTGAGGAATCTAATGATTAGTATAAATTGACAAATAAAATAGATCCAGAGACATGGAAGAATGAAACAGACTATTGTATCTAAAAGGGAAGAGGAGAGGTTAAGGAGGGAGCAGGCAGGAAGAGATTAACCCCAAAATTTATATGCATATATGCATAACCCGTGGACACAGACAATAATGCAGTAAAGACTGAGGTGGGAGGAGAATAAGATGGAGTGGATCAATGGGGGGAAGGGGGACATCTGTAATACTTTCAACAGTAAAGACATATCAAAATAATAAGGAAGGAAGGAAGGAAGGAAGGAAGGAAGGAAGGAAGGAAGGAAGGAAGGAAGGAAAGGAGGGAGGGAGGGAGGGAGGGAGGATGGGAGGAAGGGAGGGAGGGAGGGAGAGAGGAAAGATGGCAGGATGGGAGGAAAGAAGGGAGGGAGGAAGGGAGGAAGGGAGGAAGGGAGGAAGGAGGAAGGAAGGAAGGAAGGAAGGAAGGAAGGAAGGAAGGAAGGAAGGAAGGAAGGAAGGAAGGAAGACTGGCTCTATACAAACAGTATGACTTCGATCTCTATGCCTCAGTATTCTGATCTATAAAGTGAGCATTATAATAGCACCTCCTTCACCGGGTGGTTCTGGGGATTTGTGAATATATCCAAATCATTTAGAACAGTCCCTGAAAGTAGTGATGGGCTATATACGTTGCCATCAGTCTCACCTGCTTGAAACTATGGTACCATCTAGCGATTCCCTAATTGTGTAGACAAATAAAACTTGTCTTCATTCCCAAGTGTTGACTTCTTAAAGAGGGGCAACCAGCCTTCAATTCTCCTGCCCAGCTCTCCCTGAAGCATCACATGGACATGCTTTAGGAATTAAACTGGAGGAACTCCGGCCAGGGGCCTGATACTTAAGGGCAGAGAGAACATTGGTGCTCAAGTCACCTGGCCACCAATCTGAGCCAAAAGCTAGCGGCACCTGAACACTTCAAATGTGACAGGCCCATAAGAACATGTCCTCTTTCCCCAGAGAGTTAGGGGACTTGCTCTGGCCCGGAAGTCTCTTAAAGGTCTGACCCAGTGTCTCCAGTGGGGTGTACAGCACAGAGGATGTGAAAAATGTTCCCTTGGAAATGGGAAAACCATCTTACAAAGTTTCTTTATATCGATTTGTAATCTTGACCTTTATTAGGTATAGGTACAATTTAATAATATTGTATCATATGTATAAAATGTATGAGGAAATTATATACCCATCTTACAGGCATTTTCTCAAACATGTGGGTTCTGATAGTTCCGGAGTTACAGGGTTATAGCTGAGAAAGAGGAAGGATTTTAAATGAAGTGAATTAAGTATAGAAATAGGGAGTAACCAGGGTGGGTGAAAGCTCACGGTTTTAAGTTTAGGAGCTGGAGGCAGATGGTTTGCCCCACATGTCATCCCATGAGCCCTCCCTTGCACTTCTGGAAATGTCCCTGGTGTTGCGGTAAGTCAGCATATTTCCCCCAAAGTGTCTCAAGTTCCAAGGTGCAGGCTGGGCTGGGGTCTTTGACAGCTGGTGGTCACGGCCTCAGATCTCTGCCAGAGCAGAGCTACTGTTACGGGCGGAGCCAGGCAAACAGGTTTCCCCTGTGAAGCCCTCAGAGGGCTGGGCTGCCTCCTTTAGGGAAGGGACCAAAGGAAAGCACTCGCTCATTATTCATTCAGCACTGTCCTCCATCAATGGCTGAGAGCAGGGGCTGGCAAACTTTTCCCTTAAAGTGCTGGAAGGTAAGGGTTCTCAGCTGCACCATCCGGTCTCTGTCACAGCTACTCAACAGGCCGCTGCAGTGGGAAAGCAGCTACAGTTGATACTAAAGGAATGGGTGTGGCCACGTTCCAAGACCTTTGTTTATGAACACTCGAATTTGGATTTCATACACATTTTACATATCACAAAACAGACCCTATCTTTTGATTGTAAGCCATATTACAATGTGCACTCCCTGAAGCTTATGGGGCTGAGCTCGCGAGGGCTCCTGAAAAAGCTGGCCAGGGGGATGTGGCCCAGGACCCCTGCCTTAGAAGAAACGCTACAGTCCCATTTGTTTTCTTAAAGTGCAAGCATCTTTCTTTGTCTTTAATCTGACAAACATGCACGAAGTATTTATTTCTTATCATAGCTAATTTTTCACTAACTCCCCAGAAGTTTATTAATGAGATCATTCTAAGAGCATATGAATACAGAACCGAGAGTGAACATAATCCCTTTGGCTGTCAGTGTTTATTCAAATTAGATATCGAACATCTCTGAGGTCATTATCTCCATCTTTTATAAAATCACCTTAATAACATGCAACAAACTAAACTAAACGGTTGGGTTGGTAAACCAGCCCAACCTCAGACAGGTGTGGGTTTAGCAGGCTGAAAGGGAGAGAGCTTCTGACAGAAGAATAAATGGGTATTCTTTTTCATCTAAACAAGGTGGGCATTATTAACCCTGGATGGCATTTACGACGTCAAAAATAAAATCAAGAGTATTCTGTCCCTTGTTGCCTATGGCGCCGTAAAAAAAAAAAAAAAAACGGAAATGTAAATACCAATAATCAACTCTAAAAGCAACTTAGCTTGACTGGATTTGAAAACGTGTAATTTAGTATCTAATGCAGTTTAACAAAATCGCCTCGCTCTGCGTGGTGGTGACTGGAAGGAACAACCGTCGGAAGAGGCAGAGCCCTGCGTGCCCAGGTGTAGACCAGAGCTTCGCTTTCCCAGCCTCAGCCCCTGCCCAGGCCAACGCGGAGCCTTAGGAAGGAAGGAGAGAGCACCGCTCTCTGCAAGTCATCTACAGAAAACGTTCTGAGATTACTTAGCAAGGCTCAGCTTCATAATAATTGCAATTCTCAAAATCTTAATTATATCCATTTTGTAGTCAAGTGTTCTCTGGCACACCGAGTCGTGACATTTGACCGTTATTTTGCCAATGGCTGTGCATTCTGGGAAAACACCTGTCTGTCTTCATGTGGCCTCTGCTGGTCTTCAGTTCAAAATCTAGGTTTAATCCAGGAAAGTTATACAGTTGATTGAACCGCACACAATAGCCAACATCCAATCTTTAAATAATAATTTCATATAATTCAACTGAATTATATGTGTGTACAAAGTAAATTCTCAGTTTGCCTTACAAAGTATGCTACATTTTTTAGTCAAAATATTTTTCTCCAAGATTGCCAAGCAGGTAGACTATATCATTTATAAAATACTTACCAGAATTAGGTATATGCCTTTGACATCCCACATAATGACCGTACTTTCTGGAGGACTTATACTCATTAAATACATTATTAGTAAGGATGAGTAAGGAATTACTCCTGCTGCCTTTAATTTGCCTGTTTGACAAAATAAGCTTACATCCTCCATGGTATGTCTTTCATTGACAACATACTTAGAGAGGTAAAGTGTACTCTGGTTTGGTTTCCATCATCACCTTCATAGAAGCAGGTCACAATGCTTATAAGGAGAGAGGACACACACACACACACACACACACTACACACACACACACACACACACACACACACACACACACACACACACACTCCTTTCACAAGAGAGGGTTTTGGGGCTCCCAAGCATGCCCAAGCATGCCCACCCACCCTGGACAGGGCACAGGGAGGGGTCTTGAATACACACCTGTGCTCGTGCGGTAGGTGCCAGTGTGTGCTGGCGGCAGAGGGTCCCCCTGGCTCTGGCTGAGACTCCTCATAGGGGGCTTCTGATAGACGCGGTCTTCATAGATGGGGTCTATGTGGTGCTCTGGGGACTGCAGGGCCCGCAGCTCGGGGCCCAGGTGGCCGTGCTGGCTGCTGTATGAGGCCCGGGACCCAGCTGGAATAAAATAACAGCAGACATGAAGACCTGACCAATATGCAAGCAGAACTTGTTTTATCAAAGGCATATTTGAATTTTTTTTACAAAAATGTTGAAATCTGCAGAATATCAAATGAATAACATGAAATGGCAGAAATATGTCAAGTTAATCAGCTTATCGGCATCGCCCAGCTGCCTAGCTTTGCTCCCAAACCTGATCGCCCTCTAAGGATAACGATTCTGAGATAAATCCACATCGAACAGGCCACTGCCACATCAGTTTTCGCAGTCTACCGAATGATGCTTGGCTTCCTCACTAACGGGATCAGGCAGGCGATCAAACCTAAAACCCTCTTATCATCCCATAGTCCTTGCACCTTAAATTTTGCAAATTATTAAAGTCATGAGCCACTGAATAAGCTGCAATGGCAAGCCATCTTTGTGTTGTTTCTGAAAAGTGACCTCGAATTTGTTCCCATCAGCAGTTTTTACCCGGACAACGAATGAACCAAAATGTTCAGACTTACAACAACCTAAGTCTCTAAGAGAAGCATACTCTTTTTAAAATATATTTTTATTGTTTAAAGTATTATAAATAGTAGTACATATGTCTTCTTCCTCCCCCCATTGACCTCCTCCCAGTCTCCCCTATCCCCCAGTACATGCCCTCACCTGCCCCCCCCCCCCAGTGTCTTGTATCCATTGGTTACACTTATATGTATGCGTACAAGTCCTTGGGTTGATCTCTTACAGTCCCCCCTCAACCTCCCCTGATTTCCTGCTATAGTTTGAGAATCTGTTCAATGCTTCTTTGCCTCTACATCTATTTTTCCCTTTTCTTTAAAAAAATCTTGCCTCTGCAGACTAGAAATAAACATATAATAACAAAAAATGTTTGAGAATGTTTTTAAGTTATATTTTGCTTTATCCTTACCCTCTAAATTGAAGTTTAGTGCACCTTGCTCTGAAGAAGATACAAATAACTGGTTTAATTTATAAATCGAGGCTACACATCACTCGCCTTACAATAGTTGTAAATCATTGCATGTTTCATTTCCTTGCCTTGTATGGGAAGAGGTGTGGCTTGGAAGCCATGCTGTGAACCTCTGCGCACTGGGAAATAAAGTTTTATGAGGGCTGAGCAGTTGAGTTGAAACAACATAAAGAGGTCATTGGCTGAGAGCCAGTATTTCATTGGAGTCCAGTGAGAATCACAGTGACAGAGTGTCAGGAGAATCATTTCCATCTAGGCAGATGAAGTCAAGGACACCGAGGGACAATGAAGGGCGTGGGGCATCAAGGATAAATGGCTATCTAATGGGCGAGCAGAGAACACACAAGAGCCAAATGAGGCTGCAGATGATGTTAGGCAAGACCCTTCAGCTAAATCTCCAAAGCTAATACCCACATGGCCCACTGGGATTTAACTGTCAACTGCCTTTGAACGGCCCCAATTCTGAGCTCCTCTTCAAACCTACAGCAACAGGGTGTTGCAATTCCTTGATTTTGGAGGTGTTTGTGGACAGCTTCCTCTGGTCCAAATCCTTCGCCTTAAAACCTGCTTCCTGAGGACCCCTTAACCTTAAGGATTTCAATATTTTTATCTAGTATACTTGAGAAAAAACACACCACTCAAATGTTTTTAAATTGGCATTAAATGTTTTCCTAATACATATTTTACACAGGGTGCTGTAAATATAACAATCAAACAAACTGAAAACAGGATTTCCGAATGATTGCAGCAGCGCTAAGACTTCTATGAATTTAGTGATAATTAAAAACACTGACTGTTTTGAGGAAAGGCAAGTTCCTTACCGTTCCCTTTGCTAGTAATTAATTCAATCCTAATTCAGATAGCATGCAGATGAATGATAGGTCCAAAATAACTGCTTTGCATAATTAGGTTCATTGCATCTCATTGATCACATGCCAACATCACACTGAATATTATCTCATTTTGATATTTTCCAAGAATATATTTTTAAGTATGATAATCCTTGCGTTCCTGCTGTCAATTCTTCCTACTACTTGGAAGTTTTAGTAATATTGCCAAAAACTAACAAGTCTAAAAGCAAGAAAACAGTCATTGCAATTGACCATTGAACAACTCGTGTGTTAGAAGCACTAACCCTCACATAGTCAAATATCCCCGTGTAACTTCTGACTTCTCAAAATTTTACTGCTGACCTAATGCTGACCAGAAGCCTTACCAATAACATAGTTGGTTGACACATGTTTTGCATGTTTTCATGTATTATATATTGTATTCTTACAATAAAGTAAGCTAGAGAAGAAATATGAAGGAAATCAGAAGAGAAAATACATTTATAGTATTGTTTTTATTGATACCATAAGTTTATGTTGTCTATTTACAAGATGAAAAAAGCTGCATATAAGTGGACCCATAGATTTCAAATCTGTGTTGTTCAAGGGTTAATATGTCTAAATGTTTTATAGTCAAATAAATGTGTTATCCATCACTGGTAGAGTTAGAGATGTAATTTTATCACTGTTCTTTATTCTAAGCCTCTGAAAACATCTAAAGGTGTGCAATGAAAGCACCTGCTGACCTTTTAAGTGGCAATATGATCTGAGGGTGTGTGTGAAAATCCTCTTAGTAAAAGCATTCACTGGGCATTAGGACATTTTTATTTAGCATACAATGAATCAGAAATCAATGACCCGGGGACATGAATCTTATAATAAAGTCTACCTTTGTGGATATCGCAATTACTATATAGTGAGAGTAAAAAAATACATAATAGAATTATTAAATATTTGAATAACATACTATATTTTTTATTAGCATGTTCTTGATAAAACTATAAGTTCACAGTGTTTCCCTGTGAAACATTTATGCAAAATCCATTCACATACTTAAGCATTATGCATAGCAATGAATGAGATAAGGCTTTCTAAAAGGAGCATTGTTTATACTCCTTTATATCCATTGTGATCCTTTCAATTGCTCATGAGTGGGCATAGTTATTGGCAAGAGAAACAGAAAGACCTAGGAGAAAAAAGGGAGACAGGGAGTGAAAGGCTAAAGGTGCAAGTTCAGGAATTCATGTTTTTATCATTCAGGCTCAAGTAAGACCCATACTAACAAAACCCATTTTATTCTGGGTAATTCTAATAAAAAAATTCTCACACAACCTCTTCTGGGAATATGCTGCAAAAGTTCACGAGGTGGAGAATATATTTGCTGATCCAAAGAAAATGTACTTTTCTTTAGCAGTAGTTATTTTCCCCCTTATGGTCTATTTGACAACCAGTCCTCAGCATTCTGGGCTCAGAATACTATTAGTAAGTATTTGTGTCTTTGACAGGAACTGAAAAGATGTCATCATAGCAAGGGAAAATGCCGGAGCAACTGACTTTGTCCAAAATGTCACAGATGTCCAGGGCAAGAAGAACAATTCTGAGAGTTGCACCTTGACCGAGATGAAGATTCAGAGCTGCAGCATGACAAAGGTGCAGAGGAAACACAAGTGGGCGGAGAAAAGAGGAAAGCAGACCCCACAGGCCAGACCTACCATTGCAGGCAGAGGTCATGCAGGTATAATACCTGTGTCTACAGAGTGCTTTATGACCAATTTTCTCAACAACGCTTACCTCATCCAATGTCCACCTTTCAATGCTGTCATATCATTTTACTTTTCCTAATTCTCTTCACAAGACAAAATGTGGGTCTAGAGAACTCAGGCACTGGTAATTTTCATCTGTAATGTGATCCTGAAATTAATGGGTTTGAGGGCTCACATCTGGAACATGAATGGTGCGTTTGCAGGCTAAGAAAGGGTGACTCAGGAGGGTGCTCTGTGAGGGCCATGCCTCCCGCAGGTCCAGGAGCCCTGCAGGACAGGGGAGAACCTGCAAACTGATGCAGAACCAGGCCCGGGACAGCTGTTGTACCTTTGGTCATAAAACTTCCATCGCCTGCTCACTCCTGGCCATTCTGCTGTGGCACTGGTAGTGGGAGGGGAGAGGGAAGGCGGGTTCAGTCCTGTGGCAATGAGGGAGGTACAAGCTCCAGGGGCTCAGAGGGGTGGGAAGACCTGACCACTGGAGAGGACACTAGACCTCTGATTTCCCCTGCTTCTGTGTAGGCAGCTTATCACCAGCACCACCATCTACATGAGCAAGTCCTATGTAGAAGTTAGAGATCATGGCTCACCATTAAGTTCTACAAATAAAAGGTGGCATTATGAGAGTGGATGTATCATGTTCAACAGTTTGAAGTGAAAATAAATTGCATCCAAAGTAATAATTCTACTGCTATTTCTTGAGTAAATTTTGCCCAAATAAGAAGACATAATTTGGGCTCCAGATCTGTGTCTAACCAATTGGGTGAATCAAGGGGAGTCACTGAGCCTCTATGAGCCCAAGTTTCCTCCAGTGTAAAAATACAGATATGTATGGCATGAAATAGTGGGAGGATCAAGATGTTAGTGATCATGTCTGAAAATGGATACTTGTTAAAACAGCCTACGATGGGTATTCCCATGTCATTCAACCTCAGAGTCAATTCATGTTATCTCATGAAGATAGATATATCTTTTGATTGGGAGAAAAGCAAGCACTTCTTAACAAAAACCTTCAAAATAGCAAAAACAAAACAGAGATTTAACTTGGAAATACGTGACAAAAATTTTGTAAAATATTACAAAATGTAAAGCATGCAGTTTATTTTTATGATCTTAAAGGAACAACATAAGGGTTGCTTTGTAATGGATAATTGCAGAGAATACAGGGATGAATTAAGTCCAAAAGGGAAAGATATATTAAAATGACCAAGAAAAGGCAGAATCCTTTTAGAAAAGGGTATGGCACAAATTAAACCTACACATTAAGGACAAACAAACATTTGCTAATCTAGTAGGAAGCCAGCAACAGACTTGTAGAGAGCTGTTGACATGGAAAATAATTAAGCTGCAAAGGCTGAAGTATCTCTCACTGCCTTGCTTGTCTCTTCCTCAACACCACATTTTCACTGGCTCAGAGAATCCAAAAGACTCTGTTTGCATCTGACAAGCAACAGGCACCATTTAGCATTTTTTAGATTGATTTGCAAATGAATATCTATATGCTAGATATTGCTTGTATCATTTATATGTAGCAGTTAATCTATATTGACCTATATTTTCCTTCATTCAACACACATTTATCGAGTGTCCAGGCAACCTTCTAGGAGTTGAGGACTCCAAGGTGCTTAAGAAAGACCAGGTCTCTGGCCTTGCAAATAAGTAAGAGTCACATTTAGGTAGATATAGACATAGAGGCTGAAGCAAAATTAAGCAGGGTAGGGGAGAGGAGACAAAGTGGTCGGGGTATATTGCTTTGATAGCGGGGCCAAGAGGTTCTTTCTGAGCACGTGAAACTTCAGTGGAAAATTCCATAGGTCCAGAGAAGGAGTCACAGCAGCATGATGCCTACTTCTTAGCTGGATAGAACTAGTAGCCAGAGCAAAGGCCTTCTGTAGAGATTAATTTATAGAAGTGATTTTATTAGGACCTATTTAATCCACACCATGTCGTAAAAGAAGTAAGTTCATACTGAGCTGACGGTAAGAACTGAACAGAGAGTCCTAACTGGTTTGGCTCAGGGGATAGAGTATTGGCCTGCAGACTCAAAGGTCCCAGGTTCAATTCTGGTCAAGGGCATGTACGTTGGTTGCGGGCACATATCCAGTAGGGAATGTTAGGGAGTGTGCAGGAGGCAGCTGATCGATATTTCTAACTCTCTATCCCTCTCCCTTTCTCTCTGTAAAAAATCAATAAAATATATTTAAAAAAAACTGAACAGATATTTTCTTAACTCAAAATGTCACAATACAGTAACTCCATTTTTATCAAAAGGATTTGAAATATTCACACATAAACTCATGAGAATTTCATGACTAAAGATTCAGCTCAAATACATACACAAATACACACACACATGCATTAGACTTTTCTTTCCTGAGAGTATGATTCATTCTCAAATCTTTGTTTATTCCCCAGAGAAGACTCTGGGGAACCCTTTGAAATGGTGACTCCTGAACACAACCTCCAAAAGAACTGAACTCAGTCCACCTGAGCGGGGCGTGGCACTGCGTGTTTAATGGGCACCCTTACACCTCATAATTCTATATAGAGATAGGAGACAGGCATAGTTAAAATAAGTAAATAATGTGTTATAATCCTCAATTTATGACTTCTGGATTTCTTTAAATAATGCCATTTACTACTACATTAAGCCAAATTACTGAGTAGAATGAAACAAATTTGTTCCGTTTTTCATTATGACCCATTCACATTTTTATGTCTATACTATATAATTGAGGACTCCCTAATTTAATGCAAATTAACTTGCTTTGCATGCAAAGAAATAAATTTTTACATGCTTTCACTTAGAAATATGAATATAAGGTTCTTAAAGAAAATAAAATGCCATTGGTCTCTTCATGTGAAATTTGGGAGCCAGTTTCCAATGCTCATTTGCAAAGAAATGGAAGGAGGAAAGAAGGGCCCAGATGCCAGGGCGGTCAGGGTGGGCGGGCAGTGCCAGCGGACACAGGCCTCTGTGAAAGGCTGCCTGAGATAAGTGCTCTCATTTCTGAGGTAAAGAGCTGTCTTTGGAAGAAGGGCTATACATTTCCTGTGCTATGAAGAAATCCAAAGTAAATTGTAGGAATTCGTTGTTTTAAAAAATTGCACCCTGATATTTATTAACACAATTACATGTTTGAAGAGCAAAATAGAACTTTTATAAAAAGTGTGGAGCCTAGAAGAGCAGATTTTCCCCACACAAACTCCTGCTGTAATTCTTCCCCTTGCTAAAACCTTGCTGATTTCAGGGGTATGGTCCCTGCCCACCACTAAGCAAGGTGCCCAGGAGGCATGACCTGTGCTGGAAGGTCGCCTTCCTTCTGTGATGTTTATGGCTTTGGATAGTTATTTTGTGCCTCTTAAAATCTGTAGTTTTATATATGTTTTCATTAAACTTGAGGGGGGAATATGACATCAACAAATAAGCACTTTCAGAAATACAAAATATAACAATTTTGGTTAACGTTATTATATCATAAATGTGTGCTAATTGCTGATAGAGGCAACTATCACATCCTGGGTCTGAGGAATACGTCTCCACAATACAAACTTACTTGTTTCCTTCTTGATATTTTTGCTTTTGACTCAAATCAAAATTCCAAAATCGACATCCTAGGCCTATGTTAATTCAGAACTTAATTCTAGTCTTAAATTACTTCCTATGTATCCTGACTCAAGTCCATGAACTAAACTTCATTTGCAAGTGACCATTAATTCATTAAATCAGTTTGATATCTTATCTCAGGTTGTGATAAGTGTTAAAATACATGGGCACATTTTCCATACAGGCTATGAGCTATATTTCACACGGATGTTTAGAAAGGGGATGATTTATTCATAAGTATTCAATGGTAAAACTGCAGTGAAGCCTAATAATTTCATGTGACAGGCCATCGGATGATATAAAGTAATCTACAAGTTTGTTTTGGAAGGCAAAACCTGCCCTCCTGTTTCATCTATTTTATAAATCCCAGATTCTCATATACCATTCTAAGGAAATACAGCTTTGCTGCTACCACAAGTAACTTGCATGCTCACACCGTCTCTGACAAATGATGAAAACAGAAGGAATTGTTGCTGTAACTTTCTTGATGACATTTCCAACATAACTTATGGTAATTATGAAGCTTCGCCACACCTATTACCAAATGAATAATGTACTCTGTTGAAAGTCACATACTTTGCAGTAAGAAAAACCTAAAGGCCAAAGTCTCTGGTCTGGGTGCAGCAGTCAGGGTATCCACGTGACCTTATCCTTTAAAAAACCAGGGACCCTGGTTCTTTTATTTTCTAACCACAAGCATTTCTCCCCAGGCTGTTAGAAAAACAGGCTTCTTTTGTTCAGCTCCTTTTGTGACAGGCAGCCATGTGGAAAGAGATGAGACAGTGGTAATGGGGTCTAAGGAGCTCTGTGGAGTCTGCTATCTGCATTCTTAGGATGGGCCATTTCCATTTTTGTTTTCAGCCAAAGGTCATGGGGCCCTGCCCCTCTGCTGGGGTGAAGGGTGTGCTGTGTCAGCACTCAGGGGCGGCTCTGAGTTAAACAAGGGCCTGCGGAACCCGCGTGTCTGAGATGGCACTGGCACTAGGGAGACGCACAGGGTAAACTGGGTGGTTCAGCGCCTGTGCCCAATACCCACCTGTGGTTCCCCATGGCAGGGGAGGTAAAGAGTAGCTCTGAATATGCCGGCCATGGATTCCAGTGTTTCTCAAAATGCCATTTGCATCAGATTCCCCTGATTAAAATTCAGGTTCTGACTCAGTGGGTTGGGGGAAAGGCTGATGGTCTACATTTTTAACATGTCTGATTTTCTCTATCAGGGGAGGGTGGGGTCATTGCAGTGACAGTCGTGTGTTCTGTGAACTCTTAGGAGTCGTTCTGTAGATAACTTCAGTGGCACCACAATCGCTCAAGTGAGAGACAGTCCTGAGGAGGCTGGTGAAAGGATTCCCAAAAACACCCTACCCTGGCACCCCAAATCCTCAGCTGACACTGAGCAGAGTCAGAAATTGGAGGAAGGTCAATTTTGAACTCTAATATTTTGTACAGAAGGGCAACCTAATTTGATTTTAGACTTGGGATTAAACCCTTTTGATGTAAACTTATAAGAAGGTTTAATCTGTGGGTGTTAATTTTAGCTGGGTGGGGCCTCCTATTTAAAAGCTGCTCGTGGGAGCAGCTATGGCAGCAACATCCTGGGTGGAAGGAACCAGAAACTTGGCTCAGGCCATCTTCTCACTGTCCCAAAGACCGAAGCAGAGCAATCCATGACTTGGTGCTTTATCAATTATTTATCAGAGTTTTTAAAGGCCAGTCTCAGTCACACAGAGACTATTCTTTATCCACAAGGTAGAGTCAATTAAATGAGTGCCATTTGATTTCTCACCAGCTGCTTCCCAATGCCCTCACCCATCAGTGAAATACGAAATACGGGAACACTACGCCTGGAGTTGGACTTCCAGACCTATTTGCTAAGGATAATTGTAGATACTTCCATGGAAAGAATCCAGAACAAGGTGCTCCTGACATATATATATATATATATATATATATATATATATATATATATATATGGAGAGAGAGAGAGAGAGAGAGAGAGAGAGAGAGAGAGAGAGAGAGAGAGAAAGAGAGACAGTAGCATAGATAGATAAACATGTTGCCAGGTTTCCACTGACAGACAGGCTTCCTCTTCAAGGGACCAGAAGTCCCTGTCCTGCTTTCAAAGACTCTGTCTGCTGTAGGAACTGCAGCTTAGTTTTCATTTGTGTTTGTGTGGGTTTTGCCCATCACAGGGCACAGATGATATTGTCAATGTTTGGATAAGGAGAAGGGTTTTATCAGATCAAAGTAGGCTCCAGTATGCCAGTTTCTCCATATGTAGATTCAAGGACTTTGAAATATATGTGAACTAAGATGTTTTGCATTTCAGCATCATAAACACAAGCCCTTTTACTCAGATTGAATCAGATATATTATAGAGAGGTTGCATATCTAATATACAAATAGCCAATATAAAGATCTAATTTTCAAAAGTTAGAAATTTAGCTTCTAAAATGCAAACTTTTAAAAAGTATTCTTCCTGTCTCACTTTTCTACTGCTTTATATGTTTCACCAACACCCACAATGTGGTCTTGGTGGTAATTTCAGAAGAAAAAGACACCTTAACCCTCAGAATAATTTATAGGGGAAAATGGCAAATAAACTGCCTCAGAGATTAGGCATTCTCTCGATTTACATTTTAAAAATTCTTTATATCAACACTTCATTAAATTTTTATTCTTTTATTCAACACAATACTTAGCAAATAAAAAGGAGTTTGAGAAGAAAGAAATTATGTTGTATAACAAACAGATCTGAGAAGACTAAAATTTTTCCTTGATTTTTTTCTGGTTAACGCTTTAATATTTGTGTGTGTGTGTGTGTGTGTGTGTGTGTGTGTGTGTGTGTGAGTGTGTGTGTTTTAGAATCTAATCATTAACTGATTTATATATAATTATTATTTGAATACCAGCTATGTTTATTAAAACATAATTTCTTCATACAATGCACCATATCCTTATAATAAAAGGCTAAGTAATTATCACACACTCCCTCGCGATGCCCTCACACCGTCACAAAATGGCTACGTGCACAGTGGGCATGCACAGGTGGGCAGGGCTAGGCTTGACACTGTGTGTGTGGCATGGAGCTTGCCTGGGAGTCCCAGCTCTGTGTACAGCCAGGCCTGGGGGTCCCATAGCTCCACACAGTGTGGAGGAGGTGGGGTTGGCAGGTCCCTGCACAGCGCAGAGGCCTGAGGGTCCTGGTCCGCTCTGTGCCAAAGGAGAGAAGCATATCTGGCGGATCCCCATGCGGCTCAGGCCTACCTGTTTGGGGAAATCCATGGAGGAGCCCTGGATAGGGGGTGGGGCCTACCTCTTTGGTGCAATAGATTATAAAGCTCCCACATGGTGACAGGGCATAGGCCAGGCTGAGGGAACCCCCCCTCCCAAGTGTACAAATTTCATGCACCAGGCCACTAGTGTAGTTATAATTCTCCTATCTCATTTATCATCTGTTTTCTTAATCCAAAAAAGTTACTAGTGAAACCACCAGTTGAACTGGTATGGTAATGATGTTAGTGATGCTTTTCGCATACATAAAACAATTTCTGTTCATTCTTCCAGTGCAAAACCGTACAGCTTTGCTAGAAGGTTACCCAGGCAAAGCAGGCTGTTTGTGGCCATGTCAACAACAACCAACTAACGTACTCAATCATGGAGGGGACTATGGTATTACCTGCTTCTGGGCATCATATCTGAACAAATGTGTGTGTGTGTATGTGTGTGTGTGTGTGTGTGTGTGTGTGTGATGTGTGTGGTGTGTATGTGGTGTTTGTGTGTTTGTGTATGAGTGTGCTTTCATTCTAAAGGGAAATACATACCGACTTCCCTTTTCTACACCAATTATTAAAAAGAAGCTTATCTTCTGAGGGAGGTTTTGAGTTCTTTAGCATGTTACCAGTCCATTCCAGGAGAACTAAGAATGAGGCCAGAAACATCAGGAGATATCAGATATCATTTGAGGTTAAGTATGGGCTCTTCTCTGTAATGACAGCACCCATGGGCCAGGTACTATCTAGGTGCCAAAGAGGAATAATCAACACTATCGAGTCTGTCTGAAAATATTTACATAGTAAGCAATCATTTGATGAATCACCAAGTCTACTGGGTCAAAATCATTAATGCTTTTCTTTGAGTGCCCTTTGCTACCAAGTCTCCATCTGCTTGTCCCTGGGCAGGTGCTCAGGATACAGAAACTATGGAATAGGCATCATCTGTTTTATGTTCTCTAAATTTATTAACTTCTTTATAATCTCTAGCACTACACTAGAGCAAGCTGCTAATTCCATAGGTGAACCTATGATAGATTGCCCCTGGACTGCTGTGTAGGCTTCTATTAGTCCTACAACTCAGAACTACACCACATAGGAAGCCAGGTTCCAAAGAACTGAGAAACTCAGAGGTGAAGGAGAAGACACTTGACCTTACACATTTTCAATTCCCCCTGAGCCAAGTTTTTCTGGTAGCTGTTGGTAACTTCTTAATGTTTTAATCACTTTGAGGAGAACCTGGTACTTCTGTGTCCATGCTTCTCCCTGTACTACAGATGACTTGCAGGGGAACATAACACTTCACCCACCAGCTACTTTACAATAGTCAGTCAGAAATATTTACTGAGTATCTACTAGAGAAGGAGTGATGAGGAGTTCTGAAATATGCAGGGGTCTCAGCTGCCCTTGGGGAGTTCATGTGCCACTCATTCAAATGCCCTGCCTCTTTTGATTATAGGAAAATTCAGGATACCTTCTTTGTGTCCAAGGCAGTTAGTACTTTGGTAATTAATACACAGCACAGTAAATACAAATTGATCCATTTGTGATTAGCCTTCATAGATTTTTAGACTTTTCACTTTAGCTTTTCATAGCAAATGTGCGTGCACACACACATGGTGGGGCAAAAGTAGGTTCACAATTGTACGTATGCAAAACAGTTTATTCTTTATTATTATTTATTAATTATTGTATTATTTTCCATATGAACAACTTTAAACTTACTTTTGCCCCAGCCTGTATCTACATTTCTATCTACCTATCTATCTACACATATGTATGATATAAAATATGGACTAAATATAGACAAATAATTTTGTAATAAAAATTACAAGATGAACCTTGGTTAAAGATAGTGTAGGAAAGATTCTAATATAGGCTTGGTTGCAAATTAACTCCATTTTGTGACATTTTAGGTTGTTAATTATTTAAGGTTATTTATACATCTGCTAAAACAGTTGGTCTTCACATAATCCCAGGTACTTTGATAAAAATCTTAAAAAAGTTTAAAGCCTCAGAATAGAAAATTAATAGTCAGAAATTAGTTGCATTTTTATATACTGATAATAAACTATCAGAAAAGAAAACTAAGAAAAAACCCCATTTACAACTGCACCAAAAATATAAAATACCAAGGGATACATTTAATCAAGGAGGTAAAAGACCTATACTCAAAAGATTATGATACACTGAAGAAAGAAATCAAAGAAGATGCTAATAAATAGAATCATATACTGTGCCCATGTACAGGAAGAATTAACAAAATTAAATGTCTATACCACCCAAAGAAATCTATAGATTCAATGGAATTCTCATCAATATACCAATGGCACATTTCACAAAATCAGAGCAAATAATCTAAATATTCATGTGGAAACACAAAAGAACCCAAATAACAAAAAAATCTTAAAAAAATAAGAACAAAGTGAGTGGTATCACACTATCTGATATCAAACTATACTACAAGGCTATAGTAATCCAAAGCAGCATGAAACTGGCGTGAAAACAGACACATAGATCAATGGAAACAAATAGGGAGCCCAGAAATAAACCAACACCTATGAAGTCAATTTATGACAAAGGAAGCAAGAACATACAATGGGACAAGAACAGTCTATTCAATAAATGGTGCTGGGGAAATTGGATAGATACATGCAAAAGAAAGGAAGAAAGAAAGGAAGGAAGGAAGGAAGGAAGGAAGGAAGGAAGGAAGGAAGGAAGGAGGGAGGGAAGGAAGGAAGAAAGGAAAGAAGGAAAGGACAGGAAACTAGATCACCTTCTTATGCTATATAAAAGAATAAACTCAAAATAAGATTAAATACTTAAATATAAGATGTGAAACCATAAAACTCCTAGAAGAAAACATAGGCAGTAAAATCTTGGAAATTACTCTTAGAAATACTGTCTGCCTAGTTCCTAAGTCCCATATCTGTCTACTTCCTAAGTCCATGCTCTTAATCACAGTCTTCTATATTTGTTGAACTCAATGGAATGTAACACAATTCTTTCCTCTTCATCCACAATTAATTTCATTATCACTACTCATTATTTTAATTATTCTGCCCTTAGATATTAAAGTGTCTTAGGTTCTTTCAGACTTATGCCTACATTCATGACTGTGGACTTTTTATGTTGAGTCCCACCTTTCCTTACTTGCTAGCCTACTGCCAAGGATCTGTATTCCTATGAATGTGTCCTTTTCCCCCTGGGCCTTCTCTTCACTGCCTTGGGACTTCATTGTAGTTATGTTCATTGTGTCCCGGGTACCATGTTTCTCGTTTCATGGCCTTATATAGCTAGAATACACCAAGTGTTGTAACTTTCCTAGGGAAGAATACACAGGAGATAGATTTTATGAATATTTGTGAATCTGAAATTATTTGGTCCTCCCTTTATGATGATGGGTAATTTGGCTACATATAAATTTTGGACTGAAAGTTATTTTACCCCAGAATTCTGAGGGCATCACTTGGTTGTTCTTTATCATGTAGTATCACTACTGCAAGTCAGGTGGTACCTGTTTTGTTTCTCCCCAAGGGTGGTAGGATATTCTTATGTTGGTGCTTTTAAATTTTATGATGCAGACTATGAATTGCTATTTAGTCCAAACATAGGGTATTTCCTATGAAGGCACAGGTCACTCAGCTCTGAGAAATTTTCCCATATTACTTCACCGATAACTTGTTTTTCTTCAGTCTTTTTCTGTGACTCTAGTAATGTTAGATCTCCTGGATTTGTCTTTGTAAGGCTTACTTTATTCTGGTATTTTCTGCCTTTTCCCCTTTATGTTCTCTCTTTCCTTTACTATGTCCCAATCCTTCTATAAAATCTTTAATTTAGGTAGTTATATTTTTGTGCCCTAGATTTTCTTGTTATTTGATCCTTTTATATGTCGTCTAGTTCTTATTTAATAAATACAAGATTGTCTTAAATCCTTCTTAGTTCTTAACCTAAACTTATTGCTTATTTCTTTTAATCATTTTTATTATGTTAATTATCTCTATTTCTGCTGAGGCACAGTTTATTTTTTCTATTTTTTTCAGGCTTCTAATTCTCTTGAATTCCTCAATAATCCCTACTATAACGTATCATATTTGAGAGAGAAAATCCCAGAGGTAGCTTTTTCTTGTGCTACAATCTAAAGAGAAGTGTTCCCATTTCTAAATGGAAATGTTTCCCATTATGCATCCCTGAGGGAGAATTTGGAACAGGGGGGTGGGATATCCAGGCTGGCACTTTCCTTCTGAAAGAGAAGGTCAGGGGCAGTCCTGAGCCACCTGCCAGCGCACTGCCCACAGAACGGTATGAAATAGACTGTAGTAGGCCATAGGCAGCTATAACCAAAGTCTACTTTCTCAGACAGTTCATTCAGTTTCTTCAATAGTCAAACCCTGTTTTCTGCCTTGGAATAGGCATGGGCTACATGGCAACATCTTGGTAGGAGAGAGGGGACATGAGTGGAGGAGGCAGCCAACTTAGAAATGCCTAGAGCCCTGGCTTTCAATGGATCCCTTCATCTTGAGGCCTCTCTTCTCTCCCAGCTCCTCATCTCAACTCTGACCCTGAGCCTGTCCAAGAATTCACCGAAGACAGCCAGTCCACCTCCGCTGTGCTGACAGAGCAGATTCTTGGGAGAAACTTGGACATTTTTAATTGCTTACCACTCCTATCTACTTTGCTTTCTAGAAAGTTCCTAAAAAGGCTTGTGGGTGACACCCACCCCCTGGCCTCAGGCCTCTGTGTTCTTGTCTTTTTTGTGATGTCATTCTTGGTTGCAATCCTGAATATTATTTTTCCAGGGGTCTGAGACATAGAGGAAATGTCTGAGACAAGGGGACATGAGTGGTCAGGCTATGCCATCTTGAACTCTTGTCCAAGATACAGTTTCACTTTTAAATTTACATTTTCTAGTTAAGTATGATCAATACCATTTAAGTATCAATGATATTGCAAAAGCTTTGATTGAGTTCTACATAAAAATACCATTTTCCTAACCAAAAAAAACCTAACCCTGAACAAAAGAAAGCCGGCTAACCTCATTTTAATTAGCAAGGTTGCCATATGGTAGGCAGGGAAGAGGAGGTATTAATTTCTGTGAATCAACAAAAAAGAAAGACATCAGGAAGGCCTTTAGGGCCACCTAGCATCCCAAATATTGAGTTTCAGAAGCAGCAGTAACCGGATGTTAAAACAGCCTTTCGCTGCTGCAGTCTGCCCCAAACACAACTGGACGGAAATCAGATACCAATATAGCTGGGCTTGAGACGCTGTGAAAAGTGACTACAAAGGACTGCCTGGTCACCGTTTCTGGGAGTGCTGGGTCGCTGAGCAGATGGAGGCTGTTTGACAGGAGTCAGCAGGTGCAGAGGAGGTGTGCTTAAGGGATCGCAGCATCCATGCTCTCGGTAGGGAGAGCCTGGAGACAGGGGGCTTCCATGGGACCACTTAGAGGAGGGCTCCCTACTATAATAGGGGTCCCAGGATCGAGGGGGCAAAAGGCTGAAGGAATGTTCACTTTGATGGTGAAAGCAGAAAAGAGTCCATGTATGGGAATAGACCTGCACTTCTCAAGCTTGTTGTTGATCTACAGGATGGCTGGCTTTGGTTCCCAGAGCAAGAGCACAGGGGGAAGGGGCCAGGGTTAAGAGGCACAGCCTCTGTGCAATGCCATAGAGCTTCTGAGGTTGGGGGAGGGGTCCAGCTTCAAAAGACCTGGAAATTCTGCTGGTGAGTCAGCTTTTTTTTTAACAACCTTTGAAAGAAGATTACAGTGTGGATTGATTTCACTGGTTGATCACATTCTAATTAGCAGGTCTCAATTATGACTTTATTTTATTTTTTACTTCTGGGTGAGCAGGAGGTTCACAAGAATTGATCAAGCATTTGTGCCCTGTGACAAATTTCACCTTCAGGAAATGCAATGCAAAGGAGGAGTGGAAGCCACATATCCTGTTGCATTCTGACCATATCTCAAGTGCTGTGTGTTACACAAACTGGCTCATTATCTGGGGAGACTTCATGTTTCCTCTGAGAACCTGCCACCAGAGATTGCAAAGCTTTATTCTAGGATTAGGCTTTTTATTTTTTCCCTTTTCTTTCTTATAATAGGTGCACCTGGCAGCACTAGCAAGCCTGAAGTCTGCAAATATGTGAAATTTGGAGTTTAGAATGTGTGATCCACTCAAAATACTGAGTTTTGAGTCCATCTGGCTGGGGTGCAAGGTGGACACTCCTGGACTAAATTCCTCTCCATATTAGGTCAATTATCTTTGCAATCATTAAATGTACAAATCTACATTTAATCCATTTCATCTTGCCTCAAAATATGCTTGTGATGTTTGACTTAACTTTAATGCATATTTATAACTCAGATTTCTATTTTTAATGGGATTAATTTTGCTCTATGCCAGAAAAGGAAAGAATCATGTTATTTTTCCTACATAAGTAAAAAAGAATTGGTACTGTTAAGTTATATTCGATAGAAAGATGAAAGCCTGTTAACCTCATTTTAATTAGCAAGATTGCCATATGGTAGGCAAACTTTTGCTTTCTTTAAAATTACCAGTCATTTACAAAGTTAAAAATGTATACTGCATTTTTACATTCTTGGTGTTTTTCTTCAACAACACAAATATACTGTTTACCCACCTATCATGTATATTTCAGATATAGCGAAGACAGACTCAAAGTAATCTAGATTCAAATCACATCTCTGTGATCCAGACGCATAACTCTGGACAAGAAAGTTATCACCGATCAGACTTAGTTTTTGAGTCTGTACAATAGGGCTAGAAATTGTACATTAAGTTACTGGAGACAACATGAGATACAGTTTGCTAGCATCTGGCACAATGTCTGGCATTTGCAATGCTTTATATCACAATTATCTTCCCACCTAATTTTATTAATTGTGAATAAAATGAATACATTTAACTCTTAATTTATAAACAATAAAATTAAACAGCCTATCTGTCAGGAGAAAAAGGTTAAAACTACTTATGTTATTTATCTAGCCTTCTTCTTCCTGTACTATGTATGAGTGATAATTTTTGAATTGTCACATTTCAAAAATAAATGGGTGAAAGTTTTAATAACTAGATCTGGGAGCAGGGAAGGACTCTTCAAATGCCTTTCTAGGTGTTTCCCTGCCTATTTTTTTCACTGAAAATCCCTTCTCCACACAGCCCTCAAAATGAAGTTTCTAATATGATTAGGTCAGATCTCTGTTGGAAGGGTGAAACTATAAATCCTTTACCACTCATCTACTCCCTTATCTCCACCCCCAAGCCCATCACTCATTTCTGCCTCAAGAAAGCCTGATCGGCGGGCCACCCCTACAGCACTCCTCTGCACCCTTCATTGCACCCCTCTCCACTCTGTGACTTTGACGCGTTCCATTGATAGTGTTTAGCCCTGGAGCCACAGCACTAAGGAAGCATTTCCAGCACACCTCTGATCGCCACTATACCAGGCCCCTCTAGCATGTTCCCATAGTAACCAACCTGTCTCATCGGAACACTGGATTTCAAAGCGTCTGTTCTTATATCCATTATCAACTAGTTCTCTTGAGGGCAAAGGTTATCTTTCACTCATCTTTGTATGCCCAACACAGACACTGGCATGTTTGGGGGCTCAAAAGACCTGCTTTGTGTCTGAAACAAAAACAAATGACCTCCTCCTTGCACATCCAAGTTAGTATGGCAGGTGTTATTAAGTAATAGGAGTTCCCTTTTATTGAGCTGGCCAATGTATTAGAATTTTATATGTATTTCCTTCTATATGTCTGACATTGTGAGATACATATTATTGTAAAAACTTAGATAAGGGAACAATTTTAAGCAGGCAAGTAATGCACCTAAGGTTAGGGGCCTCCAACAGGAAGGTAGAGCTGGGTTTCCACGAAGGCATTACTATAGGATGAAAAGAGACAATCTAAAGAAAGATAGAAAAAATTCCAAGAGATCTTTGGAGTCTAATGACTTAACATCTGAGAAATTATACTGTTCTAGGTTGTCTCTGAAGTGCGCTGTTCTCCACAGAGGTGGAACTCTGAGACCACCAGCAGGACTTTAGAAAGGTTGACCATCAAGAAGGACTAGTGGAAGATGTGGGTGTGTGTTCTTCACCACATAACTGATGACCTAAAATCCTCAAATAGAACTTCTGCACTTTTGGAAATATTTGCAGCTAAATAAGAATCACTTCTTGAAAACAGTATGCATGTTTTTTATCTCTAGTTTTTCTCCTCCCATTTTCTCTTGGATCCCCCACTTCCAGTAAGATTTCACCACTACCCTTCACTGAAACTACTCATTCAAACTCGCCAATGAATACACTCTGCTAAACCAATGTCAGCCAACAGTCTTCCTTTGTCTTGACTTTTTAACTGTACTGGACATAGTTTATTGTGACATGCTGTTCTTTTGGCTTCTAAGAAATGACACTGACCTTCTCAACTATCGGACCTATACATTTGTGGGAGGCACTAGGGCTCAGTCCTTGGGCCTCTTCTCTCCATACTTACTTCCCAGGGTAATTTCTTCTAGACTATTGATCTTCAATACTATTTACCTGGTGGTGACTCCTCTCCCTAACTTTTTTTACCAGCCTGAGATTCGCCCCTGAACTCTGACTTGCATATCCAACTGTATATTTCACATGTGGATTTTGATTCTGATAGGTACGTGTTCAAAACCAAAATCTTAATATTTATGAACACTGTCCCCAAACCCAACCAGATCCCTCTGCAGCACACCTGTCTCAGTCAGTAGTGACTCCATTCTTCTGGTTGTTGGTTCAGTGACAACCTTAGTCCTCTTTCTCTTATCATCATCTAGTCTGTGATAAAATCCAGTGGGCTCTACCATACATGTACACCCAGAATTATACGACTTTTCATAACCTTCAATGCCACATCCTCGCCCACATCATAATCATTTCTTGCTTAGATTACTGCCATAACCCTAACTGGTATTCATGCTTTTGCCCTTAACCCCCAACAGTGTATTCTCTACAAGCACCCAGGGTGATTGTTATATACACTAAGTCAGATTATGTCACTCCTCTGCTGAAATCTTCAATGGCTCCCATGGATTTAGCACAGCCAGCTTCCTCAAGTCCTCATCAAACTTACAAGACCTTCATTGCTGGTCAGTTCACTGACCTCATGTAAATTCTTTGCCCTCTTTCTCTAGATACACTCTCCTTGCTGCCCTGCAAACATATCAGATATGCCCTTATTTACCAGCCTAGCACATCTGTTCCTTTTATTCAGAATACCTTTCCCCTAGATAACGATATTGCCGGCTCCCTGACATCCTTCACTACTGACTTCAAAGTACCTTCCAATTAGAGCTTTCCCTAGTGACTCTATCAAAAATATTTATCTTGCCTGGCTGACATGGCTCAATGGTTTGAGTATTGACCTATGAACCAGAAGGTCACGGTTTGATTCCCGGTCTGAGCACATGCCCGGGTTGGGTTGTTGGCTCAATCCCCAGAAGGGGGCATGCAGGAGGCAGCTGATAAATGATTCTTTCTCATCATTGATGTTTCTATCTCTCTCTCTCCCACTCCCTTCCTCTGAAATCAATAAAATATATATTAAACAAATATTTACCTTGATTATTTTGTCCTCTCATTTTGAAACAAGCTCAGAGATATCGGGTGATATTGATCACTATTCTCTAAGCTCTAAATCAGTGCCAGTAAATCAGAGGTGCTTAATAAATAATTATGAATTCATTCAAAAGTGAAAGTCACTACTTATTTCATATTTATATGTCTTAGTTATCAATGACAAATATACACAGCCACAGCCTTCAAAATCCAAAAGCTATTTTTCAGTCTTGACTTTACCGGCACTTTCAATTAGCAAACAAGGTGGCTCCAAAGTTTATGGCATCTGGAATACTATCAGGCACCCCGATTTAGGCATGGAGTCCAAAAGGTACAGTATTTCTGATCTCTCATAAACAGGAGTCTGTCCCCACACTTTTCCTGGGTCACAGTTTTCTAATTTCTAAATGGGGCATCCGATCTTATGCAACCCAAGTATTTATGTGGAGTTTTAAAATATAAGGTGGGACCCTAGTAGGTTTACAGCTATTCATATGGAAAATAATACAATAAAAAATAAACAATAATACAAGAATAAACTCTGTTTTTGTGTACTTATGACTGCAATTCTACTTTTGCTCCACCTTGGAATTTTAAACTCAAAGCCACCAGCAGCAATTTACATAAAAAGAATCTTTAAATGAACATTTATAAGCATGCATTTTAATCAAAGTATTTCAAACATTGAAAGTGTTCACTGATGCTCTAAAATTAAAAATGTTAGATGACAAGTAGATTTTTTTTCACCAGGTAGCAAAAATAAAATATGGTCAGAGAATCCGAGGAAGAGATGGAAATGGGGAGGGAAGAGAAGGCACAAGGGACTGCGCTGACCAATTGCAGTTCTCTTTCTAGCCAAAGCCTTCTACACTGCCTCCCAACCCACACATACACATGTAAACACACACACACACACACACACACACACACACACACACACACACCAGACCCTCAGAAACATTCACTCTAGATACTAGAGTGGGATTGGTTTTCACAACATACTTAGTTTTACAATCGTTTCCTTGATATAATAAGAAGCTATGGGTCTGTTCCATTGCCACACCCCCAACATCTCCACCAGACCATACTCCCTGTTCTTACTAAAATGATGCAGGATATGCACACGTTTAGCATGTATAACCAGTGGGACAGAGCTGGAAGCTAAGGCAATGAAACAACCTTGAGCAAGTCACCTGGACTCTTTCTGCCTCAGTTTCCTCTTCTCCATGGTGGATGGGAAGAATGTCATGGAGCTTTAGTTTCCCAAGAGCGCCACCAGTTCCTCACCCTTTGACAAGATCTAGTTATTTCTAAACTTACAAAACAACCTTTCCATACATGTCTCCTAGCCCTCGCTTCCAACCAGAATGCTTCTTACTTCCTGTCTTACAGATAGTTTGGTACTAGTGGTGAGTTCACATTAATAATGGCCAATCAATTAATAAATTAAAAAAATAATAATAATGGTCTGCCTCTAAAATTCTATTTAAGAGAAAGAAGGAGTGAGTGAGAGAGAACACTATGTTCACTTCAGTAAACACACTTAGCACAATTGGGGATGGAGGAATTGTCTCCTTCACCCTGTTACGTCATGCCAATACTTTCCAGCAATTACTGTGCTAGATGAAAGACACCCTTGGACACCTGCTTCATGTATGCACCAGGTTCCTTTCTTAAAACTAGAGGCCCAATGCATGAAATTCTGCAAGGGGCTCGGCCCTTGCAGCCGTGACTGCCTTGGTCTTTGCAGCCCCAGCTACCTCATGGCCCCACTTCCCGCCCAGTGGTCATTTGGAAGGTCATTCCAGAAGGTTGTTCCAGAAGGTCATTCCACCATCTGGTCTAATTAGCATATTAGCACTTTACCATATAGGGTATATCCACAGTCATCTATTTACATCACGAAAGGAACCTGTGAACACAGCATCTGTTACGCGAGAGTGACACAATTACTTAATCCTATCTAAAAGAGTAATATGCAAATTTGACCATACCTTCGCCACACCCACAAGCCATGCCAACAGCCACGCCCACCAGCTAATCAGGAGCAAATTATGCAAATAAACTCAAACCAAGATGGCTGCCGCCACTGAGAACAGGAGGAAGGCTTGGGTTTCCCCAGCAACAGAGGAAGCCAAGCTTTCCTCCTGCCTAGGCCTCCAATCAATGTTACAAAGTTTCAATTATAAAACATATAGAAATGGCGGCAGCCACTGAGATTAAGAGAACAGAGGCTTGGGGTTTCCCTAGCAATGGAGGAAGTCAAGCTTTCCGCCTGCCATTGCTGGCCTAGGCCTCCACTCTAGGCTACAAAGTTTCTAACAGAAATGGCTGCCACCCCAGAGCAAGCAGAAGGCTTGGCTCTGCTCCAGGCTACAAAGTTTCAATTGTAGACATAGATTAATCCCAGATACTAGGGCTTCCACTTGGGTTGCTGAGGGGGCGTGGCCGGCCTGCAAACCTCTACAGGCCCCTCACCCAGGCTGCCCCTCACCCCAAGGGAAACTCCACCCTGATCTGGGACACTCTTCAGGGCAAACTAGCTGGCCCCCATCCATGCACCAGGCCTCTATCCTATCTAATAAAAGAGTAATTTGCAGATTGACCATCACTCCAACACACAAGAGAGCTGCCTCCATGTGGTCAAAGATCCTGCCCCCAGGTGGACACAAGATGGCCACCATAAGATGGCCAGCAGGGGAGGGCCATTGGAGGTTCCAGGCCCTGCAAGGGAGGGTAGTTGTGGGTAATCAGGCCTGCAAAGGAGGGCAGTTGGGGCGATCAAGCCTGCAGGGGAGGGCAGTTAGGAGTGACCAGACTGGCAGAGGAGGGAAGTTGGGGACAAATAGGCTGGCAAGGGGAGCAGTTAGACATCAATTAGGCTGACAGGGTAATGGTTAGCAGGTGATCAGGCTGGCAGACAGAAGAGGTTAGGGGCAATCAGGGAGGGAGGCAGGTGAGCAGTTTGGAGCCAGCAGTCCTGGATTGTGAGAAGGATGTCCGATTGCTCGGTAGGATCGGGCCTAGATGGGCAGTTGGATATCCCTCGAAGGGTCCCAGATTGGAGAGGGTGCAGGCTGCGCTAAGGGACATTCCCCCGTCCCCTGTGCACAAATTTTGTGCACAGGGCATCTAGTCTACATAATAAAAGCCTAAGCCAGTTGTCACCAAACTGCGACTCACAAGCCATGTGTGGTTCGTGAGCCTTAGTTTGCCACTCTGTTGACTAATGAGTTTGCCAACCACTGCCTAAGCGATTGTTATGGCGGATTAACCAGAACTAGTTGCTATGCTGCACACTGACCACTAGGGGGAGCACAGCTCAGCCAGAAGCCGGGTTAATGGCTGGTGAGTACAGCAGTGGTGGCAAGAACCTCTCCTGCCTCTGCAGCAGTGCTAAGGAGCTATGAGGTGAGTGATAAGGAGCAGCAAGCAGGTGGGCAGTAAGGAGCAAGGGCTTCCAGACTGTGATAGGGTGCAGGCTGGGCTGAGGGACCTTTCCCCAATGCATGGATTTCATGCACCAGGCTTCTAGTCTCTATATAAAACCCTAATATGCAAACAGACCAAACGGTGGAACAACTGATCAAACAACTGGTCACTATGACATGTGCTGACCACCCGGAGGAGTGCATGGAACATGGTGGGCATCAGCAGCAGGCAGCAGAGTGCAGAACATGGCAGTGGCGGCCATAGTGGGATGGTGGAGCAGATGAGTAGGAGGGGGCACCATACCAAGGTGGGAGCCAGTTGCTGTCATCGGACAAGACTGGTGGTTACTGAAAATTCTTTGCTCCTGCTTGCTGCAGTCCTACCTATTGCTTGCAACTGTGGCCGGCACCAACCATGCTCACACCACTGCTGGCGCCCACCACTGACCCTGATCACCCAGCACCATCAGCAGGTGCCAGTGGCGGCTGCTGGGTCCCATTGCCCCTCAAGGCTTCTCCACCTCCCCTTGTTCCTGAGGGGCAATTGGGGCTGGCAGCAGACTCTCACACCCACTGCCAGTGCCAGCCCTGCTTGCACCTGTAGCTGACGCCACCGCTCGCACCCAATGCTCATGCCCCTGAGGGCTTCTCCACCTCCCCTTGCTACTGAGGGGCGATGGGGGCAGCAGCTGCCACTCACACCTGCTGACAGTGCAGGCCCTGCTCACACCCACTGCTGGCACCCACTGCCGGTGCTGGCCCCAATGGCTCCTCGCCCATCAGTGGGTGTGAGCAGGTCTGGCACCATCAGTGCATGGGAGCAGTGGAGGCAAGAGCAGGGCTATTGGCAGACAGGGGACCAGGGGCTGTGGTGGAAGGGGCCTGGCAGGGGCATGAAGGGTGAGCCAAGACCTGCTCCCATGCCCACAGTAGCCTCGAAGCCCACGGTTCCTTTCAAGGTGCATGAATTCATGCACTGGGCCCCTCGTACTTTCATAAGAAGAAAAGAGTTGCCAATAAATCCAGGTGAGTTGTCAGGTGTTTGGAGGACAACACACTAGTTTTTCAATCATCATCTCTGGTTCAGCTGAACATATGGTGCTATCAGCAGAGTCACCTGCTCAGCCTGGTTTCTGATGGACAAAAGGACCAACCACAGACATGTTACCTACTCTGTGTGGGCAGGGAAAGGCAGCTTTCTTTCCCAACCCCAGTCCAGCCCAGGCCCTCATTCCCTGTAATAAACAAATACAAATTCAAGGGACTTCGTTATTGTCACCCTTTCCCCATGTAAACTCACTGACAGATGTGGGGGAGTCCTTTACTTTTCTCAGTGACTAAATTTAGATAAAATACAATAAATTCCAGCCATAACCACGTAATAACATTTCAAGGCCACTCATCATTGGCTACTTTTGTCACTACTATTGAAATCAATGTAAACTGAATGTCTACTTTGGGGAAAATCCAATACTGTCTGCTAAGTGTAGAACACTACAGGTAATCATATAAATATGGTGAGTTTTACTAGCTTTGGTCTTTTTTTCTGGATACAATCAACAGGTCTATGTGATTCCTCATGAAATCTGACTTAGTTTTACAAATGTCTAAACCTTCTGATGGGAGAGGAACTCGTTTGAGAGACCGCATCACTTTTTTTTAAAAAGAAGCAGCCTACTTTAATTTAGATCCTCCCATAGCCTAGGGACGCCCTACAGATGCCGGACCTTGCTCAGACCCAGCTGTATGTCTCCATCCTGCACACCAGCCCCCCCCCCCCCCCCCCGCCACCGTGCCCAGGCCCCCCCCCCCCCGCCCCTCCATCCCCTGGTGGAGCCAAGAAAAGGCGGGCAGGGAGCCCTTTACCTGCCAGGCTGCCCGGCCTCTGGAGGGTGGCGGTGGCATACAGCTCCTGCGAGTGCTTGCTGTACTGGTCGGACGCGTGGACCAGGCGCTTGGTGGGCGACAGGGTGGCGTACGTGCCGATGGTGGAGCTCAGCTGGTGGATGGGCGACGAGGAGATGGTGGACTGCACGGTGGGGGGCGAGGTCACGCGGATCGGGGACAGGCCGGCCGAGGACACGACGATGTTGATGGGCGAGCTGGTGCTGTAGGACTTGGCCAGGCGGCTGGGCGACTGCTTGGGCGAGGAGCCGCGGGGCGCGGCGTAGGCGGCGCCCTCGGGGGCCGAGCCCCCGCGCTGCAGCTTGGTGGGCGAGCCGCCCGGGGGGCCGGCCAGCGGGGAGCCCCCGCGCGGGGGCGCGGGCAGCGTGGAGCTGGAGTAGTAGAGCGCGGCGGGCGGCGCGTCCGGCAGGTGGAAGGCGCTGCCCAGGCTGGGCGCGAACGGCTCCCGCGGCGGCGGCGGAGGCGGCGGCGGCGGGGCGGGCTCGGGCCCCGGCAGGTGCCCCGCGCGGCTCGTGGTGCCCTGTGCGCGGGAGAGCAGAGAACACGCGCGTTTAGCCGGGGAAGCGCGGCGCCCCGCCCAGCCCGGCCCCCGCCCGCCCGCCCGGCGAGGGAGGGACGCGGGGCGCCCCGCCGCCTGGAAGCACCAGGGAGTGTGGGATCCTGACGGCCCTCCGGCGTCAGGCAGGTGTTTCTCCAACAGAAGGAAACAACAACAACAACAACACACAACTAGCAAAGGCGGCTGACAGTGGCATCAGGTGTGGCAAATGGGACAGCAGTCTGTCTGCTTAGGGAGCTCCAGTGTTCCTGGAATAGCCAATGCATCGCAGTAGTCACAGGAGGATTTTAAAAGGCACCCAACGGGGCCACCGAGAGCTACTTGAGGGCCATGACGATTTGTTAGTTTTAAGGAGAAATCCAGGCATTAAGTCTCCCCTCCTCCCCGACGCGTACCCCATTGCATACAGTGTCTGCCTCCCAAAGGGGCCGAGCTGCGTCCTTAATCTGGAGAACAGCAAGGAGAGCATACTTCCTAGAGTTTATTCCGTGCACACGGATTCTTTTTGGGATAAGAAAATTAAAAGGAGGGGGAAGCATTCTTTTGCAATAAATGCGCTTGGTCTTTCAGTGTGATGAAACACACACACACGCGCGCACACACACACACACGCTTCTAGAGAAAATCAGAGCAATTGCGAATGAAAAGAAGACGAAAGCCTCCCTTTTCTAGATTTTAACCCTGGGCTCCAAAATCTTTCAGCATCTCTCTCTTTCTGTAGCTCACTTTTAAGAGCCCCCTGCAGCTGTGTCTTCACATTGAAAAGTCAGTGGTCCCTCTCTGTATACAAGGTCACAAAAGCCCAGGAGGGCTTGAGCAGAGACAGTTGGAGGGGAAATCACTTTCCTTGAATCTCATCCAGAGACAAATTTGCATTCGAATGAAAACACTACATTGTCATCCACTTCTGGGCAGGAGGTCTGGGGTGATCCAGGCTACCCCCTCCACCCCGAAAGCAGAGAGGTTTCCAAGAGCAGGCTGGTGTGAAAAGTCCGGTTGGATTGTACACTTACACACAAGAAAGAGAGGTGCTGGGAAGGAAGGCTTTGGAATCAGGTATGGGAATTGGGGGGGAGGAGGAAGCTGATGAGATGAAGGGTGAGAGAGACTCAACAGATGCTACCCATTAAAAGTTTTAATGATGCCTCTCCACCCATTTTGGAATGATAACTGGCAAACAACAGACTGGGCTCTTCCATCCCCACATCTACAGTATTCCAAATTTTATCTGGGATGTCAGATTCCTGAGGGAATTTACTGTGCAACATCAAAATCCTCTACTAAGAGCTGCATGGAAAGATAGAAAATCAAACTGTTGAAAGACATTCTCCATGTGAGGGGTGTATGTGTGTTTATTTAGATACTAGAGGCCTAGTGCACAAAATTCATGCATGGGAGGGGTGTCCCTCAGTCCAGACTGCACCCTCTCCAATCTGGGACCCCTTGAGGATGTCCAAGGAGTGGTCGGATATCCCTCTCACAATCTAGGACTGCTGGCTTCCAACCACTTGCCTGACTCTCCTGATTGCCCCTAACCACTTCTGCCTGCCAGCCTGATCACCCCCTAACCTCTCCCCTGCCAGCCTGACCTATACCTAACTGCTCCCCAGTCAGCCTGATTGACCCTAAATGCTCTCCCCTGCAGGCCTGGTTCCCCACAACTGTCTCCACTCTATGCCTGTCCCCCAAAACTGCTCTCACTACTGGCCTGATCACCCACAGATGCCCTCCCCTCCAGGCCTGGTCCCCCACAACTATCCTTCACTGCAGTCCTGGTACCTCCAACTGCCCTCCTGTGCAGGCCTGGGCGCCCCCACCCCCCTGCCCCCAGCTGTCTTCCACTGCAGGCCTATCCCCTCCCAACTGCCCCCCACTGCAGGCCTGATCCTCCCAACTGCAGGCCTGGTAACCCCTAACTGCCCACAACTGCCCACCCCTTCAGGCCATTTTGTGGTGGCCATCTTGCGTCCACATGGAGACAGCCATCTTTGATCACATGGGGGTGGCCATCTTGTGTCTTGGAGTGGTAGTCAATTTGCATATTACTCCTTTATTAGATAGGATAATATACATACTTGATATGTAGGTATGTGTAAGTTCTCTGTCTAATTCTCCCTCTCTCACTCCACTGATTATGATTCTCTCCTTGAGCAAACTCTAGTCATGCCCCTCTGTTTTGAACGAGGCCCTGTGCTCATCTCTGCATGGCACAGTTTTAGCAAGCATCCTACAGAATCCCTTCCTCTTCCCCCATATCAGACAAAGTTCCTCATTTGCCACTGTCCCCAAGTGGCATCTCAGCACCCAGGCCTGCCTTCAGCAAGCATCCTGTTGGGTCAGTTTAACCAGAAACTCTTCCCCATGATGTTTCCTCTCAGTAACGTTCTTCCCAACTGACCCCGCCCTGGTCTTCAGCTATAAATTCCCATTTTTTAATGTTATATTTGCAATTGTACCCAGTCTAGACTGAGGTCTCTTTCCTCTAATGCAATCGTTTATTTCTGAATAAAATCTGTATTTACCAGTCTTCTGTTCAGTCTGATTCTCCTCTCACACCACAGAGCATGTATTTTGAGTTTAACAGTCAGTGGGAAGTAAATGTAAGCTCCATGATTTGTTCAATGATGTGTCTCCAGAAACTAGAGCAAAGACTGATTCAGCAGAGATGCCACGAATGTTTACAGGATGAACAAAAAAAACTGTTAGTAAAGCTGGTCCTGAGGCTTTGGCAATGAGGGCTTTAATGCGCAGAAGAAGATGGAGAAGCTGTGCAGAGCTGCTGTGCTTACCCTGAACCCCCGAGATATATTCCAGCAGCATCCAGAGTCATGGGGGTGCTTAGACCCACTTCTTGCTTTCCTCCTGGTAGAAGTTCTGAGCATGAAAGGTACAGACTGGGCTTCTCAAACATGGCTGCATGTTGTAATTGCCAGGGGAGCTTTTGAAGAAGTCTCATTATCCATGCTGTACATTAGCCATTTAACTCAGAATCTCTGGAGGTGGGGATTACCAATCAGGCTTTTGGAAGCTCACCAGGTGATTCCAACGTGCAACTGAATGTGAGAAAGAGTTTTCCCTGGAGCAGTGGTTTTCCAAGTGTGGTCCTTGTTCCAGCAGCTAGCATCCAGAGCAGCACTGGCATCACTATCTCTTTACTGACTCAGAAACTCAGAAGGAGGGGCCCAAGGGAGTGCATTTTAGCAAGTTCTCTGGATCACAGGGATTCTCGTGCTCTCTAACATCTGCAAGCCACTGAGCTAGAAGAGACTGTGATGCAGGGGATGGAGTGGGACTGAGTGTCTGCATTTATAGCAGCTGCTGGTGGTCTGGGAAGCACTTGCTAAGGTGCAGGCAGTCAGCTTCTGCCTTTCTTGACTTCCAAAGCTCTCCGGGGTCCTGAGCAATGCTCGGCAGCACAGGACCCAGCTGGCAAGGGACAGAAGAGCCGATTTCTGTTAGGTCTTCTCACAGGAGCACAAGGAGAAAGAATTCCGGAGGGTGTGAGGACAGCCCCTTGCTTACAACACAACAAACACTTTTTTCTTATGTCTTGGATATATGATATTCATAATAACCCTAGAAGACATTAATGGTGCTATTACAAAGTAGTAGAATCCTACATAATAAAAGCCTAATATGCCAAGTGTTGGGTCGTCCATTCAACCAATCAAAGCATAATATGCTAATGATATGCTAAGACCTCTCAACCACTTCCTATGATGTTCACTGATCATCAGGGGGCAGATGCTCCAACTGGTAGGTTAGCTTGCTGCTGGGGTCTGGCCAATTGAGAGATAGGGAGACAGGCGGGGCATACCGTGGAGCCCTCCTGCAGTCCCTCCCCAGCTGGTCAACCTCCTGCATCCCTCCCCAGCCCCGATTGTACACTGGGAGGGCCCCTCGGCCTGGCCTGTGCCCTCTCGCAATCCAGATGTCAAAGAGCCAGTTTTGGCCGGATCCTGCAGGCCAGGCTGAGGGACCCCACTGGTGCATAAATTTGACACCAACATGAAAAAGTATTCTAATATTTAAGTATTAGAATGGCAGAGAGCCTAAAAAAAAACCTTGAATAAATTTTGCAAACACTTTTCTTTTAATCTGTTGGAACTTTTCAAAAAAAATTTGTTGGAACTTGTCTCAAGAATGCTAACTATGCTGGATACTATTGTCTAATAAGGTTTGTTAAATAGCCACAAATCTGCAGAAGTTTTGAGAGCTGCCAGAAATTTTGACAGGCTATAGCAGCCAATCAAAAATATTTCTAAATATTGCAAGATATTGGTGAAATTTAGCCAATAATTTTTTTACACGAGAAGAGAAAAACATAACCACTAAAACGTTATATACTCTTTCAGATTGATATTATTCATGGTGAAATGTTTAAAGTCTTCACTAATATGATAGTCAGCAGATATAGTGGCCTAGTAGGCACTTGACATGTGCACTGGATTTTAACACACATTTGATCTAAACTATTTGATTTAAGTTGAATTTAATTACTCAAATGTGGCCAGTCGCACAGTAGTAACAGCCCTTCCGCAGTTTACAATATGTAATCCAGGGGTGTTACACTCCATTGGATGACCTATGGAATACAAATGTCTAAGAATGGTTCTTTGGCTAAACTAAGAAATACGTTTTTAACATGAATTGAACAAAAATAGTAATCTTTTGGGAGCTTGTTTTCATTCTTGTGTTTATCTTTTTGTTCCATGTGTAATTCATTTAGCAATTCTTAGCCAGTTAGGGATACAAAAGGCTGCACTTCAGCCTACTGCTCAATTCATAGGCTGGCTTATTACTACCTAGCTCATTGGACTAAGTACAATATAAACACATTTCAACACACAAAGAATTGCATCCACTTTATTGTCATGGAAGCTCAATTCTACCTTAAATGTATGTAAATACCATTAAACTGTAAATCCAATTTTAAAGTTAGAATTGCAAAACTTCACTTAAAAAATTAAAAAAGACAACCACACCCTTCCTCCCTGAGGATAGGTGGGAATGTGTATGTGCTAGCAATGGGAATTAAAATATTATTTTCATTGATGATGAGACTTTTAGAAGAGAAAAGACGATAAAAATTTTTTCAATAGATTTGGAGAAGATTGGGCTCCAAAACTGTCCTGAATCACAGCATGAGCTCTTGGCAGGAACAGTTCCTGTTGGTGTTTTTTGAAGGGCTACTTTGTCATTCCTACCCCTCCAAAAATGGAGGCCAGCTATGTGAAATTGACAAGTAGAACATTGCCAGCAGATGCCCTTACAGAATGGCCTCTGACAGGCAGAGTTTTGTGAACATTATATGTCATTCCTTTCTTGCTTCCTATTTTGGGAACTTCATCAAGAGAAAAATGAAAAACATTACTTCCAATTTGTATGCATGCCTTATATAGATTACACCTCAGATTTAAAACATGTAGAAATTGTGTTTTAATGAGACAGGAACAATACACTTAACTCAATAAAGCTCTGTCATATTAAATATTTCATCTGCATGATAGTTTACGTGTAAGTTTCAGAAGGAATAGATTTAGAATATACTACAGTAGTGGTTTTTATATGTTTCCATGTTTCACATGTGCACACTGAGTCCTCCTGTGTGACTGTGGAGTGCATTTTTAACTATTTTATACAAGTGTTTAAGAGAGATGTATTTTCAAAGTGTAGTGGAAAATAGTGAAATGGAAATTTAGGCACTATTTATATTATTCCTATTAAATAACAGCATTCAAGTTCCATGCACTAATTTGCCCATTAAGTCGATAAACCATTAAGATCCTACTATAGTCCATGTACAGCTGAGATGTTGGTGAAGGTCTCCCTATAGTCCTTTCACAGGGAATATTTCACCTTGACATTACATTGGTGATCTGTCCTTGTTGTATTTTTGTTTGTCCAGAATACAATTGGCCTCACAATGACATTGTTCTTTTCCTAGCGTTTGAGCCCCTGAAATTAGGGTGCTCTTGGACCAGAATGTGGCACCAGCCTCAATCTAGAGCTAAGCTGTTTCCAGATTCCTTCCCATTGTATTTTTTGTAAAGGGGATAGGGGTGGCATGGGATGATAGGGGAAAATTTTCTCTGAACTTGGAAACTCATGTAATCTTCATCCTTGGGGGATTTGGCAGTGAAAACTAAACCAAACCACTGCTTGCAGCCAGTCAACAAGAGTCTGGATTCTAAGGAATCTTGACTGCAAATCATGTGTACCCCGGCCAATGAAGAAAACCACATTCAGAAAGCAGGTCCCTGGTTTACCAGCAGTCCTCACAGGGATGTATTTAGACCTGCCAGGCTTCCTGGAATTGTCAGGCAGGCCCCAAGCTGGGGTCAGAAGGATATTTGCCCAGATTGCTGGACAGCCAGACCTGCGGTGACAGGGTTGGTTTCCCAGAGGGGAGCTTAGTGACTTGGGGTAAGCAGTGTGTTCCCCTTCGGCCGTATTCATCACTTGTCATTTTTGGGAATTACTATCAGATCGCAAACTTAATAATTAATGGAGTCTTCCCTTTGTAGGCAGTTCTGGTTGTGGTGACTAAAGTCCCTGCTGGGAAGAGTAGTCCTGGCAAAACAGTATCCGGAGAGGGAAAGCCAGCCAGTACATTTCAAAGGAAGGCAGAGCCACAGGGTCGGGGCCAGGGAAGGGCCATGAAGAGCCAGAACACAGGAACATGGTAATGGATTTGGTGAGGAAGGAGCGGGACAGGGTATTAGAGGGAGTGAAGAGAGGGTTAAAGAGTGACAGGGAGGTGAGAAAGTCAGAATAAGGATGGGAGACTCTTCTTTCTATGAGTTAAAAAGCCTAAACAATTTTAAATACCCCAAAACAAGAGACGCTTTAAGATACCATCTTTGAAGAAATCAAAACAAACTGGTAGTATGATTTAGTAATATCAGCTATGTACGCTGATTGCAACGTCTGAGAATTTGTTGAGCTTTTCTAACCCGAGTTTACATAGGGCATTAGGCTTGCACTTGTATATGAGCAAAGACATTTACTCTCACAACTTGGAAGCCAGAAATCAGCAATCCCACAATGTAAACAGTCTTCCTTATTTGTCAGAGGAAATGTCCTGTAATATGATGTAATTAAAACGAATCTACCTCCCCACCTAACTTTTGTGCCCTTGAACCTACTCCCTGGGATAAAATAAATGTGCTTGAACACTACTAGCATTGCTTCCCAAATTTTACTTCTCCTTTGAAATTGTCTTCAGAAAGTGCCACTTTTTAAACTAATTCCCAAGGTAGAAACTCCTGATATTGTGAGAAACATTTGATTTCAGAAATAGCCACGTAAAATCATCAAGTACCTTGTCTAGCAATTCCCTTGAGGAGGGCTGGCTTTGGTAAAAAAACATGAAACAAAGTAAAAAGGAGGCTCTGTACACAGTTCACAGACTGTCCCTGGAGTCACTACCGCTGAGATGAGGAAAGAAAGGCTGGGATTACCAGGCAGTGACATCCTGCTAACACTGAACGTGCCCAGAGCAAAGTAAACTTGAGAAACTGAAAAAAAGCCACAAAGCACTTGGAAGGAATTCCTTCCTCTGGTGAGAACATCTCATTTCAAAGAACCAGGAGAGCTATGATTTTGGAGACAATAAGGGAGACCATACTAAATGCTTTCCCTCTGCACAGCTGTCCCCAAATTATGAAAGGGGCGGAGAGTGTGGGTGAGAGAGCTGGATGGAGGTGGCAGTGGGTCCATTTCCCAGGAAACAGAGTGCTGTAGGTTTTGCATCCTGGGTGGTTTGCCTTTCCTCTGGCCTCCTTTAATAAAAGTATGATTAGGATAATTAGGAATGAATATTCTGAAAGTATTTTGTATGGTCATTGTTCTGCCAGGGGAAAGAACGTTTAGAAGAAAAACTTTAATTCTGAGAATATATAAGGAAGGGTTTCTTGACGGTAGCTCTTTCTAAAAAACAAACAAAAGAAAAGCATGAGCTTTGGCGAAACTACACTGCATAAAACTTTTATTTCAGCAAGATGCTCATTTAGTATGACTTCGATAGCTCAAATATTTGCTAAAACCAGGAAATGTTATAGTAGAATGCATACATGGCTCTCCCTGCCATGAGAACGTTTTCAATTATTAAAGTCAGATTAAATATATTTATTCTGGAAAGAGAAAAGGGAGGGAGAAGATTTTAAAGCAGAACAATGATAAAACATTTCCAGTAGACAGGTATCTGAACCCTCTCTCAAAAGCAAATAAACTGCTGCTTTCCCCAAAATATGCCAAGGAAAGTATACAAAGTGATATCGTTTCTCCTCTGAATGCTGCATAGTGTCCACTAAACATATCTCTGCAATTTTGTGTTTTCCAAGTAAAAAGCCTGTATCATAATTAAGCAAACTGAAGTGATGCTACACTAGTTTTTCTGTATATCGCCTGTCATTTTAAGATCAGTATAGAGGTGTTTATTGGGGATTTGCTCATCCTTTGCACTCTGTGGGCCTCTGTGTCCACCAGGCCACTGTCTACAGGGTCATCCCTCCCCTTGACCTTAGCAACTGCCAGACATGAGCGTGCACCACCCACAATGTCCCAACCTCAAGGAACACACCAGCCTCTGGCAGAAGTGAGCACACGGCATATTCATAATTACGCTATAGCACCAACGAGAACTTTAAAGACACAGAAGTCAGTGCAACATTAAATAGATAGGCTGGCTCAAAAAGAAATGACAATTCTGCTTCTCGAAAGTTTATTGCTTTTCTAGAATCTCTGCTACTGTGCAGTTCTATTTAACAGAATTATGGTGCAATTCTTAACTCCCTGCAGCAAGCAGGCGTTTCCCTCGGATTATGCCTGTGCACACACTTCTTCAGTTCTGCTGGGGAACATGAAAGTGGCTTTAAAATCTCTAGGTTCCTGTGAAACTTTCTTACATCTTGCACATTTGGTTTCCTTCAAGGGTGAAAGGCTTGGTGAGACTACTTTTATGTTTGGACATGGGAAGAAACCAACATTTTTAGAGTGACTGCTCTGTGCCAGACATTTTACTTTCAGCATTTCATGTAATCCATAGGAAATGGTATGTGAGTGGAAGCAGACAGACCCTGGAGGGGAGCCAACTCCCTTAACGTCTCACCACCCACACAGCCTTTTGCCTTTTGCAGGATGATTAGAAAGAATAAGACTGGAGTTGGAGGAACCTGATGCGCATTTGGTGAACCCTGAGTCAGTTACTTGGGATATGGAGATTAATTTTGTAAGTTTCTGCTCCTGCAGCTAGGCAATCTGATGGGAAGAAACAGGCTTACATGCAACTTGCTGTAGGGTATTATTATAGGTGATATGACAGACAGAATGAAGCTTTCAATATATACGCCAGGCCATGTTGTGCCAATGCTTAACAGTCTCTACCTGCTCCTCATTTCAATCTGAGTAAAACACAAGCTCCACACGATGACTGACTGGGTCTCCCATATCCTCACCATTTTTGCACCCATTGTAACAGCCTTGACCCCCTTGCTGTCCTGTCAGCAAGCCAGGCCACCCGATCCAGGAGCCATGCATTTGCTGTCCCCCAGCTCCCTCCCTCTTCTCTTTCATGTCTTTGCCCAAAGGTCACCTTCTCCACAAGGCCTCCTTGGCCACACCCATTCTCCACTTTGAGTCCCATTCATCCTATTCTGCATTCATTTCCTCCTTATAGGAATCACTGTCATCTAAAAAAAAAAAAAAAACCTATGCAATTGACTTATTTACTGTGCTGATTTTCTGAGTCCCTACCACTGATTCTAGAATAATTCTTGGAGGACAGGGTCCTATTTTTTTTTTTTTACTATTTCATCCCAAGTAGATACATCAGCTCATGGCATACAGCAGGTACACAATAAACACCCGGAATGCTTTAAAGAATAACCCAGAGACTCATACATGTAGTGGAAAGACTAGATCTATTTTGATGGATGCACTTCAAAACAGCCACACAAAGGTCAAGGTTGGCCTAGAGGAGGAAGGGAAGAATGGAGGCTTAACCTACAGACTTCGATGCTGGAGCAGGATAGCTGAGAAGAATGCTGAGAGCAAGGAGAGGAGAAGATATACACAAACTCCTATTACTTCTGGGAAAGGCCTTGGAAGATTCTAAAACTCTCTCTCCTCCAGCCAAGCCCCACAAACACCCTAGAGCCTAAGGAGAATGACTTTCTAGGATTTTAGTTAGCGAAATGCAAGAGAACAAATATTTTATGACAATTTTTGTGACCCAGTTTTATTCAAACTGATACAAAAGGGCAATGCAGGCTGTGCACATATTGTCAGGGCCTGGCATAGAGCCTGGGGTTGATAACTGAAACAATGATTATGTTGGATAAACTACAGTTTTAAAAATTGAAATTAGCATCATTGAACACTTGTGATATTGTTTTGAAATTGCATTGCAATGTGATTTATGAACGAGAGAAAATCACTGAGATTGAAAAATCACTTGCTTTAGAATAACACCTTCTCTTCAAGACCAAACAATGAAATGTTTTTCTGCTGATTATTGACCTTATTAAATTGGTCTGACATCTATTGTCATAATTTGAAATTCACTAGCCCTTTTTGGGACTTTATGACTACAGGATATCTGAAAATTAGTCTACACTCAAAGGAATGAGCTTTAACACCTGTCAGAATATTGAAAAGAATGAGTCACAGGACTCTGCAAAATCACTGGAATAAAGGGATTCCCAAGACAATCCTGGAAAGGGATATAGCCTCCCTATTTTCAAGGTATAAAGCTAACTGCTGAGTGAAAATATTGGCTTACATGGTCAGCATTTCTCTGACAATTTTGAAGTCATAGGTTCTATAATTCAATGAAACACACCTCTCATACTGCAGCACACTAAAGCTGAAAATACTACTAAACCATAGTCCCGAGAGCCATCCCCCACTTAGCCGGAATAAACAGGACTCAGATAGTGATCAGTGGCTTCACTGCTGTGAACCAAGTGAATTAGATTTTAGTATTTAGATTACATCCTACTCATCTACTAGGTAAATGAATAATGCCAGTAACCTTTGCCTCCAACTTATCACCTTGAATATTCACATTTATAGATGCCTTCAAATTATAATCCTGATGACTTCAAATACAGAACTCTGGTATCTTTACAACTTAGGTATATTTTCTGCTTAAACTTTAAAGCAGACTTTTAATGTGAGGCCCAATCTTGTCGGTTTAGAGTTTCTACTGTTTTACTCCATGGCAGTTAGTGGAAGATAAAATAGATTCTCACAAGGACGGACTTCCACGACATGGAAACAGATACAGCACGACACTGCTTGTCCACATTTATATACCTCTTAAGAGATTCAAACTCTAGATTCATTTTATTGAACTGATATATCCATCCATCCTAGACTTTGGGTGGTGGGCACATGGGGCAGTATACAGATCTGTGACATAGAAAACCATGCCTAAAACCTATATGTTCATGTTGACTAATGTCACCACAATTTAATAAATAAATAAATAAATAAATAAATAAGTAAATAAATAAATAATAAATAAATTATAAAACACCTATGAAACACTTTCTTTTAGAATGATCAGATTTCAACTCAGTCAAGATTCTGTTCCTATTCTCACTGTTTCTGCTTAAAATGGGGCATGACAGCTTGTTCAAATGTGATGAGCTTCAGTTTCCAAGTCTCTAAAATATAAATAGTAATACAGCCCTTTTGGGGAGATTAAATATGAGGATGTATGTAAATCAGATTATTTCTGGGTGCTCAATAAATGGTAACTATTAATTTTATAAAGAAAGCTTTGATTTTGTAGCTAGTTATTGCTCAACTATGTGTGAACAGATTTACAGGATGCTTGCAGTTTAGGTATAACAAAGGTGATAAGTTGGAGGTAAAGGTATTGACATTACTTATTTACCTAGCAGGTGGATATGTTGAAGTTAACTTATTTTGCATTTTATATTGATATTTCCATTTTCATGATACTCATTCCATGTTTTCATATGGAAATATAGATTTTTAAGTTGACTCAATGTTTTCAGCTCAAATTACAGGGGTCTTAGATATTTATGAGAAAGTAGAACTTTATGGTTTTTTTTAGGTACATGTCTAGGAACTGGTAAAAGCTAAGTCCATAGTTGTCATAACTTAATTTGACTATAAAAATATGCCTTATTTCTGAATGTGGCTTCTTCCACTTAGAATAAGTATGGGTGGATATCAGGGTTAAAAATGGCTGTATCTCACTTGTTTATTTCAAAAAAATCAAATACAATTTTTTATTCTACTAAAAAAAGCATGAAATTATTCTTTGGGGATACTCATATAAAGAAAAAGGGACAGACCTATCTTCTCAGTAAATCTTTTATTTTCCACCCCCTTTTATCCACAAATTCTATAGCTCAGCATTGCCAGGTAAAAGTTACAAAGCAATGATGGGCAAGGGTTGTGCTTAAAGAACACAATCAGTTTTTAAATATATTGCTGGGCAATAAGTTAATAATAGAAATGCACTAAGACTTTTCAGGTTTTGCTTCACGTACATCCATGTCTCCAAAAGTAAGCATCTCATAGTGACTTACTATGCCATTCTAAGTCACCCTGCCTCCTCTCTGTCAGCAGACATTTCTTGGAGAGTGTGTGGATGGTTAGCAGCTGCTGATTAAGATGAAAATGGTCCTGCCCTGGAGTAACTTTCAGTTTAGTTGGAAAGACACATGGGTGGAAAAATGACAATAAATTGGTGACAAAGATAGGTGTGTTGTTATAGGAGCCAGTGGTGGGTCAGATAGCATATGCACCACCCAATAAATGCAGAAAGGATGAAATCAATTAGCCAGCTGAAGGGACTGCTTTTGGAGCTGTGGGTTCTTAATTTCAAGATCAAGGGATTAAAAGGGCCTTATGCTGTTGAAAATAAGTCCAAAACAAAATACATTGCATCTTCTAGGATGATAGAATATATCTTGAACTCTAAAGTTATCAAAACAAAAATACCTACCTACCTATATACTTATCCATCCATCCATCCACCCACCCACCCATCTAGAACATAGCAAAACATTTACATTTTTTTGTGAAAAAAATGCAGATTATTAGCTACTTATAATGTCTACTAACCTGGAGCTGATTTGAATGGCAGCTAATGAATCTGTGCACTGAAACTATAAGAACAAATACACACCTTTAAGGAACAACTAAGGTCACATTTCAAAAAACTTGACAAAGTGTAATTATTCCTGAACTATCACAATTATCTTCAGAATAGTTCTACATACTTGATTGTGCATTGTCATTATGTTTCTTTATATGAGTCACCCCAAAGAATAATTTCATGCTTTTTTAGAAGAGTAAAAATCATTTCAGGTGCACACACAAAAGCAGAATGTATGCCATCTTTCTATCTCCTATGGACACAAAAATAGGAAGGATACACATTCATATATCCATACAGATAAATACATACAGTGTAAATATAGCATGAGCAACTCACAGATATTCCTAAAGAGCACATGTTTACAACTCAGTGTTGTTTCATAATGGTATTTTATTATTCATTCCTTCACTCATGGCACCAAAGGCATCTTTAGGAAGTAAGTTGTGGGGCGTGCCACAGAAAGGCAGGAGGGGTCCTGGTGGCCTTCTCACAGCTCTGCTCCAGGACTGTCCCCCTGGAGCCCACCAACCAATACAGCAGAGGGCCCCATTCTCACACATACCTGGCTGAAGCTCTGGCCAGCACCTCGGGCTTGTGTGCTGCGGGCGGGGAGCGATGGGGCTGTCTCACCCAGGGCCAGGGTCTGGTTGCTATGGTAGCTGGCTGGATACTGGAAGGACCCTTCAGGTTTGGAATTGAGCTGAAGTGCACTCTGGGAAAGCAGGCTGGGCCCTGCATTGAAAGTCATTTAGAGCAGTAAGTGACAGCCTCAGTGAAGCAGAAATGACATGTATTATTTATTGAGAGTAGCCTAGAATTATCACACACATGATTCCAGCCATTTATGCTTTGAATTCTGAGAACTAAAATGACCATATAATTTGACTCCAGCTCTTAAATGAGATTTTTTTTTGAGGTTTAGAGTTCTCAAATGAGTAGATTTTTCCCCAAATGATCTCATCCTGACCTACATACACAGACATATTTCTTAGGAGACAAATTAGTTAATCAAGAAGTTATTTTAGGATCAGACAATATCAGGAACATTTAAAAGTCCACCTATTAATGCATATTAATTGCATTAATATAATTATACCTCCTACTTAATTACCAGGCTGCTAAAACCTTCAAAACCTTCCAATCAGTAACAAATTTTATCATATAAATAGTGATGTAATAGTTCAACCCCTGAAGGGTTGACAGTGCTTAAAATATTAATAGCTCTTCCTACAATGTGGAATTCGCTCATTCTTAGAAGATCTCTGATGGCTAGTAATCTTTGCCATCACATCTGTGCACAGCAGGAGAACAAAGACAGGACAGAGTACTACAAATGGTGATGTTAACATGGCTGACAGTGCAAGTGATGGAGCAGTGGGAAAAAGTTCCTGCCTTCATCCTTTAATTATACTTTGCAAAAGAAATTGTATTTTATTTTCTTGAATTTCATGTAGATGGGATCCTTGCAATAGTTTGTTCATTTTTTTAAAAAATATATATTTTATTGATTTTTTACAGAGCGGAAGGGAGAGGGATAGAAAGTCAGAAACATCGATGAGAGAGAACATAGATCAGCTGCCTCTTGCACGCCCCCTACTGGGGATGTGCCCGCAGCCAAGGTACATGCCCTTGACCGGAATCAAACCTGAGATCCTTCAGTCTGGAGTCCGATGCTCTATCCACTGAGCCAAACAGGTTTCGGCTAGTTTGCTCATTTTTTTTAAAGCAAAATTTCTTTAATCAAATTTCAAATTTACTTTGGGAATTAAAAAAAGAAGTACAGAGGAGTGGAAGAGTACTTGTCAATTTCCATTGTGTTTGTCTGAGAAGAGATTGGAGTAAGTAGAGTGAGTTGGAAGGAGGAGGATTTGGCAACACACCATTTTCTCATGTTATGTTAATCACAGAGCGAGTTACTTCTTTTTGGATGGAAGGAAATTACATTCACACAGACTATGACATAATCGCTATCTCATCCTTTATATATCTCTCTCTGGCTGTTTTAGACAATAGAATATTTTCTAATAAGTGTGAGCAAATTTCAAGATCATTATTTCTTTCTTTTAAAGAATACAACATAATTTTATATTTCAACCAAGACTGCAAATTTGATGTGGCATAAGCCTTATTTTTATGAAATAATGTGTGCTCTTTAAAAAACATTGGTTCATGTAATTTTTACCATTTAAGACTCTCCCATCCCTTCTGATACTCCGATGGACAACCTAAACAATGTAAACACATTTTTTCATCATTGGATATTGATTAATAAGCCAATTAAATAACATGGTAAAGACTTTAGAATCTGTACAGTTCCTGGAAAAAAAAAAGTCAAGGAAGAAAATAAAAACATCTCCATTCAACTCAATTTCACCATGAAGAGCATAACAAAAGTACAATTGTAATCCATTTTCTTTTAATTTAGAAAATAAAGTCCCAAGAAAACAGTATATACCAGATGGCAAAGTTTGCAATAGCCTGAAAAAAATCGTTTAATCCATACTGATGGTATTATAAGCCCAATCACCAGCTAGGTGATGTCTCTATGGGGAGTGCATATTCTGAGTGTTTCATTGTGGACGCCAGGAACATATTGTCCCCACTGCTGTTGTGGAAACTGTCAGAAAGGGAGACAGAGCCAACAAGTGGTCTTTGAGTTTCAGGGGAGGGCAGGCTGAGGTATGGTAGAGCTTCTGGAAGGGAGAGAAGACCAAGGATGGGAAGGGAAAGGGGGACCATTGATGGGGGCAAGGATGGATGGGAACTGACTGCCAGGAGGAGGAGGAATAGTAAGCACTGGGAAGATGGTGACGAATTCTGGCCGAGGGTTTTCTCCTTGGTCCCTACCTATCTGAAAGCCATGCCTAATGGGAGAGAGTGAGCTATGGTGGAAGAGCCAAAGACCTTTAAGGCTAGAGGTCATTGACAACAGGTACCTTCCCACTAGACTTTCTTGGGCCATTTCTCTGCCCAAGCCCTGCCACGTCTGCTACTCCAAGATAAAGCATCTCCAGGGCAGTGAAAACCGAAACAGATACAACAGTACACAGAACTTTGGAAATGTCAATAAAATGGAATAAAATAAAATATTTAACCTCATAAATAGTTTAGCATAACCTAAAGAGCAGAAGAGTTGCATGTCTTGGTATTTGCCTTTAAAAAAGACCAGGTGACTTTACACTGATGAACTTTATTACAGATATAGTTAGCAAGAGAAATGATTTATAAATCCTGAAGAGATTCATAAAATTAGCGTCAGAAACCTACAAGTACTTTCTTTGTAGGATCTTAAGGTGACAATTGAAAATCCCTTTCAAAAGGTATTTTAGTTAAAAATATGATTTATGTGCTCCTGAAATATACATCATGAAATAATCAGATTTGTTCATCTTTTATACAATCAGCCATGTATTTGATCAATACTCAATGAAAACAAACCAAAATTCTTCATCTCATTATTTTGTTCACAAATCTCCAGCATAAAACCTCAATGTACTCTGACAAAGGTAATCGAAGTAATGAGCAATATATCATAATATTACAACAGTGACACATCACCTGTCAAGGACAAAACAGTCAGGACAACAGGCAAAAATTTTAGAACGATTTTTCCATCGCTCACTAGGTTTCAAATCAACAGCATTACTCATTCCAATTTAGAAAGTACAGCTACATGAGAATATGGAAAAAGCTAATATGAGAGAACAAGTCTTAATTACTTTATTATACAAGTAAAATTTACATATAACTAACACTTGATTAGCTTTACCAACATTACTGTGCATCGAGGTAGAAAATACCATTTTTCCATAGATTTCAAAAGCATTTATTGCTTTTAGCTGAAGTCATGATTTTTTTCCCTCTAAAACTTAAGGGTTTCCATCAAGTCTTGCTTGGGCTAATGGTAAAATTAGTCGGCAGTCTTGAGGACACAATATATCTGCAAGGTTATGGGGGCAATGCAAGAACACTAAGGGTGAGAGGAGAGAAAGAGACCGAGACTTGAAACTCCATCCAGGGAAATGGAATCTTGCCTTCAGTGCACCTAACTGCTCCAGAAGAAACTTCAACTACGAGGAATAGTGGGCCACAATGTCCTCTGAGGTCACAGAAAGCAGAAGGCACACTCGGGTATGTGTATTTCCAGGACACTGAGCTGGTCACAGTGATGTCTTTGACTATTCTGAACTTTCCAAATCATTGGACAAAGCTGAACTCAAGTATCTACTCAAAATAACTCAGCTCAGGGGCCAGAAAGAGAAAGTGAAACAATTTTTTAATAAACTGATAAAACTCCAGAGAGCATGTGTCCTTTATCTGATCGAGACACACTAGTCCCAGCTGGACAGAGGGGAGAAATTCTAAGGGTGCTATAGAGATGAGGGCCATGGAACCTGCCAGTGATCCTAGAAAGACATCCAGGGCAAAGCTGGAGTGAAATACTAATGTCCCATTATGCTTTCGAATATATGAAGCGACTATAGATCACATAGCAACCTGTGGAAAAAAACTGCCCTTGTATCATTTCCCTTATTGTTAGAGGTGCAGAGAAGCCAGCCAGCATCCACACTTGGTAAAATGAAGATGAGACTTGGATCCTCATCTTCCATTTCCAAGTCCAGAAGTTGTTATCATTTAACATTAAAGCACTATTTAGGTCATATACACATCAGCATTTTAAGGTTAAAAAAATCCATCCCTGCATAGAAGTCAGTTTGTTTGCAGGAGAAATCTTCACCCTTCAGATTGTGGGATTTCCCGAGCGACCTCTGCTTGGAGAATCTGGGTGTTGGCTAGGAGAAGCTTGGGGTCCATCATTAGTGGGAAGAGACTAACCTCAGCACATGAAAAGACCACCATGCTAATTTTCTGTGTAGAAGTTGAGACTCACATGCAGGTTGTAATAACACATACACTACCATGTATAGACAACTTCTCCTTTTCTTTTTAAATGTATTTTTTTTATTGTTGATAGTATTACAGATATCTCCAGTTTTGTCCCCCTCCCCCCTCTGCAAACAAGTTCTTTGGTTTAGCTCTTCTTGTCCCCCCTCGCCCCAGCCCACATCAAAGTATGTCAGTCTATTCCATGCAGCTGTAAAAAAGAGGGATCTCTTTCCCTTTGGGATAGCATGGATGGACCTAGAAAATACAATGCTAAGTGAAATAAGCCAAACTGAGAAAGACAATTTCTTCTGAAAGGAACTAGATATTTTAGGGTTTTCATAATCATGTGTACTCATTTTGTTGAGACTTTATCTAGAATTACTAATTATTTCCTCTTTAGCTGGCCCCCAGTTCCAGAATACAGGAAACTTTAACTAGACTACATTCTTTGTAATAATACAGAAAATGCTAGAGGCCTTCATATAGCATTCCCAAGGCATTATTTAGAATTCAGCAGTCCTGGACTCTAGTCTACCTACCGTTGGTAAAAGTACAGATAATGATGATGATGATGAAGATGCTGCTGCTAATAACACCAGCTACTCTCCACTGAGCACTTCCAAAGTTCCAGGGACTTCCCTGGGCACTTGATCTCTATTAACCTATTGAATCTTTTTTTAAAAAAATATATTTTATTGATTTTTTACAGAGCGGAAGGGAGAGGGATAGAAAGTCAGAAACATCCATGAGAAACATCGATCAGCTGCCTCTTGCACGCCACCTACTGGGGATGTGCCTGCAGCCAAGGTACATGCGCTTGACCGGAATCGAACCTGGGATCCTTCAGTCTGCAGTCCGAAGCTCTATCCACTGAGCCAAACTGGCTTGGGCTAACCTACTTAATCTTAACAAGACTCCAGGGAGGAAAGTACTCTCTTCCCTAGTTGTGGCGACAGACTTGGCGGTCCCACTCACTGAGACTGCAGAGCTGTGGTGGGGCTTGGTGCTCGTAAGGCAGTCTGGCTTCAGAGTGCCTGTTCTTAACCACACTGCAGCTTTCTGTCTCTACCCATTTCATCTCTGCCCATTTGAGCACCTAATGCCATAATGGATGTGCAAGTACTTAGAAAAATATAAGTTGCTCTATAAATGTTAGTTATTAGTATTATTATCTAATTATCTAATTACATAGCCACAGGGTCTGAGAATAATAAAGCCTTGATTGGAATTTGTCCTAAAAACCTTATGACAGCACTGTCCCATATATCTCTTAATGCTTTCTTTCAACACCCTGTGAGCTTTCATTTTACAAATGAGACTTTCAAGACATGGATCATTAAAATGGCCTGCTTGATATTAAAAACAAAATCTAGCGTCAGGGCAAAGAGATAAGAAAAACAAAATTCTCTCTCTGTCCTCTCAGCCTGAAATTCCATTCTCTGTCAACCTCAAAACTCATTCTTAAAGTGCTGTTTAAATGTCATCTCCATGCAGCCTGCCCTGATGTCTGACTGTCTAGGGTATATTAATCCTATCCCTCTATCTTACCTTAACCTTCTGAACAGACTAGCCTGGGGAATCTTAATTGTTTAGCAGAGGGATTTGCAGAGTATTACACATCAGGAAGGAGGGGGATAGGATAAGAGCAGAGATTCTGAACATTTATGGTGAAGGCAGCAGGGCTCTGTGCTTAGATAATGGAGAGACTACAACCAGGGCTTTGCTGTGGAGAGAAAGGAAACCTACAATAATCTTAGCGGGGGTAGTGGCTTCATTAGGAAGGGAGAGGAAGTTGCTTATTTAAGAGACATTTTAAAAGAAAAGCTCATGAAGACTTGGTGACCAAGTGGAGACAGGAAATGAAGAAGAGCCAAAAGTTCCTGGACACTCTTCAGCCGACCACTGGAAGGATAGTATTACTGCCAACAATGATGAGTCTTGGGAGTTTCCTGTACTGCAGAGTGAGTCCTTCTAGAAAATGGAGCAGACAGAACTGCCCTGTGACAGTAAGCCATGCACCTTCTGTTTCCACAAGTTTTAAAGTGATTTATTGGGAGTTGCTAATTCTGGTCTGCTTCAGTTGAACATCTATCCTGGAATACAACATATATTCACTCAACGGGTATGGAAAAAGCAGAAACTCCCACCATGTGGCATTCCCTAGGGAAAGATTGGCAGGAGATTGTGTGTATTGACAACTCAGTGTTTTGGGGAAGGATGGACTTAGTTTTTAAATTACTTGGAGGAGATGGTGGGAATTTAGGTAGTTAGAAAGCTATCCTGGGCTTGATTTTAATACAGGCTCTAACATAATCTGACAAATTTAATCCTTCTAGGACTTAAATAATTTCCAAGTTCAACATTTGATTATGTGTAAATGAAATTTTAGAACAGACTTATAACTATCAAAATCATCAGTATTGGAAGCTGAAGCCACATGAATAAAACAAGGTCTCTAGCCCTGACCAGTTTGGCTCAGTGGATAGAGCATCAGCCTGCAGACTGAAGGGTCCCAGATTTGGTTCCAGTCGAGGGTATGTACCTTGGTTGTGGGAACATACACACTGGGGCACATCCCCAGTGGGAGGTGTGCAAGAGGCAGCTGATCAATGTTTCTTTCTCATTAATGTTTCTAACTCTCTATCCCTCTCCCTTCCTCTCTATAAAAATCAATTATATATATATATATATATATATATATATATATATATATATATATAGTCTCTAAAGAGTAATTATCAATTTAGTTCCAAGGGATCATTTTACTATTAAAAGAAAAGTGTCAAACAGCTAGGGGATCTAGGCAATGTCTGAAATAGGTGCTTGTGAGTGTTTTGTAAGCCCGCTAAATCAGGACAGCTAGAGGAATAAAAAAACCTACAAATTGAGATGGACACCTTGAGCACTCGACACTTGACAGCAGCGGCTTCCTTCAGATTTACCTTTGTCAGGAAGTTTAGAAACATTCCATAATTATTCTTCGGTTAATTTGATTCTTTAAAAATCATATCAAATCTTTATGTAGCCCTTGAAAATATGCCAACAAGATTCACAGGTATCTGTAACTGACAAGAGAATTTGCGTTCATTCCCACTCTCTTACTATTCAATCTCTGTGGAAGGTTGAGAATGATTTGGAGGTTAAGTGTTACTTTACTTTAAATGAGAGTAAATTGTTAGAACAAGATCAAATAAAGAGAAAGGGGAAATCTCTTTATAGAAAGCATTAAGTGAGAATAAAAAGAAGAGGGGGTGGAAATTATATATATATACACACAAAAGAACTGTTATAAATTACAAAATCAATTAGAAAAACTACCAATTCTTTGTACAATTATCAAATTGATTTAAACCAAGCTCAAAGCACTTTAGTCATACCTAACTACAAGTTAACTCTATAGAGTAGAAACATTGACTTTTGTTTAAATTGCCCTGTTAATAAGTTTCATTGATAGGAGCAGTTTCTTCTTTATGGGCTTTGAATGAACTTGTCAATTTACGAACTTACTTGGAATAAGAAGTCACTAGCCATGATAAATTGGTTCTTTCCCTCTGGTCTTCATTAGTAACCCAAAAACCTCATAGCACAAGCACTGCCGAGGAATCCCCTGAAGACACTGGTTGAACCCAGCTATCATTCCTAAAATTAACTGAGGGGAAAACTTGTTATGCCAGGAAAGGTAGAGTAATGTGGTTGGTGTATGGGCAGGTGTGTTTTTAAACTTCATTTCAAAGTCTATCCCCAGAAGATCGACTCCATGTGGTCAGCTGCTTTCCAGGTTTAATGTTTTATGTGAAAATTCAAGCTTTAATGGTCTCAGGATTAGAGAAGTACTCTCTTAGCTTTTAAAACTCATTTAGATTCAATCAATGTTACTGGCTTAATTAATTTGCTTTTTCAAGTTTCACCATGTATGGAAAATTGAGCATTGGTAAAGCAGCCACACTATGCAATGACTTTCTTAGTTCTTTATGTCTGTGCACAAGGGAGGGACATGAGCAAAAACTGAAGTTCAAATGTCCAACTTTAAATAAAAATGTATAATTGAAGAATGTATTTTGTGTATTGGATTTGACATGACATATATGACCTGTATAATCACAGAATGTTTTTTTTTTATAGTTTGCTCCAATTTTTAAGTATTTCCTTATAAAAGTTTATATTCAGATTATTTACCATATAAAAATGAATGTATCACAGTCAGAAAACATTATATATATTTATTTATAAATTAATTGTCCAAGGTAATTGGTTCTCATTTCTTATTATCAGTAATTATGAAAAGAATTCAAAATTGATATAAATAAATTTAGAAGAAAACTAAATTTAAAAGCTCTGTCCCGACAACACTCTACTTTATTTGTGGATCTAACACCAGCAATAAAATCAGCTTTGGATTTGCTGGAAATCTCTTCCTCAGATACCCACATGGCCTGCTTGTGCAATTTACTCAGGTCCCTGATCAAACACCTTCTCACAGTGGAAGACTTCCTGACCCTTTGATCATTCTCTCAAAACTAGAGAGGCTCTCAAACTTTCCGGTCTCATGAACTCTCACACTCTTGGAAATTACTAAGGACCCCAGAGAGCTTTTATTTCTATGGTTGATAAAGAATGTTATTTAGTGTATAAACACTGGAAAATATTTAAAACAAGAGGATACATCAAACACCCTCCATGAGCCCTCCGAACAATGATGCTTTTATTCCCTGTGGGGCTCTTATCCTGTGAGACCCTCGTTCTCACCCTAACTCTCACTGTGTGGGGGTGAGCATGGATATGGCAAATAACACTGGAGGATTATTGTGAAAACTGGTTCCTTTTCAGAGCCCCTGAGAGGGTCTCGGGGACCCCCAAGATTTGCAAGTACCCAGGACCAATTTGGCATTGCTTTCAGTGAGCATCCACCTGAAATTACAGTATTCAGATGGCTTGATTTCAGAATTCCCTGACTAGAGTGTAATTAACACAAGGCAGAGACTCTGCCACTGCTAATAAGTGTTTAATACACATATGTGAAAAAATGAGTGACTCTAACACCTACCTGGGCCTACAGTGATATAATAAAGCCTCAGTATATTAAGATTAGCTTATATCAGTTACTGTGGAAGTGACTTATTATTTGATCAGAGGCAGTTTTAGTGTTTTAACTTCTGCGAGATCCCACAACACATCTCCATAAGGTGTTACCAGGAGACCTCACCTTCCTCTGTCTCTGGGGGAAAGTCTGTTTATTCTGATTTTCGAATGAGGGCTTTCAGCCTTTACTTTTTCTCATGCTCATACCAGATCTGATACTTTCCTTGCTTTTGCAGCTTATACGTGGTACTCATATTAAAGTTGTGGGCATCTATGGTGCCTTGATAATTCAAAACTCAATTATATTTTCATTAGAAATTTCCACCAGGTGCTAACTTTTTACTTGACCCCAGAAGACCCTGAGAGTGATGTTTTTAATGAGAACTCTACATTGCTCTCTCTGGCTTATGGAGCATTTGGTAGTTTATGTCTTTGCCTATCCCTTTGATTCCTTCCTAGGTTTGATTCTGAGCTGGTGACCTCTTTGGAGAAAGTCTAACATGCTTCTTAAACACCTATGTGTTAGAAGAATATCAAAGAAAAATAAATTGAACATTAGCTGAAAAAAAATAGGTAGTGACAGTATCTGGAAAGAAAGATTATAGCTCCCTGGAGACAAAATGACCCCTGTGTGACACCTGGGTTTTTCCTTGACTTTTGATCACATCTTCCTTTTCTGCCACTGCTGGCTTCCTGTGAGCTCTAGAAGTGGGCGTGAGAGAATTTGGTATCTAAACACTTGGAACAATAATGATCTTCTGCAAAGGAGACTGTCTCATTAGTGTTTCAAAACTTGGACCATAAGGCATATGATGATATGATTTCATGGGGAATGAACAATCTGAGGATAAACTCAACTAACTTGAATAGATGCTTTCAGGAAATGACTCAGGGTCTCCACAGTCCCAGTGACAGTCCTCAACCATTGGAGAAGTGAGGCAGTAGTAGGACTTGCTCCAAGGGGAGGATAGGCCACCTGTGCCCTCACCCAGAGGCTCTTCCACCCTGTCAGATCTAACTAAGCATTTAGCTGCCACCACAATAGAAAATCAAACAAGTCAGTAAGTCCTTTTTCCCTGAGCATGACATTAATAATGTGAGTCACATAATCAATATATTTCTTATTTTGATTTGCTTAATTATTATAAAAACCTTACCCTCCTAAACCACTTCAGCATCATTTGGTATCAGGCTTCCTTGGAATTATGCAAACATTCACCTCACAAGGATGTCTCTTACTTTTATTATTATTGTGTCAGAATATATGGAATTATATCTTAAAGCATTTTAATAATATGATCTCCCAACAATTCTCTCACTACAGAGAATTAAGTATATTCACAGTAACTAAATGAAAATGACTGACTATAAATCAACAGTACATGGTATATTCATTTTGTCAAACTACATATTATTTTTTTTTGGATTTCACCTTCTCAGGATGGTACCTTCTATGATTGATTCTTGATTTTTTAAATATAATCTGATTTGAAAACTCAGACTAAGATAACATTCCATTCTTTGCCATAACACTCAGAATATATTAAGCTCCTAAAATGTTCTTGCTACTGGATGCTGATATTTTCTAGGATATGGTGGAACTTTAATTTGCTACAGACAGGAATAATTATTTCAAAATATAATATTTAAAGCAATTAGCAATTCCTATAAACATATAAGTCCTTTTCCCCCAAGTTGTCCATTCAATTTCTGATTCTGACTGACATATTTTTGTTACTTTTTGGCTAGTATAATCACCCCTTTCTCTGAGTTTATTTCTCAAAGGATGCATGGATTAAATAGGGTAGCTTGTCCATAGCAGTTTGGGTCAAGCTGTATATTATGTGAGATGCTAATGGCCCTGAGCTTCTGTGAGTAACATTCCCCCTCCCCCCAGAAAAGTAACAGCAATTTCCCTAGAGACTATGTGACATATATTTGCTGGAATTGAAATTACATAGCTGGTGGTCACAACAGAGTGGCAGTGGCTAAGGTTGTATACATGATTTGCATACTGTTTAGGATGGATGGTACTTTTTAAAAAATGCCATGTGTTGAGAAACACTGGTATAGTCAGTACAGTAGAGCAGTACTAGTATTGCTAGTCTGAGATTCAAGAAGATGGGCTAAGACTCAAATTTTTATTTTAATCAGATCTTGGAAAGAAATATGGAAAAAGCTTTTAAAAACAACAAATGCACTTAGGAGTTGAGATTGGTTGCCACTTAGAACTGTTCCAAACTGCTTTTAGACTGTATTTAGTGTTGTTGTCTTTTTTGAGTTATATCTAAGAGGATGGCTCAAGGGCACTGTGCCAGGTCCAATTTCGAATTAGCTATTTCATATCTGTTCTAGCTAATGAATTCATTGATTGGATAATCACAAAATGAAGGCACTGGCAGAACCTGATGCGCTCATAATGTTAGATGAAATGTGTCATAGAGCCACAACGTATCTATGTGTTGAATTTATAGATCAAGAACATAAACATGGTATGTTTCTTTCACTGACTGGCTTATTTCACTTAGTATAATGCTTTCCAGTTCCATCCATGCTGCTGCAAATGGCAAGAATACCACACAATATCACTCATTTATAGGTAATAAAGAAAATTATAACCTGATGAACAAAAAGATAGATATAGAAGCAGAGGAGCATCAAACAGACTGTCAAATTACACTGGGAAGGCTAGGGAGGGTTGAGGGGGGGAGGTAAGAGGTCAACCAAAGGAATTGTATGCATGCATATAAGTATAACCAATGGACTCAAGATACTGGGGGGATTGGGTGAGGGCATGTGCTAGAGGTGGGGGGTGGTGTAGGAGAGGCCAGGGGAAAGTCAATGGGGAAAAAGGAAGATATATGTACTACTATTTGTAATACTTTAAACAATAAAATAAAATTAAAAAAATGAAAATCAACCAAAAAAGAATATAAACACGGCATCTTCTTCTAACCTTTAGCAGAATGTTCTGCTGATTATTCTCTTTGCTCCCCATATTCATTCTCTGCCCTTTACCCCATATAGACTGCATCACAAGAGTCCCTTCTGTTTGTCTTCTGATTGGATTTGGCTATTGGGAGGCACAGGGAGGGCAGGAGAGGCGAGAGGAGAGAGAGGTCCTATTTGTTTCTCTGCCCCTGCCATGCCTCTTGACTCTGATGGCACTCTTGCCTACACTTTCCTTCAGGACTGGGGGTGGCAGGGCTTCTGTCTGTTGCTGTGCCCTGTAAACCTTAACAGGCATCATTTATTCTATTAATCTTTGTAAATAGTACCTCAAATTCCCTTTAGTTCAGCTTGTTTGAGAAGAATCTATATCCATTCTGAAACTTGATACAGATACAAACAAAAACTGAGATTTTATTTGATAAGTACTTGAAGTTAGCAACAGTTAATACCCAAATATTAGTTATCCACTCAATGCTTTAAAATTAATTTCCTAAATTTTACTCAATTAATTCTTCTCCAACTGACTCTGAAAATGTTATGAACAATAACATTTCACATTTCACTGTGGTTCAGAGCCTTTGGCATAAAACTTTTAGGTGGCATTTCTGCCACCTGTTTCTTTCTTTGGTTGTTATTGTGTTTGCCTTATTTCTTTCCCGTCTTCAAACATGAAAGTGTAGGCTTATAAAAAGGACAATCAACTAAAATCCTAGGAGTTTTCAGACAGCTAAATCAGTACATAACTATTTTTTTCTGAAAAACAAAAATCCAGCAGTGACAGAATTTGTTTCAGTAGATCCAAGAGCCTCGTTCATAATTTTCATATAATCACACTAGAGTCCTGGTGCATGAAATTTGAGCATGAAGGTGTGTATCCCTCAGGTCAGCCTGCACCCTCTCCATTCTGGGAACCCTCCAGGGATGTCTGACTGCCTGTTTAGGCCCGATACCTGGATCAGGCCTAAACGGGCAGTCAGACATCCCTCTTATAAACCAGGACTGCTGGCTCCCAATTGCGTGCCCGCTTGCCTTCCTGATTGCCTCTAACTGCTTTTGCCTGCCAGTCTGATCACCTCCTAACCACTCCCATGCCAGCCTGACTGATGCCTAACTGCTCCCCTGCCAGCCTGTTTGCCCTTAACTTCCCTCCCCTGCAGGCCTGGTCACCCCTAAGTTCCCTTCCCTGCAGGCCTGATCACCCCTAAATGCCCTCCCCTGCAGGCATGGACCCTGCAACTGCTCTCTTTTGCAGGCTTAGGTCCCCTGTATTGCCATTTCCTACAAGCCTGGTAGACCCCAACTTCCCTCCTCTGCCAGCCTGGTCACCCCCTAACTGCCCTCCTTTGCAGGCCTGGTCCCTCCCAACAGCCCTCCCATGCTGGCTATCTTGTGGCAGCCATCTTGTGTTCATATGGGGGCAGTCATCTTTGACCACATGGGGGCAGCCATTTTGTGTGTTGGAGTGATGGTCAGTTTGCATATCACTTTTTTATTACATAGGAATAGATTGGATAGAGGCCCGGTGCACGGTTGGGGCTGGCTGGTTTGCCCTGCAGGGTGTACCGGAATTAGAGTGGGTGGTCTTTTGCAGTATGGGGTGGGCTGGGTGAGGGGCCTGTGGTGGTTTGCAGGCAAGCCACACCCCCCGGTGACCCAAGGGGAGGCCCTGGTATCTGGGATCCATTTATCTTCTATAACTGAAACTTTGTAGCCTTGAGTAGAGGCCTGGACCGGCCAGGACAGGCAGAAAGCTTAGCTTCCTCCATTGCCAGTGAAACCCAAACATCCTGCTCTCTCTGTAGTTGCAGTGATCTTGGTTGGGTTAATTTGCATACTTGCTCCCTTTTAGTTGGTGGGCGTGGCTTTTTGGTATAGCAGAGGTACAGTCAATTTGCATATTATTATTTTATCAGATAGGATTTTTGCTTATTTTTTGTTACTCAATTTTATTGAATTATTATTAAAAATGGGACTTTTTAATACTTTTTAAAATTGATTTCAGAGAGGAAAGGAGAAGGAGAGATAGAAACATCAATGATGATAGAGAATCATTGATTAGCTGCCTTATGCATGCCCCCTACTGGAATTATGCCCACAATCTCAGCAGGTGCCCTTGATCTGAATAGAACCTGAAACTTTTCAGTCTGCAGGCCAATGCTCTATCCACTGACCAAACTAGCGAGGGCTATACTTTATAATGTACAGGATTTTCTTTACCATGTGGTAACAGGTCAATATTTATAATTACTCCTTGGACATATGTAACAAATGTATATTACCATTCAGCAAATATAAGTTAATTTATTATTTGTTCCAGATTTCTGTGGATTTTTCCTCTAGTATTCAGTCTAGTCAATAAACAGGCATTGATATATTGATAATATTTTTCATCAACTTTACTATTTTTAATATTTTTTGTTCAGATGCTATGTAGTTTGGTGCATGTATGTTCACTAGATTTTATTATGACTTTATCACGTCTTTATAAGTTGTTTTCAATTTGTCATTCCTTTTGACCATGCCTTGTGCTTCTGCATGAAATTCCACTTCATCTCACATTTGCTTCTCAATTCCACTCTTTGTGCTCTGTGTATTTGCTGTCACTAGTGTAGCCATTCCTTTAATTTCAACATGTACTTCACTAATATTAGTGTCTCATAAACATCACATCACTATTTTATCTTTGTTTACTACAAACATGAATTTTTATTCTTTAAAAAAAAAACCATTGTGCTTAAATGTAGAGCTAGATTGGTAGAATTCATTTATCTCATTTTAATTTTACTCTATCTTATTTTTATACACTTTCCATGTATTAAAACTTATCCTCTTTCCTAACCTCATAATAAAATATGTTTATTATGTTAGTGTCAAAAATGAGATCCAATATAATCCCAAGATACTCTGTTTTATCTCTGCTTTCCTTACTTTCTAATAAAGGGGGAGTTTGAGTACATCAAATTAAACATATGTTAAGTAAAACTGCTCATACAAAGGAAATATATTTATTGACTCAGAGAGAAGAGGTAACAATCCTACATTTTAAAACACAAAGAACAAATATATTAAAAACCATGCATCTTACTTTAGAAGTTTTATTGAGGGGATGGATTAAATAATTCTGGATATTCATGATGATACTGCCCTAAGAGTAGTGGAATTAGAAAGATGATAGAGAAAATATACTAATATGTAAGTTAAATGGTTTCAAGATCACTATACTATTTTATTCTTATATCTTCTCCCTTTTATATGGCAAACCTTTATGAATATTCAAGAAAATTTTATTTTTATAAATTAAGGAATAAAATGCTCCACTGATTTCTAATGTAGAAATTATCAAGATAATGTAAGTTTTAATAATTTAATTTTTAGCTTTTTATAGGATTTTTTTAAATAAGATAATTTTATGATTTATTAATGTGAGGCTCATTTCAATTCAGCACTTTTATTTTACATCTCAACAACTCTGGTTGAAAAATACATAATTAAGTGGAGATAAAGAAATCTTTAAATACTCTATAGAGATAATACAGCAATATAAAATTGCTAAATATAGAATTGTAAAAAGTGTATTACACTTAAACGGTAGCATATATTACACCTGCTTTTCCTATTTTATCTAATTGCTGTATGTATTGCTCTACCAACAATAATCTGTAGGAGTAAAGTATTGTCAATTACTTTTAAAGCAACACTGAGTTGATTAAACACATATATGATGTGTTCATACAATATGTTGGTCTTGAGGCTAAAATGGTTATCAGAGAATTGGTGATAATAACCATTGCATCAGTAATTGGTGAAAACATTAGATGCCAATTACTGATTTAAGAGCATTTACAATCTCATGTGAGTTGGGGATGGGTAATGTGGGAAGGAAGTAGAAGAGAGTGAAGCGAAATACATAAAGTTAAGTATAAACATATCTAGAAGTCCTATTTAATATGTCTCATAATATTAATTATATTAGAAAAATAATGGCATGATCCTCTTTTAATTGTCTTCAAATACAATTGTCACTTGACTTACTTTCACTTGTGGAATAATCCTGTGGGTCAAGTATTCCAGATTCCTGCAGCGATCTAATACAGGAGTCCACCAGCTCCAGACCTGTTGTGAGTTCGTCTTCGATGTCTTTTTGACCATCTGAAATTGCAGTATGTTAAACTCATAAACATGAGATGATATTAAAGCTTAAGGGGAATCACTTAAAAATCGAAAGTATCATAAGTGACCATAGGACCTCAATGAAGTTCTCACTCAGTATCATAGTGCAATCTTCAGTCAATCAGCGTTAAAAGCTAAATGCCCCTCCCCACCCCAATTCCATGTGCACATGAAGAACAGAGAGTAACTAGGGAATTATGAGAACTTAGATCCCATGAAATTGTGAGCTATCACAACTAGTTCATTTAATTTTAGTGTTATGGTGTTGTCATGTTCATTTTCATAAGTCTCTTTCTAAAGTTCACAAGGAAATTAATCAATAGAGACACATGTAGAAAGTGTTCATCATACTTGGCCCCACCAACCTGGCTCAGTGGTTGAGCATCGACCTATGAACCAGAAGGTCACGGTTTAATTCTCATATGCCTAGGATGTAGGCTTGATCGCTGGTGTGAGACATGCAGGAGGCAGCCAATCAATGATCCTCTCTTATCACTGATTTTTTTTCTCTCTCTCTCTTCTCTGAAATCAATAAATCAATGAAATATATATTTTTTAACAAAGAAAGCTTACTTTACCTTGTGATTGCCAGTGAAACTGCTCTTCTGCTGAACTGTAAGAAAGAGAACACATAGGTATAATGCATGGATTAAAAACAAAAGGACCCTACACAGCAAGACACAAAGACATTAGTATAGTAATGGTGGCTCCCCGGCATTTGCTTTAATTTCTTATTGAGAAAAGAGACCTCATTTTGATACAAAATTAACTTTAACCCATTTGCTGTACACCTCTTCTGATTCACAGGTGTTAGCAGATTATAGATGGACACTGTCCAGTAATTTTCAAAAGAACAGCTCAATTTTCACAAAGCCAAACATATTACAATTTTTCTTATAACAGTTTTTATATATACACAGTTCAACCTAGTTTTAGTGTTTAAAATACAAGTCTGGAAAATTTCATGCAGACTTTGTGTGGTAGTTTAAAAAAGAAATAACACTCCCCTTTTTCATTATAAGGATGATAAAATAAACCTAAACCTCTTGTAGACACATCAGGTGAACTGTTCTTTTAAACTGATTATTATAGTTTACATTAAGTAATTTAAAAATTATAATACTTTACCACCAATTGAATATGCAGTTCCCAAATTCTCACTGTATACATACATCTTATAAAATGACCCCAGTATGCATATGTTCATATGCATGATATACCAAAGATATTGTGCAGAATGTAACTAGACAGAAAACATAGATTTATTTTGAATGCTTTATTAAACACTAGAGGCCCAGTGCATGAAATTCATGCAGAGGGGGGTGTCACTCAGTCCAGCCTGCACCTTCTCCAATCTGGGACCCCTCGAGGGATGTCTGACTGCCCATTTAGGCCTGGTCCCCTGCAGGCTTGATCGCCGCCAACTGCCCTCCTTTGTAGGCCTTGTCTCTCCCAGTAGGATCAGGCCTAAATAGGCAGTCAGACATCCCTCTCACAATACAGGACTGCTGGCTCCCAACTGCTCTCCTGCCTGCCTTCATGATTGCCCCTAACCACTTCTGCCCGCCAGCCTGATTACCCCCTAACTACTCCCCTGCCATTCTGATTGATGCATAACTGCTCCCCTGCCAGCCTGATTGCCCCTAATTGCCCTCCCCTGCAGGCCTGGTCCCCCACAACTGCTCTCCTCTGCAGGCCTTGGGTCCCCCCCAAGTGCCCTTCCCTGGAGGCCTAGTTGCCCTCAACTTCCCTCCTCGGCTGGCTTGGTCACCCCTAGCTGCCTTCCCCTGCAGGCTTGATCATCCCCAACTGCTCTCTCTTGTAGGTCTGGTCCCTCTGTACTGCCCTCTCCTGCTGGCCACCTTGTGGTGGCCATCTTGTGTCCACATGGAAGCAGCCATCTTGTGTATTGGAGTGATGGTTAATTTGCATATTACTCTTTTATTAGGTAGGATATGCATAAATTTAAAATGTCTAAATATAAAAAATTCATTATATACACAAATACTTCCAATATTCCCCATTTAATATGTTAATAATTGAGAAATTTAGATGCCAATCACTGACAGGCATCACTTCCAGAATGATTTTCTACATTTATTCTGCTGCATCTTTTATTCTGATCAAGTAGCTTCTATGAATAGCTCATCAGTTTCCCCACAGCAAGTGGGTTTTAGAACTCTAATCTATACCTTCGAGATGACTTTTGAATACATTTACAGGAGGGAAAAGGAATTCTGGCATAAATCAGGGTTCAGAAAACCTATGATTGATATAAATGAATACATGCATAATCCCTTAAGAGACATACAACTATTACCGGGTATATGGCTCTGAAGCCAATGCATGTGAGCAAACTTGAAAATGGTTCTATAGTGATGAGAGCTATAGACATTAGATACATGAAATGATAACATTACAAAGTCAGTCCAGTGCAGCCTTTTTTTGTATTAAAAAAGATGTACCATCTATCTACAAAGCTTAACACTTAAAACAGAATTGTCATCCTATATAATGAATATTTTAAAAACTGCAGAGCATGTTTATTTAATAAGTGACACTAATATAGAAGCAGAAAATACTTTCATACTTATAGCACGTGGAATGATGTCCCTCTCTCCTCATAGATACGTCCACATCAAATCCCTAGAAATTAAGAATCATTACCGGAAAAAAAGATTTTACAGATGTAATTAAAGAACTTCGGATGCAATAGTCCTGAATCCAATGATTAGTTTCCTTATGAGAGATAGAAGAGAGAGAGACAGAGAAGACCAGGGAGGATGGAAGCAGAGACTGGCGTTATGCCTCCACAAGCCAAGGAATGCCTGGAGCCATCATAACCTTGAAGAGATAAGAAAGGATCCGTCTCTGGAGCCTTCATAGGGTTCACAGCCCTGCTGACACACCTTGACTTTGAACTTCTCCTCCCCCTTAAACAGTGAAATAATAAGTTTCTTTTGTTTTAAGCCTCACAATTACAGTAATATGTTATGGCAGCCCCAGGAAACTGACATTATTTTTCTGATACAATAAAAAAGTTCTGTTATATCCTCCAGGATTTACTACTACATTCCTTTTATCAGGACAGCCCTTTTGTAAGAACTGTATACCAGGTCTCTGCTAATTCACAACAATCACACATTTATTTTGGCAGATGGAGAATAACAGGTTTATTGATGCTAACTAACTTGGCCACGGGGATCTTAAGGAACTCAATAGGGGATTAAACTAATTGGTTCAATTCCAAAATTCACATTCCTACCTCCTAATCTACAGCAATAGAGAGAAACACACTAAGTTTAGTTCCCACCCAATGCAGTAAGGGTGAGCCAGTCAATGGAAGCTTCTCCCAGGGCTCACCTAAGTCCCACACTTCTCGCTCTGCAGGCACAATGAAGACCACACTTCCTGGCCCCTTGCACAGAGATGGAGCCATGTGAAAGTCTGTGAGAAGAAGGGACAAGTACCATCTCGTGCTCCGGGCAGAGAAAGGCAGGAATGCGATCTTCATGCTCTCATTCCCTGTTAAACCCTGTGTTGAGATGGGTAACCCTGTGAAAGAAAGATCACCACCAACCCATATACGACAAAGCTTGAGTAAGAAACGAACCAATGTTCATTAAAACTGATGTTGGAGGGTTGTTTCTGTAGAATAAATATCACACTGAATAACACAGAAATGTGCCATCACTTTGCTGGCGAGGCTTAGTTGTTGAGCATCGATCTATGAACCAAGAGATCATGGTACATGCCTAGCTTGCCTTCTCGATCCCCAATAAAGGGCATCTGATCAATGATTCCCTCTCATCATTGATGTTTCTCCCTTTCTCTCCCTCTCATTTCCTCTCTGAAATCAATAAAAGTGTGTATGTGTGGTATGTGTGTGTGTGTATGTCTGTGTGTGTGTGTGTGTGTGTGTGTGTGTGTGTGTGTGTGTGTGTGTATATATATATATATATATATATATATATATATATATAGTGCCAGCATTTATATTCTTAAGGCATTTCCTGCTTCTCTCTCCTCATTTCCACACATTGAGCTAGGAGATGTCTTGTACCCATCCTCTGAGATTTAGCCTCATTGACAATAATGGGTGATTTCATAATACTTACTTTTTGTTCATGTCTTTCAAAAATGTTTCTATTTTAAGATGCAACAGAAGAAAGAAGCAGCATTTTTTATTACAATTAGAAAATACCATTGGCAGTGATTATAAAACTATCCTCTCCAAGCAGAAGGGCATTCCTTTGAGGCAGTCAAAGAGCATTAATCACATAAATGGTTTCTTGATTCTATTGGTGCAGTTAAAATGCATTAAAAGTATGAATGATCACAGAAAATGGAAGTCCCAAGAGAGATCTGGTTTGGATTTTATGTCCTCTGAATATATATTCTACACTTTACTCTGTCTATTAGGGGATTCTATGCAATTGCATAGTTTATGTATTAATCCCTTCTCTTAAAAACTGTTCTGAGGTGGGTGCTTTTTAAAAAGCAAACAGGCATTATATGCATTTAATGAACATGGATTAGGGCTGTGTCTCTAACCATCTTATTTCAGGTGTTTAGGAATTACTCATGAAGAACTTTCTCCCAATAATATTATTCAATTTACTATAAGAGAAAAGTCATTTTTTAAAGCTTTTGTAACTACATGCATGTTCCATTTCAAGAAATAAAGTTGGCTTTCATTACAAAATGCTATTTATTGAAATAGAAGTCATTGTATAGAAATATATAAATGTAATTTAGAACATTCCATATGTATTTAATCATAACTAGGTTTAAGTTACAGAATCCAAATATTGTGAGAAAAATGTATAACAAAGTCTATCATAAGTAGCATTAACTTTTAACTAAATACCTAAATATGTATGTAAATCAGTGATGTTAAGAAAGAGTTTCGAAAAAATATGCAAAGGACCAATTTTAGTAGCTAACACATCACTCCTACTTTATACTGGCAATATGGTAGATGATCTTGACAAGTCTTTTAAGAGGAGTAATACATTCCCATTTTACAGATAATAAAACTGAGGTAAAAGACTAAAGAACTTGCTAGGGATTGCTGAGCTAGCAAGTAGTAGAGCCAGAATTCTGACCCTGCCATTTGGTACTAAATGCCACTTTCTCAACTGCCATTCTATCCACACAGTTGGCTGCATCAAAAGTAAACTCCTAGGTAATAAAAACTAAAACATAAACACCAGAAATCAAGTTGTAAAACAAGTCACATCCTAGGAGAAGCTATTTGCAATGCAATTAACATACAAAGAGTTTGTTTTCAGAACATACAAAGAACTCTTACAAAGTAATGAGACAGAGATTAAGAGATCAAATAGGAGAGAGGTCAACAAATATATGTATAGCTGAGGCATAAAAAATCAATAAGGGATGGTAACTGAACACATGAAAAAAATACTCAACCCTATTAGGAATTGGAGGAATGAAAATTAGCCATGAGATACCTCTTTGTACTGTAGGCTGCCTAACAATTAGGAAGTCTGACAGTACGCAGTGTTGGGAGAGGGTAGGGAAATAAGAATTGTTATACATTGTACATCGGGGAGTAAATTAAAGAAACACTTGGGTGAGCTATAAGACAATGCCTGGCAATGTCTTACATGCAAATATCCAACCACCGAGCAGTCTGCTCTTGGTAGAGCCTCCAGGGAAACCCATGTACCTGAGCCCAGGAGACTGTACAGGACTGTTCATGCCTTCATGTCCACAGTAACAAAACAATGAAACAACCAAGGTGATCAGCAATAAGGGAATAGAAAAATATACCGATATGTTTACACATCATATATGATATACTTCTAGATTAAATTATTCATCAGTTAAAATAAGTGTGAGAATAAACAAGTCATCTTTTCTGGCAAAGAACAGTTTAGACAGCTACCATTTTGGACTGCGCAATTTGGCAGCTGCCATGTTGGCCACATGGCTTGTAGCTCCTCTGCCATCTTGAAACTGCAAAGGCCAGACCCTCCCTTCAAACTAGCTAATTGAGAAAGACTGTGAGCCTGAACTCCAATCAAGAATGAGAGGCAAGTCACATGTGTCAGGATTAAAATGCCAAGCAGATTGCCTGCTCAGTGTGAGCATGCTTCCAGACCATGTGCTGCATACCCTTCTATGTAGAAGTAAAGATATTTGCCTGATTGTCTGGCTCCTGAGTATGTTTTGTGTTCTACCAGGACCCCTGAAATTGGGGGCTTGTTTTATTTCTTATATAAGTTAGCCAGATACTACATATATATCAACATGGGTAGTTCTCAAAAACAAAAATAGAGTAGAAAGGACAGCTTATACATAAGAAATGTACTGTGTGATCCCAATAATGGGAATTTTAATATCAGTGACTGAACATAGGCATTTGTAAGATTAAATTAGTTTATCTCCAGTGACTTATCAGGTTATCAGGGTCAGGGCCTGGTAACTTCTGACCAAGTATGAATTTGCTTCCTATTTTATTACATGGTAGAAGCCCGGTGCATAAAAATTCATATACTTGGTGGGGGATCCCTCAGCCTGGCCTGCCCCCTCTCACAGTCTGGGAGCCCTCAGGGGCAGGAGGTGACCTAGTGATGATGGGAAGGTGATGCCCACCATCAGAGGTTTGCCTGCACCTTAGGGGACCCTGGGCAGCAGAGGGACTAAAGGGACTGGGGGACTCTGGAGGCAGGCTGTGCACCTGCCACCATGGCAGGGCTGAGGGGACTAGGCGCCACCATCTTGTGGTTGAGGGCACCACCATCTTTGAGGGCGTGGCCAACAATTAGCATATTCCCTCCTTATTGGCTGTGGGTGCCATCATCTTTGGTGTGTGGTATTCAATTAGCATACTCCATCCTTATTAGCTGTGTGTGCCACTATCTTTTAGGGTGTGATAGCCAATTAGCATATTTCTTTTTTATTGGCTGTGGGCACCATCATCTTTGTGACAGTGTGAGGATCAATTAGCATATTCCATCTATATTAGATAGGATTAGTATATGGCTTATAGATTATGGCTTACGCTAATCTATTTCATCTCTAGGGGTACACAGAAGGCCATTGTGGGAGGGTCAAAAGGGGGCAGATACGGGGAAATGGGAAGAGCGGACCTTAAGTAAATACCTAGACAAGTTGGGTTCTATGGCTAGGCTGTTGGTCACAACCAGTCCTGGAGAAAATGGAAAGACATGCTCACCACAAACTCTTGGTGACAGCTCCCTTGGTTTTTTGTATCCAGAGCAGAGAGACCCAGAGCTAGCTACCTGTGACTGTGTCTAATCGGAATGTGGGTAGGAAGTGCACAGTACTGGAGGATCATGGCAAGAAGAGCTGCATTCAAGGCTTTCCTGCACACCAGGCCATGGGACCTTGAGTACATCACATACTTTTCTCCAAGCCTCAGTTTCCCTAATTGAAAATTGTGACTATAACTAGAATTTTCCTCCTGGGAATCATGTGAAAGTTAAGACTGTAATGTATGTAAAACCCAAAAAATAGTGCTGGGAACATATGAGGCTTTAAAGTGGAGGGAGGGAAAGAAAGCTATTGTTATCATAAGAAGAGGAACAGAGGCCTGAGAAAGCACAGCCAACTCAGAGGACAGAAAGTTCATTAAGTCAACAACATGGAATTCAACATGTCTGCGTTTGAGGCCAATAAATATTATCACGAAAATATGTTACAGGCTTTGTGGAATTGAAATTGTCCATTTTCCCACACTGAACTGGGGTAGAAAAGCAAAGACTGTCTCGCCAAGGGAGGATGATGCTCTTTGACAGTGTAAGTTTTGCAGTCTGTTCCTCACAGGATGCTTCTTCTTCAACCAATACCGGTCTTGCCTTAGTAAAAGCTTAAAGACAACTTGTTATTTTCAAAGCCTTGAGAGAAAAACTAATCAGACCAAACGTGCTATTATTAATTCTCTTTGTGGTCTGAGGCAGAGGGAATTCACATTCTAAACTAATTTCGTTGGAGTTGGACAAATTATGCAGACGACTGATACCGCAGAGAGGTACCAGCTCCCACGCGGTAGTCTGGATACACACGGTTCCAATATTTATCACAGAAGACACCACATTGTCGGGTTTGTGAGCTGGCCAGCTAGAGCTAAACGAGGGAGAATTAACATGAATTCTGTTTTGTTTGTGTTCCTTCAAAATACATACTCCAGTTTCCAGCAAACACAAAGAATTAAGTCCTAGGCTCACTCACCCAAAATGTGCTAGCTACACAAAAGCCAAGCTCTGACTATGGGAAAGGCATGCATTCATGTTTCTGTACTTACATTACAAGAGACATTATCTATCTATCTATCTATCTATCTATCTATCTATCTATCTATCTATCTATCTATCTATCTATCTAATTTAATATTAGAAGAAGGAACAAATGGTGAATTATAAATTAGAAAATTCTCACATTATATCCCGCTCCATAGATAGTTTTCTGAGAGACTTCTCATGATGGGCTAGGATTTAATTTTTTGTATTTTTGTTAGTTCTCACCCAAGGATATTTTTTCCGTTTATATTTTTAGAAAGAGTGAAAGGCAGGAGGAGAGACAGAGAGAGAAACATTGATGTAAGAGAGACACATTAATTGGCTGCTTCTTGTACGTGGCCTGTAATCAAGGTATATGCCCTGGACCAAAATTAAATCTAAGACCCTTCCATTCATGGGCCTACACTATAACTACTGAGTAAAACTGGCTAGGGCTCGGCATTACTTTTTTAACTGCTTATAAACATGCCAGAATTTTACTGTGGTTGAAGCAATGTTTCTGAATGCCAGCTATGTTAGAGAATAAATGTTAAAATACCTTTGTCTGTGAGCGCTGCGTGAATTGGAATGTGGTGAATTACAATTGCAGATGACCAGAAATACTATGCCTTGATGACTCAGATCTTAGAATATTCTCAAATGCCTTCAAACTATCAAAAATTGAACAGTTCATGTGGTTTATGTGCCAAATGCATTCTATATTGTTACATTACTGACTTCTGGTGTTCACGACACCTCATAGTTAGACTTTTGATTAACGTGATCCCTTCATTCGCTGACCCTGTGGCAGAAAGAGACCTCCACTGTGTTTTGCAGTCTGATCACTCACAGCTAATTTCTCAGGCAGGAGAAGAGCAGTTGGTGTGTTGGCTGACAGAGGTGGCATCTATACTAAGGTTCTCAGATGGTCCAAGCTTTCGTCTTCTGCATTGAATGTCCTCGAACTGTCCATGTTGTCAGGATCCTATCTGTGAAGTGAGCTCCTTCACCTTAGAGGCTCTCTGGGCAAAAGGAGATGTCGAATTTATGTTTCTCTAGCTTCTTGTGATTGTGTGTGTATATGTCTGTGTGTTTCTGTATTTGTGTGTGTAAGAAGTGTGTTTATGCGTGTTTGCCTGTGAATATGCATATGAGTGTGTACCTCACTCTTCTGTTTCTCTATAACACACCGATTTGCTCAAAGCTTTTCTTTCAATTGCTCTTGTTTCATAAGTGTGTTGTCTATTATGGTATTGAGTTGAACTGAAATTGATTTCATTAATATATGGGAAGCTGATACCTCATATATTTAATGGAATTTTATGCAAATAACCACTTCTGTTTCATAGGAAAAAGAAAAGGGACATTTGTTTTGTGACTTTGAATACCAACATATGATTTTAAAAATAAATTTCAATTTTAGTGTCCTTACAGAGCAGAAACTATGCAATATTCATAAACAACTCTCATTATATCACTTCCTTTGGAGCAGCAATGCTTTATAAACAATTTAAAGGTTCAGTTTAATGGGTGTCCAAATGTTCATAGCAGTCTATTCCTAATTGCCAACAACTAGAAACAACCAAATGTCTTGCAACAGGTGAATGGTTAAACAAGCTGATACATCCATACAAGAAAGATGCATGCAGCAATAAAAAGAAATGGGTTATTGATATATACTACAGTGACAACTTAGAGAGATCTCAAGGGAATTATGCTGACTGCAAAAGATAAAGAACATTCTTGAAATAGCAAAATTATAAAAAATAGATTAGTTTTTGCCTAGGCTATGGGAAAGTGGGTGCAGTTATTAAGGGGTAATATAAGGGGCCTGTGATGATGGAATGGTCTTGTATGCTGATTGTGGTGATGGTTACAAAAAGCTATTTATGCAATAAAATTGCACAGAAACACAAACACATATACACACAAATGAGTGCATGTAAATCTCATTTACATACTATATGAACTGTACCAGTGTTTATTTCCTGGTTTTAATGCTGTACTACATAGGTATACCTAGTGTTGTGAGAATGGAGAGAAGTTATTGGAAACTTCTCCAAGTATTTCACTTGGCAACTTCCTATGAATCTAGAAGCATTTAAAACTAAAACGCTAAAAACAAATAGGGAGATATGGTTTGATATACTTTGTTCTTTTTTCCCTGAACTGGTTCTCCAATATGCAATATGCCCCTCACTTACTTCCTAGTAATAATTGAGCTAGAATTTAAAAAATATTGAAATAAAAAGAAAAGAAGGAAAGAATGGAGGGAGAAGAAAGAGAGAGAGAAAGAAGAAAACCGGTGCTAATTATCCGTCTTGTTCTCCAGTCTTAGCCGCTGAAGCACAGGTGACATCGCCTGGGCTCAGTCTCGCTTTGTTCTGTGAATGAAGGCATTAGCCCTGGGATATAATATACCAATCACACTGCCCACTGCAAATCAGATGCAAGAGCTGTGCTGTTGCTGAATGAAAACTCATCCATTATAGCTAAGCTCATCAGAGCCCTGCGTGTACTTGCATTGCCACATGTTTACAAGGAAAATAAAAAATGCCATTTTGGCTTACAGTGCTAAGTAGCAGTCCTAATGCATTCTATGTAAGTCCGAGACTTCAAAGAGTACACATCGGCTCTCTGGGTGTGTGTTTATGAAAGTTATGCTTTTGCCGGGCAGATATGCTCTTGATAATTCACAGGGGAACTACGGCCCTGCCAATCTGCTTCTATGGCTGCCTTCCCACTGCCCCAATTCCTGGAAACTGGTCTACTTGATTACATCTGTTTCCTTTCATATTTATTGCAGTAGAAAAATGTTACATTAAAATATCACTTTTTCCCAACATTTAATATCTGATATTTTAAACTGAGAAGCTGGGTCAGCCTCATGTTCTCCCCATCTCCCCATCACATGACAACTATGCTTGTCCTGAAGTCCTCCTGAGAGAATGAGAATTTAAATGGGAAGTCTCACTAAACAAATGCACTTGCAGTCAAATGTATAAAATCATTTACAAATGAATAAATTTAAGTGTCTATTAATGCTCTTAATATATTTAAAAGCATATCTTCTGCAAAGTCACTTTTCAGATCCTAAGCATCTAGATATCCATTCTCCCTTGTAAATGTCCCTTGAAACCTTCTCCACTTAAATGACGTGATTGGAACGTTTTGTCATCTCTTGCCTGGTGGCAGAAAAGCTCTGTGCCTTGAGGATGGGAGTTAAATCTTTCCATGGACAAAGATTCCCTCCTTGATCAAAATTTTGTTTATCTCTTCTATGCTCTTGTTTTTACTATGCCCAATCTTTAGAGTTCAGTTTTAGCAAGAATCATTCTAAGTCAGTATAACCAGAATCCTGCACGCTCCATATCTGATAACTCCTGATATCTGAAGGGGTTCTTCACCCTTCATCATCCCACAGGAGGTGTCTAATCACCCTGGTTGGGTAGCAAGAATCCTGTTAGGTTGGTTTAGCCAAAATCCTCCTTTTCTCCTGATGCTCCCTCCTAGTAATTTCCCATCCACTTTACTCCTTGGCTATAAATCCCCACTTTTCTTGAATTGAGAATTGAGCCCAATCTCTCTTCCTTACTATAAAACCACATTGTAGTAGCCCCTCTTGGATAAAGTCTGCCTTACCATTCTTTAACAAGTATCACCAAATAATTTTTCAGACATCATCACACTGACCCAGAGGAACATGGATGAAGTCACAGACCCTCTATTCTCAGTCACCTCAGATGTACTGACACAATGTTATCAGGGTGGGCTTCATGGGAGTGAGCTCTGTGGCTTCCCAAAATTAAAACTGTCCCATTCCCAGAGAGCCCCAAGCTTGGTAATGCTCTACTGTGTCATCATGAAACTCAGTAATTCTATCTTTGGACTACTTTTGCAAGTGAAAGTCAATGAAACAATGGAACATGTACATGAGTGGAGAAGATATACACACTTTCCATGCTCTCTTTCCTTGCTGCCTCATTCACATACAGCGTTTGCTATGTCTTGCAGGACTCATGATGTATTGTGGGAGTTCAGCAAAACTAAATGCCAGTACAAGGTGCGTGTGTTAAGTTTATGACAGTATAGACAGGAGTACCAACAGACCGAGAAGGCTATGTTTTCCCTTCAAACTAGAACTTGTTTTAAATGGCGAAGGCAATGACTGTCTATAAAAGCTGAATGATAATTACCATATCCTTTATTACTCATGGTTACTCCCCTATATTGGCCAACTACTTATGCTGGAAATGATGACCTAGAATGAAAGGGGAAGATATGGGAAGCGGCAGATCTATTTTTTTTTACAGTTCCTCTTTATCTTCAATAAGAGAATGTTGGTAGAATATTTGCATTTTGCAGAGGGAAACAGAAATAGTTGAAGTAGGCTTGTGCAGTGTTCTCACCACTCTGATAAGAACGAAATACATATGCATATATGGGCTATGGAATATGAATTGCCTAATTTCAGTGATTCTGTGTATAAGTAAATGCTCCTATATTTGCATTTAAATCTGGCACTGCACAATATAAAGATAAATGGTGAACTTCATGTCAATAACTTAAAATTTTAATTTTTACTTACTTGGAATGACATTTCGTAGTAAACAAGAATACATCATGACAAGTCAAGAGAAAGACCATGGAAGAAAGAAAAAAGCTTTAGTATCATTAAGTACTTTTGATGGCATTTTCCCTGCCCCTGCTTTTTGAACAAGTTCATATTTTAATTTCGCACTGGGCACTGCTGATATTGTAGCCTGCTTACTCCGAACATGAGCTGCCTCAGCTCGCCACTGTGGGGTTTAAATGATAACACAGATGAAGGTCCCAGGGATGGAGTATCAACCAGTCCTTCCCTACCTCTCCTTGGTTCACTCTAGCAGCTCCCTCCTATTCTTCATGCCTGCAGCCTTTTTTGCTCCAATCAATTATCCCCCATGTTACTGAAATGAGCATCCTAAAGCAGAAATCTGCCAGTGGAAATCCCTAGTTCAAAAGTCTTCAGTGGTTCCCTATTGCTTGAAAGATGAAACCCAAGCCCTTTGCAGAGCTTGCTTGGTCTGTGATGACCCCTCTGACTGACAGTGAGGACCCATAGCTGCCTGCCTTAGATGTCTAGGCTGATTGAGACTGAGTCCCCAGAGCAACTTTATCATTTATCAAAACATGCTATGATGCTTTGCTTTTTAATATTTGTCAAACTGTGAGTTCTTTGGGGACAGAGGCGGATAGCATTCACATGTATTCCACAGTATGAAGCTCTGTTTCTAATACTCTTGAAATATTTGTTCAGGGATGAAGATCAGCACTGTTGGCACAAGGAAGAATTTCCAGTTAATACTGTCAACACAATTGTTACTTATTTTGCTGAATTTTGTCTTCCTACCAATTGCACTGTGATAAAAAGGGACAATATAGTATTGTTCTTTTTTTTTAATTTGGCATAGAAACAACTCTGCATTTTTCACATTCAATATTATGATGTATTAGTTTTCAGGTGCACAGCACAGTGGTGAGACAATCATGTAGTTTCATATACATAAGGAAATCTATCCTTCTCAAGAAAACACTACATTGTATGCCAATATTGAGTAAACTCTTTTTTTTCACATGTTAAATTCTGTTCATTCTATAGACTTGAACAAAGTAATTTTCCTCCCCATAATTAAGCCCATTCACTCAAGCTTCCTGTTAAATGAAACATTATTTTCACTTATAAATGTTCCATGATGTGTTCCTAGTGGTTTCTAATTGAAGACAATTATACAGAGATAAATCAGAGCTCATCAGTGGCAGTTGTTATTAGCATGCCCCTGCTCTGCTTCTGAGGGCTCCATGTTGGTTTAAGGCAATAGGGCAAAGCAGGGCCCCAGAGGGAGCTTTGATGAAGAAGCTCGGGGATTTCTCAGGCAGCACGGGCATCCTTCATCTTTAATTTGTTGGTTTAATCTGGCTAGAGAGGAACTGACAAAATCCTCATCACCTAATGTGCTTAATGGTCTACATGAAGTGAGTTGATGGTGTTGGTTTAGTCCCTATTGGACCCATTTTGAAGTCATACAAGACCCCCATAAATTACCCTAATGAGCCCTTCTCACAGAAAATTTGCCACGGAAACTAGACCTTGTCATTTGTAAAGATTTTCCTAAAGCATCGAAAAAGTGAAATGATTAAAGAGTTTCTAGAAAGTGGGTTATGACCCCTCAAAACACAGGTCATTCTCAACCAAGGGGAAAATGATATCCCGAATGGAGGAGAGATTTTCTTTCATTTTTTTCCTATTCAGACAGAGAAAACCAAGGGAACAAATGTAATATTGGTTTTATTTATAAGTGGTGGAACTGATCTCCATTTTCACTAAAGAAAAATAAAGTGACTTTATTTTTATTATTATGAGTTAATATTCAACCTCTCTCTCTCTCTCTCTCTCTCTCTCTCTCTCTCTCTCTCTCTCGAAAAGGAGTAAAATGTTGAAATGGGGCTTTCAAAAAGAATAAATGGATTCCTCCAGAGTCAAGGAAAACATGCTTCTCTTGCTCTATATATAAACGATTAATAGTTTAAAAATAATAGTGCAGGTAAGGAAAATTTAAATTTGTTTGAAAAAGCATAAAGGCAAAACAAGAATAAAAATCCCACTTCTTTTTCTTTTTTTGACCTTCAAAATGTGGAAAACTACCACTAATATCCAATTCACCCTCCCAACTTAGAATTTTATATAGTTAATGCACTGTCGTGGGACATGACTTCATTTTCCCCCTAGATGAGTTAGACCAAAAATGTCAATTTGATAAGCTGATGAATATATGTACTTCATTATTTCGATATTATCTATTTAGACTGCCTTGCATGCAAATATATACACATACCCCCTCCCCAATACCCCTCTATACTCACATACACTCACCACCAATGGTGACAGCATTCTTTTTGGCCTAATTTGGAAGGCAGAACAGCATTTTGTGTCAGGGAATAGAGAACATAAATGTCCAGTATTTAGCCTTTAGTTTTATATAAGGAAATGTAACTTTTGTGTACACAAAGCATTAGAGTCATACTTAATATCTCCCCTTTCTTCTTTCTAGAGATTCAATAAAAATTCTAGCCTGTCATGGTGTCAATGTGAGCAGCTTCATGCACCTGGGTCCTTGAAAGCATCATCACTATTTGAAAAAAACACACACACCAAAAACATATATTACCCATTGAGAAGAGGTCAGTAGAAATATTGTTATATAAAATAAAATGGTATTAGGCAACTATTGTTTGCTTAGGTTATATCATTTAGTAGAGCATTTTATGAGATTTTGTCTACTTTTTTCCTGATCCCTTTTTGGTGAAAAAAACATGAAAAAACCACAAAGGATGAGAAATCAACTCATAGCTTTTGGACTGATATGCTACAGTTCCAACGCATTAGCTAAACCTGGCTGGTCCAGCCAGTTAAACTAGGCACATTTATGTCAGAAATGTATATGACGAATTAAAGTTAGCACACATTCTTGCTACTTCAGCCATTTGAGAAGGGATGTCTATTTTCTCCCTGCCCTTGGATCTGGCCTGGCCATGACCTGCTTGGGCCATTAAAATTCAGCAGAAGTGATGATTTCTATCTTTCTGGTCTCAAAAGATATACAGCTGTAAGACACCTTCATGACAGAATGCTCCTTTTCTTGGAAGTCTGACTACTGGTGACATCCATGCTGTGAGGAAGCCCAAGCTTGCCACGTGGAGAACACTGGGGTGCCTGACACATGAGTGAAGCTTCCTTAGTGCTTCCTTCTGAGACCAGCGGGTAGAGTAGATGACCTCAATTAGTGCCACATGCAACAGACCTATGAGATGAACCCTTCCTGGACTCTCAAGCCATAGGAACCTAAGCAAGTAAAAACAGCGTTGTTAAACCCATGAGGGTCCGGCCTAGTTCACTGGAGGTAATAGCCACAATAACATGCACTGCATGGAACACTCTTTGGAAGCCAATTGTAGAGGAAAATGATCTAATGATTGACTTCTCAATTTACAAGGGATAATGTATTTTTGCATACTATTTTGAAGAGAAAGATACTTGCAGAAACACAGGGTTAAACATTTAACTACCTGTTTCCTTGAATCCTGAGTACATTTATATTTTACTTAATGTCATTCTTCAGTGAATTAAAATGAATACACCAGATATTCTCCATATTGTATGTTTCTGGGGTTGAGATAATTTTTAAAAAGTAAAGCATTTATGGTTTGTTACCTTGAGCAATGTAATTTGAAATGGAAATGATGTTTAAAACTAGAAATTAATATTGGGCTACATAGAAAATATTACACATTTGAATAAATTGGGAATATGACAACATAAACTAAAAAAATGAAGTGAACTTCACCAGGGAGATATTTGGGCAGAAGTGTGGTTTGAACCAAATCTTGAACGGAAAAGATTGGATAAAATTAGATAGTGGAATGGAGGGTCACACCAGTGTTGACACGGTAGATTACTAATATGAGATAAAGATGAAAGAAAAATCAATAACTTACTTAAGTCAGTTTAACATTTCTAGACAATACCCTAGCTAAGCTCTGCAGAGTATAATTTAGCCTGAGCAATATTTCTCCCAATGCTCTTGTGGCTGATGAAAGGGAAGGATTAGGGTGGCAAGTGGTTATTTCAACTGAGCAGTGACATTTGGGATAGATGGGAAGGAGAGTGTGAAAGGATAAGCCAAACTAACCAAACAGAAATCAAGCAACTCACCAAACAACCAACCTACCTACCAGTAATACAAAGTATTGAAGACCTACTGCAGAGATACATTGCTTTGGACTTATTGCTGTGTATGTATCTGTGTGTGTGTGTGTGTGTGTGTGTGTGTGTGTGTGTGTGTGTGTGTATTTGTGTGTGTTTTGCAACAGCAAATATACCCCCACAAAACTTCATTAACAAAGCAGACAGCAGGCAGGATTGGACCCTCAGTCCATAGTTACCCAACTCCTATGTATCTGAAGACTATTCATAATTGAATTACTCTGTAATCTCACACCACAAATTTTACATTATTTATAATGTACATATTGGTTGCAGATAGTACATTTGACTAGTATGCCAATCTTATTTTTTCAAGTCTTGCAATGCAAGTGACTTTAGGGACATAGCTCTTATCATCTGATGACTTTTTTATAAGACAATTTTCTGGTTGGGAGATGCTTTGGATCCTGTCTTCCTTTCAAATGCATTGGGTGTTAAAAAATAAAGTTTCTGTTCCTTGATTGCCTACCAATTGGGATTTTAGTATTCATGCATAACGATGAGAATAAAATGATAGTTGGGGATACAAGTAAGAGGAGCATTGAGAGAGCTGGAGTAGAGAAAGAAAACCTAGCAGGGATCATTAAGTGTCTTCCAATATGTGAAGAGCTTGTCCACACAGCTGAGACCCTGTCTTTACTGAGCTCCAAGTTGGTGCTGGTGCAGTGGGAGAACCAACCATTACCAAGACACAGTTCCTGTCCGTCAGGAGCACACACTTGGTAAACCTGTAGGACAGGACAAGTGGGTAATAGGTGAGGGGGAGAAAATTATTTCACCCATTATAAAGACCTTTCTATAATTAGAGCTACCTGGGTTGAATTTTGTACCTGGACAACTAGGAAGCTCATCATCCTAGGAAGTAATCGAAGAGAAGTGTGATCTCTAGCAAGTTAATTAAAGCAATGTCTCATTTAGAAGGACCAAATCCAGAATTTCATGCATAAAATAGAAGTTTACAAATTTGATTTAATATGAGAAGAGAGAAAATATTAAATTATATAGATGATTCGTAGTAATAGGCCTTGTTACACATTGGGCACCATATTTCAATTTTTTAACTGTTCTTACTTTTCCTTTATCTAAAATTCAGCAAAGACAATGGTCAGTGCCTTTCCAAAGATGTTAAATAAAAGAAAAGAATATAAATCATTCATTCTTTCATTTAAAATTTGGGGTTAAATGTAGCAATTTTATTTAGAAAATAAAACAACACAATGTTTATTTTTTTGATAATGCTTTCAAAATTGCTTTTGATTGCTTTTAAGCTCATTTGATTCCATGATATTGAGTCCCTTTTGAATTAAAATGTAAAAGTAATGAAAATTAAATAACTAGCACACCTCCACTAATCAACATTATTGTATTTTGTTTATTAGTTCATCAGTCATACCTTAATACTGTTAACTTATAACTAAATGGAAATGGTTAATATTAAAAATATGAGCTAGCCAACTTCACTAAAGCTACCCAAGTTTGAAGCCATATATTTTCCCTAATATTTTGAAATAAACTCATCACTTTGTAAGAAATGGAGTGGAGTACCAACTGGAAATACTGAAGCACTGACAATCATCAAATGATTCACTTGTTGATCTACGCAAGGGGAAAATGAATGAATTAGTATTATGTTTTTTAGCCCTTTAAAGATTAAGACAATTGCACTGCTTCCTGTGAATAGATGACAGCAATTCTCAATTCCTTGTATGAGAAATCAAGTTGGATTTAAGATTTACACTTTTCCATTGAAAAGGTATTTTCTTAAAGAGGGAACAAATAAGTGTTCAGATCACTGGTCATAATATTAATGTGTCCAGTCTGCCCACCACTGTGCCAGGGACTGGAGGGACAGATAACATTCTGTACTCCTGCTCTACACATGTGCCAGACTCAGCAGCGAGGATAGCCTGGTGGGAGAACCAAGTCTAAGATATGACAGCATCAGAAACATTGGCTTGTGAAGGGTTGCATGTGAAGGAGGAAATGGCAAACATGTCAACAAGGAGATTGTGTGGAATTCTGGCTGTACAGGTTGGGAGGGGGTTATAAACAAACAATAGGAGTGTGAATAGAGCTGAGACTGGGTGCAGTGAGTGAGAGCTTGTCTGAATAAAGACGTGTGAACATGAATAGTATGTTTGTGGCACAGATTATATCCTGGTATGACTGAAGCAAAGGAGGTGCTTTTGAAAAGGAAGTGAAAGGGTGTAGAAGGAGATGGTCTCAGCTGATAAATACGGGCCAGTTTGTGAGAGACCCCAAATGCCAATACTTGCCATTTATTCTGGAAGGACCTGAGGAACACTGGAGATTTATGAGCAATAGTCTGAGCAATAGAAAGGCCGGGTCAAAGAAGAAAGTGGGAAGAATTTTACATAAGCATCTTCATACAAGTATCACAAGCTTAGGGGTGGCTGGGCCTCTTCTGAGGCCACCAGTGGTTCCCCAAAGGTTTAGCATAGGCTGTCATGTGGTAATCTCAACTCAGTCAATCCCAGGGTGTGTGTGCAGTGAATGAAACATGGAGGAAGACCCCAAAGTTGGACCATAACTGATGCTGATATGAGGACATCAAAGGTACAAAATAGCCATTTGCTTATTGTTGGATGTACAAGCCGGATCTTTATTTGCAAAGCACTTTCAGTAATAAAGGCAATCTCACAGAAAATATACAATTACAAAAGTATATTTAATCCTTTTTTTTTTTTCATTCAATCAATAAATATGTGTGAGTGTCCACAATGAACCAAACACTCTTTTGGAGGCTGAGGGTTCAATGATGAACATACAAGGTGGTACCACCTTGAACATAGAATCCACATGGATGTGGATGGTGACCTGCCTGGGAAAGGTTCCAGGAGGAGTTAGTGAGTTTCTGAGATCCAATATATGAACTACAAATGGTGCTAATAAAAGCATATGGTCCTATATTAAAGACGTGTAACCAATTTCACCATTACACTTGATAAAGAGTTCTGAGTTATAAGATTCAAGCAATGTAAGAGGAAGCAAATTACCAAGAATGAACTAAACGGTTAATTTTAGTGATCTATGGTTTATCAAGGAAGAAATGATACATGTTCAATTACTTAATAATTCAGAATGGACAAAGCATTTGAGATGTAATTCACACCACCACCATTGGTGTGTACCCACAATTAGCAGCAGACACACCTTCTTCCACATGTGAAATTTATTTACCTGGCAGAGAGGGCAGCCAGCTCAATAATGAGGCCTCAATTCCCTTGCCAACCAAGGATGGGGCCCAAAGCATGGGTTTCTCAGGTCTCTGCCACCAGCCCCACATCATTCACAGTGTTGAACTGGAAGGTCAAGCCACACCAGGCTTCTCCCACACTATTAGGTATGGTTGAATGGGCATCAAAATCAATCCTCTAGGGAAAAGGCCTACACTGCACTGAAAATTACCTGTGGATGGTAGGGGTGGTGGAGGGTCCCCAGAGACTGTAATAGTTACAAAGAGTTCATCTTCTGTCCATAAGTTATTCAGAAGTTCTGGGGCACCCTTGTTAGCAAAGAAGTGGAAGTCAAACATTCTTTCCTTTTGATTCCTTTAATTACTTAATAATGGATTGACTCTGTGGAAGAAGATGGGATACTTACATATGAATAGTTCCTCCTGAATAGTTGGATTTTTGGTTCTAAATAGGACAATTTTTGAAATAAAATCAAGGGGGAGTGTGTGTCTATCAATAGTTATACCCAGACTACTGAAATAAACTAGGCTGTCAGGCAATCCAGGAATGGGGTCTCCTCTCTGTAATTAACTGAACTTCAAAGATGCCATTGTTAATATTCAAGTAAAAACATCATATAGCTGATTCTTTGTTCAAGATAACATATTTCCCTTCATCCCTACAGAGTCTCTCATTAACTTTAATGTATGCTAAATAGTGGCTTTCCAACTATTTGAGTCCTTGGTGGGACATGGTTCCCTGCATCAAAATTCTCTGTGATCAACACTTTATCTTACTGCAAACTTTAAAAGAAGTCATGTAGGTTTTTGTTCTCCTTAATTTCTACATTCCCAGTCAACTGGCAGCATAGGCCTTTCTTTACCTGTGATATGTTATGATCCTAGTGTGTGGATTTTGAAAAATTATTTAATAAGACAGGGAATTAGCTTGAGTGTATTGGAATTCCCAGGAAAAGCTCTGAGCAAATAAAATGTATTTCCAAATTCTTATGTACTTATTATTGGATGAGAACATGTTGACTTCAGAGAACCCCCAATGAGAAATACTGGAAAAGAATTGAGCCTTATTTTAGAAATTGAGAAGGCTAAAATGTATTTTGACTTGCAACTACTATTTGGGAATGCTTACAATACCAGCATTATAAAATAGAAATACTAATATTTAATGTTACGGTGTCAATATGTATATTTTTACATATTTATGATAATGTAAGTGTATTTTGGAAAAAGGTAATTCACAGATATAATCCCTCTGAAAATTAGAAGTTAACTTCCAGAAAGCAAGAATAAAGCTATTCATGATGCTCTATTTTTGTGACTTGTTAAACTATATTTTAGCCCTAATAGGCACATTCACATGCAAACTTAAATATAACATGAATATAATCACATAGAGGGAGAACATATATTTCTCAATGCATGACTATCTTTCCTGAAAAATATATATAAGCTATAAAGAAAATATCCAGAGTTGCCAGAAAGACAAAACTTTTGCATTTAAAGAATATGCTACTGTTTATCTAAGGAGTTGAAACTATAATGTATTCCAATTACACTGATTTATTTATCAAGCCATTTTTATTATTGGGTTCATTACATTTATAATTAAAAGGAAGAAACTGTTCAGAGCTCCAACAGGTATGGGCGCAGTCTACAACTACACTGGGCAGTATCTCAGCCCCATTACTGTGTCTGGGGGAGAGTACATCAGTCAAACATCTTCTCCCTTAATCATCCATTAATGTGACTATTAACCAGATATTTTCGCCACTATGTGCTTCCATTAGCATAATTCTGAGCCCTAATTGCCTTATGCTTTTTTCCACTTTAAATATCTTACATAAAATTACAGTAGCAAATAGGCCTGTTTGGCTTTCTTATCCATTTTTTTCCAATCTTGTCCAGAATGACATTCGTTTATGTCATCTATTTTCATCTATTTTCTCTTGGCTACTTCTTAAGACTTTTTAAAAATAAAAGTTATTCATATTGATGGTGAAAAGTTTAAAAAGTTTAAAAATTAAAATTACTTTTAATACCGTAAGAGATGATTATTGTAAACTTTGCATTTCTTCTACTATTATGCATTGACATACTTTTTATTTTATTTCAGAAAATGAAAGTTATACAACTTTTGCACTTGCTACTGTTTTATAAACATTTCTCCCAGACTTTTATTCCATGGAAAAATAATTCATCATGGCTACACATGAGAACAATAGGGATGAACTGCAATATTTCACGTTGCCTTATATTTTTAACTATATTATTATTGATTTCAGAGAGGAAGGGGAAAGGAAAGAGAAGCAGTAATATCAATGATGAGAGATGATCATTGATTGGTTGCCTCCTGCATGCCTTCAGTGGGGTTTGAGCCTGCAACCAGGGCATGTGTCTGACCTGGAATCAAATCACAATCTCCTGGTTCATAGGTTAGGTTCAACCACCGAGCCACATCGGCAGGGGCATTAACTTGTTTTTGATCATTTAGTTTATTTTCAATTTCTTTCACTTACATATTTATTTATTCAAATAAATTATGTGTATATTAGTAAATATGGTTAGCTGTATATACTGCTACAATAAATATCTTTATAAAACTGGTTGTGTTCTTTGAACAGGTTTCTATAAGTGGCATTGTGGAGACACATCATGAAACTATTTTAGTGTTCTTGATTAATTTTACAAATTCCTTTCCAAAACAGTTTACAACAAGTCTGACAAAAGTTCAAGTCTAATAAAAGGCTTTAAAAATATCTGAACTTAAGACTTACTGACATAGTAACAGAGGAAATGGACATTTTCAATAAAATTAACTTCCTAACTGCATAGCATATATGAATATTGAAGATCCATAAATTATACACAGATTACTTCCAAACAGGTGAGGATGTTGAAAAAACATTCTTACTTTTATAAAACACACAATATGTCTACTTTTTATTATCCTTATTTTCCTCAACAGAATTATAAAAGGAATTCTCCTAAAATTAAAACTCTATTCGCTTATGTATAATAGTGTTAATTTCCTTTGTTTTGATCAATTTCAATTTAATTTACCAAGAAAGCACAACTAGATTGTTCAGTGAGTTATTGTCTTTCTTTATAATAAAATTTATTGGTAAATATTTGACATAGTGCCATTAATTATTAAATCTTTTATGTTTTTATGATTATAGTATCTGAAATTTTTATCTAGATTTTGAGAGCATTGAAAACCTCACCAATCTCTTTTGTTATTTAACAAAAACTCAATTTTTCTTTGTTTTAACAAAGAGCTAGCCATGCAATATTCCACTATAATTTCTAAAAAATAACCATGAAAAAGGTACTATACTAGTATTTGTACCAAACAGGTACATTCTATTCTGTTCAATAGCATGTAGAGACAGAACATGTGTATGTTTTCCAGTACTCATTTTTACATTAAAACAATATGTAGATATAGACACAGAAAATTAGAATGCCTTGTGCCAACACCAAGAGTGTCCAATTAGTGTACTAGGGATTTGGCTTAGTGGCTCAACTTATGAAAACAGAAAATCAACCCTGCTATTGCTGAATGGAAATATCTGACACAATAACTTAAACCAATTATTTATACAGCCTTGGTTGGAGGAAAAAGAGATAGTTTGAGAAAACTTCTAGATTTCCTTATTGTGAATATGGATTAGTTTTGGGAAATGGGTTTTCATTTGCTAAAGGCTTTCTTAGTGCTCTGGAGTGAACATAGGGTAAATTCAGATGTACTGTATTCTGGTTTTGAATCTAAATAGTTTCTGAAGTTTAAGGATAGAAAGAGGCTTGTATCAGTGTGGTAGTTGGGGGGAAATATGTTCCATCTTATGGGATTACAATGATGATATACACCATGAAGTAAATAAGCAAACAGCATATTGGTTTGTATCTGCATTGTACAAGTGCATTGGAAGAAAAGTCATTGGTAGGATACATGAGATTACAGTGGCACCATGGCATTTGCATACAATGCAGGACTCTTCTATTTTATACCAACAAATCTACACGCTTATTCTATTCTTCACATAGACACAGACACAGACACACACAGACACACAGACACACACACACACACACACACACACACACACAGACATACACACACATATGTCTTTATATAAGCATGTACAGATAGCTACAGATTAATTCAAATGCTCTAGTTAAAAATTCTCTTTCAAATTTTCATCTTTATTTTGCTCTCTATTTTGATTTATTTTATGTACTTGTCTTTACAGTCCCCTAAATTTACACTGTTTCTCTTAAAAGGAAAATACTAAACCAAACATGATATTTACTAGTACGTAAACAATGAGAAACCTGTACTACAGAGGAAACAGTTTTCATTTGGAAACCAGATAAAATCAGGTTCAAATTCAATGTGTTATTTCTCAGCAGCCTAAACTTGAGATTTTTAAACCCTCCGTGAGTTTTCATATTTCTTTTCCAAGATAGCATTATAATATCAACCTTATTGGATGGGCATAACAAAAAATATGCACTGGATAAACATCAGCTTCCTTCTGTTTAATCCATTTATTCCACCCTGACACCAACTGTTTATTGGCTGCTTAACAATGGTACCATTTCATGCACACATAGGGATAAATAAAGTGATTAATTACTCTCCACCAGCAGTGCGGATATTGGCTTTGATTAACTCAGTTCAGAAACAGTAACTAGAAAAAGCTAACTGATAGTTTGTAAGAGAAACCTAGGCTTTGTCTCACTAACATTTCATTGTCCCTGTATTTGAAAGCAAATTAATTGATCAGCTGTTTCAAATGAATAGTGAATTCCTGGAAGAATTAGCATCTTTAGGCTTTGTCAATAAACATGGGCCTTCAATAGCCCAGCCAAATACCACATGGTTACTGGCCATTGTGATGCCAACAAGATCAGCCCTTCATCAAGAAGCTAGTCCCTTCCATCTACCAGGGATAAATAGCAGATGGCCTTGAGAGGCAGGAGCCAGCTGAGGACCAAATAGTGAAGGTAGGGGCTGCACATCTATAGCACAAGGCACAGGGGAGCAGACTCCGAAAATTTCTGGTCCCTAGTGACTCTGCTGAGTGGCAACCAGCCTGGATGGTCACTGCAAGAGAAATGGGACACTAAAGTAATTCGTTGTGTTGTTTTTCCCGTTACATCTGAAGGCTTCCTGACTGACATGGTATTATTATTCGTTTTTACATGTCCCTGAGTTCCATATGGAAGCATGTTACTCATTAAATAAAATGAGTAATTAATCACTTTATTTATCCTAGTTACCTTGTATCTGTCTCCTTCACTAGAAATCTTCTCCTCCACAGGGAAGATCGTTTCTGTCTCTTCACTTGGTATCCGTCTGGCAAACAGACCCTCAGTCAAGGCTGACTGAACATGAGACAGTATTCATTGGATCACTGTGTGGAATTCATTCCAAGGAATTCAGCATCTTTACAGTTGCCAGATAGTATGATCTGCTGCAGTCGTATTCCAAGAAATTTGGAAAGAGGCCTTCCTTTAATAGAATCAGTATAAGCCAAGTGATAAAGATACCCTCCACAGACTTAGCAAAGTGCTGGTTTGTCTGTAGAGAATATTACATCTTCCTAAGACCACTTGCTTTCTGCAGATCCGGGCTTCAACAGCTCTTTCAAACTCGGTATCACTTTTACAAAATGGGTTGCTTTTTGCATTTCTGTGACATGTATTATAAATTTCGCTAGCAGGATTCTTTCCTATACATGTCCAACCTGGGTAAGTCAAAAGTGTTGTTGGCAAGTTCTGTCATAAAATCTACAGAAGACATTAGTCCATATGTCAGCCTAAACATTTCTAGGACGGGAGTGTTGTGCCCTGCAAGGGGACAGCCATGCCTCCAGGGGTGATGTCGGTGGGTAAAACTTAAAGCTCTTAAGAATGACTATTACTGTTGGAGTGAGTTGTGTTGTCAACTGCCACATCCATTCATCCAATATTTTACAGGGAGAGGGAGCCAGTAGGTCCACAGGGTTGCTCCACTAATGGCAAGCCCACAGCAGGCTTCTTCACAGAGCTGTGTATTATCAAACTTTAAGACAAACATGAGTTTCTGGAAAAAGAATGAATACAAATGTAAATATGTGTTCCGAAGCAGCCGGTTTATGGACAGGTTTATTTGTCACTGCACACACAAAAAATAATGTGTTGATTCATTTATCAACATAAGAGAGTATATTTTGTTCAGATTATCTCCTTTTTTCAGGTTACTAAACCCATATTTGCATTGTTGAAATTTTAGAAACAGTAAATGTATATTTAAGATGAAAATTAACCACAATTCATAACCAAGAGCTATACATATAACATTAGATTAATATACAACTTAACCAGAGATTCCGTGTTTTTCATGTGTGTATTATAATTGGCATGTGTGGAGCTATCTCTTAACATTATTGTTCATAGTTTTCCTATAGCATTACATTAAAAACTAAGGACTGCATAATGCTTTAATCAATGGAGTACCATGATTTCTTAACTATTCACTGTTTATCAGCAAGTGAACTTTGTATATTTTTTATCAAGTTATATCTAAACTTTTGTACACAGTCTTTCTTTAAAGTTTGGAGGACTGATTTCTGCAAATTGGATTGAATGGTCAGTGGCTGTAACCATTTTTAAAGTTGTCATGCATATTGCCAGTTTTCAAAAGAAGACGAGATAGTTTTCTCTCTCTGCCTGCAGTTTATAAGTGTTGGGGGGGAACTCACTGTAGATAAAAGTAGTATAGCTTCTTGACTTGGTCTGTTTGGGCTACTAACACAGATACCATAGACTTGGTGGATTATAAAATACCGAAACTTATTTCTCGCAGTTCTGGAAGTTGGAAATGAGCAAACAGGTTGCTAGGATAGTCTGGTTCTGAAGAGACCTCGCTTCCCAGTTGCAGAGAGGCATTTTCTTATATTCTCACATGGCACACAGAGTGCTAGAGAGCTCTCTGGGGTCCCTTTTATGAGGGCACTAACCCCATTCTGAAGGCTCCACTCTTAGGACCTCCAAAAGGCTCCACCTCCCAATATTCCTGCATCAGGAGTGAGGATTTCGATCTACGAATTTTGAGGGGACACATTCAGTCAATAATACTTCTTTTCATTTTGATTTCTTTGATTTGCAACAAGTTTGATTCCACTTTTATATATCTTGCAAATATTTTCTCTTTTCTTAGTAATGGTATGCTCATGTTTTTGTATAGTCTTTCATTAGGATTTTAGTATTTTCTGTTCTCATTTGTAAGTACTCTTTTCTTAATAATCATAGTAACAATCCATTATTCTAATTTCGAATGTCTAGCTTCTCTTTTAATATACTGTTCTCATAACTATATAATGTCATATAGGGTAGACATTGAAGGCATCATAGGAGTGGTCTTTAATATAAAGAGTACTTTATTGTTATAAAATTTCTGCGCTTTATAGAAAATTTATAAAAAGGACAAAAATATTAACTTCAGACCAGAGTTTCCTGTATACTACAGGTTAGGGTTGTACATATAGTACCTATACATTTCTGAATTAGTCATATCTCTTAAGTATAATAATCACAATCTTGCAGTATATAAGCTCTTATGCTGGTCAATAAGGAAGGGTTGGCTTTGATAGTGGACACATAATGCAATATCCAGATGATGTGTCATGGAATTGTAGATGTGAAATCTAGGTAATCTCATTAACAACTATCACCCCAATAAATTTAAGTTAAATAAAAATCCCCCCAAAAGAAAAAGAGTTTTGTAGCTCATCAAGTACAAAAGTCATATCCTATCTAATAAAAGAATAATATGCAAATTGACCATACCTCCTATCAAGCCATGCCCACAGCCATGCCCATCAGCCAATCAGAAGCAAATTATGCAAATAAACTCCAACCAAGATGGCTGTGGCCACTGAGAGCAGGAGAGGCTTGGGTTTCCCCAGCAATGGAGGAAGCCAAGCTTTCTGCCTGCTCTTGCCGGCCTAGGCCTCCACTCAATGCCACAAAGTTTTAATTATAGAAGATACATAATTCCAACAGAAATAGCAGCAGCCACAGAGCTGGAGAGAGCAGAGGCTAGGGTTGCTGGGAGATGGAGAAAGCCAAACTTCTGCAGCCCTAGTACATAGGCCTCCACTCTAGGCTACAAAGTTTCAAATGGCTGTCGCCATGGAGCAAGCAGAAGGCTTGGCTCCTCTCCAGGCTACAAAGTTTTAATTGTAAAACATAAATTAATCTTAGATTCCAGGGTGCAGGCTGGGCTGAGGGACACTCTCCACCCCCCATGCATGAATTTTGTGCACCAGGCTTCTAGTTTTATATAAAAGTTGGAGGCTGGAGGCATTCTATCCCCACAACATTACCCTCATTTAGTTGCAGAGTCTAGCTAGAACAAGGGGCTTTAGAAACATACCAAGTGCATACCATATGGGCCAAAGACACACAGAGGCCTTGTATTCTTTAAAAAAGTTTCCATCAGAATGATCTTAGAATTGGTATTATTATAATAACACCTGACAAAAATACTGAATCCTAATGGTAGATTATTTATTATAAAAGTTCTTTTCAACATTATTTTTATTTATAAGCTTAACATGTTAAAAATCTAATGTTTGCATAAGTCCTATAATACTCTTATTTTAAATTCAAAACAGAAAACTGATTAAGTCTTATTCAGACTGAACAATACATGTGAATGACACATTCTTTCATTTAAAAAATGAACATAATGGCATTTCCTTCTACTTAACACTATCCGTTAGTTATTTATATCCAAATAAATACCACTGGCAGCCACAGCATTGCAGAGATTGCTTCCCTTTGCTGTTTGCCCACTAGTGATACTTTCCATGGTGATTACAAGGATAATCCCAGGCTTAATTGTACACTTTAAGTCTAACCATGCTTCAGGAAGAAACTTTAAAAATAATGGATTAGCTCATTTTAATGATGTTACACTTTACATCCCCCTGGGCTAAGCACCCGATGCTGGCAATAACAGGATGAAGAGCCAGGCTACAGAACATCAATAAAAAAAGAAAATGGAATTCAATATTTGTTTTTTGTATCCTGGACTTTCAACTATTATGGCGAATACAGTTTTATTGCAAGTCTCTGAATTAATGAAGGGGATATAGTGGCAAATAGAGATGCATTTCATGCTGTACCAAGGGAAATTGAGTTGCTATGGAAAAATATATGCCAAAATAAAAATGAAAGTTTATGGCTTCTCTAAAATAAATGCGCCCCCCCCCCCAATTAATGTGATTTAAACTTTTCTGAAATGACATGAAGGCTCACGTTTTTTCAGAAATGCAAATATTTTAAGTCATGTAATTTAAACAATTTTATTACAGAATTTAAAAAATAAGTTATGTGAATAGAGACACTGACACATTGGGAGTAGCTTGGAAACTGTTGTAAAGTTGCTGCCTCCTATATGAAACTCACTTTCTACAGTTCAGATCAGCTAATTTTGTTTAGGTTTTTGGTAATGAATGCCATTATAAACCAATATCTAATGATATTTTTCAAAAAAGCAAAATACAGCTAAATGCTGGCTGACATGAGATTATTTGGGGTTCTATTCTTTCTACCTATTTATTCTCTATAGCTTATTATAGTAACATGACCTGCCACCTAGTAATTTATACAACACTAGAGGCCCAGTGCATGAAAACTCATGCACTGGAGTGTGTGGGGGGGGGTCCCTCAACCCGGCCTGCACCCTCTCACAGTCCAGGAGACCTCAGGGGCAAGAGGCAATCAGAGGATGGTGACACCTTTGCTGCTGCCACTGCCAGCAGCGCAAGCCTTGACTGGCCCTGGTTCCTCAAGCCTCGGCAGCCCTGGGCTACAGGGTAGCTACTATCTGAGGCTTGCCTGCACCTTGAGCCAGCTCTGGCTGGCTGGGTAGCTCCCATCCAAAGTTTTCTGTGTGCCTGACCTCCCAGCAGGGCTGAGGGGACTGGGCACTGCCATCTTGTGGCTATGGGTGCTGCCATATTTGAGGGTAGGACAGTCAATTATCATATTTCCTTCTTATTGGCTGTGGGCACCACCATCTTTCAGGGTGGGACAGTTAATTAGCTTATTCCCTCATTGGCTGTGGGTGCCGCCATCTTTGTGAGGGTCAATTAGCATATTCCCTCCTTATTAGATAGGATTGGCTGATTTCCAGGAAGAAAAAAAAGCTCAGACACAAGACCTAACCCTAATCCTATTTTGAAATAGTTCATATAAATGAATATTTGAGAAATTTTATAGTTTGAGATACACAGAATATGTGTAAATATTTGTTTGATGTGCATCTGTTTGAAATCTATGAAATTGAGGTTGAAGAAATTCCTGGAGAAAAATCTTACATTCCACTCATGTACAGCTACCAATGATGAGTCCCGGGGTGTTTCAGTTGCTTCCCATGAACAACTGGGACTCTGTCAACTACCCTGAGAGGCAAGTGTCATCACCTCCACTCTACAGGGTCGAGGGCTGGAGTGACTCACCAGAGCTGGACAGTTCCAAAGAAAGCTAAAGTTTAAAGCCAGATCTCAGTGACTTCAAGTCTTGAGCCCTCTCCGCTATGCCTCCCTCATGACACAAGACTTATTTAGACACAACTACCTTACTAGTGAATCCACCTTCATGAGTTAATGCACCAATACTGGTGATAGCTAACATCACAGCTGATTGCTAACACTAAAATCTAGAACATCAGCTGCCACAGAACAACACTCAACTTTCTTTTTTTTTAAAAAAAAATTAACTCCTTTGAAGAAAGGGCACTATAAGAATGTAATAGCAAATCATTTCTAAATTTATTGGTTCCTAATCAAAATTTCTTTCCCACTGTCTTATGATGCTCTAAGCACTGGGAAATCTGGCATGGCTTCTGGTAAATCAAATACAGTTTGAACCAAAAGGGCTAGATTCCATATGTCAAGGAACCCAAGAATTATTTATGTCAAGTAGTTAAGAGTTTTCCATCAATGCAAGGCTGTGTTCTGGTTTTATTATACTGACTGAACCCAGAACACCCAGTATTACCAGCTAAGATACATCCCGTCCCTCAAAAAAAAAAAAAAAAAAAAGGAAGAAAGAAAGAAAGAAAACATCACAGAAAACAAACTCAACATGCATTTGTGTAAATAGGTATTTTGATTTTCATTAGGTAAAATGATAACATGGCTCTTTTTCTTTTCCCTTCCACACACACACTTGCTCTTCCTTTTGAAGATCATCTGTTTCTGCCAGATTTCTACTACTCTGCTTGAATGGTATTTAATATATGGTGAGATGTAACTTTTTAAATAAATAGCAACAGGAATGTTTTATAGAGAATTGAGGCTCCTTCTCCTATGGACTACTATAATAAATAAAAATTTACCTTATCAGCATTCACAAGTAATAGGCTTTAATATATTTAAAAGGAGCTCTTTGAAGTGAAATATTTAATTTGTTCCTTTGCATATTCTCTAAAACACATCTTAGATGGCATTCAGATTTTATTTAGAAAAATATAACAAATAAAATAGGATTAGCATATATTTATTTTGTTTTTATATACTCTAAATCAATCCATATATATTCAATTCAAATGTACTCTTTGTTTAGAGAAACCCTCTGCTAGCTGCATATTCAACACTCTGAAGACATAATGTAATAGAACATCTATGACAGGAAGTTTTAGTGCTATTGCAGGGTTTTTTGAGAAGAGTTATCTTCACATTATTTTTACAAATTGAAATTTTCTGAATATTTGGAAACTGACTGCTGGTAAATAATTCAACTCCCCTTTTCTCATCATGACTTTGAAGTTGGAAGACTTCAACTCGTATAAGGCCCAAGCTGAATAGGATAGGGACTGGCTTCTGTGTTTTGTTTCTGTCTGTCTATGCTTTGGTAGGCGTAGGAAGAACACTTGGTGCTAGGTCCTTTAAACCACTCAAATACTGGTAGTAAGGAAAGCCAAGTGGGTCTCTGGAAAATGAACGTGAAGGGGACCTAAAAGCTGTTTTATTCAGATGCAGAAGATACAAAAGAGAAAATCAGTATTATGTTTTCTGTTTCCAAGGTGAAGCCTAGTGCAAAGAATCCTGTTTGTTTCACCAGGAATAACAATTATAATACTGTTTGTTTTTGTTGTTTTGGAGCCATTATCACTTTTGTCTTGCTCACTTTATTAGAGGGTACACACACTAAGACTCTTGTCCCCCCGTTATTAGTGGGAATAATTAATCCAAACCACACATGTTTGTGGAAGCACAATGCCTGACACAGAGGTGGCCTGCCCCTCCTCTCTCTTGACAAGGCTGATCTTAATTTAGATTTCCAAGAATCCACTGGGACTTTCAAATTAAATAGCAAGAGGTGACCTTTAAATTCTCTTTCTAGACACAACTTAGAAAGTTCTGTGGGAATCATTACTTCCTCCTTTTTGCTTTTCAGTTTTTGATGTGTTGGTTGAAAAAAATTAATCATTTTGTCATTCAAGAAATGATCATGCATTTCCACCAGGAGAGAAAATAAGGGCTTGAGAAAAGATGACTTTTTTAAATAATGGTAACTAGTGCTTATAAAGGAAGGTTTATTCTACTCAGAATTAAAGTGATCATATATAAAAGGAGTTTAGCATTTTGCTTTCCATCCAAACCAAGACTGCTTGCTCAGGACCTTTGAGAAAAAACACAAGATTACTAATGCTATTAGAGCTGTCATCATTAATCTTCCCCACTGGCATTGGGGACTTTTATTTATCTATCTACCTACTTATTTATTTTGGAAAAATGAAACTTCTGTTGTGCCAGAAAAAAATGAATGCTAGTAAATTAATACAATTAAAGGCAATAGGGCTTTTTATCCACTATTAGGAATTAGTCTTCACAGAGTACAGCATCCACAAGACAGCAAATTATATTTTAGTCTTTATCCACTTGGGCAAAAGCACACATTACCATCATTCATTTAGAAACAAATTCAATCATCAGGGCAATAGATTTTAATAGGTTCTGCAACTTCTTGATGTGCCCCAGGGGAGGAAGGATTGTGTTTGATTTTTTTCCCTGCATCAAGGAGACAGCGTTGGTTTTTAACCCATGCAAAAGGATGCTTGCTCTGCATGCTTGCTGTGCAAAATAGGGCGTGGTATGTAATAGACATCACATCAGGGAAAGCCTCCAGCTTTACTTGATAGTCTATTCATAGGAACCGGAAGTTATACAGACTTATGGTCTGACACTAGGGTCTAGATACAGGTGCAATGACCCAGTCCAGCAGAGAGCTCTATCACATATGAGCACAGAAAATACTTAGTTGTACACATCTACATTTTCAACCCCAACACAAGAAAGGGGCAGTATCACATCTGTTCTGTCAATTAAAACCTTATCATATATTACCTTTTTCAAAACTATTATTCAGAGTAAAGGTCTAGAAACTATGCTGTACAGATCTTCCTAAAACTCAAAATTTTCTAGAAGCAGAATTGCTACATGTATCAGCTTCACAATGGAGAAATAATATTAATTCACCACATTACATTTGCATGACAATTGAAATGGCATCACATGAATTCATATGAAACCCTATGTGGCATTAGCCACACTTTTATGGTCAAAATTGGTAACATCCTTTGTTCCAGGTCACAGAGCTAGTTAGTGCTGGTGCGAGGAGTGTAGAATCCATAGTCAACATTCTTTTCACTTTATCTTCTTAAGAAATTTAAACACTCATTGATTCTTCATTGGTAAAGAAGGGGTAAAACATTTGTAGCTCCTAAGGGTCCTGCTTCATTATTCCCAAATACAGGCATGTTGGGCCACCTTTCTATCGATGGACATGGTAAGTCCCTAACATTCCTCAGAAAATTCTTGCCATCATTATGAATGATTCCAGGACCGCAAATCATTGTCTTTTAGGTTCTTGCCCATCTCTACTGCTGGGACATCTGCTTTCATCCCATTTCGGCTGCCTACTGGAGTTCACTGTTATCTCCCTGATTGTAACCCCTTATATTCCTAACTCCCTTAGAAACTTAACAGTCATGCTAACTGCTGGGAGGCAAACAGCATAGTGTTGTTTGCACGATTCTGGAATCCGATCCCTGGAGTTCAACTCCATTCCAGTTACACAATTTACTAGCTGAGCACATATTCGTGTCATGATAAGAATAACAGTGTGTACTTAAAAGAGCTGTTAAGATTAAATGAGTTAACACATGTGAAGAGCTGAACAGCCTAAAATTATTTAGTTAGTGTGCAATAAATAGCATTTGCTTAAGCCCTTCAACCTTTGACCCCTTCTTTCTCCCTAGTCTTCGCCAATGTGTAAACTCGAGAAAATCCCAAAGGATTTGCTGACTTCAAAGCTAAAACATGTGGCTGTGGATCTGTAAGAGAAGGAGAGGGCAACTTTGTGGAAACCTACTGGGTAAGTTCTATGAGAGCTGTCCTATACCCAACGTGGAGGCATGGATAGAAGCATAGTTGGTAGAGTTTATATACCCACAGACAGGATGTATATGCTAGCTGTTGAATTCTGGAAACAGTGTGACCCGGAAAAGATCAGCAGGGGTGAGTTATCCTGAAGTGCATTTCCACACAAGCATCTTAATGGGGCCTCGGGGCAGACCTGTGGATATGAACTTCCTTTCGGCATGTGAGCAGTCTGGGAAGGGAAGCAGAGAGAGCAGACCCTGCCTCTCAGTTCACTATTTCTCTGAGTGGAACCAGGGAACAGTATCCTGCAAGACATTAATCGCTGCTCCCTGACTTGGCCGTGTGCACTTGGGAAACACTATATACATTCTACTTTCCTCTTGGAGAATCACAGACACATTAACATATATGAGAAGCTTCTTAGAATTCCTGCTGCAAACCAGTGGGTTTAACTTTGTTTAATGCTGGTTTTCCTGTTCCTAACTTTTATTTGTCTTATTTATATTTCACCTTCACCTAAATCCAGGAGATCAGATCTGAGCAGTGCACCATGGAGAAAATAAAGAATGTGATATAAGCCCTTGTTTAAAATATTGACCGAGTGCACAATTCCAGGAACTTCAATTTTGCAAAGACCATCTGGATTTGGTGATTTATGTGCATAGTGGAAAACACTGGTTTCTAGGTTCCAAAAACCAGCTCTTCACCCAAGACTAGGGGATGGGCCCCTTCACTGCTCCATCTCCCTCTATTCATCTGTGCAGTAGACAGTGTATGTCTACCTCAAAGATGTGTTACAAGTAAGATATAAAGGCTTCTGATATATCCTAAAAATATTATCACTAGAGTCCGGGATTTTCATTTAAATTTTATCTCTGTAAATGATATCAGTCTTAAATTTGTCACTTTATGTAGAAAAATAAGTAGTGCCCTAAGCTCAAAAACCACACCATAAAGAGTTCTATTTGGCAAGTCAATGAAAGTATTGCTTTGACATATAGAAAGATAAAGATATTTGTCTTCTTTGTTCTTTTTAAAAGCCCAGAGAAGTAACATGGTGTTATACTTTCACGTGCTCCATGAACATACACTGAGAAATACCCCTGCTCTCAGGATATACAATGTTTCCAGATAATTCTTTTATTTCTCCATAAGAAAAGAAAGGTACCTACCTCTTTTACTTGTATCACAAAAAGCAGAACTTACCGAGAGCGATATTAAGAGACACTTCATTTAAAACTGCAAATGAATGCTTGCTCATTTAAACCTGCGTGGAAGCAGTTGTGTGTACACTTGTCAGAGTGTGTTTAGTCAAATATTGTATTTCTGTTTAATATTTTACAACTTTGCCCATACATTTAGGTAAATATCATTTTGTAAGTACCTACATATCCATTCAGATTCGACCTCATTCTTTTCCTCACCTCTCACAAACCCTGTGGTCTATGTATAGGTAAAGGACATGAGGGATAACGCCTCTAGCCACCAGACAAAATGACATTCTTATATTGTAGAGTTCATGCTTAGCATATTGATGAAGGTGAACCCTCCTCAAATAATATTTACTACGATTTTGACAAGATTACCCCACTGGAATGGACAGAACTCTAGGTTCTTTTTGAGAGCAAATTTAATGATCTTGCTTCTAGTGCATTCTGTCCTCAACAGTCCATTCTACAAGTACAGTCAGAAGGCATCTTCAGACAGGTGAGACCATATCCCCCCTCAACCACAGCATGTTGAAGGCATCCCACCTTGCTCAGTGCATGTGCTAGCTCAGGAAAGAGTCATCTATGAAGGAATAGAGCACAGATGGCCTAACAAAGCAATCCAGTGGAAGAAATGCAAAGAATAAAGCTTTACCATCTGTTTTTTTAGCTGTCCAGCCAATTTCTGAACTCAATTTATATTGGGATAACTTAAATGTTGAGATGCTAGATTTCACTTGTATTTTAATATTGAGAAACATGTTTGTACATGAGAACCCAAAACATTCACTTTCTACTGTTTTCTACTATTAATTGAATAATGTTCTAGCCCTAAACGTGGCTCCTCTGGATTTTCCTACCTGTTCCTGGGTCTGGCCCTCACTCAGGCTACTCATGTGCTATCACTTGCTAACCCTGGTAGTGTTTCTGCAGACAAGGCTCAGTAACTCCCTCTCTTCACTCCATAGGGTTCTGCTCAAATATCATGTTACCTTAACTGACTCTTCTCTATACAATAGCACTCCCCTCTTCACTCTCCCTCGCCTGTTCTTTCTCCTTATTCTTTATGCTTTTTCAATTTCTTTCTCCTCCCACTAAGTGTGAACTTCATAAAGGCAGAGATTTTGTTATGATTGTTTGCTGTTGAATCTTAAGCCCCTAGAAGTTTATATGAGTGCTAGAGGTCCAATGCATGAAATTCCTTCAAGAGTAAGCCTTCCTTCTCCTAGCTGCTGGCACCGGCTTTCCTCTGGCTCCCAGGACCCGAGCTTTCCTTGCAGCCCTGGCTTCATCTGGAAGGTCATCTGGAAAGATGTGGATGTCTAGTCTAATTAGCATATTATGCTTTTATTATATAGAAAAGTGTCACTAATAAGTATATGTTGGGTAAATGTACATAAATAAGTGAAATCACAGCTGCACATGAACTTGGATATACATCAGAATTCATAAGGCATAAGAGTCCCCAACTCAGTCCACACCCAACCCTTTTATAAGCACAAGAGACTAAATGTAGAAATAAAGCCAAGGAGTGAGCAGGTCCAGGTAAATTTACTAAGGTTTAGAGTCAGAGATTGCCCAGGAGCCTCTCGGTGCTTAGAACCAGGTGTGTCTCAAGGTAGTCTAGCTTCAAAACTCTGTGACTGGCTTTTTCTTAGGGTGAGCTAGCCCAGAGACAAAGGGTCCTGTGACCTCTGTCTCCTCAATGTGGTTGACCTAACTCACTTCTAAGCATGCTCTAGCTCTAAGAAACAAATATTATAAAATCACTAAGTTCCAAAGCTGGGATTCATTTTTTGCATAATTGAGCCAACACTCCCTATAAACAATGAAACAATTGAGTGATATTTTTAAAAACTTTAAATGCTTACACTCAAAGATAGGGGAATTTATTTTCTGAGAAATAATTTTAGATAAGAAAAATAAGTGAGTCATTGCTTCTGAGAGATGATATATACCATCTACAAAAATTCTGGGTAAAACTTTTAAAAATCATACAAGAATAAAATAATATAAGTATGGCTCTTGCATGGTTGATTCCCAGATTATATTGAATCCTGTGTTTTGAAGTGAAATAACAGAAGGTGACTGAGGAAAACAAGGGAAGTAGCTGACTGACACCCCAAATAGTGACCAGGTGATGTCTTCATCTATTCTGGTTGCTATACAAAACTGCCATAGACAATCTGTCTTCGAAACAGCAGACACTTATTTCTCACAGTCCTGGAGTCTGGAAGTCTGAGGTCAGGGTGCCAGCATGGTTGTGTGAAGAACCTCTTCTGGGTTGTAGACTTCTCATTGTATCCTCCCAAGGTGAAAGGGGCGAGAGGGTTTGGGTGTCTTTTATAAGAGCACTAATCCTACTCATGAGAGCTCTACCTTAAGCATCTCTCAAAGACCCCACTTCCTAATACCATTCCACTGGGAGTTAGGACTTAGCATATGAATTTGGGGACAAAGACACAAACAAGCCAACCATAGCAGGTGGTTTCAAAGCCTCCACAGAAGGTCTCAAAGATTTGTCCTCACTGATGAATTAGTGCCTCTCTCCTCATCATAATCCACTGATATTGAAACACACTTCTGTACGTTGTGCCCACTTGTACCAAGAGAGGCATAATTTTTGACCAAGCACCAAGGGCTGGGGACTAGAGAGCTCACAATTTTAATTTCAGAGTCTAGATCGTTTTTATCTCCAGCAGAGGACTCAGGTGATCTCGCCCCCCCCCCCGCCCCCCCCGCCCTCCCACCATTCAGGCATGGCCTGGCTTCTTAACATTCATTTTGGATTTGATCTAAGACAAAGCCCTGACACCTGCCAGACATCAAATCTCAGATTGGCTCCTGGCCTCAATGCCTCCTGGTTTCCCAGCTCTTCACTGCCCATTGTCTGGTGTGGTGTTGGACCATGCTCATTATTTGTGACCAGGCTCTAGTCTTGAGGTATTACAGATGCATTTGTGAATGAAATATTATATTTAATTTTTGCAGAATAATAAGGATATTGAAATGAGCTATGATGAGAAAAATGTCAACACAAAAACTGAAGCAAAAATAAAAATAAAAATTACATTTAGAAATATAAATGAGAACAAAACTCCATTAATGGGATCTCGGAAAGCAACTAACTTCTATGTGAAACAGTGTTTTGTTTAAATTATTACAGATGTCAGCAAAGAAATGAGCTGCTACAATTCCAATCTCTGTGTTTCTTCACTTTGGTCTACAGTAAATAAACGATCCCAGAGTACAAACACAAGTCAAAGGACAGCAAAATTAACCATCTAGTGACTGCCTCTGCCCCATGCAAATTCTGTGTGCTGCCCCCTTCCCAATACTGGCAGACTCCTCAGTCCTGATGCCAAGTGTGGACTACCCATCAATCTTACTCTCTCATTTAAACCTCATTAAAAATCTGTTTGCCATTCCTCTCAAAGATTAATCGCACAAGTCTAACATAATAGCTTTGCTGATTTAAATGCTCCTGCTTTAACATTTCATTTCAAGTGTACTGTAATTATATTATATTGCTTCTGGCCAAGTTAGAAAACACATTCAAATAATAATCTTATTTTTGGTATATGGTACATTAGCAGGGCTATTCCTCCTGTTAACTATGCACAGAAGTTGAAAATATACTCATAAGGGAATCTATTCCATAAATTGTATAGTTATGTAAGTATCCATAAATCTATAAAGGGACTATCGTTTATCCTTTGGCTATTCTGGGTTTTTGTACAACCACTTTTCTATCTTACACTTGTGATTTTAGTAATAAGTTGCCACAGGGGACCTCTGTCATTGACTTGCTCATACTGATAAGCAAGTATAATGGGAACAGGGTTCCCAGTTAGGTGGTTTCAAGAATCACTTTTGGTTATTCAATCCTAGTAAGTTAGAGAGGAAACACTTCCCAGCATCATTCTCCACTCTCCCAACTTCTGACTTCCTCTTTACCAGGATTAATTCGGAGCACAGACCCCTTGCCATCGCTGTATTCATACTGGAGAAAGCATATATGGAGTTTTAGAAATCTTTTTTCCCTTTGGCATGCAAACAGCAAACACTCAAGTCTGTATTGTTGTTGTCTTTTTTAAAAATATGAATTGGAAATCACTGGGCAAAGAGGCAGATGTTTTATGAATTACAGGTCCAGCACAGCTTTGGCTACCAGAGAAATGTTCCTTATAAATATGATTTTATATGTAAATGGGAGACAAATTTCCAGTTTTCTTTTCCTTTCACAAGTAATTGGTAAGGCAAGTGCTACAAAGATGCCCAAAAATTAATGTAAGTTTAGAAGCAACTTTAATTATCTCAGTTAACTTTTGTTAACTAGTGTGACAACTAAAATTCATTTTTGAGATGATACAACTAAGTGATTAAGAAACTAAACTGTAAATATGTTGGATTTTTCATACATTCATCAGATATTTATGGATTTCCTACAACATTCCTAGGTTGCTATAGGTCAACAGTTAACCAAACAATTTTAAAAAAGCCCTTCACTTACACTTAAGAAAGATAATAAAATACAGAAGTAAATAACTATGGAGCATGTGAGAAAGAGATAAAATTGAAAACAGGGATACACAGTGCCAAAGGTCAGTTCTAAAGACAGTATTGGGAACTTTCCCGGAGCAGGTGTTGAGAACAAGCAGATGATGAAATGGAGCAAAGTCGCAGGCCTGGAAGGGCATTTTCAATGTCCTGGAGGGGAGCAGGGGAGAGCACCCCGAGGGAAGTGCATCTGCAGCCCAGAGAGGGGCAGAGAGTCAGAAGATGAGCTGAGCCACTGAAAAGACTTTGAAGTTTGCCCTGAGCACCCTGAAAGGCCCAGGACTATCTGAACTCGCGAGTGAAAAGCTCTGACTTATGCTTTTAAGGATCATGCTAGCTCTTGCTGAGAACAGACTGTTAGGGAACTCAACCTGAAAAGGCCAGTGATGGGGCCCAGGCAACTATCAGGTTCAACAGGGCAGTGGAGCAGACAGGCGAGGGAGTGGTGAGAGGCCCTTGATCCTCCCTGGATTAGGAAAGGAAGGTGACGGGACTGGCTATTGGGTAGAAGATGGGGTTTAAGAGATAAAAAGAGCAGAGACTGACTCAGATATTTTATTAACAAAAAGTCTAGAAATATTCAATCATGGCTTTGATGTAGGTGCTCATGGTCATTTTGACCATATTTACAAAGAATTCCTAGCAACATGAAAGAGGAAATACCTTCCCTAGTTACCTTGACTACAGGAATCCCCTACTTAGTTATCCCCAGGTAAAAGGCTATTTCTTTCTTCTCATTCCCAAAATACTTTTTTTAGACTTCACGATCATTGTTACTATTTGTCTTCCAGAGGACATATATTTTTTAAACCATTATGTTAAGAATTACTAAAACCATTCTATAATTTCACATAGTTACTGGTGTCTGCTATTAAGATGCATAACTTTTCCCATTATGCTGCATTAAAGTTTTTCTTAGAAAACTCAGTCATTCATCACACATGGCTCATTCATGATATAGTACAAAGCACCTAACGCTAGCCTGTTCGTTTGCATTCTCTTCCAGCCTGTGTTGCTACTTTCACAAAGTGAGTCCAGTTAATGGGTTGCACAGTCCATTACTGTGGATGGGTAAGCATGTTTTAGCAAGTGGCAAATATCTGAAACATAATAAATGCAGCAACTGTACATCCTCGCATGATCTGCGCCCCACTTTTGGAATGTGAGGATTAAGCAGACAAACAAAAACGAGACGGCTTTCTGCTCCTCTTCACTTTTGCTGAACTGCCGGGAAGAGAAGATCACCTTTGACAGTGTGGGTCCTAGTCTGTAATTATTTCAGCAGCAGCTTCTGAAAAACTCAGAGCTATCACACAACATCTGCTTTTCCTTCCAAAATGGTGCAGACCCTGAAAATATGAAAACCAATTAAGCAGATTAAATAAATGTAGCAGGCTGGTCTGGTTTTGCCTTTCCAAAAATACCAGTGAGAAGATGTCCAAACCCATCTGGAGTTTGTTATATCTTGGGATTTCATTATAAAAATGTGGGTGCTGCCACAGTGCAGGGGGCTTCCTCAGAGCTGTGATCAACTCCAGCCCACAAGTGCAGTTTGGCCACATGGAGATACCCTTTCCCTGGCTTCATGGAAACAGACTAAGGGTAGCACGGAACTTGATGATGGAAGTTTTTCTTTTGTAATTTAAAAAGATAAGACATTTTAAAAAGAGACATGTTTGGTCATACAGTTGGTCACCTCATTGAGAAGAGCTACTGAGTTCTAGGCCTTTTGTCAGGATCCTGACCTTCAACTGTCAGTTTGCTAATGGGTTCCCTCAAGTCCATTGTCTCTGGAAAATAACTGAAAACAATATATGACAAAATGGAATAGCTGGTGTCTCTCTCAAATTCTACAATCAAATCAACGCCCGATTATGACACATTATATTTAGAGAGAAGTCTACAGATTTAAGTGTAAAAAATAATTACTAAGAATAACCAGAAAATTTGGTCTCCTTGTCTCTCCCTTTTCCAAATTGTTAAATATTGCCAGCTACCCTCTTCCAGTCTGATTTGAAGCACTTATATAAAAAAAGTGTGTCTCTGAAAATGACCATCAAGAAATTCCTTGCTGAAGCGTATCCCCACCCCAGACTCCTGAGACACTGATGCAGTGACAGCATGTCCAAAGCCCCTGTGAGTGCTGACTCTGGAAGAATCTGTATGGTAGTGATGGGGACTTTTCATCCACATGCTCACCCCTCTATCATCTATAAATTTCTTGTGACAAAGTCATTTTTGAAGGAAATGATGTCCTACGTGATGGTTGGCTTTCGGCACACACATGTACTGACTGCAGCAGAGATGCTATACAGGTAGAATCAACAGTGAAAGGAAACTGCTATGCCACTCTTTCCAGTGTTCCCGGAATGGTGAAATGTGGTCTAGGAGAGAGAGGGGGGATGGCAAGTAAAGGCACAGAGCCCAGACAGGGCACAGATGCCCAGGCTCATGGGTTACTCATGGAAACCATACAAGAGCATGGACAGAATCCAAGTCTTTGACATGGCCTACATGGTCAGAAAGTGTCCATGGAGTCTGCACAGGCTATGGCTTCCATCAAGAGGGTGAGGAGAACTAGGATCCCCACACTTGCCTGTCCCTGTCATGGACATGACAGGCTGGCTAGCACATGTGATCACTTCCTCCTTCACTTCTCATCTTCCTCTTCCTGCATGGTTTCCCTTCGCCCTGGCTTTATTTGCAGTAGTCCAGCCATGAGATGCCATGCTCCTCTCCTTCTCTGTGGTTGCAGCCATGTCTTAGCACATGCCCAAGGCTGAGGAGGGACTTGACATTTGTGAGGGTCTCTGAGTTGAATGACAACTGTCAGCTGCTGTTCTCTAAGGTGGGCTGGTGTAGGACCCTACCCAGAATATTCATGATGGTAAATAATATGGGACATGTTCCGGCTTTGAAATGTAATTTCTTTTGCTATCTCCATCTGTGTTTGTATGCATAAAAATATGTAGGAAAACAAACAAGCACATTTGGACTAGACTTTTGAAATAAAAAAATAAGTGTTAGAGCTCTGAGTTGGGGGACAGGAGGATATTTATGTATTTACAAAAATTCTAGTTTTATTTAGGCAGCAATTATTGGGGATTTAGTTCCAGTGAATTCTAACCAATTAGTTGTATTGTGTGACTGATATTACATTTTTAAGTTATGCAGAAGTACTTAAAACTTTTAATAAGTGTCTTTAAGTAGCTAATACATACACACGACATTTATGGGGCAAGATAATAAACAAGAAAAATTTCCTGCTTTTAAATTTAGTTTATAAAAAGAATAGGATAAAATAATGTGTTAACTCTTAGTGATACTGTTCTAGTCTTTATTTTTTAAAGCATATATTTTTATTGATTTCAGAGAGGAAGGCAGAGGGAGAGAGAGAAATAGAAACATCAATAATGAGAGAGAATCATTGAGCAGCTGCCTCCTGCAAGCCCCACACAGTTCTGGAGACTGGAAGTCTCAGATCAGGAAGCTAGCATGGCCATATTTTGGTGATAACTCTCTTACTCACCTGGCAGGGAGGTGAGGTAGAGGGATCTCTCTGGGGCTTTTTTAGTAAGGGCACTAATCCTATTCATGAGGGCTCCACCCTCATGACTTAATCATTTCCCAAAGGCCTCACTCTCAAATACCACCCACAACCTCCCTGCATGTGCCGTGACGAGGAACTGAAATGTTCAACCACTGAGCCATGTCGGCTGGGCACAGACTTTCTCATTTAAGTATTTGTAAGTTTTTTCTTCTTTTATTAATTCAAATTAGAGAGTTAAAAATGTCTCACTATAAAATGCCAAGCTGGGATCATTACTCAAATCTATACCAAGATATGGCAAAGGCAGCAGGAAGAATGAGGCTTTGAGCACAACTAACACAAACAGAAGACTGTTCCATTGAGATACTTCCAGGGTGCTAGATGTCCTGGAGTCAGGGTGGTTCTCATCCCATGAAGGAGAATCTGCCACCTGATAGGTACTCTGATCCTTTGGAATCAGAATCCTTAAGTATCAATCAGGTTTTTTGACCAATGGAGATGACTGGGAGAGGGGAAGAGTGATTTTTGCATCATGTAATCATAAAATAGAAAATCATTAAGATGAATAATAAATCCACTATAATATTTTTGGTGTAAAAATAGGGGGATTATGAGGCACTTTTCCAACAAAACAAACCCACTCAGGATAAAAATGTAGGGAGAGGAATGAATCCATCTCAATGGTTTGATAGTATAAACCACAGGAACTGATGAGCCATCAAAAGAACAGCACGTTTTCAGATCACCCTCTGGAGACAGTATCCAAGAAGTTTGTAAGGCTCTTGACCACTATTCTGAAATATCCAAGGAGTGTATGGACATACTTGGGCTACTCAAACATTCCCATGATGCTTTAATGTTAGTGACTATACTTGTTCATTTATAGAAGCTTTACTTGATCCTTTTTCAAATTTCATAGTCATATAATTATTGTTCCTTTCATCCTGCTCTAGTAACTCATTCCTGGATTGTTAAGCATTCTATTTTTTCAAAATGATGACTTTTTCATGGTGGCTCATTCCTTTTGTCACTTGACATTTTTTACTCTGAGCTCATTTTATGTGGGTTTTCTCTTCTTTTCTGTGGAATTCTTATAAGATCTGCTTTGTGGAAGGGCCCTTCAGAGAAGTATGATATTTGCCTAAGCTGGAGTCCTAAGTTTAGGAAGTTTTCAGTTTAATCTTTTCTGCACAACATACATGTGGGTGGTATCTAAACCTGTTCAGCTGCTATAACAACGTACCATACAGTGGGTGGCGTATAAGCAACGGAAATTTATTTCTTACAATTCTGGAGGCTGGAAATTCCAGATCAGAATTCCAGCATGGTCAGATTCTGATGAAAGACCTCTTCCTGGCTCGTAAGCTGGCCCTCCCCTGGCAGAAGGTGAAGGATCTCTCTGGGGCCTTGTATATAAGGGCACTAATGTTATTCATGAGGGTTCCACCCTCGTAACCTAATTATTCCCAAAAGCCCCACCCCCAAATACCACCAACTGGGAGTTAGGTATTTGTAAATATACAAACTGGGTGGACGCAAACATTAGTCTATAGTAGTAGGCCATTAGTATCTGGTCCTCTTTCTTCTTGGATTATATCTAGATCTTAAAGTATTGAGTTTATGTGGCAATCCATTGATTTCTCCATCTTTCTGCCAAAGATTTCCCTTTTTCCCCCTAAAGATAAACTATGTATTAAATGTTTGGTTATATTTTATGGATAATTTCTAACAGTTTATCATACGTAGAAGGAAGACCAGCCAACATCAGCTCAGTCAGCCATGTTGTTGAAAATTGAATAAATCAATACCAAAGGAATCACACTAAACCAAGGATCCTCTTAATTTACTCCCAGCCAGACAGGTGTAAAACTGCTGTACTTATTGGAGCAATAGGACACTGAAACCTGGATTCATGTTCACAGAAGCCAGTCAATCACTTGACACTGCTCTTTAAAGACAGAAATGATCACATCGTGGTGGCTGACAAATGACAGCCTCTACGTGTTGTCCGGGTAAGACTAGAAAACTCACAGCTACACATTTAAGGCCAGTTCCTTAGAAAGTTCTCCACCTTCTTATACATCCACTTGTGACTTTCTCACATATTTTTTTTCTTAGTGTTTTAGAGAATTAGACCATTTTTCTTTCTTTTGTAAACTCTTCTGAACATTCTCTTTTCAACTTGAAAACCATCATAGTAGACGTTTCCCTCCTCTCACCACCTCACACTGTTTAATCAGGGATTACGTGCCATTAGCTCCAATGCTTTATGCACTTGTCTCCTGCCTCCTATTCATTCTCACTATGACTGCCTTGGCTCAGGCACTCAGCTTTGTCTTCTCTGCCTCTTTAAAGTCCCCTCATCTTGCCCAGCTGGCATAGCTCAGTGGTGAAGGTCACATTTCCATTCCTGGTCAGGGCATATGTCCAGGTTGCAAGCTCGAGACCCAGTAGGGGGCATTCAAGAGACAGCTAATCAATGATTCTCCCTCATCATTGATGTTTCTATTTCTCTCTCCCTCTCTCCCTTTCTCTCTGAAATAAATAAAAAAAATAAAGTCCCATATTCTGCTGTTCCTTGTGTACAAGAGCACTCACAAGGCTCTAGAATTAATATTTTATAAGTCAATCCTTCAGAGGATCCCCAAAACTATCGAAATAAATTCTGTACAGCGTATAATAATTCTATGTTATTTATTCTGATTGCCTTCGTTTTTACCTAACGGACTCTTTGGTCCCAGGAATGCATCTTCTAAGATTCCATGGCAGTTTTGTGAAATGTCTCATTATTGGGATTTGTCTTATTGTTTTTTCATGATAAGACTGCGATGATGTATTTAGGGAGGAAGGCTGCAGAAGTGACAATTTTATTGCATCAAACAAGGTACATGGCATCAATATGACTGTACTGTTGATGGTGACCTTGATCACCTGGCTAAGGTGGCATTTGTCCGGTTTCTTCTCTTTTCAGGAATTGCGGTGCACTGACTTCTAATGGTCAACATTGGTTCATGGCACACACTTAGGAAGGTTTTCTGCAAGGTTCCTCTCTTGTTCAATTTCATTTTTTCCCCTTCATCCTCTATCTCCACCTCTAACCCCAACATAACCTCTCTACTATATTAAATATATAACAGTTCTATTTATCCTCTCTATGTTTATCAGAGAAAATGTGGTATTTTAACTTGAATAATTTTAAAAAGACACACATGTTCTAATACCTTTAACATAATCTCTTCTTAAACATTTTGTTTTAGAAAACAATCCAGTTTATTACTGCTGACAGCTACCTCATAGTCCTTTGAGTACATCAACCTCAGTTTCTTATCTATGACTCAAATGATGGAGATTGAAATGCTTCTAGTTCCTGTAGCCATACCAAATGCTGGGGTTGATACCTGAGATGAGTTTCTTTATGGTCCTGCTATACAATTTCTCCCTGGTAGATAGCTCTGGTGAAAATGGGTGGTGGGGGGGAGAGGCCTGGGCTAGCCGCAATCTGGCTCCAGGGTGGCCATGCCTGTTTACATGGGATGTGTGTGCCTCTTTGCCCACATAGCAGCCAGGACTTAATAGTGTTTGACTTTCCAGTAATCTCCACATTGATGGGTATAAAGTATTACACCCGTACTGTTTTAATTTGCATTTTTTTATTATTAATGTATTTGTCAGGGTTCTCTCACCCGATGGCTAGTCAAGGTGACATAGAAAATTAACCATCACATTAGCAATGTCTATCTTACTTTTACACATGTTGGCATTTGCTTTACTGTGAACTACCTGATCACTTCCTTTTTCCACTTTTTATTTTGTATTTTATTGTTTTGTCCTCCTAGTGAATATGCTAACCTTCTTTGTGTATCCTGAATAATTGAATCTTTTGTCCCTTTTTCATGTTGCAATTACCTTTCCCCAGCTTTCACCTTTATGATGTCTTTACTTAAAGGAGTAATCTTTTATTTTGATGTAATCAAACATATCAAATTCTCTGCTTATGCTTCAGTCTTTGGGTATTTTGTTTAAGAAATATTTTTCTTTCTCATAGTTACCAATATATTGTCCTATATTATGCCATTATACAATTTAATATTGAGTTAAAAGTAACCTCTCTCTATGTAGTGAGCCAATTTTCAACACGAGGCACTAAACTACTCTTCCGCTAGCCTGAGATTTATGGTGCTGAGACCACAAAATCCCCTTAAGATCCCACGTATGAGAACAGACTCTAGTCTGTTTGCTTGGTTATTTGTCTAATCATTCATGAATATTCACTACACTCAATGTAGGTCCTAATAAAATCCATAATTATGTAAGTTAGAGTTCAAAGAGTTCATGTTTTCCCTGTCCCTTTATCCATACTTTACTTGTCTTTCAAAATCCAACCTCTCTGTGGATCTTTCCCAATTATCCATTTTAATTTGTTTAATTCACTGCACGTTCATATCCCCTGCAACATTAAACCCAGGAGAGCTAGCAAAACACAGAGAAAAGGGCAAGGACTTTGATCTTGGACATCTGGATAAATCTTTACTACTGCATGACCACTGGCATGTTACAAGGCCCATTGGAGCCATGGTTTCCTCTGCTTACAGGGAAAAATAAAATAACAGGATTAATAATATCATTGCACATCCTCAATGAAGCCCTGGGAAGTAGCCTAGTTTACTAACACCATTTTATAGATGAAAAATTGAAACAAGTTCTAACCTGAACCACTAACTAAGTAAATTGGAGGGCAGGGATTTGAACACAGGATGTCTAGAGATAAAACCTGCATGCCTGTTATTATGCTATATTCCCTTATTAGGATAATGGGAGAAACAAGGCGAATTCTGTGAGGTGCCTACTTCAATGATCAGAATTTCTTATTTGCCCAACTGCTGAACTGCAAAATAGAGGGCAACATATCTCAAAGCCTCTGCTTATCCAGTGGCTTTGTGATAGCACAGATAACATACTCCTGGAGAAATAGGAAATGTATTGTCTTAATCTGAACAAAAACAAAGAAACAATATTAGTTCCTTGGTATTGTGGGCTGACATTGTTTTGCAAGGCCCTTTACCAAGCACTTGGGTTCTTTAACTCATTCAATACTCACAACATTCTGATGTGGTAAGTACTTATATATATATAATAACTGAGAATTGCCAGGCTCAAAAATCCTCCCCAAATTATACAACTAGCAAGGGAAGAACTGGGCTTCAACCCAGATTTCTCAGATTCCAAATCCTTCTATTCTAACTACTATTTGGTACAAAGTCTATTCTTTTTTTCTTTTTTTCTTTATTGATTAAGATATTATACAAAGTCTATAATTTTAATGTAAATTCCAGCCTTCAGTTTTGTTTTTTATTTTATTTTCATGCCATTTATAGATTTTATAACCTAAGAAATAAAAATTAACACATTTGAATGTTTTCTACCAAAGAAACATTTTTTTTTCTTTAACCAGGAGAAACAAGGACTGGTTATACTCAGAATTCATTATTTCCTACTATCTTTGAAGGATAGTTTAGTGATGTTATCAGTGTCTGTAAATATCAAATGCCAGGAAAAATATTGATTTATATAAAGGTATTTATCAACAGTAAATGCTAAACGAATTGGGAGTACATGCTACCGATTTGTGTGTCCCTCTCTATTTGACAGACACACATGGACTGTGACTTTTAGAAGCTCAGAAACATCATTCTATAAAGGTCATAAGCCAATCCATTAAATATTGTGACAAAATAATTTTGAGAAAAATTGATATGGAAACCTCTTGTCATTGTAAAGACTTAATTTCAAAGTAGGAGTTCTGAAGGCCAAAGAGAAAAATATCACTGTCAAGAAGAATAGAAATTAGGTGGCATTTAACATAGTTCCCAAAGTAAAGCCACAAGTATTAGAATGAGGTACCACTTAAATATTAAAATTGTTAAGGCAAATAATTCTATGTGTGATTCCATGTTGTCCATAACACAGGCTGGCAAGTCCATTTGTCCTTCCTGTTACCACATGTAAAACAATTCAATCTTCAATTCATTTTTAGGAGATAGCCTTATAATATCCAATGATATTCCTTGAAATTGCTTAATTTCTTGCTTTTAAATTTATGTTCCAAGGAAGCAAAAGCTATTGCTGTGGGAGGCTCTCATTTTCTCTGAGTGCTTATTCATCCTGATTTATTTAGGGTAAGTTCTCATTGAATCCTTATGATTGCTAAAAAACATTTAACTTAATAGACCCTTGCTGCCATGTTAATTCTTACTTTATAGCTGATGGGGAAACCAGCAATATTAGTAGAACTCTCATGCTTTGCCATTGCTTTGAATCACATGCTTGACACTATTACCCTGCAGGTCTAATTATTTAACTTTTGGCTATTATAACTGAAGAAAAATTTTACCTTTTATTACTTTTTTAAAAAATGGTTTTAGCTTCATTCCTTGATTTTTACAGATATACTTTAGATTAATTTTTCTTTTCTATATTCTTACTTAATTCCTAACGAATTGTTGTTCACTGAAATTTTATTCAATCTATATGTATTTTGGAAGGACTTACATCTTTTCAATGTTTAGTGTATATATAGTCTTTCAACTGATTATACTTTGGGTCATTTCTGTGTTTTTGCATTTAGATTCCAAGCATTTTTTTGTTGAAATAACTTCCAAGAATGTTACAGTTTTGCTGATAATGAATCTGAAATCTGATACTGTTACATTTTTTAACAGGTTCTTACAGATAGCTAGGACTGCTATTGATTTCCATATTGCAGTATATTTTCTAATTTGGAAAGATACATAGTATGAAAATGTTAGACTGACCAACAATTATATGACATCAATTTCAGTACAGAGAGTAAAATGGATAAAACAAAATGTGTCCTTCTCTCATTTGCGATGAGGGACCACTACTGATTAAGTTTTAGCAGCGCCACCTGTATTCAAAATTTAGTGGCAGTCATAATCTTTAGCAGAAAATAGAAAAGGAATTGCCAGACCTCAAGAGCTAACATAATGGGATTCATTTTATACCCAGACCCTTCAAGTGCCAGACTTAATGAGAATGAATGACAATTACATTCTCAAAGATTTTATGGCATCACCCTAGGCAAGCCAGGGGTGGGAAAGAGGGAGGATAGCAAACGCAAAATCAATAAGATACAACTGTAACTGTAGCAACTTCTAGCCCAATCCTGGCATTGACTATCCATGCGGTTTACTGATAGTAATAAGCTTTCCCTCTCCCATGTAATGAAGACTTAAGTAACACCCGGCGTCCCAAGGGCATCCACTCAGCTGAGAAGGGGATAGAGTTCTGGATGGGGCAGCACTGACAGCCTTCTAAAGCAGGAGGGAGGAGCCCGGGCAGGTTTGCTCTCATTGCTGACGAGAATGCACTGGTGTGCTCAACAACAGGGGCAAATGGCTCTATCACCAAGCCCAGGAAGATGTTCCCATAAGGGGACAGTTACAAACCTGCCCTGGAGCTCTAAGGAAAGGACACAGCAGATGCCTGCATAGTCACCTTATGTGAGAGCACCAAGGACAAGGTGAGGAACTGAAAAGAAAGTTAGCAAAGCAGGATCGGGAATAGCAGGCAAGGTCTGAGATCAGAAGATGTAATGAAAGTCTCTGTAGGAACTACTGCTATTATCAACAGGGTGACAAAATGAGAGCTATCTGTACATGATCATTTAGTTCACACAGAGAAAAAACTCTGAATCTTGGCAACTCCAGATTTTTTGAGTTCTGGCTATGTGAAATTAGAAAAGAAAATCCAACATAATATGTATGGTTAAGACTTCAATTAATTATTAATCTAGGTAGTTATTACTTAATAACTCTATTAATTATTAACCCCTAATCCATGTATTGGGTAAGGAAGTGCATCTTCCTCTCTCCCAAATAAGCAAGACTTATTAAGCCTCTTCCGATGTAGTCAAGGGAAATATCAAATCACTTAAATATTATGAAACAGAGAAAAGAGAAAAGTAGTTGTGCCCTATTCCCCCACCCACCAAAGATGGTGGGCCTTTGGAGGTCATTAAGATTAGATGAAGTAATGAGGGTGAAACCCTCATGAATGGGATTAGTGCCATTATAAGAGTCTTAGACATGTTGCATTCTCTTTTGGCTCTCTGCCACATATCGGCAGCCTGAAACCCTGAAGAGGGACCTCACCAGAATCTGACCATGCTGGTACCCTGACCTTGGAATTGTAACCTGTAGAACAGTAAGAAATAAATTTATGTTGTTGATAAGCCACCTAGTCTATGGCGTTATTATTATAGCAGCTCAAACAGACTAAGACAGAAATTGGTCAATACATGAGAATCAGAAAAGCACCTTGAAGGAAGTAGTATTTAACCTTGGCCTTGAATATTTGGTAGCTTTTAAAAGACAGAGTGGGGACTGGAGGTTTTCTTGGAAGACTAATCAGAGAGACAGCACTAAGACAGAAGTGGCCCTCACACGTGTCTGCTCAAAGATCATGGAAGCACCATTGAGTATTGGATGGGAAAAATTATTATTTTTCTTTTGAAGTATTTTTGAAGGCCATGATAACTGCAATATCTCAGTCTGGAAGTCATTTTATCCATTCAAACCAAACCCCTTAGATTGAGTACCATTAGTTCAGCAAGTAGCCTATGTCTATTTCTCAGCTCTTGTCCTCATTATTACATATTAATTTCCATGGGGCCCCTGGAGTGTCTGCAGTGCTGGCACTGTGTACACCTACTTGTCCCTCACAGCTCTGCATATTAGAGACATGGTCCTGTGACATCTTGTTGTATTTGCCTAGCAAAGCTGAGGTGTGACTAGCAAAGTCTTGCTGCTTTTATGGGGAGAGTTTTCTGAGTCTCCAACCCAGCTTCTATTGAAAGGTTTCAAAGTAGAGGTTATACATTAAGCGAGTCTCTGGTATTACTGCTGTTCTATCTTCACACTGGAAACAAAACCATTTGGCTCAAAAGCTTTATTTCACGTATATAGCCTGTGAGCTATACTCAATATGGGCAGAACGTGAAAGAATGTAGATTGATGGAGTTTTTTGTTCTAATTTTTTTAGTCCAGTATGATCAAGAGGTTCAATGACTTGCTCAAGTAGCCATATTGCCAGAAATTAAATTTAGGATTCCAGATATTCCAGAGGTAGTGAACTACTAATTCGTATTGCCTTTTATTCATCTTAGAACCTAAAAGTGAAAAACTAATGGCATAAAAATGTCAGTATATAACTTTGAATCACTTTGTGTCCAATAGGATTTCTCATGTGCCTAATTTTGGTGTGTAAAACATTTGGTTAGACTCTTGCTCTAAAGAAATTGATGTAAGTCATACATATAAAGAGTAAGCTCCAATCAAGGGAGAAGAAATGTCTAAACTTTGATCTGTTAAGATTTCCAATGTTACTGAGGCAAACTGAGAACCTGAGACACAAAAATCTAAGAATGGTGCACCAAGTTAACTGATACAGAAAATAGAGTCTGGTACAGAGAAACCTTTATATTCTTCTACTTCTATATTTAAATCTGGGGCTGCTTTGAGCATCTTATGTCCTATATTCACATAAAGAAAAGAAATAGATTGCTTCATGTTGTCAAGCCTGACTGGACTCAAACCAGATGATTCTGAAAACTAATTAACTTGGAAAACCACTTAAGGAGTTATAACTCTATCAATAGTCTTACATTATTAACGACTTTTCAGAATTTTTGAATGCCTTTAAATTCCCATGTGACCATTCTGTGCTCAGCTATAATTGCAAATAAGAGGTATTACTTAGACAATTTCCTGGGTGCCAAGCATCATATTCGTGAGTTACATGCAAATTCCTTCTAACTTCTCAATAATAATGAAAAATAAGGATTTTTATTTATGTTTTTATGTGAGGCGATGGAGGGCTCTGATGGGTAAGGAAACCTCCCAGTGATCCCATTGGCAGACAGAGGCAGAATTGAGCACTAACGTGGCTGATTCCATTCCACTTGCACATATTAAGTACTTCACACACCCACTCACCCAGCAATCTTTCCCATAACAGCTTTCCACAAGTTTCTTTTTCTGTAAATAACATTCATTTCCTATCCAGTAATGTGGTATATATACCCAGAAGGTGTTATTTATGGGTAGAACAAAAAATATATACTCAATTCACATGATTACCATCAGCATTAAATTAACATATAGCCTAAAACACATTAAAATATCAAGTCCTATATAAATATAAGGTTTTCACATTCTATAGTTAAAAATAATAGTATATAATGGTGTGCTACTGAAGTAATAGTTGTGCTATTAACTATTTATGTCTTTGCCTCTTCCTTCCAAGTTTAAGTATACCACAGGAATGGAATGAGTCCTAGTTATTGTTGAAGGGCCTGTGATGAAACTTCCCCCTTTTTATATAACTCTCATGTTAACGTAGAACACTGTGGGGTTAACATTTAATACTATTTGGGGAAATTCTTGGCCCTCAGTCATGTTTCTTTCTGCCTTGACTGGAATAAGTTGAATATCAGAAGAATGATACCACCTTTAATGACTATTTTATGAATTCACCCTTATAGCTTTATAAGCAGATCTTTTATGTCTCATTGTTTTATTAACAGGTTGTGATTTATACCACAATTATCATAATTATTAACTGTCACAAACCATTATTAAGTCTTAATGGTGTAAGACCTATTTTTGAAGGGAAACTTTTGTATTTTTTACTTTTTTCTAACAACTTAACTATATGAGGGTAATCTTTGACAAAGTAGACACATGCCCGTTAGGAAGATAGACTCAGTCCAAAGAAAAATGTTATGTGTTGAATATCCATTGCCTATCTTGACACTAACCCAAGTTTACAAGTATATCTTTCCACTATGGTTACAATGGTCTGCGAGAAATTTCTTCTCACTGGTCACGGCTTTCACTTTTCCTTAGAACATTTGGGAGCTGATCCTCACAGCCAATTGGCCTGAAGGTCAACCCCTCCCAGTGATACCAACAACAATCTAGGCTTAACTAATAAGACTTTGCAGCTCATAAAGGGGTGCACCAAGAGTGTTCACCTCAGGTAACTGGGTAGGCTGAGCCACTGTGCCCTAGACAACACCTACCACACAAAGCTACTCGACCAACTCAAGGAAGCAGCAAAAATGTGGAGACAAGGAAACAGATCACAAGTAAAAGAAATGGAGGAAAATAAATGACTTGATATAGAGTTCAAAAATCACGGTTATAAGGTTTTTCAAGAATTTACTAGAAAAGGCCGATAAATTTAATGAGACCCTTGAGGATATGAAAAAGGACCAACTAGAAATTAAGCATACACTGACTGAAATAAAAAAAAATATTTACAGAGACCTAACAGCAGACCAGAGGACCGCAAGAATCAAGTCAAAGATCTGAAATACAAAGAAGCAAAAAACACTCAGCTGGAAAAGAAAAAAGAAAAAAAGAATCCCAAAAAATTGAAGATAGTGTAAGAAGCCTGTGGGACAACCTCAAGCATTCCAACATCAGAATTATGGGGGTGCCAGAAAAAGAGAGAGAGCAAGATATCGAAAACCTATTTGAAGAAATAGTGACAGAACCCCGCCCCTGGGAAAGAAATAGATTTAAAAGTCCAGGAAGCACACAGAACCCCAAATTAAAGGAATCCAAAGAGGACCACACCAAGACACATCATAATTAAAATGCCAAGAGCAAAAGACTAAGAGAGAATATTAAAAGCAGCAACAACAACAACAAAAAAACACAGTTAGTTACCTATAAGGGAGCACCCATATGATTGTCAGCTGATTTCTCAACTGAAACTGTGCCGGCCAGTCAGCTATGGCAAGAAATATTCAAAGTGATGAATAGCAAGAACCTACAGCCAAAATTACTCTATCCAGCAAAGGTATTGATCAGAATTGAAGGTCAGATAAAGAGTTTCACAGATAAGAAAAAGCTAAACGAGTTTATCACCACCAAACCAGTACTATATGAAATTCTGAAAGGTATTCTTTAAGAAGAGGAAGAAGAAGAGAAAGGTAAAGATAAAAATTATGAACAACAAATACATGTCTATCAACAAGTGAATCTAAAAATCAAGTGCATTAAAAATCTGATGAACAGAATAAACTGGTGAATATAACAGAATCAGGGGTATAAAAAGGGAGTGGACTGACAATTCTCAGGGGGAAAGAGCTGTGGGAGGTGTGGTAAGAGACTAGACAAAAATCCTATACCTATAGTTGAGGACAGTGGGGGAGAGATAAGGGCAGAGGGTGGAGTGGGAACGGGGTGGGAAGGGAGCTATGGGGGAAAAAAAAATATTTGGGTGGGACAAAGAAAAAAAACATTGTACAAATAGTGACTCACTGATTCTTGTATTCTTGTGCTCCGTGTCTGATTTTTAGGGATTTAAGATCAAGCAAATAAATATGATTGATGTCAAATAGTGGGATGTTACCCTAAATCAGCCAGTTTGGGGTGAGAGAGTTTTATCTCACACTGACTCAGTCAAAAAAACAGTATGACTTTGGTAAAAATGAGCTTGTCTGTTGTTTACAAGTTCACTAGAATTATTTTTCATTATTTACCTTTACTAGACTTTCAACTAACATTTCTCTTTAATATGTATGAATGGAGAGAGATATAAACATGTGTGTCATATTTTTCTTCTATTTCACAGAAGGCAAAGTTATTTTAAATTTCTCCCACCCCATTTTGTCAACTTGTAGCTATTTTATCATGAGTCTACTTACTGCCTTTGCTATGCTTAGGGGACCTCTGCATTTGATCTCTATTTTACAAAAAGCAGTTTTTGTAATGCAGCTGATTGAATGTAAAATCCTGCATTTTACCCGTGGCTCTGAAATTGCCTCTGTCCCTTGCACTTTCGTAAACTGCTTTCATTTCCTGTGTGTGACCTGTGAAATCTGGCTGTGTGGCTCTCAGAAGGTGGAAATTGCTGGAACGGTGACTTTTCAGTCTTTTAAGCACCGTATCTTTGGAGCACTTTGTCAAAACACATCATACCAGCCAGATCTGTTCATTTATTTGAACCGGAGCAAACAGCCTTTCTTTTAAGATCTTAAACCAAGCATAGTGCTGCTGCTTGATTTCCCCCCAAAGGTATATGCCATTGTTCCCCTTGAGGAGTTGAACTAACCATTGGCCCATGCTAATTATGCATTTCACTCCACAGTCCTTTGAAATTTGCACTGGTCTTTGAACACTCACTCCTGCTCCCAGAAAGCAATACTAGTCATCACCACTGCAATTAATTGTGAACTTGGAACTTTTTAACAATGTCAATCCCAGGAGGTTATATCTGAACATCAAAAAATGCATGCAGGAACAGAAATACATACAGCTAGGAGAGGTCAGATGGAGACTATATGCTCTATGTCTATCTCACTTAAAATCTAGCCATTGTCATAAGGAGTTTAGCAATGAAGGCATTTAAAAATTCCTGGAGCCCCTTGGTGTGGCTCAGTGGCTGAGGATTGACTCAGGAACGGAGAGGTCCAGGTTCGATTCTTGTCAGGGCACGTGCCTGGGTTGCTGGCTTGATCCCCAGTTAGAAAAGGTTGGGGATCAACCAAACCAAAGGCTGTAAGAGATCAACCAAAGGACTTGTACGCATGCATAAAAGCATAACCAATGGATACAAGTCACCGGGGAGGGGCAGGTGAGGGCATGTGCTGGGGGTAGAGGAGGCGGTGGGGAGGTCAATGAATAAAAAAAGGAGACATAGATACTGCTATTTGTAATACTTTAAACAACAAATTTTTGTTTTTTAAAAAGAGGCAGCTGATCAATGGTGCTTTTCTCTCATCAGTGTTTCTTTCTATCTCTTTATCCCTCTCCCTTCCTCTCTCTATAAAAAATCAACAAAAAAGTATTTTTAAAAAATCCTGCAGGTTCTTCTACACACTAGAAACCAGAGGGGAAAACAAACTGGGAATCTAAATTCACTACGGCCACTCTGAGCAACTGGGCAGGGTAATGACTGCTTCCTGAGTTAAGGTTTCTGCCAGCAAAGATGCACCAAGTTTGCATCTCCTGTGCTATCACTTGAAAGAACTGATTACAGATCTTTCTTCTCCCACATGCTACTGCCATGATGTTAGCAGCTTAAATGAAGAACACTGAAAAGTCCCTTCAGACTCCCAGTAGCATGTCTGATGCCAGTTCAGTAATAGCTCTTCATTGTGACGAACTACTTAAACATGTGTCTGTTAACTAAATCTAAAATATAATGCCCCTTCTCTATGACCCAACAATATGTGTGTTTGTTGTATATGTGTCTATCTGTATACGTAGTTAGAAAGATTAATCACATTTCAACAACGTGGAAAATAAGGAGTCCTCGTGCACTCAGTAGTTTGGTGATGGGTGGGGAGGACTTTCTGAAAGACAGGCAGGTGGGGAAGGTGTTGATGGGGGAACTCCCTGTGCTGGCAGAAGCCGGAGACCCTAGGAAGGCAGGACCCAGGATTGTTTTTTCCATCCAGCAGTGTGGGAAATAAATGCAGTGGGCAGTCAACCCGCAGTGCTGTGTTGAGTCACTTTGGAACTGAGGCAGAAAGGAGGAATGTGCCCTGCATCCCCCCATCAAGGTACACTCTCAAAACTGAACCAATGGAAAAAGCGAATCTGGGGTCTACAATCAGACTGCATGACCATAAAGTCCCGTGCTGCCCACTCTTTTGCTTGCCATTTTCAACCCTCAGAAACCCACCAGGCAGCAATGTGGCAGACTATAAAGAACATGGGAACCTACAAGATCATGGTAATACAGGGTCACAGAACACACAACTACCTGTGTTTACTTACAGTCTCCATATCTTATTCATCATGTGCTGTTTACGTTAATTTGCGTTTTTAAAAAGATTGCCTGAAAGCAGCATTTGTCTTGATTGTGCTATTTGGCTCTCCATTAAGTTTCAAGACTTTGGGGAGTTCCTCGCCTGCCTTACCATGTCAGCCACAATTAAGAAAATAGTGATAATGAAATTTAAAAAATGGAATTATCTGGGTGCCTCAAGTATATGAAATTTAAGCATCATTTATTTTCAACAGTCATATTTGTGTGAACAGGGTTAGGTTATAAAGTGTATTCCCTTATGAAGACCCAGAGATGCTGAAAAGTCAATGGCTAAGGGAGACCAAAATCAGAATCACTGGCGTAAGCAGCCTGTGCACGCTTCAGAATGTACTGCTTGGAATGTTTGCAATTCTGTTGTTTCTATCTGCATTCCTATGCAGTCTTTTGACTGTAAGGGGAGAGAATAGCACACAGCATCAGGGGGTGAGGGAAGTGCCTGACCTCCTGCCATTGCTTCCCTGGGTCTGAAGAACAGGTCTTTGTATGAGTTCAAAAGGTATTGTCATGTCTAACCCTCTCCCATCATTGAAGCCCAGATTCATACATGAACATGGTTATGCTCTGGCCTCTATGACACAGACCTCCACACAGCAGGCACTGGCGTTGTCCGGATTCCCAGGGTCTTTCCTCTGCATGCTGCTGTACATCACCTCTTTCTGGCAGCCCCTCAGTTTGGGGTTTGTATCCTCCTATGAGGTCTTTATAGATTGAGGTCTGCAGAGCAAGACCCCTTTATGAGATGTCAGCAAATTTGTGCTGCCATGCGGACCCACGCTTACAACACTTGAATGCTGAGTATTCTGAGCCCTGACCCCAAAGAATATTCAAGGTTCAGTGAACAGAAGCCTTCCTGAATGAACTCATTTACCCATTCCTTAAATAAGGAATCACTGAGCGCCTTTCATGGGTCAGACATTGTTCTAGGGGCTGGGAGTGCAGCTGTGAGTAAAAGGATCAAAAATTCCCTGCCCTCAAGGTGCTAACATTGCAAGGGAGAAAGTGCCAATAAGCAGACACATACGTAAAACAGACAGGAGAGAAAAATGAAACAAGGGTGGAGGATAGAGACTACCTGGGTGAGTGAATGTCATCTTAGTTTGGTTACAAAAAGTGACTGAGAAGGTGCCCTTTGAACAAAGACTTAAAGGAGATGAGGAAATGAATGACTAACTAACTAGTGTGTGGCATAGGGGTGGGAGTCCAGCAAATGTGAAGTCCCTGAAGCTGGAGCTTGTCTAAAAGACTCACCAACCAACCAGGAGATGAACGTGCTGGACAAAAGGTGTTGGAGGCTGCACTGTGTGAGGGTGGGATGTGAGGAAGGGAGCAATGAGAAGAGGGAGAAGTATATACGGCTTTTCTCTGAGATGAGAAACCATAGAGAGATGTGGGCCAAAAAGTTTTGCCTTGTTTATGGGCTCCCTCTATCTGCTATTGATAGGAATTTGCAGGGGAACAAAGTCGGAAATAGGTGAACAGTGGTGGCTGGGACAAAGGTGGTTGCAGGTGAACAAAAAGAATTGTCTGAATTATAGATAAATTTTGAAGGAAGAGCCAATGGGCCTAATGAATGACTCGGTGTGATAAAAAGTGAGAGTCAACGACAACCCCTGACTTTTCATATCTGAGCAACTGGAAGCAAAAAATTGCTATTTTCTGACTTGGAGAAGAAGGTGCAGAAAGAACAGGTTTGCGATGAGTGAGATAGAAAGTTCACTTTCGGGCATGAGTGTGAGGTGTCTGTTAGAGAGTCAAGTGGTCAAGAGAATTAGGAGCAAAGACTTTTGAATTCAAGAGAGAATTTTGGGCTGTTTGGAGTTCAAGGGAGAATTCGGAGCTGGAGTTAGATATTTGGCAGTTGGCAGAGAACAGATGGCATTTAAACTGGAGCAGACCCAACTGGCAGGCTTGGCTCATTGTGCTGATCAGTGTTTTAAAAGAGGGAATTTGTATGCTGTTAGATGGAGCATGTAACTTCTGGTTTTCTACACTGGCCATCACTCTCGCTGCCTTAGAGCTGCCCTGCTTCACTCACGTATAAAGTCTGCGGTTCCCTGCAAGAGAAAGGATCTTGATCCTTACAGTTGAGTAATGCATGTTCTTGGCATGTGTCAATTCTCAGTAAATATCGGCAAACAAATGAGTGATTTCTGGTAGAGAAAAGAAAGTGTTCAATAAAGGCTACCGAGGAGTCAACTCCTAGAAGTATACTGGAAGATTACAAAGGTGGGCAGGATAAAACCTCAAAAGACCCTAAGGAAGGAAAACTAGATTGCCAATGCAGGTGACTTAAGAGGGAGAACATTAGAATGGCAGTACAAACAGGATAGAACTAGAAATCAGAATAGGCCTGGGTCAACATGGCGGTGCACATTTGCTGGCCTCACCAACTGGCTCGCCCCAGCCAACTTTTTGCAGTGGCATCTCAACCACACATCCCACATGCTGAGGGCCACTCCACACTCCACAAAGGCTCCAAGTACTTTCTCACATCCTTGGCTTTGACTGTGCTCCTTCCTATACTCTTCCTCTACTGCAACCTGTGGACTCACTGCATATGCAAAGCTCTCACCAAGAGTTTTGCTTCTCTGACATCTCGCATCACTACTGCATACAAACTTTAGATTCGGTCACATGGTGTTGAGTGAGTTCACTTCAGGTCTGAATTGGTCATTTGGCTCACATATACCAAAGCATACACAGGAGACTGTGTTCAGACAGCAGTGCAATGCCTGTATGAGAACGAGTACATGTCGGTTGCATTTGATGTAGCACAGGATCTAAAAACAGAGAGCTGACCAGGAGAAAGGGTGAGTCTTTCATGGGAATGTGCTATACCCAGAGGGAAGCAGCATTTTACTCACTAGGAAAGGCAGCATCTATACGTTGCAGATCATGGTCCATGAATCCTTGCTGCTTCTGTGTTTGATTTTTTTAAAAATATATATTTTATTGATTTTTTTTTTTTACAGAGAGGAAGGGAGAAGAATAGAGAGTTAGAAACATCAATGAGAGAGAAACATCAATCAGCTGCCTCCTCCACACCCCCTACTGGGGATGTGCCCACAACCCAGGTACATGTCTTTGGCCAGAATCGAACCTGGGACCCTTCAGTCCACAGGCTGATGCTCTATCCACAGAGCCAAACTGGTTAGGGCCTGTGTTTAATTTTTTCCCCTCTAAATTTTATATTCACAAAGCAATATTTTGAATGTTAATTTAAATTCTCGCACCTGCCACTAAAATGACCACCTTTGACTGAGGATCAATATTTGGTGATAAATATACTCTCTATTTCCAAAAGGCATGTAAAGCATTTCCCCTCGATGTCTGCTAAATGCATTAAGTCATATCACTCAACAGCAAAAACAAGCAAACAATCTGATTAATAATGGGCAGAAGACCTGAGTAGACAATTTTCTAAGGAAGACATACAGATAGATGTCCAACAGGTACATAAAAACATGTTCAACATCCTTAAACATCAGGGAACTGCAAGGAAAAAAACACAACAATATATCACCTCACACCTGTCAGAATATGTATATCAAAAAGACAAGAAATAACAAGTGCTGGCAAGGATGTGGAGAAAAGAGAACCCTTGCTCATCACCAATGAGAATGTAAACTGGTACAACCAGGATGGAGATTCCTCAAAAAATTAAAACTAGAACTACCATATGACCCAGCAATTGCACTTCTGGGTGTTTATCCAGAGAAAATGAAAACACTACCCCAAAAGGTATATGTGCTTCCATGTTCATTGCAGCTTTGCTTATAATACCCCAAATATTATAACAACCTAAGTGCTCACTGGTATGAAAATCAATTTAAAAATTGTGGTATAGATATACAATGAAATATGATTCAGCCACACAGAAAAAGAATGAAATCTTGCTATTGGGGACAATATGGATGGACCTAGAAGGTATTATGCTAAATGAAATGAGTCAGATAGAAAAAGAAAAAAACAACAACATATGATCACTGTTATTTGTAGATTAAAAACAAAAACAAAAACAACAAGCTCATAGAGACAGAAAAAAAACATTAATGGTTGTCAGAGGTGAAATGTTGAGTGTCAGAGGTAAAAAAAAATGTGTGAAAGGGGATCAAAAGGTGAAAAAGAGCAAAATACATTTAAAAAAGTTAATAAAATAGTATAAAAGAAAACCAGGTTAAAAGAAAGAAAAAGGTAAGCCTTGCAGCCAGGCTCTGTGGTTGAGTGTAACCTAGGAACTAAGAGGTCATGGTCCACGGTTCCATTCCCGGTCTCAGGGCACATGCCGGGTTTCGGGCTCCATCCGCAGTGTGGGTATGCAGGGGGCAGCAGCTCAATGACTCTCTCTCATCACTGATGTTTTTATCTCTCTCTCCATCATCTCTCTTCCTCTGTAAAATCAATAAAAATATATTTTTTAAAAAAGAAAAAAAGGTCAAAACCTCAAATTGATCAAAATACTAAGTAGACAACTCACTAGTGAAGAAACAGAAACTGTTTAAAAATAGAATGAAATATGCTTACTTGAAGAAGGGATTTAGAAAATGCAAATTTATATGGAATAAGATATTGATGATAATGCCTAGTGTTCATCTGCGTGGTGGGGGGGCCGGGGGAGAGACTCTCACTCACAATACTGGCTTAAGTTGGCAAAACCTTTCAGGAAATCAGTTTGTCAGTAACTACTGAACAAAGTGTGTTTACTCTTTGAGCCAGAAACTCTCTGTCCAAGAAGGAAGGAAAGAAGGGAATAAGTTGGAAAGAAGATATAAAGTAGGGACATATGAGAGGAAGTAAAAAAGAGGGAGTGAGGGAAGGAAGGTAGAAGGTAAAGAGGGGAGAGGAAGGAATGAAAAGCAAAGGAGATGGGGAGGAAGGAAGAGAGTGGGAGAAAGAAAAGAAAAAGTAGGATGAGGATGAAGGAGGTTAAAAGAGAGATTTACTGACTAAAAAGAAATTCAACAACCATTACCATTTTATCTTCAATGATTCTAAACCTAAACAAACTTCATAGTAATATTGCAATGTAAAACTCTTTTTCATCTCAAACTTAAGAAAATCGTACCCCAAATAATTAAAAATTTAATGCACATAATCACCTGTTGAAGAACTATGGTTTCCTACTTGTTTATTAATAGTTTATAATACCAATAGCTTATTCGGAAGCAGTTGAAATGCATAGTAATAACCCAAAGCCCTGGACAATACTTAAAATTATTCAATTATTTTTAATGTCCATACTTAGGTTCACATAAAAACTATACTTTACTTGGCTCAGTTAAAATACGAAAAAAAGTTACATACGTTGTGCATTTGTATGAAAATAACATTTTCTTTTCTTTCTTGAAACACCCCTAACAAAATATAGAACATAGGCTTTAAATGGCTGTTAATTTGAAATAAACTGAGACAACACATTTATTTGAATTTCATTTTGCCTGTACTATTAGTTTTTATTTTGTGAAATGTAAAACTAGTTTTCTCTTGTCTGTTCTGCACTTTAGAGTTTGCTTTTTAACACTTGCACACACACAGTTATTTTTAAACAACGGCAATTCTCAGTATAGTGCTTTGTTCTTTTTGCAGAAATAAACTACTGTTTTTCCTATAACTTAAAAATTTGACCACTTGGTCATTTCCTTATAACTTTTTCTTTCTTGCTACTTGTGATCTACAAAAAGGCTTGTCAGGTAAAAAATACTGACCTGCTCAGTATTTCATAAATTTGAATCCATTTTCTTGGCCATATTTGAATCAACCATTATTTATATAATTTCTTGAAATGGCTTTACTTCCTTCCATCATTTTTACAGCTAGCCTGCTTTTAAGCAACATTATCCATGACATTGGGGTTCAGGCATGTTATTTATGTTTTTTAAGTATCCACTAAAATAAATATAGACCCCTTAACATGAAAATGTTCCACCCTTCACAAATAAAGTTAGTATGCACCACCTCACTCCCCCCACGAGGGAAGTGCTGGCTGGGATACAGGCATTTCTGTTCCATAAAGGCTCTAGTGGAAATGCTTACTAAAAATATAATTTTCTTTCAGATCTGAAACTTTTTAAAACTGCCACTGATTTTACCTTTTCCATATCTGAATTTACTTAGGCACCTTAGACATATGCCAGTCTATGATTTTAATAAATATATTGAAATGACCATATAATAAAATTGGTCATTTTCTTTGTGATGGATAGTTTTGTGAATTTTAACGCAGATATAGACATGAACAGCAGCATCATTGGTACCAGAACAGTTCCATCGGCCCCAAAACCCTCCCTCATGCAACCCCTGTGGATACCCCTCCCCACCCAGCACCTGACAGTCACTGATCTGTTTTCCCTTTTATGACTGTCTGACCTCATGGTCTTCCTCACTCAGCAAATATCTGTGGGGTCACTGAAGTGGTTGCAGATGTCACAGTTTGTCCTTCTACACTTCTCAGCAGTACTCCACGGAGTGGTTTTATTGCCGTTAGGTTAAACATTCGCTTCTCAAAGACATGTGGCTAGTTTCCAGCTTCTGACCATCACAAATAAAGTTAGTTGGAAGGATATGCATACACAGCTTTGGTATAAATCAGTGGTCGGCAAACTCATTAGTTACCAGAGCTGAATATCAACAGTACAACCATTGAAATTTCTTATGAGAGCCAAATTTTTTAAACTTAAACTTCTTCTAATGCCACTTCTTCAAAATAGACTCTCCCAGGCCGTGGTATTTTGTGGAAGAGCCACACTCAAGGGGCCAAAGAGCTGCATGTGGCTTGTGAGCTGCAGTTTGCCAACCACTGGTATAAATGTAAGTTTCCATTTCTCTAGGGTAAATACCCTGAAGTTTGATTTTGGATTACGATTAAGTATTGCTATGCTTTATGTTATAAGAAACTGCCAAACTGTTTTCAGAGTCTAGCATTTTGTATTCCTTTCAGCAACAGATAAGAGTTCCAGTTTCTTTGCACTCTCACATGAACTTTGATTGTCAAGGCTGCAAAAAATGTCTTGTAAAGAAATTGTGGCCATTCCAATAAGTACACTGAGTGGCCAGATTATTATGATCTCTGAATGCATAATAATCTGGCCCCTCAGTGTATATCCTACATAATAAAAGACTAATATGCAAATTGTCCCCTTGACTAGGAGTTTGACCAGCAGGCAGGCCAGCCAACTACCCATGTCCCCTCCCCCTGGCCAGACTGGCCTGACACCGCCCAGGCACAAATTCATGCACTGGACCTCTAGTATATATTTTTACACAAAATTCATACACGGGTGTGTGTGTGTGTCCCTCAGCCCAGCCTGCACCCTCTCCAATCTGGGACCCTTTGAGGGATGTCCAATCCTAAGGTAAGATGGGGCCTAAACGAGGAGTCGGACATCTCTCTCACAATCCAGAACTGATGGCTCCCAGCTGCTCACCTGCCTGCCTTCCTGATTGCCCCTAACCACTTCAGACTGCCAGCCTGATCACCGCTAACCATTCCCCTGCCACCCTGGTTGATGCCTAAAACTGCTCCCCTGCCAGCCTGATTGCCCCTAACTGCCCTCCCCTGCAGGCCCAGTTGCTCCCAACTTCCCTCCTCTGCTGGTCTGGTCATCTCTAACTGCTCTCCCCTGCAGGCTTGATTGCCCCCAACTGTCCTCCCTTGCAGATCTGGTCCCTCCCAACTGCCCTCCCCTGCTGGCCATCTTGTGGTGGCCATCTTATGTCCACATGGGAGCAGTAATCTTTGACCACATGGGGGCAGTCATCTTGTGTCTTGGAGTGATGGTCAATTTGCATTATTACTCTTTTATTAGATAGGATTTATACACACACACTGAGTGGTATAAGTATGCAGTGCTTTTCATTTGCCTTCCCCTTGTGGCTAATGATGCTGGACACTTTCCCAAGGGCTTATTTGCCACCTTTCTCCCCTTTCTCAAAGTTTCTGTTCACATTCTCAGTATACCTTTTCTTGTTAAACTACAGAGGTACTTTGTCCCTTTTCTAGATAATATGTAAAAGCTATAGAAATATGCCTGGATTAGGCAATCTATTTGAATATTTTATGCTGTCGACTCATTTCCTTTTTATAAGTTCAATAAATGTGCTCTGGAATTCACTGAATAGAAATAAGCATGTGAAAATACAGCTTTTCAACACGCAGTTCTACTTCCTCCCAGTGAAATAAGAAGAGAATGAATTGAGAGATGCATTCTGGATAATGTAACCAAATATGCAAAGGGGAACAAAGTTAATGAGCAATAATACAGTCAGCAATCAGCACACTGCTGCCCATGTAACTTTTACATTCGCATTTTACTCCCTATGCTGGCTCATTGAGGTGTCCTAACACACATTCAATTGTTATTCATTTTATTTATGGTTTTTTTAAAACTAGATTTGTTATTAGGAAAACAATTTTATCATGTGCAGGCACAGCCGTGTGTGAAATGACAATTTAGTGAATGCATACGGGGCAGTTTCTGCAAATTTTGTTCTAGGTTTATTGGGTTTATTGCAATGCCTCCTCGTTTCACCTGCTGTATAGCAAAGGCTTGGATTCATATTCTAGAAGGTGCTCGCCAGGCAGCCCAGTGGCGGCCTCAGCCCGCACTGAAGGCGCGTAGCGTCCCTGCCGGGAAGCAAACCTTAAAATAAAGCCAAACTTAAACTTCTGCTCCGTATCCCTTTGTATCTTTATTCTGTTAAAATATGACTTTTTGCTACAGAAACTTGCAACACAATTTTTAAAACTCCAGTCTATGAGATTTTCAAAATTTCCATATGAAAAAATAATTATGCATGCAGTTTTGAAGCCAGATATTAACAAAGAATGGGAAAATGTTTCACAATTGTTTTGTACCTATTGAAAATGATAAAACATTTTGAGAAATCTGTTGAGTGTTTTCCTTTGTGTGTTATTTATAAGACACAAACATTAAAAAAAAATATAGTTTTGCCTCCATGGCTTTCAATTCATTAATTGCTTTGGAAATTAAATGCACATTTTCTCTTGGGCGAACAGGGCCTAGGCACTAACTAAAAGATCTGAAAAAGCCTCAAAATGTTATTTAATGAGGATTACTTAAATGTCTCAAGCCTTTTCATTTTGAATTTTATATTCCAGTTTTTGTGCCTGACAACAAATGTTGGCTTTAAGAAACTAGATAGAACCGATGCATGTATGGACACACACCTACTCTGTGTTTTCACTGCTTAGGTAATCTGCAACCTCACATTCGTAAATGTTAATAAATATATCAGGATGCATGACCACAAGTTATCACAAGCCTTGAATAATTTCTAGTCAGCTCCTTCCTTGAAATAAAATATGCCAAAGAAGACACATTACAATAAAAACAGGAAAGACTGCTTATGATGGAAACAGTAGCCATTATAAAGAAATCAAAAAGAAAGATAAATGTGACTACTAATTTCCAGAGTTTTGAAGAGGTAGATAGAGTGAGTGTTTATAAGGCCTGATGCTTTTCAAATTCCATGTACTGTACAATCATGATCATGGTTACTACTTGGGCCCCACCTGCCCTGATGCTGTGCTGCTTCCCCATTGATGCGTGACCAACCCCGGGTTCTTGGGCAAGGCCTCCACTTTGGAATGTGCAATGGGATGAACCACTTGTTACAGAACAAGTGCCAACAATTAAATAGCTCTTACTGGGCACCAGGGACTGTTCTAACTGCTTTCCACACATGCTCTCCACACATGCTCTCAACCACACTAAGAGGTAGCATGATGTTAATACCATCCCCAATTCATGGATGGAGCAAGCAAAGGGATAGAAGTTAAAGAGATGCCTTAAATTCCCAGGGCCAGGAAGAAGAAACAGAGCTCAGATTCCAAGCCAGGCAGCCTTTATCCCCAGCCTACCTCCTACGACAGAGATGCAGATCGTCCTCCTAAGAACAGATGCCAGTTCTATATGGATGCTCTGGAAAGACTGAAGACGCCCCTGAATAGTCATCACATAACACCCCCTCTTGGCAAGCGCTCTGGTTCCCTGTCAGAGCTGGGACCCGTGAAGCAGTCGCTGATGCCGCAATGGGAAGATACTAACGTGCCAAGTCTGATTTCCAGGCAGATACCCAGTCAGTGTCTTAAATAACATACTTTAGACAGAACTCAGCGACGCAGCCACCACTCATGACGAATTCTTTCTAATTACCATCGAACATTTGGTTCTCTCTAGACACTCTGCTGTCACCAACGCACTACTTCATGGAGGAGAACTTGCTTAGCAAAAATATTTTCAAAAGAGCGAGAACAGCTGTCAGAAATGATCATAACCTTTGAATTATGAAATAAGCTGTTGGATATCTTTATGTGTAAAATGGAAACTGGGTACTGCACTTGGATATTTACCTTAAATCTCATAACACATAATGCAGTCTTGCACACATCCATATATCTGCCGCTTTACGTGAGTAAAACACACTTGCACATGCTAATTCACAGGCTCTCCACAGCCACCGGGTAAGTTGACAAATAGCTATTTTACTTGCTTTTTTTCATAAAAGGTCTTCAAGGCTCCAGGAGGCTTAAACACTAAACTAGTGTTACTAAACATGTGACAAATTAGCTTGCAGACTTTGATTATTCCCTTTAGAAGAGGCTATTTGTTCTTCAAATCTTGATGCCTTGGTGCCAGGACAATGGTATGAGTGTGTCTTACACATATTTATAAGTATGTGTAAATGTCAGAAAATGTCTATATATCTCATTACATATATATATATATATATATATAGATAATTTCTGTGAATTAATTTTCATATACATATATCTATACCTGTATCTATACCTAGACTTTCTCTTTTTCCTACCAGCATTGTTTTTTTTTGGGGGGGGGTGTGTGTGAAAAAAAAGACTAACACATTATAAAAAGAAATATATATTTTTATTGATATAATTACTTAATTTACTAGGTTTGATTTAATCTTCATGGCTCTGATCCAAATCCCGACTGGCCATATAAAAAACAAAGGGTTGCAAATTGCAGTATTTCATCCTTTTTATGGCTGAGTAGAGTGTGGTGGTTGCCAGAGAAAATGGGCTTGGGGGCTGAAGGAGATCCTGATATATGGGAGAAGATTTAACTTTGGGTGGTAGGCACACAGTGCAATATACAAATCTTTTTTTTAAATCTTTTTTTAAATATACAGATCTTGTAACATGGGAAATCACATCTGAAACCTATATAATCATATTAACCCATGTCACTACAATAAATTTAATAAAAAATAATAAAAAATAACAAAAAATAAAAGCTGGGAGCCAGTTTAAGAAGAAAAATAAGTAAATAAATAACATTATATTAAAACAAATAAACAACAACAAAAACCACCACTAAGCCAAAGGGTGAAGGCCTTGAACTACATCCCTGCCTTTCAGCTTGAGGTCTACAGAATCCTCTGGTTTCGGGTCTCTCATGCTGACTGGGACACAGGGGGAGGAGGTGAGGATTCTATGCTCCATACCTACTAAGCAAGTTAACACTTCACCCATGTGGGCTGACTGACAGACTGCACTTCTGAGGACGATTTCACCAGAAATTTTAGATCAAAACATATGAGAATCTCTGATCTTTAAGTAGATGTGAAACCTCTGATCTTTAGATGACTTAGAGCTGTATATTTTTGTCATTTAATTCCTTAAAGAGACATATTAAAGCTAAAAATTATTACAATCCCTGTAAAGAACGGCATCTTCATTCTCTAAACATCTAGATATGCCAAATACAGAAAGTTATTATATGGTTTCTGACAGTCTAATTGCCTATAAGTCACACACACACACACACACACACACACACACACACACACACAGAGAGAGAGAGAGAGAGAGAGAGAGAGAGAGAGAGAGAGAGAGAGAGAGATTTATCAAAGCAAGACTGACACAAGCCATAACCTTACTGAGCTTAATCTAGGTTAACTACAAGTGCTCATAATAAAATTTCATTAAACAGAATGCCAATCTCCAGAATTTATTTCACCTGAGTCAATGAGCTATTGTGTAACACTATTTTCCAGAATAGAAACCTATTGTTTGGGGAACGATTTTGAATTCAACTTTGCTAATTTTCTCTACAACCCTTCACTATATGAAAAAGGTTAAGGGTCCCCAAAATGTTAGTCTAGGATAAATGTAAATTGATAGTTGAAGTAAGTTAGATTTATGAATGTCTGAAATATTTCTGACAATTTCAACATACATAATATTAGCATTGTCAAATATCACAGTGATTAAAAAGCTTTTTTATAAAAAAAACTAGTAGGATTTATGCCTAAAAATATTTAGATTTAAAAGACTGTTAATTTGCCCTAGCCGGTTTGGCTCAATGGATAAAGCATTGACTTTCAGACTAAAGGGTCCTGGGTTTGATTCTAGTCAAGGGCTCATGCCCGGGTTGCAGACTTGATCCCCAGTGGGGAGCATGCAAGAGGCAGCCAATCGATGGTTCTCTCTCATCATTGATGTTTCTATCTCTCTCTCCCTCATCTTTCTTCTCCTTTGAAATTAATAAAAATATATTTAAAAAATAAAATAAAAGGTTGTTAATAATTCCATTTATAATACAAGATCTCTTCTTGGTCCCCAATAATATATTAGATTTTAGCTTCATAAGCAAGATTCTAAATCTTCTAGAAATAATTAATAATTGCTAATGATTAGATGGCTTTATGGATATTTTCTGACTCAAAAAGAGGAGTGGGTTTGTTGCTGTGTCATCATCATACATGACGGACCATTTGACTAAAGAGGACAAGTTTCATTTTTCATTGGAGGCAAACATATTTTGAAGCTCAATCCTGTTACTGCATTCATCTTATTTGCAAAGAAAGGGAGCTTTCTGATGTATAAATGCCAATTATAATATAGCTCAACTATGGGTGAATAGAATTTGAAAAAAAAATGTTGGCATGAAATAAATATAATAATTTTCAAAGAGGTGCTGCCACCTTTTGGTTGCTCGTCTGTGAAATGCACATGCATTCCTGCAAGCTTGCAAAGTCACGCAAAATGCTCAGTGAGACGGCCATGAATGTGTCAGAACTGTAGGCAATTCCATTTTGTTCTTATTTCTTATTTAGATGGCTCCCGCTATTTCTGATAGGTTTCAGAAAGACTCAATGATATGAAGTGATTTTTTTTTCAAATGTTAATATAGCAATAAAATAGAAAAGTTCCATTTCAGAAATGGAGAAATGTTCCATATTTTATTGAGGTCAGGCATATTTAATACTATGCCTATGATATGGAGCGAGGAAATAAAAAGTAATAGTTATTGTATTGAGCAAAATACAAGAAAAGATCATTCACACATTCCATTCTCAACATTCTGGTTACACGCCAAGTCTCATTTCATCATTGATTATTTCTCATATTTGCTAATATATCTTACTAATTCCACTCTTTAAGGACAAGAGGGGTAAAGTTTTTCTTCTCTGCTTTTCTTTTCTTTTTAAAAAATAGTTTTATTGATCTAAGAAAAGAAGGGAGAGGAAGATAGAGACAGAAACATCAATGATGAGAGAAAATCATGGATGGGCTGTCTCCTGCATGCCCCACACTGGGGATCGAGCCTGCCACCTTGCATGTGCCCTGACTGATAATAGAACCGCAACCTCCTGTTCATAGGTTGATGTTCAACCACTGAGCCACACCAGCGGGGCTTCTCTGCTTTTCTTTAAAGTTCCTGTCATCCCTAAAAATATAATTTGATTAGAGTTGAAGGAACAGATACCCCTAAGGAAATAATTTACTACATACTGTCATTCCTGTACTTATTGCCTGATCAAAAACTGTAAGAGTCAGCCTTATAATGTTTCAATGACTTTATTTAACCAACTCTGTCTTGAAACTGGAAACATTTTTGAGTCAAGTAATTAATTTTACTACTCATAAAAATATTTTAACTAACTGAAATATTAATAAGGGCATACTAACTGCCAATTATTTCACTTTAAAAACTGGACAGGTATCTTAAGGACTTCAGTAACATTGCTATTTTTTATAGTATTTCTTCCATTTCTTTAAAATAATTAGGTACTCAAATCAGTGAGTTCACATGTCAAAGATTTAAATGATCTCCAACATGCATCAGCAACTTAAGGCATAGAGGCCCACCAAGTGAGTCTAGGCTGAGTCCAAAGGACTCAAGGAAACAGATTTAACCCAGGTTTTTATGCTAGCATTAACCTTGAACTGCCCTTGAGTGTAAAACCTATAGGTAAGCTGAGACCATCACTGTCCTTTAAGTATACAACATGGTGTTTGGAGCTTTTTATCACATTGGTGGATGAATACCCCAGGTCCTCATTGGATATTGCCCAGTCCAGGAGATAGGGCAGTGTGTTCATCCTTGGCTCTTGGACTTCTCTCTTCTTGCAGCCATCTTTCTCCCATCCCTTGCAGACCAAATCAAGAAGCTCAACCCTTAGATGACTTCTACAACATAATCTCACCCAAGTTGAGAGTCTGGTCTCCCTTGCAGAGGGCTGAAGAGAGTTGGGGACACCCAGCTCCCTCTCTATCTCCTCTAACCCCCCACCCCAACACACACACATACTGCACATTGCCTCAACCCAATGGCCACAAGGATGTTTCTTCCCCAAGAAAAACTGTATGGCTGGCAGTGTCTCAAGTCATTTCCTATAATATTATTGGAATTCCTCTTCTATCCTCATCCCATATCCTGCCTCATGGTCCCTCCTAACTAACTCACTTACTCAGCATCCTCTATCATAATTATTCAGAATTGAGAGTGCTACATTAAATAATCCCCAGAATGTTTCCTCATTTGTCTCCTCTTATTTGGATAAAATAGCACTGTGAATAGCCCGTCAAGGCTATGTTTTAAGTTAATCTATCTATTGACATTGTTGTAAGGCATGAATACATAGTAGAGAACATGAAAGTGTATGTGTTAACCTCAGGGACTTTGGGGAACAAACAGGTTTCAGAACCACCAGGCCAGGTTCAGTCTTATTTCTCTGTTGGGCAAGTAGGCACCATTATTATCAAGCAGCTCACATCAGAACTGTCACATTTGGTTTCCATTTTACAAGTGATTCGAGTCATCACTGGTTGGTTGCAAGACTTCTTCATGGGGCTAGTACAGCAGAGAAGTTCTTTATTCACAGGATGTACACAATAGAGCTCTCCTGGGGAAGTGATGCTGGCTGTGTGTCATTCCATCAAAAAATGCATACCAGGTTTTCAGAGTTCTCTTCCTCCCACCCCCAGGTTAGGAACTTGGATAAAACACTATACATCTACATGATGAACTTGTGAGAGCTCCATGTAATTAGGGGAAGATATAGAATTCCCTCATTATTATCAATAGAGGGAATGTCCAGGAATAGAAGCCTCTGTTTATGTAGTATACTCGAGATCCAGTGCACAAATTTGTGCACAGGGGATGGGGTGAGGATTGCGGAAGGTTCGCCACTGGCTTCAAGGAAGGAGCTGGCCCTCAGCCCTCCTAGGAAAGGGGCCATGTCCGCTGCCATCCACCTCCTATTTCCCATCCCAGCCCGGGGCCTGAAGGTTCCAGCAGGGTTGGGAGAGTGGGCGATGATCACCAGGCCAGGCATGGAATAAATGGACACTGGACATCAATGCTGACCCACCACCACATGGTTCCCCACCTCCCCTACTCCTCCTTCTCTTGCCGCTGTGCCACCTGGCAGGCAGGCAGCCACTGGGAAAGGGTGAGAATGGAATGAGACAAATCGTTGTGTTCAGGGCTGGCTTTCAATAGATCTCAGTGAGGGAGGTGCTCTGTTACATATGAAACACAGACCCAGAAGCAGGTCATCTATGAATGATTTAGCACCAGGGGCCGATGGGGGCTGGCCAGCTGTGGGTAGGAACCAGGGGCAGTTGGCCAGCCATGGGAGGTTGGCTGTGGGAGCACACTGACCACCGGGGGGCAGCTCCTGTGTTGAGCGTCTGCCCCTTGGTGGTCAGTGTGCATCATAGTGACTGGTCAACCAGGTTGTTCCATTCATTTTGGTAGGTCATAATGGTTGTTTAGGCTTTTATATATATAGATTCCAAAAACCCTTCATCAGCCAGGTGCTTTGAATTAGAAATTCGTTTTCCCATAGAAATGGTATTACAAACAACCACTAGTTCCACATTCCACTCATCAAATTACTTTACTACAACAACTAAGCACATTCTTTGGGCCACACTGGAGTGTGACTAGGGCTCTAAAATGCTGGTGATTTAGTAGGTAAGTGGGACTGGCCCCACACTCTGGGAAGGAGAGAGACAGCATCCATCCTGGATTCCTGATGGTGACTACACAAGGCCAGAGGCTCTGCATCTGCTCTGTCACTACTCTTCAAACGGGCAGTTGGAGTGGGGGAGAACAGAGGTGGTGCACACAGACACATCAGGCCACTTGGAGAAGAAGGAGGCCTACTTAACCCTAGAGCTGGGACTGAAAGTCATGCTTGTCTGTCTGCAAGAAAAAAGAGCACTGCACATAATTATCCCAGCAATATGTGTCACAACTTGTTATTTCAATAGCTCCATATTATAAAACATATATTGAACTTTAGGTTGTGAAGTATGCAATGTTAAATGCATCTCAGAGCAGACTATGATCTTATCTGAAGATCATAAATAGAATTGATTTTTTTATACTCTCTCAGGTAGAATCAAAATCTACTACTCATAGAAAACAAAGGGTTGCTATTATTACTTATGTAGTCAAAACCTAATGATCCCTGATATAAGGATTGCATTTGGCAGCATGTAAGCATGTCAGCCATCACTGCCTCTTAATTTGCAATTAATCAACAACTGCCTTGTAATATCTCTATCATTGAATTTTCTTGTTTAACTTTATTGTCTCTCAAGCATATTTTGAAACTCCTAGAAAGCAGTTTCAAAGCAGTCCAACAGACTCATTTAGAGAGACAGGGCTTAACTGATCATTAACTTGTCATTAACTTATTAAAGCATCATGATTACAAGTTCAAAACAAACTAACACTAAATAAATGGATGAAAAAGGCACAGCTCTTGTCCTCAACAGACTTGTGTCTTGGAGCTCCTCCTCAGCAGATTCCTGAGAGCTGAGGGGAAGCCTGGAGCTTCACACATTCCAAGAACAAGGCAGGAGCCTCCAAGATGAACTTTTACCAGCAAAGGCCCTGCACCCCCAGGATGAAAATGACACTCTAGAACTCTGTGTTCCTGGCAAGAGCTGCCACCCACTGCCACGGTGCAATTACTGCTGGGGACCACCTGAGGATGCCCAAAGCAAAAGCCACCGAAGCCCTGTCTCTGAACATGGAGAGTGCCTTCTCACACAATTTGAAATTCATAGTTACACTCATAGGTTCAATCCAATTCAACAAATATTGAATTGGATGTATGTGCCAGGAGTTTTTCTAGGAACTGACTGAACAAACTGATATCTTTTTTTCCAGAGAAACTAGAAACTCAAGGCTTCTTTTGGGGGGAACAGAATGTTTCTACTGTGTTCTTTTTCTCACCCTGTCTCCATGAAAAGATGAAGAAGTCTCTCAGTCCCAAAGCAGGGTGTTAAAGAAATCATCCTGAAAGAGAGGACCTTGAAATACAGGTAGAAAATTTACGGTCTGAAATGGAGGCAAAGTGCATTTTACACAAAGGAAACACAATGAATAGAGAACTGGAAATGGAAATACATGTATAAGTGTGCAATCTGGATTTTAACATCAAATATGAGCTCCAATGCAAGCTTGAATAATGCCTATGGTTAGTGTGTGAAAATATAATTGCCATCTAGATTATTACATTTACATTAGAAATAGTATCAATGAATGAAATGGAATATAGAAATCAACATAAGCTTATAAATTGTAGGAAAGGGAGTATAGGATTTATGAGTTCATAGAGGTCAGCAGGCACCCATCCCTCCCGCAATCACACAAACACAGCCTGTAAGTTCAGATGGCACGCAGTGAGAGCACAGCTTACCACAGCTCCTGCACGAGCAAGTATCTGAACAAAGGGGATAGTTTCATGATTAATAAGAGTTGGCAAGTTTTAGGTTCTTGGTAGTCACTACTCTGATAGAAACAAACTATGACTAATCCTTTACTTCTTCTGGGCTATTACACTGACCTCAAGGGGAAGATTTGAAAGCCTAAGTGGCCTCAAAGTGTCCAAGGTGACTTCCTTTAGGTGTTTATTATGACTGTCAACTTTTGCTCTTAGTTTTCATTTTGGAGATATTTTATAAACAGTGATGATACGCGTAAAAAAATAAGTAATCAAATAAATAAATAAATGCTTCTTTATGAAGGATTCAAATAGCTTAAGGAGGTAGATTAAAATATTGTTTGTATTGAAAAGCAAATATTCTGTGCAGGATTATTAACCTCATATATTGACAGCTTTAGTCATGAGGGTGAAAACACAAAAAAGAATTCACCCAAACTCTAGGCAAGCCAGAGAGAGGTGAAGATCATTACATATTTTATAATTAGATTGAGCATTATTTTTCTTTTTGTAAACTGGCTTATATCTGCTGTTACCCTCTACAATGCCCATAACATGCCATGTGATTATTATTTATAGGACAAATAAGAATGTGAGAGTAAATAAGAGGTAGGAGCAGCATGACAGCAATTCACTTCCAGAAAGAAAATTCTTTCAAAATTTTATCAGATCAGGATTCCCATCTAAATGACTTTCCTATTACCCCACTTTGAAAGATAATTATTAAAACACAAAAATATGAATGAAAGTTCAAAAGAATCATTGCATTTATACCTGATATTATCTGGAAGCTAAACTGAATTTTTGGCTATTATTAGTAATTTTTAAAAGTACATAGGATAACTACAAAAAGTACAAACAGAACATTTGCTTCTCCCATCCCAACCCCATCCTTTCTGTAGGTCCATTTCCATTCATGGATCAAAGGTGGTCTTGTCTCTCCCTTCCCTTCCTTCTATTTTTCTGTTTTTCTATCCTTAGTCTTATTCATCCTTTTATACTTATTCAAATTATAATCTCAGAAGTCCTTTGGTCACTATCAATCACAAAAGCAAGATAAAATCAGTCATTAAAATGTCCAGTCTCTTTTAGAATCCAACATTCCACAATATATGTGCCATTTCACCAAGCCTCTTCTTGAGTTGGGACCTGCTTCAGTTGGGAAGCCTCTGCTAGTGAAGAGGAGATGTGCTTCACTTCTTTCTTTCCCTTTATACCCTGAGCCTGCTGGTCGAGCTTCCCACTCCTTCAAGGTCGATGGTCAACTTGGTGAGGGGTCAGGGGTGGGGATGGAGGAGTCTGATTTGAGGACCAGTGGCATGGCCTGGCTTCCATGCTTTCTACTTAAACATTTGTTGAGAGCGGAGTCTTTCCCTTGTGGAAAGATGTTCTACAGGGAATAGCTGAAGGCCACGTCCTTGGTATGGGAGCTGGACAACACCTCTCACTCAGATCTACCCAAGCACAGCTTTACACCGGCAGTGCCTCTGAATCCTCCTTTGCTGAGTTTTCCGCTCCTGGCAGGTCTCTTGAGTGGGCTTCCTTCCCAAACAATTCAGCTCAGCTCCCACCCACAGAAGCCAAAATTACCCTCTGTTTGCCCTGTGGTCCAAAGGCCATATTCTCTCCATGGCCCTCCCTCTGCTGCCCTGGGTGACTTCAAATAGTTTCCCACCTGGAGGCTGGTATAGGCTTTTGTCATAGTATAAACTGGTAAAATATTTCAGTAAAAGAAGTTGATGTTTCTATGAAAAGTAGGTTGAATGCCCCAGAAATCCATTATCAAAAATTGCTGAATCACTAATAAAAAAAATGGCAGAGGATACACAGAATGATACATTTTTTAAAAAGTGAGCCAAGAAGGTTCAAATTGCTTTGCAAGTAACTCTAATATTCCTTCTCTTTAGCCAAACCAGAACTGGAGGAGGCCGAGGCTGGATTAGATGTGCAGTTTATACTACAGGATGGATGGGAGGACGGGGCAATCAGCTGGCCCACATTCGAAGAAAAAGCACAGCTTCTCAGCAAAAATTAGCAAAAGAATCAACATTTTTACAGTTTATGTTAAAATAAAATGCTTAATGTAGGTATGTGTCATCTTTATGATTTTCTGTTTGAATCATATTTTTTCTTTAGATATCGCCTGAGGAAATGTTTATTATTTTCAGAGAGAGTGAGGGAGTGAACAAGAGACAGAAATCGAGACAGCAACAGAGACAGAGACAGAGATAGAGATAGAAAATAATATCATGTGTGAGAGAAATATCTATCAATTGTCTCCAGTAAGCACCTTGCCCAGGGATCTAACCCACATCCTAGGTATGTGCTCTGACCTGTGAATGGACCCACACCCTTTTGGTGTATGGGACGAGGCTCCAACCAGGTCAGGGGTGAGCCAGCTTTTACATTTGCCTGACCATCTGCCCAGCATTGTTGACTTTATAAGAAGAGAGTACTTCCATTTTGCCATATTGTCCCCATGTCTCAGGTTGTGGGGTCTGAAAATAAAAGGAAAACACAAAAAGCTCTGAGGCATAAAACAAAAACCATGCCCTCTTCTCAGTCTGCCTTCTCCTTTAAGCCATCTCCCATTTCTATGTTTTCCTTCATGTTCAAAATTTTTAAAATGTGAGTCTCCTTCTATCTCCATGAATGCACTTCACAACCCCTCAAAAGTTCACTACTGGCAGGTTTCCAGAAGGCAGGTCATTACCGCCAATTTATAAAAGTCAACAGCTCCTTAACAATCTTCTCTCATCAAGTTATTTTCTTGAGTACTGACACACACCCTTTTCCTTGGTGTCTGTGCTAGCTAGGTTAGCGTTTCTTCCTATTTCTTCAACTACATAAGTTTCCTGTTCTTCTGTGGTATGTTCATTGGCCCAACCAAAGATCCTGTGCTTTGGTAAATTATCTTTCTCTTGCTCACAACTCCTTAATTCTAGCCTGTTATTTCAACTCACATCTCGAGAGTTGTACTGGTCATATCCAAGTCCTCATCGCTCAGAGCATTGTACTCGGCCACTGGCAGGAGTTCAGCAAAAGCTGTGACTAAAAGACTAATTTTCAAAGCTACATTGTTACCTTGACTTCTCCCAGACTCCAAATCTACATGTTTGAGAACTATTCTAGGGGCAGTGACCGGAGGGAGGGCCAAGGGTCAGACTTTATCTCCAATGCTAGCAAGTTGTGTGGCTTTAGAAAAGTCACTTAATTAAGACTATTTTTTTTATTTAAAGATACAGAAGTGATAAAATATCAGCAATGATAATCAAATGATGAACACAGTATTATAAACAATAGGATGGACATCAAAGTCCTACATAAATGGTAGCTTCATCTGCTTGCTAGGTATGGATGCACTGATGTCACCTCAAATTTGTCCAAAACTTAATCAATTACCTTACATTCAAAGAGTGGTTCTGTGCTGCGCCCAACTTTAGTAACAAATTGTCACAGCTCTAGACACTGAGACTAGTAATTGATTTCTGAATCCCTTTTACATCCTTCTTAACCCTCACATCCAATCAGCTATCAAATCCTGCCACCCATCTACAAATTCATTCTTAAGCTGAGTTGTATTCTTTCTTTCTACATGGTCATCAACCTGCGTCTGGTCATCTTTCATCGGGTTCCCTGCAGTAGGCCCCTCGCCAGGATATTGTATATAAATTGCCTTGCAGAGTACTAAGCCATAATAGTTCCTCTTCGCTTCTATAACACCCTTATATGGTTGCCAATTATGTGCCTAACAATGTTTTTAAATGGCTCGGAAACGTACAATGGTTCTTTACCACCTGAAGAATCAATCTAGGCTTCTAAGCACTGAATGATTTGACCTCAACCCACCTTTCCAATTTCTTCTCCCAGGTTCTGGCAGGCAGGTACATGTGATTTTCTGTCCACAGTACTCTTTCACATTTCCAGCACTCCACTCATTGTATTTCCTTGGTGCAGAAGAGATTCTGCTCTTTTTTCTGGACATTGAAGTCCTACCTCTGTTTCAAGGTCCATCTCTAACTGATGTTCTCTTTAATAAGCTTTTTTGGAATCAAGAGTGCTTTCTCCATTTTTTTCTGACATTTCTTCAAAACTGTTATAAAAACATATTTTATCATGTTTAATGTCAATATTTGTCTGTATATATATTAATATATCTGTAGATATCTATATCTACCTAGCATCTCTCTCTTCAAATAGACTATAATTTAATTATGGGTTTTCCATAATGCAGTAATGGTGCGTTGAAAAATGAAAAAAATTATGAATGCATTCTATTTTATATAAATCTAATTATGAGTAATGATATTTTGAAATGTGTTGTGAAATATGTGACAGGAAACATGCATTTTTCCTAATCATATGAAATAAGTCCCAAAAATTAGCCAACACTGGCTTATTTCTTATTAAAAATTTGTCACTATCTAAATAAACTTTTTGGTTGAAAAAATTAAGATCAGACTTCATATGAGTTTGACATAGGCTCACTATGTGCTAGAATATTCCCATATTCCCATTAGAGGGCAGAAATCCTGCTGCCTACTAGTGACTAGAGAATTATTCTGTGTGTGTCTCCCTCTCCACTTGGATCATTCACTGTCTTAGGACCATCAGGCCTGTTGGGTTTCTGAGAGTTTCTTTCTTTCTCCGTAGGCCCTTAGGAGCACATTCTGGTGAAGGCCCATACCTGGCACTGTTATTTGGCCTTTCTTTTACATGTGCCCTCTTGCTTCCACACATCAAACGCCTAGACCAGCCACACTATGCCAACCCAAATTCCCAGAGACCAAATTCTCTCCTGGAATTTGACATCCTTTCCTTACCACCTATTAACCTGACATAAGTGTCTGGTGAGAGGAGAAACAGCCTGGTATTAGGGAATAATCTCACTTTCATGTGTAACAAGGGACAATCAGATTAGAAAGCCACTCTAAGAAGAAAAAAAAACAAGCACTGTTAACTTATTAATTTGCCAAAAGGGACATATTAAAGAGGTATCAAGACTCTCATTAAAAAGAGATCTTTGCAAAAGAATGGGCTAACTATCATTTGTGTCCCAAGTTTCAGTAAGCATTCAATACCTCATTAGAGTATAGGGATATATATGATGTTTAGAGACTCTATCTCCACCTGTTCCCATTATGCAAATTGATGTACCATGAAGTCAGCATGGTGCTAACCTGAGAACTTCTACCTTTCAACACTCACATGAGAGTTTTCCTAAGGTCATCTGCAACCTACCCTGATGCTCCTTTCCCCATGCTTTACTTCTCACCTTTTAAAAATATTTATCGCCTCATTATGTATTGAACATCTGACTTTCTCTCCCACCTGGACATCTGAGTACTTAGAGGCTAGAAACTATTTTTAGGTGAGCAATATCTAGTTTCCACTGCAGTTAAAAGCCCCTGTAAATGTGTACTCACTGAAGCACAGGTATAGACCGCTGCCCTCATGCTTCTGTACAAGTTTGACATAGGCTCACTAAGGGACCCGAAGACAAAGAGCTGTAGTAAAAATGTCACCTTTCTTAGTAGCTAATGCTGACAGAATAAAACTTCACTGCCTTATATGCTTAGTGCATCCTATCCTTATTTGCTGGAGCTCAGAGTCACCCGAAGTATTTCTGAGCATTACATGTGGGGCTTTTTGGTCGCACAGATGGTACCTATGAACCCTGCAGTTGCTTCAGCCTAGAACCTTCAGTAGAGTTTAGCATGGGGAAAGGAGCCCTGATGCTCCTTTCCCCATGCTTATATGCTTAGTGCATCCTATCCTTATTTGCTGGAGCTCAGAGTCACCCGAAGTATTTCTGAGCATTACATGTGAGTCATTTTGGTCGCACAGATGGTACCTATGAACCCTGCAGTTGCTTCAGCCTAGAACCTTCAGTAGAGTTTAGCATGGGGAAAGGAGCCCTGATGCTCCTTTCCCCATGCTTTACTTCTCACCTTTTAAAAATATTTATCGCCTCATTATGCATTGAACATCTGACTTTCTCTCCCACCTGGACATCTGAGTACTTAGAGGCTAGAAACTATTTTTAGGTGAGCAATATCTAGTTTCCACTGCAGTTAAAAGCCCCAGCACAGAATCATCAGTTTAAATGTTTGTGGAAGGACTGCTGGAAAGAATTGGAGTTTGATACAATCTAAATGATTATACATTAAATTGGAAAATAACTGCTTATTCTTTATCCTGACAATTGTTCCAGAACTCCCACATTGCCTATTTGGGGGATCTGTTAGGTATCTCTGGAAACTGCAGTCATTTTCCCGCCATGGTTGATTCACATCTCCAGCTAATTATGGTGTTCTGGTTCTATCACGATGGGGGTTTGCTGGGGAATTTCTGAAGTCCGATTGGTACTATTTTCAGCATTGCAGGTCCTACATGTGATAGCGGCAAATGGAATCTGACTTTACAGCAGACTTTCCTCTTTGGGTGAGGATACTACTTTGGGGAGTCATTTTGGTCGCACAGATGGTACCTATGAACCCTGCAGTTGCTTCAGCCAGAACCTTCAGTAGAGTTTAGTAATTTGCGTCGCGTGTATTTTGAGCCGGATCATGCTTATACAGAAGCATGAGGGCAGCGGTCTATACCTGTGCTTCAGTGAGTACACATTTACTCCAAACCGTTCTAAGGCGGGGTTGAGGATGGATGGGAGAGCAGATAACTAGGGCGCTCTGCTCCCAACCTGAACTCCCATTAAAGGAAAATCTGTGACTAGAAACTGGACGGAGTTTGGTCCCACATAACATGGGTTAGATTGCCAAACTAACTGGTCATCAAGATCCACCGGACTCAAGAAGAACTTTTACTTTTCCCTTAACTATCTTTTAAAAATTCAGACTGAGGCCTGGCCCAGAATGAGATAACTTTTATATAAAAACGTGTCTGTATAGCAGGGCAAGCATCTAATTACTGTACATCTGTTTTTACCATTCAGTGAACAACCTTCCTGTTCTTTGAAGTTCCAGGCAACTATACCATTCCTTAGCTCAAGCTGGCATATATGCCTCAATTTCTCAGCTTTGCCTTGAATGTCATTGTCTTTGTGGGGCCCTCATTTGCACATAATGAAATTTGATTTTCTCTTGTTAATCTGTCTTATGTTAATTTAGTAGATGAGCCAGAAGAACCTAGAAAGGTGTAAAAAGTGTTTTTCTCCCCATCACAAGTAGTGGAATACACATTCCACAACCCTGTCCTGGAAGCCCCACATGCAATGCTCAGAAATACTTCGGGTGACTCTGAGCTCCAGCAAATAAGGATAGGATGCACTAAGCATATAAGGCAGTGGAATTTTATTCTGTCAGCATTAGCTACTAAGAAAGGTGACATTTTTACTACAGCTCTTTGTCTTCGGGTCCCTTATGTTATGGCTGTTGTGATTTAGAATTACTTTAAGCATATAAATAACATTCTATCTCTGAGGAGTTATCCTAAAGCAATAATGCAGCTATAGTAATAGCTGGTCTTTCCTCGGGTCAGGAGAATTTTGCTTATTTGCTTTTCTGAGGGGAAAACTAGGAATCTGTTTTGTAGCCAAAATTGTCTCCTCCACATGTTCATTTAAATACAAAGCTTTAGGCTGAAGTGGGACCTGACTTTTTCCCCAGCATTTATGGTGATGGTCTGCTAAGCAATTACCTTGTTCCTGAGATTTCAGGTGGAAACAAAAGATGTGATGGTAGAGCTAAAGGACTTTGCTGCTGCTTTTGATATGATAATGCAAAAGAGAAAATTGCTTTTCTTTAATGGATCCCCAAACACCATATATCAACACATTATTGAGTGAAATAATCTATTTTCAGTTGCACTCTGAAAAAGTTTTAATATTTGTGTGGAAATAAAAAAAAATTATGAGTCAGAAAAATTAATGTAATATAAAAATATTCTCCAGGATGCAGCAGTTTCCAACTTGTCATAAAACTATAGAACAAGTGATACTAATGTAGGATTGAAGGGATTTACTTAGAAATCTTGCAAAATTGGGGTAACTTTAATATGACATTTATATAAATTGCCTTTGACATAGATAAGTTATTGATACCTTTTGATGTTTTTAAGACAAAATCCATCAACTGCTTTAAAATACAAAAGAGTATTGCAAAGATAAAATAATTAAGCATTAATAAAAAAAGAACACATTCACAGTAATTCCAGTCTGGCATTCTGTTGGTTTCCCTGAGGCATTGCATCATTGAATTGATTTGAGTTTTATTGGCTAATGGGAACAATTCTCGGTAAATACAGGCATTTATACTTATAAAAGGTGCTTATAAAACAAATAGGGGATGCCAGAAATTACACACATGGAACTATAAAAAAAATCTATTTAAAAATCCTCCCCATAGATTTTCTAACATTTACTTAATATGACATAGATTTACTAGTATATTTCTCCAGATTCTCCTATCTAGTAGACTTTTTTTGGGGGGTGGGGGGATGAAAGGAGGAGAAATAGAAAATAAAGTAAATAATTGGGAAAAGTAAGAAAAGGATGAGGATTAAAGAATGAAGATAATTGCCGGAACCAGGTTTGGCTCAGTGTATAGACAGTTGGCCTGCGGACTGAAAGGACTCAGATTCGATTCCTGTCAAGGGCGTGTACCTTGGTTGCAGGCACATCCCTAGTAGGGGGTGTGCAGGAGGCAGCTGATCAATGTTTCTCTCTCATCGATGTTTCTGGCTTTCTATCCCTCTCCTTTTCTCTCTGTGAAAAAATCAATAAAATATATTTTTAAAAATGGAGATAATTGAATTTGTTTATGTATCTTTTGTTTTTAATATCCTCACCCAAGGATATTTCTCCCATTGATTTTTTTACAAAGTATATGTTGGGGGTGGGGGGGGTTGGAGAGAGAGAGAGAGGGAGAGGAAGGAAGGGAAGAAGTGGGAGTGACAGAGAGAGAGAGAGAGAGACAGAGAGACACAGAGACAGAGAGACAGAGACATTGACATGAGAGAGAAACATTGATGTAAAAGAGACATATAGATTGGTTGCCTCCGAATGTGCCCCTGCTTAGGCCTGGGTCAGGGATTGAATCTGTAACTGAGGTATGCGTCTTGAGCAACCAGCCAGGGCACACGTATCATATATGACAACCTTATGATTATGGTTGTGTAGTTGAATAATCTAAAATTTTATTTTTCTTTTATTAATTATTATGAAGACCCTCTCTAATTGCACATATTTGTGACTGGCACTAAAAATTATGTAAGAAACCAAAGTAATTAAAAAGTAAATAGATTCATTAAAATGCATTTGAATATAAATTCTGTCTCTAGCTTTCATCAGCATATCATACAAAGGAAAATGTAGCAGAGTTTCTACATGATAAAACAGGAAACTTTGATAATGTGGTAGTAAGTCCAAGATTTTGAACTTTATGATAATAAGGCTTTGCACAGAAAAAGCCCTGTGGCATTTCGCGCTGTCCTGCTGAGAGCTGATTGGAGCTATTCTTTAAAGGAATCCTTATTCTCAGCATTTCCATCATGTTTTCTCAGAAAATGTTAAAGGTCACTTCACTTTTCTAAGAAAAAATATCTAACATTTAATGAGTCACAGACATATCATTCTATTTGGTTTCAATCTGTTTTAGGCAAAGATCAAAACCAAAGTTTTAACCTGGGATGTGTCAGGAAATTAGAATAATTGATCCAGAGCTGTGGCTGTAGGGAAGATTAGAGATGGCAGAAATCCTACAGTAGAACCAAGATTGTTTTAAGAAGGAAGGCTAAAAGCTGGCAAAGGTTAGTGAGCAGGAAGTCAAGCCAGAAACCCAGGAGCCCTACCTCCCAGGATTTCCCCTTCCATTCATTTTTCCTCAGATTTAGAGGACGCTAAACAAGTCCACCTGGGGACATCTGGAAGATGGATCATGTCATTTCTAGAAATGTAGTGAAAACAACTATATCTTATCCCAAATAATTATTTTATCTTTCATTTTTCTCCCACCCTTTAATTTCCCCTTTATATGCCAAGCACTGAGCTTGAGGCTGAGATACTGGGATGAAAAGACATCATAAGAAATCTTCCTCCATTCTTGTTCCGGTGTTCTATGGATTTCTGTCCTAGGTCATGTGCACTCTCATTCTACATAGTTTTCCCAAGGGCATCATATGCCACCTGCATATTGCTAATACTCAACTCTTTCTTCAAGAGTTCACCTCTCTGCTGAACTCCACATTCTTATTTCTGACTGCCTGTGGACATTACCAAAAATTTATTTTGAAGTCAATTCAAGATCATCAGGATAAATCTACTTTGCATTCTTATGAAGCTATTTTCTGAATTTCATTCTCATTTAATGAAACAATGGCACATTCATTTATTCAAATATAAATCAAAGTATCCCGTATTTATCTCACTTCCCCTTATTCCCTAATAGGGTTGGCCTCATGGACACATGACTTGTGCAGCACTCAGAAGTCTATGTTTGGTTTAATGCTTTCCTAATGCTATCTTAACATGCTTAACAATTTTTGAACAAAAGTCCCACATTTTCATTTTGAATTGAGCTCTGTGATTTATGTATGACTGACCTTGTACCCAAATCCTGTAAGTTCTGCCTTCAGGGCCCCATCTCTCTTTGTATACTGTCCCTACATTCTGTTGCTGAAACTATTTTCCTAAATCAAATCCAAGCAGTTAGTGCTTCCGTTAAATTATTTTTAAAATTCTGCTATCAATTTCTCAAAGAGTAAAATTAAAACAAATGCCTTTGGGCCTTGACTGCAGTTAATCCACCAGCATAAATTCCCATGCATTTTTACCCCTGCATCCCACCCCAGATTTCATGTATATGTGTCACTATCACAAGAACTTAAAAGTCATTTTCTCCTTCCCATCTTTGACACATTCTATTCATCCTTCAAGATTCCATTTTGCTAATGCGGTCTTCACCTTTCACACCCCCCCCCCCCCCCCCCCAGTACAGGAAGTAATTACCAGTTGATTGACTCAGGGCACCAAGGGAATGAGGAATGACTTCCAGTTCATGATTTATTCTGAAAGCAAGGCTAATGGCAAGAACAAGTGATACAATTTGGGCACATAATTAATTACATTGGCTTTGACCAAAATCAGCAGGAAAAAAAAACATGCTCCCAAACCACATCTTCTCTTCAGTTCAAACTAGTATTTTCACACTAATTCCAAATCATTTCTCTCTTGACTTCATCGCTTCTCTATAGCACAAAACTCTCTTAATTCCTTCCAGATCTTCCTGAAGGTGGCACTAACTCATTAACTTCTAATAATGGCCTACTTAGTTTTCATGGATCCCTGCACATGCCCCCACAAAGACAAGTCTGTAGAAGGACCCCATTTTCAAGCATCCAGGAGTGGTTATAAAGGGACACTTGCAGAATGGTGCATAGCTCCACTAGGTTACACTTCAGCTGTGTGCATGACTCATGCTCATCTCCTCCCTTCAATGAGCTGCAGGACTCAATAAAATTCCCTCTCCTTTTCTTTTTCTCTCTGTAAGAAATAAGGAGCCTGGACACATGCACCTGAAAACACAACCTAACACTACCCTTGTTCTACAAACTGGCCCCAACTAATCAGCAGTGAAAGCCTAGACAGCAGGAAACATGCCTGTTATTCCTGAATCTTCTCACATCTAATTCATAAGATAGGCTGCAAAATGTTTGGTCAATGTGATGGAGAAAAGACTATCATCTTATATAATAAAAAGCTAATGTGCAAATTGACTGAAAGGTTGTTCACCATAGTGAACAACCGATCACTATGATGCACAATGACCACCAGGAGGCAGACACTCAAGATGAGAGCTGTCCTCTGGTAGTCAGTGTGCTCACACAGGGGACTGCTGCTCAGCCAGAAGCCGGGCTCATGGCTGGTGAGTGCTAAGGATATTTGACTGCCAGCATAGGCCCGCTCAAGTCCTCAGTGGGACATCCTCTGAGGGGTCCCAGGCTGTGAGAGGATGCAGGCCGGGCTGAGGGACTTCCCCCTCGCAGTGCACTAATGTCATGCACCAGGCCTCTAGTGTATTTATAATAAATCATTGAAGACATCAACCGGTAGTTAGCTATATGTTTTGATTGATATATGCAAGGGTGGACGAAAGTAAGTTTACAGCTGTGAGTAAAAAAACAAAACACAGTTTATTCTTGTATTATTATTTATTTATTCCGCATGTTTTCTCCCATATGAACAACTGTAAGTCACTTTTTCCCATTCTGTATTAAAAGGTTTGAGATAAAACCTACTCCTTGGCAATACAGGTAAGATAATCTAGGGTTTTGAATTGATGTTGTGTCAATATTTCTTGTTCTAGAAAGAAGAGAGTTATGTTCTTTCCCTGGCTATATTCACATGACGAATTTTGAACTACTAATATATTTAAGCATATGAATATCATAAAAATATTTAAAAATGCTTTTCCTCTATATAATTGCACAATACATTTCAAGGATGATAAGCTGTCAAGCTTATTTTACTGTCCCTTAAACTCCCTGCAGTAAAAAAAAAACTTTGTCTAATCTTTAAATGTCACAGTATGACCTAAACAGCAAGGCTGCATGAATGTGCAGTAACAGTTATGCACAGGAGTTGGTATTTCAGGCATATGCACGGAAAATATTAAAAAAAAACCTCTAAAGTACCCATTTGATTAAACTCTAACCTTACTTCTGCCAAATTTCAAACACACATAGACACTCACACCTCAAAGAAGCATATGCAGCGATATCTCTATAGACTATAGCTACCGAGTTTTTGCATTGCCTTAATGAAAAGAATACGCTCCAACATTTGTATGCCATAATGGGAATGTGAAATCAACCAAATTTCCTTAAAGGCAGGGCAAACAAGCAAGCAAACAAACAAAAAAAAAACATGTATTCCATTAATCCACACCAACAAAACCAATTCCCTGACAAAAGGGGGTGCTTTTCTTTGCTGAAGCATCATGGTCATCTCACTCTGAAAGTGCATTTTCTCTGCATGGGGAATACCACAGTGATTTTCTTCAAATATTAGTCCATTTATTTTCCTCATATAATAAAAATGACACTGTAAGGTTAATGATGTGAAACCCTGCAGACAAAATGAAGCTACTAGCCTCCTTCTGCTGATAAGCCCATAGTAACGCAATGTCAAAAGAGAGGAATAGAGTCTCAGATGAGATCCAATTCATGGTGTACCTTAACCAGCAGGGCTCCATTTTACTAGGTAACATATACAAGTGCATATAGTTACTTAATTTATGGGTAAGAGGCTTCAGCGTGTTATAATCAAAGGGTGATCTAAGCTGAAGTGGAATATATTCTATACCATACTGTACTCTTGAATTTCTTTGTAACTGTTAATCCTGGGCATACAAGCAAACCACAAATATATTATTACATGATTTTTGCAACACTACAAAGTATGTCATTTTATGAACATAGAACCAGATTGGGCTTTAAAATAACAAATTTATGTTTGAATTTCAAGAGCAATTACAATTTCAATTACAAGGAAAATCTAAATATTCAAAGATATACTTTTCTGTTAAAAGGCTCTAAAATTATAGACTCTATAATAAAATATTTGAATATGGTCAGAAGAAAACTTGTTAATAGTTCAATTCAGGTAAAAATATTTACTTAGCTTATTAAGTAGAATAGTTTCATTATTTCATTTTTTTAAATATATTTTATTGATTTTTTACAGAGCAGAACGGAGAGGGATAGAAAGTCAGAAACATCGATGAGAGAGAAACATCGATCAGCTGCCTCTTGCACACCCCCTACTGGGGATGTGCCTGAAGCCCAGGTACATGCCCTTGACTGGAATCGAACCCTGGACCCTTCAGTCTGCAGTCTGACACTCTATCCACTGAGCCAAACCGGTCTCGGTAGAATAGTTTCATTATTAAGCAAGAAAGTGAATAAGAGTAACTGAAATTTCAGTCACTCACAATATAGCTAATTATAAGTAACTAGAGGCCCAGTGCACTAATTCATGCACCAGTGGGGTCCGTTGGCCTGGCCTGTGGGATCAGGCCAAAACTAGCTCTTCAACATCCCCCAAGGGTTCCCAGATTGCGAGAGGACACAGGCCAGGCTGAGGGACCCCACTGGCACATGATTGGGGCCAGGGAGGGATGTGGGAGACTGGCCAGCTGAGGAGAGACCATGGTAGGTCCAAGGCGTGTCTGGCCCATCTTGTTCAGTCGTGATTGGCTTGATCCCAGTGGCAAGCTAACCTACTGGTTGACTGTCTGCCCTCTGATGGTGAGTGCATATCATAGGGAGTGGTTGAGTGGTATTAGCATATCATTAGCATATTACCCTTTGATTATTTGAATGGATAACCAGATGATCAGACAGTTAGCATATTAGACTTTTATTATATAGAATGACATCTTAAATTATAATCCCTAAAATTGGGATCGAGACAAATTTGTTCATTATCACTATTTCTACTGATCATGGAAATGGAGAATCTGGCCAAGACAATTAAATAAGAAAAATTACTAAAAGATATTCATGTTGGAAAGGAAGAAATAAAATTTTCTGTTTACAGATGATATGATCTTACACAAAGGAAGTCATAAGAATTTATAAGATAACTTAAAACCAATAATCAAGTTTAGCAGGGTTATAGAACACATGATCAATATAAAAAACTCAATTGTATTTCTACATACTAGCAATAGACAATCTGCAAATGAGATTAAGAACAAAATTTCATTTGAAGAGCACCAGCCCTAAATGGTTTTGATCAATGGATACAGCATCAGTCTATGGACAGAAGGGTCCAGAGTTTAATTCTGATCAAGAGAATGTACCTCAGTTGCAGGCTCCTCCCTGGCCCAGGCCCTGGTCAGGGCTCATGCAGAAGGCAACTAATCAATGTGTTTCTCTCAAATTGGTATTTCTCTCGGTCTTTCACTCTCTTAAAAAAAAAGGAAAAATATCCTTGGTTGAGAATAAAAAAAACAACAAAAAGAAGAGCACCAAAATAAATTATTCAAGAATAAATTTAACAAAAGAAGTGCAAAATCTACAGTCTAAAAATTTGTTAAAAACAAAACAAAACAAAAAAGATCTAAATAAATTTGGAGACATTTCATGAAAATTTGAAAATTATTAAAATGACAATACTTAAATTAATCTATAGATGCAATACAATCTCTATAAAAAACTCAACTTTAGTATTTGTTTGTTTTTTATAGAAAATGATAAGCTAATACTAAAGTGCATACAAAAATGCAAGGGAATAGAATAGCCCAACAATACTAAAAAGGAAGAACAAATGTGGAAAACTCATACTTTCCAATGTCAGATTGCTAAAAAGCTGCAGTAATCAGACAGTGCCATACTAACATAAAGATCGATGTGTAGATCAATGGTAGAGCATTGAGAATCCAGAAATAAATCCTTCAACTAAAGACAACTGATTTATGTAATGGTGAAAGATATTTTAATGGAGGAAATAATACTCTTTTCAACAACTGGGTATGTACATGCAAAGGAATAAAGTTGGGTATCTAATCTCATAATATATACAAAGTTAACTCAAACCATGTCACAGACCTACATGTGAGAACTAAAACTATAAAACTCTTAAAAGAAAACACAGGGATAAATCATAATGACCTTGGGTTAGGCTATGGTTTCTTAGATATGACACCAAACACAAAAGCAACAAAAGATAAAATTAGAGAAATGAGTCTTCACCAAATTGAAAGCATTTGTGCTTCAAAGAAAACCCTAAGAATGTGAACCCCAAATCACGGTATGGAAGGAAACATTTGCAACTCAAAAATAGAAAGGTGACCCCATTGAAAAATGGGCACATGATTTGAGTAGACATTTTTTACCAAAAAAAATATAGAACTGGCCATTAAGCAAATGAAAAACTCTTCAATATCATTAGTCATTTGGGAAATGTAAATAAAAACCACAGGGAGATACTATTCCACACTTACTAGGATGGCTAAAATAAAATAAAAAGAGAGACACTAACAAATGTTTACAAGAAAGCTGAGAAATTTGAAGCCTCGTTTGTTGATGCTGGGAACATAAAATGGTGCTATATTTTGGAAAACAATCTTGCAGTTCCTCAAATTATTAAAGACAGAGTTACCAAATAACCCAGCAATTCCACTTCTAAGGTGTGCACTCATAATAATGAAAGCATACCTCCACATGAAAAAGCCTATATAATAAAGAGGTAATACGCAAATTGACCATCATGCCCTTGTACAAGATGGCCACTCCCATGTGGTCACAAAATGGCTGCCCCCATGTGGTCACAGATGGCTTTCACAAGATAGCCAGCGAGAGGGCAGTTAGGGGCAACCTGGCTGGCAGGGGAGGGCAGTTAGTGATGACCAGGCTTGCAGGGGAGGGCAGTTGGGGAAATCAGGCAGACAGGTGAGGGGAGTTGGGGTCAATCGGGCCAACACGGGAACAGTTAGAGATTGATCGGGCTGGAAAAAGAGTGGTTAGGTGGTGACCAGGCTCGCAGGCAGAAGCGGTTAGGGGCAATCAGGAAGGAAGGCAGGAGAGCAATTGGGAGCCAGGAGTCCTGGATTGTGAGAGGGATGTTCTACTGCCAGTTTAGGTTAATGCTGATCAAGCCTAAACCTGCTGTTGGACATCCCCCATGGAGTCCCAGATTGGAGATGGTGCAGGCTGGGCTGAGGGACACCCTCCTCCCCATGCAAGAATTTCATGCACCTAGCCTCTAGTTGTATATAAATGTTCTTATAGAATTATTCATAGTAGCCAAAAAGTGTAAACAAATCAACTGTCTATCAACCAATGATTATATTAACCTTATGTGGTATATCCACGAAATTGAATGTTATTCAGATATAAAAAGAATTGAAGTACTAATATGTTACAAAATGAATGAACCTTGAAAACATTATGCTAAGTTAAAGAAGCCAGTTACAAAAGGTCACACATTGTATGACTCCATTTATATGAAAGGTCCAGACCAGGCAAATAAATAGAGACAAAATGTAGACTAATGGTTGGCAGGAGTAGGGGGAGAGGAGACTAGGGAATAATAGATCATGAATATAGGATTTTTTGGGGTATTAATGGAAATGCTCTAACATTAGATAGTGGTGATAACTATACAACTGTGTGCATAAAGTAAAACTCACTGAAGTGTACATTTTAAAGGGTGCATATTACTGCATGTGAACTTCCTCTCAACAAAGCTGCTCATAAACATATCATCTTTACAGCCACAGAGCCACTTCCTTTTGGTCACAAAGGATGTGTACCTATAGCTAAAATACTTATTTTCACTCATTGAAGAGCTGTACTTATTGAGCCAGAGATGTTTTGGAGGCCGTTAGGAAGTATTAGAATGAAGACCAGCTACCTGCAGAAGGTACGAACTGTGTTTGACACGTTCCTGTTTGCATAGCATCAATCTAATTATCTGATGCTTCACTAGATAGGAAAGGACCACAATGACTATCAGAAGGCCCAGCTTCTACCATTTGTCTACTTGCAAAGGATAACACCAAGTTAGCAAGCCTTTCTATTTGGAAAGTGAGGATTTTCTTTTACCATTCCTACCGCCCCCCAAAAATATGTTGCAAATTTAAAACCAGATATATTTAGTAAATACAGTAACTATAGTTACTAATAGTGATGACTATTGCATTGTTTATATACATTGTTCTTATTGCCTAAAATAAATCTTGCAAAGGAAATGTATATTTCTTGGGCAAAGGTATTATAGCCCCAATATCAGAAGAAATTTAAATATTTCAGATACCAGGGAGTTCTAGTTTCTGAATAAGTACCCTTGCCTGCTATATATAAATCTCTTATGAGATATGTGAAGTACACAGTGCAAAGAACCCAGCACAAAATACACTCACATCATTCAATTATCCACTTATTCTTTCAACCACTGACTTAATTTGATCTTCTATAATTTTACATCTACTAACTACTCTAAAACATAAATGTATTAATAAATCTAAGAAGAAACATAAAAAGGCCAAGCCTTTACATCTCCCCTCACCCAAACTAAATTACTTGCATACAAAATCAAGTTAAAGTGATTCTCAACATGTCTAAATTCTTCTCTCTAGGATAGGATAATACTATTTTAAGTAATAATATTACAAAAGTAATTTTAAGATAATATAAATTTTATTCCCCACAAAATATCTACTAATTCTTTGTGGGTTTTTTTAAATTTATTTCTATGCCCTCTACTTACTCCCAAACATACATTCAAATGTAACTATATGGAAAGAAAAAAATTAATCCATGTGTCAAGTATTAAATTCATTTTATAGATGAAGTAGCTGAGGCTCAGTAAGGCTAAGCAACTAGTCCATTCTATCATGGCTCACTAACACTGGAGCTAGAAGGTTCAGCTCAGTCTAATTTTACACACCACACACTTGATCATCACATTCTTACCAGCAACAGTATTTAATGCTCCCTTTTACAGCAAAACTTTTCAAAAAAGTTTCCACTTCTTTTGTTACTATTCACCTACTTTAATTGAACTTTCATGCCCATTTCACTGACATTGACCTGGCCAACGTCACCAAGGGCTTCCATTTTAACACATCCAACAATTACTAGTCTTAACTCATCTTACAAATCTTCTGAGCAGCATTGAACATGCCTGGCGGACTCCCCTTGAAATCCTCTCTTCTTGGCCCCTGTGACTGAAAGGCATTTGTGGTTTACTTCTCATTCTCTTCTGGGGGATCTTTCTTTCAAATGATAAGTATTAGGGTGCTCCAGTCCTGAGCCGATGGCAACGTGGCTTCTGTACCTGCACTTCCAGAGGTAGACACAAGCTGTTTGGAATTATCTGGATTTTATTTTCTTATTTACTGGTTTATTGTTTACCACACTGAAATATAAGCTCCAGGAGTATTTAATAAGGGTTTTCTGCATGGTTAATGGAAGGGAGGAAGGAAGGAATGAAAGAAGGAATTGGTATAAACTTTAATCGCTTCTTTCTGGAAAAACTAACAACCTGGTAAGGAATGACTGTAGAAAATCTCTATTTTGGGGCTCTCTTTTCTGAAGAAGTTTGGATTTGTTTTGTCTGCAGTTTGCAACTCATTGATTCCCACAGCCTAGGTCAATCTGCATCATAATTTTTTACTCCAACTATTATCATTAACCTGCAATACTGACTCTTAAGATAAATCTACATTAAAAAGAAGGGCCAGGTCAGTCTTGATACCTATCATGAGTATAAGTCTTCCACTGGGGAATGAAATCATGTTAGACTTAACCACCCTCTCATCAAGCAGGGATCCACAAAATCATGGGGGCAGAGCGAGGCTTGTATTAAGGTGATTAAGCTTATAGCAGCAGGTTCCCTTTTACAGGTGTTTCTGGGAAGCCTCTGGTTTAGCATCAGGCCTGAATTCAGTCACAGCAAGCTGTCACCCACAGGACTCTCCAAGGTCTTATTTAATCTTCTTTGAGTCCTGGCTAACGCTGTCGAGACTGGCCTTAAAGTGTGGCCCTCCTAGTTTTGACTGCCTTCATCCAGTGACAGCTCATCACCCACACTACCTCCTGCTTTCCCCAGTCAGATGGGCAGCCCCCACTCTTGATCTCCAGCTGATGCTCAGCAGCTCTTGTGGGGAAGCTGTGTTATTTCATCTACCATATGCCAGAGCTCAGCACCTAGCAGTCTGCAATAAATAGACTTAGTACAGTCAGGATTTCTCTTCAGAAGAAATGCTAATGAGGATAACAATTTACATTTCACAATGGGAAAGTGTGATTATATGAACCTAAAGAAACAAATGGAAATTATTACTTTGTGTGGTTTGGTTTATTGTTTGCTCAATGCAATTTTCATTGTTTTCCTATTTACTGTATTTCCTATTTTATTTCATGGAGAATTAGAGGCATAATTAGAATGTTCAAGTTGATTATGTACTTACTACTACTTAGAAGTAAACATTAATATTCAAGAAAAATTGGGCATTCCAGAAAAGTGACATACTCAAACTTTTGTCATGTTTTTTTCAAAGTTCAAGTGGTCACACATGTTTAAATGCTATTTACTTTTCAGTAGTTCTTTTATTTTTATTTTTTAATTGGCATCATCTTTTTTAAATTTGTTTATTGATTAAGGTATTACATATGTGTTCTTATCTCCCCATTACTCCCCATCTCACATTCCTGGCCCCACCCCCCTGCTGTCTGTGTCCATTGATTAGGCTTATATGCATGCATATAAGTCCTTTGGTTGATCTCTCCCTCTTACCCCCATCCTCTACCTTCCCTGAGGTTTGAAGGTCTGATTGATGTTATTCTGTCCCTGAATCTATTTTTCTTTTCTTTTAATTTTGCCCCCTCCCTAGTAATTGCAATGCCAAGTGAATCATATCTACCACCAAGCATACTAGTACATTGGAGGGTACTTCTCTCTAACTGAACTTACCTTGATTATTCTTGAGCAATTAATTTAACCTATTTAAGCCTCTATTTCCTTATCATTCTCACAAAGGAATAATAATAGCTCGACCTTAAACAGTTGTTCTAGCCTGGCTGTGTAGTTCAGGTGTTGAGTGTCAATGGAAGCACCAAGAGGTCATGGGTTTGATTCCTGATCAGGTGGTGGTAGTGGTGGAGGTGGTGTGGATGTGCAAGAGGCAGCCCATCAATGTTGATGTTTCTCTCTCATCAATATTTCTATATCCTTCTCCCTTCATCTCTCTCTAAAAAAATCAATAAAACATTTTTTTTAAAAAGCATATCCTTGAATGAGTTTTTTTAAAGAGTTGTTCTAAAGATTCAATGAAATAATCCAAGCAAAATATTTCACACAATGCTTGCCCCACAGTAAATACTCAATGCATGTGCACCCATCATCATACTACCATCACCATTAAACAAATGTATAAGCAACCCACATACTTTGAATTTTCTTAACATTCATTTAAAATAGTCTGCTACACATTATTAGCATTCTGATTCTAACACAGTATTTGGCAGAAATTAAGCATTTAGTAAATGTATATTGTGTGTTAGTCATGTACTAGCTACCCCCTTTCTGTAGTTCCACTGAGTTAAAGAGCACACGACATCCCTCCTAGGCTGGACACAGTGTTGGGACAGCAAACACAATAGATGCTCCATAAAAGAAGGGTGCACAGCCAATCACAAACAATCCACTAGATGATGCAGAGAGCTACATATTCATTACAATGACACGTGACATTAAATGCCTTCTCAATAAGAAAAATGTATATACTCTCCTGCCTTGCTCTTTACTGATTACTGATCATATGCATGAAGAATGCTGCTGTTACATATCCAGTCTAACCAGCTGGCTGAGACCAGCTTCCATGACACTGTTAAAGCAGAAGTGAAGAAAAATGCGTTGCAAATCCAGCAGGCACAATGCCTGCCCATTAGTTCTTCAGTCTGGCATCAAAGAATGTAGGAATTAAAACCATTCAATAGCAAATAAGCAAATGTTAAATACAGTGCAATCTACTTAATATTGTCACTTAAAAAGATTTTTAAGTTCTTGTCGGAATAAAGACCGTACATTTTACATGATCCACACAATGGAGACATAGTTTCGTATCCAATCCTATACCTCCTGGTTTAGTGGAAAGAGTCCTGGACTGGAAGTCCCCAAATTCTCTCTGTATAGTCCTGACTTGGTAATTTTTTTTTTGATAAATCACCTTACATCCAGGATTTAGTTTTTCTCTGAAACGTGTCAGTTCTCTTCCAATCCTACAATTCTAAGTTTCCAATAATAACCCATTCATCACAATCTGGGGTTTTTGTTAGCATCATCTTCCGGAAACAGTGCCAGACTACAATCAACTCCATTTTCCACCTTAGAATTCCACATTCCATCCCTGCTCTATCTCAGGGAGACAATATCCAATCAGCACTCACAATGCAGATTTGCTGCAGCCAGCCAGCTCCTTCTCCACATGAATGAAAATCTCTCACACAGTCCAAAGACAGCATAAACCAGGGTGTCCCATTTATTCTAATCACAGCCTGCCCAGACAAGACGGCAGGTGATAAGGCCTTAGCAAGACAGAACACAGTACTCAGGACTAATTGAATCCCATTATTCCAAATAGACACAGAGACCATTCTTGGGTGATTAAAAAAGAAGACAGGCATTTCTGAACAGAAGAAAAAATTAACATAATAAATGTCTTTATAAGTACACATACACATATATTTTTGTATAGAAGCACACAAACATCTTAATCACTTTTAAAATTAAGCTTTTGTGGGAAAACTAGGACATTTTGGCATAAGCATATGCTATGGTCTGGCTTCCCCATGTCATTTGTTATTGAATAAGTAGATATTTTTAAAAAGTCTATAACTGGTACTAATTTCACACTTAATATACACACACTGGTCCTGTTCAAGACTTAATACATAATACAATTATGAAGAAAAAATTAGGTTTTCTGCAAGACTTGTTCTATCTCTAAAGCAAATCATTCTACAATATCTGTAGTAATATGTGGATGTTTAATACTGGTGTTTTCAAATCACATGATTTTTTTTTACAATTCTATGGTTTCTGATTTGGAGTTGTTTCTATGCCTTTAAAAATAAGTTTTCAGCCAAAACCGGTTTGGCTCAGTGGATAGATTGTCAGCCTGCAGACTGAAAGGTCCTGAGTTCAATTCCAGTCAACCTTGGTTGCCGGCACATCCCCAGTGGGGAATGTGCAGGAGGCAGCTGATCGATGTTTCTCTCCCATTGATATTTCTAACTTTCTATTCTTCTCCCTTCCTCTCTGTAAAAAACCAAAAAAATATATTTAAAAAATTAAGTTTCCAATAGATATAACTGCATAGAGTTGTATAACTATCAAGTCCCTCCAACAATTAATGATCCTACCCATCAATATTAAAAAAAACCCTTTAAAACTTTATTTATATTTTATAATTCTATACCAAGATTATATCAACCTTCTATACAGACATTTCTCAGGTGTCCATGTGTTTATTGACTGTTCAAGTGCAGATTACTAGGTGCTGGAGACCACATATCTTGAGAGAGGAATTTAGGATTAATATACAATAGTGAACAAGTGAAATACATCGAGAAGAATGGACAGGTGTCTGAAAAGATAAACCCTGCCTCTCCCCAACTTTAACCTGGCCTCCTCTGGCTAAAATGCTTCCTCTAAACATCTCCAAATCCTGCTCACCCTTCTCAGCAGGTCTACTTACTCCCTCTCTTCATGAGCCCTTTTGAACATGGTCAGCACTGCTAACCCCTCCTCCCTATAACTGGTGGACACAGATCTCCTAATCTCTCATTTCCCTTTCACCAGGCACTGCCTGAGCAAAAGCCAGGCATCTATCCAGGGCCCTGGGTCCTGGTGCTTTATCTGTGCTATTGTCACACTGATTCCTTAGCTAATTAATTCCCCGGTTATACAAGTTCAACCGTGTTTAAAAAGTGATTCTCATAAATCATGATGGGCAGAAATGCTTGTTCAGGAAAAAATCCCTTAAGGGTCAGTTCCTTTTGCAGCTGTCTCAGTTGAAGGTAAGACTGCAGACAGAGGAGAAGCTTTAAAGCTGTGAGCTGGAGCCTCCGATATCTTCACTGCCCTGGCATCCGACCATTCCTATTTCCCACCCTTGGCCTCCACCTTCCCATCCCCACTGTGCCCGACTCCCCCTCCTATTCAGCACTCAGTCACAATGCCTCCCCTTTCACCCGCTAACAAAACAGAGCCCTTTTAATAGTTTCCTTGACTTAAAATACCCTGACTTCAACACAAACACATTAGAACATTCAACCAAAAGTATTCTTGTTGTAAGGTGTGGAGTGAAAACTTCTGTTCTTTGGCTAACAGAACTTCAAGCATCGGTAAACAGCATGTTTACTGTTGTTTGGGGTCTAGAAGGACCAGTGAAGGGATACTCAAGTCTTTGTTGCTTTAGCGATGGGCCCAGAGAGGGTACAGAGAGTGACATGCCATGCAAGGAGAACTCTGTTCACGCACTTTCCCCAACGAAGCCCTCTCCAAAAGGATTTTAGGCAACTTGAAGATTGGGAGACAGGACATTCAGGGTAAAGAACTTCTATCTGTTCCTTCACAAGTATCTCTCTAAAAAAGTCTACTTTTTCTCCTTTCAACCAAGCACCAACACACTTCAATAAAAGCATTGTACGTAACAAAATAAGTGAAGTATGAACATTCTCCAGTGGTAATATACACTGGAACTGGTATCACAAGTCAAATTGTTTGTAGAATCATTTCATTTTGCAAAATGTCCCTTCACTTCCCATCAGATTTCTTTTTAAAAAGACTATATTGTTGTCCTTTTACCTGAGTCCTTTAGATGCTACATTCATTGATCCATAACTCACTTACATTCTCAAGATGCTTTGTATATCATTTGACATAGGACTTTAAACAAAGTAATTTCAACGGATTTAGGAAAGCAGGTTGTCTGAAGAAGCTGAGGGTGCTTTGGGTGTTTATTATAATATGGCATTTCCTAATGACCATGAGCAAACATAGCCATGGTACTAACACCATCATGGGGAATATGCTGTCCAGAGCTTTAGTGCTCTTTAGCTATGGCCAAGTGGCTGGAGGTACATCTCTCAGGAAAGTTTGCCTTCTTAGCCCAACTCACAGCACTCAGAAAACAATTAGCCATAAGAATTGATTATTGGATGATCAGTTATCTATAATTGTTGAATTGTCAACAGGAAACACACAGGGTATTTCCAACTTAATATTATAAACTGCACAAACAGATACACTGTCGTTTTATACTACAAGTAAAATGTTCACATTATAAAACATAAATCATATTTGATTTTTCAAAGAATTAAAAAAGGCAAGCTGCCTTGTTGGGTAAAAGTGCTGATGCAGGCTCTATAGGAAAGTGTCTCCAGGTAAAATCCACCAGCTCCCATACACCAATTCCCCTCTAAACATGTCTAAACACTTCATATATACCAATCTTGAATCTTCACAACTCTGCTCATTAAGCACTATCATTATCCCCCTTTCATACATAAGAAAACTAAGGTCCAAAGTTAAACATAGAAATACCATTGGAACCAACAATTTTTTCTTCTAGATACATGCCTAGAAGAATTGAAAGCAGGGACTCAAACTGATCATTGCACACCCATGTTCACAGCAGCAGTATTTACAGTAGCCAAAACGTGGAAACAATTAAGTGTCCATTGGTGGATGAGTGGATGAACAAGATGGGATATATCCATACAGTGGCTTATTAAAAGAAATGAAATTACGATGTATGCTATAACATGATAAAGACATATGCTATGTGAAATAAGTCAGACACAGAAGAAATGTTGTTGTATAATTTATTAACAGGAGGTACCTAGAAGAGTCAGATTAATAGAGATAAAGTAGAGATTAGAAGGAAGGAGGTGGGGATTATTACTTAAAGCACTGAGTTTCCCTTTTGGAAGATGAAAAAGATCTAGAAATGAATAGTAATGATGATTACAAAATATTGTGACTGTATTTAATGGCACTGAATTATATACTTAAAATTATAAATTTTATTATCTATATTTTAACCACATTAAAAAAATTAAAAAGAGAAATCTAAGCTGCAAAAAAAAGTAGAATGCCATGTTCCAAATCATTAAGCTTGTAAATGGCAGAGTTTGGCCTGCAACTCAGGCAGTCCGGCACCTGAGGCCATCCACACACCTGCATCCAGGTCTGCCATCAGGGCTAGTTGTGTGAATGGACCAAGATACTCATGACTGACTCCCATTAACACTGGCACAGCCACAAAGTCTCCATGAGACCCCATCAAGGCCATCTGCAAGGCTGCCCATAGCTCTCACCTTCCCTCCAACACACCTCCAACTTGGACCAGACTCTGTGTCTCCAGCACTCGCCCTACCTCAGCTCCACCCCTCTGCCTCTTCCCTTTATCTTCATGTTCCACAGATCATCCTTCCTATTTCATACATGTTTCGCTTTGGATCAATAGAAGCACAGATGGAGTCAATGGCTGCTCCACCCACATTCCCTTCTAAGACATTCTAGTATGCATGTCTGGGAATTTATTATTTGCTCCTCTAATGATAGTTTCTCACCAGTAACTCTGTCACCAATGACATTCTTCTAAGCTACTATGTCACTGTACTTAATATTTCATATACTCATGTCTTCTAAACTTTATACTCTTAAAGAAAAGAAGGTGATCTTATAGTTTATTTATCTCTTGGACATAACAGAGAACAAGAGACACAGAGACACACAATAAACATTTGGGTAATGAATGTCATCCTAATGGGACCCTAAGGTGTTATAGGTAATGGCAAAGTCTATGATTTGGACACTGAGCTGCATCATGATTCTAGAGTGGTTTTCTAAACAGATATAAACAGATTTCCCTAGAAAATTAAATAAACTATTATTTAAGAGTATAAAGTTTAGAAGACATTAACAGGTTCAATTAAAAATAAAAACCTCATTCAGTATAGGCATTCATACAAAGAGAGGCACATTTAAAATCCCCTAGAGGACTTATCAATCAATGTCATTCTCACAATCAGTCTCTAAGCCCAAGACATCTCCTACAGGGTTCAGAAAGAATGAACATAGTGTTATTCCTGCAACTGTACTTGGGGCCGAATGACAATATCATCCATCAAGAAGGCATCACCGTAAATTCAAGCTAAGCCTGCCTTGGGCTGCATGCACAAAGGTTTTTCAGAATATTTTGGGGGCCTCAAAGCCATGCTCTTATAGAATGACTGGCCAGATTTCACTGGTATACATACTTTGAATTCATCAAGTGAAACACAGCAACCTATGAAATAATCGTTGTTCCCAATGGATCACTTAAAAATGAGATTTCTTCTGACATAGATGTGGGAGTTAGTCCTCCATCTTACTAGAGATTTTAGAAAGTCAAAGTAATTGAAATATAGGAGATGGATTGGGACAACCCTGATGGAATGGGAAACAAGGTCTCGATGAATCCACCAGAAGGAAGATGTAGGACCTAGGACTGGTGGCAGACACTTCTGAGTCCTTGGGGATCTCCATACCAAATGTCCACTACACACAGATGCCAACCCCCGCCCAACCCAGCCTGAGCCTGCATAAGGGGAGATGGCCACTGAGGACTGAACCTACTGGCCATTCCCAGCTGGACACCTGGGCCAGTCTGGACCAGGACCACACAGGAATGAGCACTGCCACCTGTGGAACAGAAGCAAGCAGACAGGTATGACCATCATTACTTTGAATGAATCTCTGTCTGTTCTGATTTCAGTGGGGGACAGAAGTTTGTGTCATAATCAGAAGGACCAACTGTTGGTCCGCTGCAGTAGGACCAACCAGAGCTTTCTGGGGTTGGCTGTTTACCATGTCTTTGTCTTCAGGGAACACACCCACATTTCTGGTCCTCTGACAGGTGTCAGAAGGCTGTGTGGACATCTGTGGTGTTATCAAAATATTTGGGAAGAGAAACCCCAGGATCCCACTGTGTCAACCTGGACAGATAAGTGCCTGCAGTAAGTGGCAGTAAGGTAGCCTGGACATGTTTGGTTTCACCGCTGAGAAATCTGAAGAAGTAGGTATTGCTGACCCCTAACCAAAGGGAGATGGACAGCAAGGCTTGCCCCAAAGGCAACACTGTTTCCAGCCTATAGGAAGTCTTCCCAAGTGAACCCACGAATGTGAACACCCTACCCGACACTGGAACAGAGAGCTCAGCTCTAATGTTTTATCCATTTATGAAAAGCATAGATATTTTTCAATGGAGATATTGTTATGTTTGAGAACTGATTTATTTAATTTTGCTTAAAAAATCAAATGTTCCCTAAAGCCAGTGTCTTGTTTCCATGAAGTATCTGTTATTTGTAGATATTCAGAAAGGGAGAGAAAGGGAAAGGAAATTCTTCTAAAGCTCATAAATAAGAAATACACATTATGGTTCTACATCACACAAGCCAGCTCTGATCTATTTTTAACTCTGCTGTGATGCTCACAAGAAACTCACGGGGGGAAAAAGGATTCAATAAAAAGCAATATAAAAAAGTAAATAAATAAAGTAAAGTAAATTTTAAAAAGAAAAAAAAACAAACAAACAAAAACAGCAATATCCTCACAGGAGCATAATCAAATAAAGCTTAGTTTGGAAAGTGGTTCTGCAGTCTCCTAAATACAAAGCATGCCATGGATTTACTATATCTCTAGCAAAACCATGAATATGAATGACTTCAGCGTTAACCCAAGATTATGCAGCTAGTTTAAGCTTTATTCAGAGCAAAATTTCAAACAGATTTAGAAATATTTTCATAAAAAAGGACTAGAAAAAGATTAATGGTATTTTCAAACAATCTAAAATTGTGGATTTGAAAGAGCTTTCTTTGGTTTATCATCTTTAAAATTACTCAGAACAATATGCACTTAGGTATCTAGAAGAGAATTATCAAAATCCTTTTGCACTGATAACTTCATCATTCCTGTATTATTTAGAAATAGCAATTTATCTTAAAATTACATACTGTATGCCATAAGATTACTTTTTAAGCTGTACATCTTCCTGAGCTTTAAACTATACGGTATCCTGTTGTTTGCTAGGTTGAGAATACCAAAATGTTTCTATCAAATGGGCATCCTAGATTCCCCCTGAGTTCCTTTGGTTTTAATTCTCTAAGTGCTCACCTCAAAGTTTGCATCATCAAAGCCGAATTAATCAGTACAATTCATCTGGTGAGCAAGTGTGAGATGAGGATTCCAGAGTGGCTCATACAATCTAAATACATAATGAATAAACAACTGAAAGCTTCTTTTGGTAACTATCAATATCTTAAGATGGTGGAAAATTGGTGAGTAATCCTGTCACTACAACCATTACATGGTTTAAAAGAATTGGACCACGTAGACACAAAAGTCATACAGTTATTATTGCTTGGGGGAGTCACTCTCTCTGCTTTCAGGCCTTGGGGCCAGAACTTTCCAGGTGACAGGACTGTCCACTCCGAAATGGACACAGCAGCATTTGTCTGGCAGCAATGGCCAGTCTCCAATATCTGGTCTTCGGAAGCTGGGCAGTTGTCCCACGAGGCATTGCCCTCAAAGTCCTAGAATGCAAGATTTTCCAGAATCTGACACCACACAGGGTGGTAGGGCCTTGACAACATTTTGAACCACATGTATGTCTTCACATCACGCCTCATCCATGACTACATGTCTCCATCACTCCTTTTAATTGGTCAACCCTCTGGGATGGGTTTCAGTACTCATTTTTGAACGACCCAGTGATCATTCCTAATTCAGGTTCTCAACAGCTAATTAGCCATCCTTAGGGTAAAAAGTAATGTTAACTTGCAAACACACACATATAAGCACCCTGTTAAGACTGAAGTATTTTTTAAAATAAACTACTCAAGAGCAATATAACACAAGGCTTTTTCTCCTGCAAGCAGTAAGAATATGCTATAGAGATAACCATCATAAGTGGCTTACTCTACTGGTGGGAGAGGAGTGATAGGAAACTTCAATACCTTATTAGAATTGCTCATTCTGAACTTACTAAAGGGTTTGATCCAGTGTGAACTATTGTCTCCAAAAAAGTAAGGGTAGCCAAGAAAAATTGGAATAGGGCAATGGCAACATGGCAAGTGTTGGAACAGAAGCAAACAAGAAGAGGCCAACTAAATTAATCAAAACTATGTATGTGACAGATAAGGAAGTGGGGAACAGAAGGTGATCATGGCCCCTGGGGTAAATTCAAACACTTAGGGTGATCCAATGCCACAGGAAAAATTACTATAAGGTAGTAAACATTAATTATTAAAATAGGGCCACTCAGAAAAAGAGTAAAAAATAAAATAAAGCCACCTGTCATTTTGATATATTTTTCTAGGCTTACTGTCTATGAATATTTTACACAGTTGTTATATTGCACATAGATATTTATAGTCTGCTAGTTACACCAAATTTTACAATAACCATCATTTAACAATTATTCTGATCATTGATTCGGCTTGTCTGCTAAAGTCCAGTAACATCATTGCAAGACATGCTAACTGCACTGAATGCTGCTCTGCTCTGCTCAGACACCCTCAGGAAGGAAATGCCAATTCCCCAAGCTGCTATTACACTCACCAGACAACGTCAGCTGAAGACTCTCTTTCTCCTTTCCTGGAGCAGCCTGCATCCCATCACCTGTGGACTTTGGGGTACAGAGGCCCAGTCTCCTTGCCCTAAACAAACCCTACAGTTGCCTATTAGTTCAACTGGGGCATTTTTTGTGAGCACAAAACAGCAGACCTTCTCCTTCAGCCCAGGCCTGCTTCCCTCTATAGCGCCAACTCCAAGAGCACCCCAAAAACTTCCTATGTGCTACTTTTCATAGAGAGTGGGCTTCTTGGGGAACCCAACCTAAACACTAGTACTTATTAGAAAAAAAAGATATTTAATTTCCAATTGTTTTTGAGACAGTAGGTAAGAGAATTTCAATTTCAAAAATTTTAAATAGTCTTTTAGTCAAAACGATGTAAAGATCTTTAAAGTATAAAAGCAAGTTTTTATTAAGCCATTGAGCATCTACTGTAGAGCATTGGCCTTGCCAGGGGCTGAAATACATGACTAAAACAAGAGTAGTACTTGATGCACCATTCTTAATGTATAAATCCTGTGTGTGTGTGCATGTGTGTTCGCGTGTATTACTGTGGGTGATATGTAGTATACTGTGTGTTGTATATATATATATATATATATGCAAGTTCAGGTGAGAAATATACAAAGAACAGAACTATTTAAAAATGGTATGAAATCAGTGAAATTAATGGGAAGTAAGAAAAACACTGTTTAAAATATTTTTTCTACCATTTTCAATTATTTCTATAGGCTTAAGAAAATAAAGAGGAGGCTTGAAGAAAACTAGACATCTGCTCGCTCAGGAAGTAAACTTGAAGCAATATTTGATAGCATACGTTTTTACATTAATTGCTGAGGTAAGATCTCCTAACTCACCCAAGGGGTGCTTGTTGTTTCTCCACTGACAGGGAAAGAGCAGGAAGGGGGTGGGAAAGCACTTGAAGTAGTCACTCTGCATAAAAGGAATCTGAGATTCAGAGGAAAAGAGGAAGTTATATGAGCAATTAATGCCTCTTTTAAAATGATAAGGCAATTAGTGGAAACTTTAACACCAGCCACTGGCATTCACATGAAGTGGCAGCCCCAGGGCGCTGAGAAGGGGAAAGGTGGAAATGCAAGTTCACGGAGACACTTGAGCCAAGAAGAGTCAGGAAGAGCTGACATCCATGTACAGAGGAGGTCAGCCATCTTCCCTCAAAGTATTGGATGTACATTAATTCTTGTATCAAATATGAGACTGAAGCCTAAACAGAGAAGCATTTTTAGTAGGAAACAGTGCAATAGGTTGTGCTTATATTTCCAAGCCATCAGTTAATGGCCCTCAACAGCTCTGTTAAATAAATCATACTCAACAATGGTTCCTTGACGTCCTATAGGGACTTGACCCCATTACTCCTTCCTCTTGGGGTAAAACTGGGGAGTCCACAACTACACCAGGGAGAAAATACTTTCCCAGCAGCCACTAGGAATCATGAACAAAAGATGCTAAGAACTTGTGTAGTGAGCACGCTTTGGCCAGTGGTCCAGCTGGAGCCTGGAAGCACAGGGGAACTTGGCCCTGGCTAAGCCCTGATATCCAGCACAGCCACTCTGACCCTGGTGGCCCATGAACTTCCTTCAAAGGCCTCCCCTCCCATATCAGCATCATCAAAAGGCAGCTCCTCTCTTTGGCTACATGGAGACACAAGTATTACGACTACAGGGTCGCTTGGGCAGCTTCTCTCAAACCCTGACAGGTATTCAAATACCATAGTATCCTGAGAGGCTGCATGTCAAACAAGCTGCCAGGTGGTGATGTTCCTGGGCCTGGTCTCTCACTCTGAGAAGACGGAGTCTGGTGATCTAGATGGCAGAGGGAAGAGAAGCTTGCACAACATTTGAGTGCTCCCTGCATTCCCTGTTTGAGGGAATAATGTATTCATTCATTTGAGAGAATGAATGCCAGCTTCTGTACAGCAGTGACTTACAGGATCATCTTAACCAAATAGTTGCCTCCCTAGCCCATCCCATTCTACCTCAAAAACCAATATCCATCCTTTCCTTCTCAAATGGCAGGAATGCAAAAACAGCCTTTCTCCCTCCATTTTTCTATTGTTTCTATTTGGAAAATCATGTCACCTTCTTAATTAATTTGATGTAAGAACATACTGTGGTAACACTGAAAACCAAACGGCTGTTGCATATCACTGTGGAGTCCCAGGGTCTCCAGGTTGTTGCAGACACTAGAGTCCCATTTTCCTGGAAGGACACTTGGGGAACAGTGTAGCTCCAGGGCTGAAACTCTGCCCCGGGACCTGCCGCATGCATTTCAAATTGGAGTCTCAGGCTCCTTGTCTAAAACTGGGAGCAATGTATCAAAATAAAATGCAGTGGAGTAAGAGGACCTCCTTGTGAGCTACGTATTCTGAGAGACACATACGCTAGCTTTTTCTCAAATACTTAACTGATGACACACTCATTCTGCTCTAACTTAACACTTCAAAAATAAAAACAACCCCATTTACTTCTTAGGAAACATTAACTAATCTGCGATCATTTAAAGTGCAGAAGCAATTCTAATAAAATGATTCACCTTCTCACTTTATCAACTGCACTGCCTTGTCAAAAGAAACAGCCTGCAATATGGCATAAAGTGTGCTTCAAAATGCCCAAGTAGAACATCCTCTGGTGTGTGCCAGGGCATTGCGCTATGTTTTGTTCTCCAGTTTGTTTGTTTCCTATACATATTTTTTCCCATAGGAGTATCATGCTGAGTGTGAAATTTTTTGCCCTGCTTTCTTTACTCCCCATTAAAAGGTGAGCATTTTTGACAAGTGTAATCTTGTATGAGGCAGCTTTTTCTTTATGTATTCCCGGGGTACTTACAGATTGAAGGAAGCTAAAAGCATTACTGCATCTTTAATCTCACAGATGTTATAAAAATATACAGTATTTCCATGTTCAACACATCTCAGGAATATGGAATTGGTGAAATATAAAAAATGTGCAGTGGGAAAATTATACAATTAGTGAAGCTTACAAAATGGTTGACTTAGGAAGGCTTCCTCCCCGTCTCTGAATGAATGTTACAAGAATGAATGAACTCTGGACCTCCACTCCTCACTGGTTGGGTGACTTAGAAAAGTACCCTGAAATGTCACCTTCTGTTTCTTCATCTGTAAACAGGGTTACCCCATAATCAACCTCATGGGCTTGCTGTGAGATTTAAATGCAATTCTCCAGTGAAATGCTTAAAGAAGCCGTTGATCCAGAGTGAGCACTCAATAAATAGCAGCCTTTACGCATTTCAAAATGCATTTAATCATTTGGAGCAGTGGTTCTCAGTGTGGTCCTGGGCCTGTAGGATCACCATTGCTGGGAAACTTAGAAATACAGTTTCCTGTCCCTGATCGCAGACCCACTGAACCAGAAATTGGAGCATTGGGCAGAACAGGCACAGCAATTCATCTTTAGTAAGTTTGCCAGGTCATTCTGATGCACTCTCAAGTTGGCAAACCAATGGAATAAAGGTAGAATGTACCATTGGCCCTTTTTATAAATAAGCATTCCTAATGGTTCCTTATGCATGAATCAGTTTGAGTTGCTGTGGGAAATGCTGGTTACCATCTACAAAGTACTACTTAGAGATGACCCAGGTAACCTTAACATGGTTATGATCTCTATGACACTCCAGTATTCTGAAACAAAATTTGCCCACAGATTAATAAATTAAATAGCTGAAAGATAATGTAGAAATTACCCATTTTGTTATGGTATAACTCAATACAAACTTAAGTACAAATATTGGCACTAAACACTTTCATCAAAAACATTATTGGATTGAATAGAATTTATATATATTGTACAGCTCATAGCTTTGAAAATCCATTGATTCTCAGATATTGTATGATTCTTTAGAGTCAGGCATCAGTATCCTATAGGCAGAGAATAAATAGTTACCTTAAAGATGTTATTTTTTAAAATTCTGTTTTGAGGTTGAAAAGCAAAGCAATGCCAAATGATGAAGATACGCATAAGTTGGGGGAATGGGCACTCTTATAGGGTGGGGTTCAGGAGGAAGTATTCCTCCTAAAACTAAGAAGAAGGGTGGAGTATTGCCTTAAAGTGTGATATTAGCTTTAAAAATAGGGTTAGGAAAAGCATATTTTTAATATCCTTTATGCAAAAGAAGTAACTAAAACTGAAGAAAATACATATTGATAAGCTTTTATATATATACTAGAGGCCCGATGCATGAAATTCATGCAAGAGTAGGTCTCACTTCCCCCAGCTGTGGCACTGGCTTCCCTCTGGCCACAAGCAGGCACCAGGACTGGGCTTACCTCATAGCCCTGGATTCCTCCGGAAGGTCATCTGGTCTAATTAGTATATTATGCTTTTATTATTAAGATATTAGAAGCCCAGTGCACAAAATTCATGTACTGGGGAGGGTGTCCCTCAGCCCAGCCTGCACTCTCTCCAATCTGGGACCCCTTGGGCAATGTCTGACTGCAAGTTTAGGTCCGATCCCACAGGGATCAGTCTAGACCTGCAGTAGGACATCCCTCTCACAATCTGGGATGACTGGCTCCTAACTGCTCGCCTGCCTGCCTGATTGGCACCTAACTGCTCCTCTGTCAGCCTGATTGCCCCCAACTACCCTCCCCTGCCTGCTTGATCACCCCCAAGGCTTTTATTAGTATAGATATGACCCTTCACAGAAAATTTTACTAACCCTGCTTTACAATAAGGGCTTGATGATTGAATCATTGGGACCAGACATCGGGCAGGTAGCCTGGTAGAGTCAGTCTTTATGAAGCTATGAATCTGTGGCCAGAGGCCCTGAGTGGGTCTCAGTATCACCATGCCTATGATGTTCAGGAGCTCCAGAGGAGTGGATAGGCAGGCCCAGCCGCTCTTCCCTGGGTGGTAATGTTCACAGGACCTTCAGGCGTGGCGATGCAGGCTGCTAACCCTCCCAGGGCCTGTGATTGCCCTGACCGCATGGGTGGCATCTAGCACTGCCCACCACACCTCCCAGGGACCCGATGTACTGGTACCTTGCAAGCAGAGTCTGGTGTTGCCTGCCAGGCCACCCCCAGCCCCCGATGGACCTGCACTCCCAGGGGCAGGTCAAGGCACTGCCTGACCTGCCTACATATGCAAATTTACCTGCCATCTTTGATGAGTTATTTTGCATACTTGCTCTGATTGGCTGGTGGGTGTGGCTTGGCATAGCAGAGTGATAGTTAATTTGCATGTTTCTCTTTTGTTAGTATAGATATTTATTCATTATATTACCTGGTAAAATAATATTATATAGTATTGAATAGTAAGTGCTACTTTCCAGCTCATTAATCATCAGTTTAAGACTCTACATTCACCCACAATATTCCTAGAATATCCTAAAGGAACTCAAGAGCCCATCTGCCATTTGGAGATTCACCATGGAATAAATCTGAAGAAACTCTTCCTGTATGGTAAATGGTAATTGTTTTGAAGCAGATTATATCCATGCTTCTCCTGGTTTATTCCAAATAGCAAAGTAGCAGGTTTCTATACACTAATCCCTTCCCTGGGACTAGCAGATTGAGCATAGATTCAAATCCCATAGGAATTAGACTCAGTTTCCAATTATTTGGAATAGTATAGAAGTCAGGATTTTCATCTAACAGAAGGGTGGGAGAAGGGGAGAAAAAATGATGGATTTTTGCAGATATGCAGTGAAGTATACAAATCTATTCCAATTGTGTAATAATTTTCTGCCAAAAAACTCTGGTCATCCAAAGGAAGCACAGCTGTAGCTTGTACTTATTTCAACACTTTCATCAACCTAATAGCTTTCTCATTTAGCCAAGGGCCACTATGCTTAAGAGCATTCTTACCACATCAAAGTAAGGGATGCTGTATAAACAGGTCAAAGAGATTTATTTGTTATAATGATTTTCTTCCTTGATTTTAAAGATTAATCCCTACCATTAATGCTGCTGCTTCTGCTAATTTCATAACACTTTATGGATGCTAAGAAACACAGTAAGTAATGTGGCAGTTGAACAACTTTATTCCGTATGTTTCATCACTACTCAATGATATTCTACTCAAGATACAGACTCTTAATAAAGGAAAAAGGAAGTAATCCAGGGCTGGCTGCCTTGTTAGTTATTTTTTTGTGAAGAGCTCTTTTCTAATTAGACTCGGTGGAAACACTCAGGTCGATGCTTTCTGTTTTGTATGGCTCTCAAACAATTTACAGGATGTTATTCTTAATGATAAAGTTCTTACAAACAATTCTCCATAGTTTTCCAGTAGACTAAATTTTTCACCTGGCTGTCTATGAATAAAAGTTAAGTGACATCAACAAAAGCCATAAATAATTCTTATAAAAATTATGTGTAGTGTATACACTAAATTTTTAAATCCCTAAATTATTGTTAAGATTAATTAAAAGTATTGCTATTAACATTAATTTGTTGCTTCCTAGAAATGTGGAGTAAACTTCAGATCAATTCAACTTTTAAGTGTAAAATGGGTCTTGGTGCCCTGTGTTCAGTTTGTGGGGGATTTGAAGATGGACATATCAGGGTTACTGCTCTCCAGGTATACCTCATGGCAGATGTGAGACTCGGGATTCCTCAAACAGTGTGTATGTGTGAAGACTATTAAGGTTGTTCTTTGACTTAGAAGGCACTCTGGCTGACTACAGAGTGTATCCACATTTGAGTTTTTAGCCATTCCAACTGGTGTCTTGGGAGAGCTCACCTGTCTCTGAGGTCCAGGGCCCAGTCCTTGGTCTACCATCCAGCAAGTTTTTTCCACATTCCCTGAAGCTAAGCAGTGTCAGCCCAAATGAAACATGCTTGCACCTGTCTTCCAATCACCTTGTCATTTACAAGTGGCTTAGGGGTACTGGAGTCACCATGGTGCTGCTCTTTGAGGAATCATTAGTACAGGTTTATGGTCTAGATGAGCAAGTCATTCAGTTGCAAGAGTTGACTCCATGTAATACTGATGTGATAAGAAGGTCATGGGTGACTCCAATGACCATTGGAATTCCCAGCCCTTCTCCAGTCAATGCTATGTCATCAGTATCCACAGAGACATTCATAGCTCTGTCATGTGTTTCTCTTTTAGAATTACCCTCTCTCATAGGTTGAACCATATGAAATTGCTAGAGATAAAGATAATTCATGGCTGGTTATTATAAACAAGAGGCCTGGTGCACAAAATTCATGCACGGGTGTGTGTGTCCCTCAGTCCAGCCTGTACCTTCTCCAATCTGGAACCCATCAAGGGATGTCTGACTGCCCATTTAGGCCTGATCCTATTGGATCCTACTGGGATTGGGCCTAAATGGGCAGTTGGACATCCCTCTCACAATCCAGGACTGCTCGCCTGTCTGCTTCCCTGATTGCCCCTAACCCCTTCTGCCTGCCAGCCTGATCACCCCCTAACCCCTCCCCTAACAGCCTGATTGATGCCTAATTGCTCCCCTGCCAGCCCGATTGCCCCAAAAGCCCTCCCCTGGTGGCCATCTTGTGGTGGCCATTTTGTGTCCACCTGGGGGCAGCCATTTTGACTACATGGGGGCAGCCATCTTGTATATTGGAGTGATGGTCAATTTGCATATTACTCTTTTATTAAATAGGATTTCATATACTTGATCTAATATTTCTGTAAATCTACACACTATTTCATATGGTTCCAGTTGAAAATGAACTGCATTCACACCTACGGTCTTGCTGCTCACTTCAGCTTCAAGAAATCACTGTCTCCTTTAAAGTCCCTCGTTAGGGCACTTTCATGTGGCCAGCATTGCTCTTTTGACATGTTCCTCACCATTATGCTATTGGGGATGGGTCCTCTTGAGAGCTGTTCCATTTCCCTTCACCTTTGTATTTATAGATCCCTTTGTTCCATGTGAGTAAGTGCTCACACTTTATTTGCAAGAATCATTGAGAATCCCAGAGGAAGTAGAGAAAACAGTTATTATCCGGATGTCTGGTCATAATGCCCATGTTTAAACCCCAAGGTAATTCTTTCCTATCAGTTTATCCCCACTTCAAAATAAAAATAATAATAGTTTATTATATCATACATTGGTAAGATAATTAACTGATTTAACTCCTCAAAAAGTGCTTAAAACAGGCAAGAGTTCAATGAATATCTGCTATTATTATTACTTCAAGATGACAAATGCTACAAATTAGTCTCCTGTAGATTCAGAGTCCAGACCTTCCATAGAGACACAGAGGACTAGACTACAGAATAGAAGCTGTTGGCCTGATCCAAAGCCAGGTGTGTACAGCCCTGGGCATCTTTAATGAAGAAAACAGGCTATTTGAGAGCTCAAAGAGGAGGCCAGGACACTTGGCTACATGAGGGAATCACCAGGGGCACTTTAAAAGCTGTGATTCCCCAGCGTCCTTCTCCAGCTAGTGACATCAAACTCCTTGAGACTTGGGGCCCAGGCATCAGTGTTTTTATGTTTCCCAGGTGATTCTAACATTCCAGCCACTCTTGATAACCTCTAATGTAAAACACTCTTGGACAAAACTGAACTATTATTTATAGTAGTTTGGTACTAGTTTTGATAAGCAACCATAAAAAAAGAGTTCCCACACTCCAATTAGGAAAATATCAATTTCTGACTTTGATTTCTTCACACTGTGGCCACTACCATTAAAGGACATTAAAAAATGGAATACATTTCCCAAATTTCATTTAGTAACAACAGTTTCGGGACCAGGGGAAAAGCATAAATAAGCTTCTAACCTTAGAGAATTCTAAACACGCTTGCAGTTTTCTATAAAGGGCTAGAAATAACAGATAGAGAATAGTTGTATCTTTGTCAAGGGAACATCTGTATACTTCACCTACAGTAAATGGATTCTATTATTAGATTACAATAAACTTTTTTCTTTCTTTTTTTAAAAATATATTTTATTGATTTTTTACAGAGCGGAAGGGAGACGGATAGAAAGTCAGAAACATTGCTGAGAGAGAGACATCGATCAGCTGCCTCTTGCACGCCCCCTACCGGGGAAATGCCTGCAGCCAAGGTACATGCCCTTGCTGGAATCGAACCTGGGACCCTTAAGTCCACAGTCTGACGCTCTATCCACTGAGCCAAACCGGTCTCGGCTACAATAAACTATTTTCAGGACACAGGAATCCAAATGCAAAACAGCCTCAGCAGTTGAGTTCTGTATGAGACATCTCCAGATTCTCAGGGCCATACTTTCCTAACTTTCTTCATTATTAGCCCCCTTAGGGGTCTTTTTAGACTGCTCCTCCCCTTAAATCCCCATCCCTCCAGGCAATTTTAACACCATAGATATGATGCATATCTGTTTATGCACTGTGGCCTTTGGAGGACCACAGAGCACTATAATGTCTAAGTTGATTTTGCCCTTCCCAACAGAAAACAAGTTCTGCCCCCTTGGAGCCATAACTGCCCCCCCTCCCCCTTGAGAATGTTTGTTGCAACTTAAAAGGCTATGTCCTTTGAAAGCATGAGCTGTGAGGGAGGGGTTGCTACAGAGGAAATTTAAGAGGATACTTCTCAAAGCTTAGATTCAGTAGACTCATAGTCAGTAACTGTCAAATTCTAATCTTTTGCCCTGTATCATGCTGCAGAAACCTAATGTCCAGTAAAACCTTCCTTTGAGGAAAAAGAAAAATAGATAGAAAATGTAAAATTTTAAAATGACTCTATTCATTCATGATTTCAAACATCCTTTTAACACTGCGGATTTTTCTGCTCATTATTTGAGTAAACTTCACAACGATAAATCTGTTAAGTTTCTTTAGTGTTAAGATAAACAATTTGATGGCTACAACTGCTTCCAAAAGTTGGTAATAGATAGCAGCTAGTATTGCAGACATTTTATTACTATCTACAACTTCCATTTACATTGTATTTCACTATTTAAATTTTTGCATGTATTATATTATTTAAATAATGGTAAGGTGGTAAAAGAGTTACGTATTTAATAATAAACTCAAGAAAGCCTATAATCCATTCAAGTTATTAAAATTATACTTTTGAAAGAAATGAAAAGCTTGCTATACAACTCAACTCAAGCAATTTCTCAGTAAACATATGAAAGAGAATGGCTTCCATTTTTACTTTTAATTGTGTATATAAATCAAGACCCAAGCCTCTTCCGGAGAACCATAAGCCTTAGTCATGCATCACCTTACCTCCCTGCAACACCTACAGAAGGGAAACAGGCTAACATTTGGGGTGAACTTCCTTTCTGATTTCTGGTACTCTCATTTATTAACACTGGGTCTTCACATAAAAATCTCAGAGTAAGCAAGATATATGATTGTTTGGCATATGTAGAACTCAATAAACACATGTATACATCCTCTAATGCACTCCGGGGTCATAAGAAGGTATTGGAAGTAAATGGAATGAACGTTTGCCTGTGAGTCCACTCAAGCGACTACTGCTGAAGTCACTGAATTCCTCTCAGGTCTAACTTAGAAAACTATTCAGAGACAGATGACCTGGGCAGGTCCTCTTATCATCTTCTATGTAGATTAAGTCTGTATACATCCGAGGCAGTAAAAAATGTTACTATATGTTGAAGTATAAGAGGAATTAATTGATCAGAAAAGTGATCAACAGTGCTGTCCTCTCCAAGTAATTGTTCTATAAATACATAGTCATTGCATGACCTAAAGAAGCTGTAGCAAGACGATAGAGTTTAGGACAAGTAATATTAAGCTTTTTTTAATTTAGAAATTAAAAAAGCTCAATATTACCTGTTTGTAACAACTAGATAGTTTGCAGGCTTTTTATGGGCTGGTTTCACTCTACTTTGTTAATGTTTTAATCACTTATTGAATTGAATATACAAGTGGTGGTATACCCATATAATGGAATATTAAACCACACAAAGCAATGAGCTATGGAAACCTATAATGACTAAAATTTAACAATTCTTTGCGATAAAACACAGTTACAATGAAAAGGAATAACTTTAACTTGGTAAAATGAATCTATAAAAAAGCTACATTAAGCAAGTGATCCAGCAATCCTCTAGGTAGCTTATACCCAACAGAAATGAAAACATGTGCATATAAAGACTTGCACATGCATGTTCAAAGCAGCACCATTTATAATAGTCCAAGAGAGGAAACAACTCAGCATCCAATAACACATTAAAGGATAAACTTTGGTATAGCCATACAAAGGAATATTATTCAGCAATAAAAAGAAATGAAGCATTGATACATGGTTCAACATGGATGAACAGTGAAAACATGATAAGTAAACAGAGCCAATCATACAAGACCTCATATTACATGATTCCATTTATATGAAATGTCCAGAAAAGGCTGGGAAGAGTCTGAGAATTCTTTTTGGGGTGATAAAAATGTTCTAAATTTGATTGTGGCAATGGTTGCAAAACCATTTTATATATCATTGACTTTTACACTTTAAATGAGTGAATTAATGATATATGAAATACATTTCATTAAAAGTATCCTATCTAATAAAAGAGCAATATGCAAATTGACTGTGCCTTTACTACAACCACAAACCATGCTCACCAACCAATCAGGAGCAATATGCAAATTGACACCCAATCAAAATGGCTACTTCCCAAGGCCGGAAACAGCCTCCCAAGAGGCTGTTTCTGGCTTTGGGCAAGCTAGGGCTGAGGGAGAGCCAGCCAGCAATTGGCCCCTATCTCAGCGTGATCACTGGGTGCCCAAGGCCAGGGTTAGGGTGGAGCCAGGAGCCAGGGATCAGGCCCGATAGGAGGGCCGAGGCTGGAGCACAACCAGGAGCCAGCAATCAGGCCCGATAGCAGGGTGATTGCTGGATGCCCAAGGCCTGGGCTGAGGCAGAGACAGGAGCCAGGAATCAGGCCTGATAGGAGGGCCGGACTGGGGCAGATCCAGGAGCCAGCTATAGGCCTAATCACAGAGTGACTGCTGGGTGCCCAAGACCACAGTTGGAGCGGAGCCAGGAGCTAGGGATTAGGCCCCAATCTCATGGCAATTGCTGGGTGCCCAAGGTTGGGGCTGGGGCTGAGCCAGGAGCCAGCGATCAGGGGTGATCCCTGGGTGGCCCAAGGCCTTGGTTGAGGTGGATCCAGGAGTCAGTAATCAGGCCCAATAGCAGGGCAATTACTGGGTGCCCCAGGCCACAGCTGGGGGTGGAGCCATGAGTCAGCGATAAGGCCCAATAGCAGGGCTGGGGCTGGGACGGAGCCAGGAGCCAGTGATAGGGCCCATCACAGGGCGATTGATAAGTGCCCAAGGCTGGGGCTGGGGAGTCAGGAGCCAGCAATCAGGCCCCAATCTCAGAGCGATCACTAGGTGCCCCTGGCCGGGGCTGGGGTGGATGAATCTCTGGGTGTCCAAGGCCTAAAGCCTCAGCCAGAGGCTTTCAGCCTTGGCCAGGCCAGGGGTGCGCCATCAGTAGGACATCCCCTGAGGGCTCCCAGTACATGAGAGAGGGCAGGTTAGGCTGAGGAAACACCCACCCCCAGTGCATGAATTTTGTGCACCGGGCCCTAGTTAAAAATAACAGACTGACAAATTTCAAAGGGTAGGCAGAGGTGGTAGAAGTAAGTGGGGAAAGAGTAACTAGGGAATTTACAGGCATATATGCATAGTCCATGGACACAGACAATAGTGTGGTAATGGCCTGGAAGGGGAGGGTACAAGGTGGTAGAAATAAAACAAACCCCATCTGTAATTCTTTCAATAATAAAGATAAAATTTAAATAAATTAATTAATAAAGCATAAAAATAGTAACAACACTGAAGCAGTTCTTATAATGCTAAAGATTAACGGAATTACATTAAAAAAGAAAGGTTGCCTACTCTTCTACCCCATTTCTTACCAGTACAAAAATGAAACAAAACAAAGTGAAAGTTTAAAATATTTGATTGATTGATTTATTGATTGATTGATTTGTATTGATTTTCGAGAGGAAGCGAGAGGAAGAGAGATATAGAAACATCAGTGATGAGAGAGAATCACTGATCAGCTGCCTCCTGCATGCCCCCTATTGGGGTTTGAGCCCTCAAGCAACCAGGGCATGTGCCTTTGACCAGAGTAGAACCAAGATGCTTCAGTCTGCAAGCCAATACTCTATCCACTGAGCAAAACCAACTAGGGCAAAGTTAAAAATATTTTAAAAGAAGACATAATTCCATAATTTTCACAGGTTACTCACGCAAATACCCTGTTGGATTCTAGGAACAAATTACAGAGTAATGCAAGCATTTAGCAAGTTTGCTTGTTATCATAGCAATACATAAAAATCAATTGCATTTTTATGTAAAAAACAAACTCTTAGCAGTTGCACCTTATAAAAAAGATAATATTTCTAAGATAAAAAACAACAACAACACCACCACACCACAAAACTCCATGGAGCTTAAGAATGAATGAAAAAAGAATAGCGCAAGGCTTTTAACAATAAATTTATAAACTTAGTCAAAAGACATTAAATAACATAGACTGACATCAAGTTCATAAATAGAAATATTCAAAATAATAAAGCTGTAGCCCAGCAGGCTTGGCTCAGTGGTTAAGCATCGACCTATGAACCAGGAGGTCACGGTTTGATTCCCCATGAAAGCACATGCTTGGATTGCAGTCTTGATTCCAGCGGGGGCCATGCAGGAAGCAGCTGTACTCCTAGGTAAAGATTTCTCTCAAAAGATTTTAAAAACATGTATCTTAACGGAAACAGACATCAGAAAAAAATGAAATGACTAGCTACAATAAGATGGTTGTAACATTCAACTGACAAAAGATCAGTATCCAAATACAGTGAGAATTAAAATAACAAAAAGGAAAACCACCCATCAAGAGATGTACAAAATACATAAACAGGCATTTAATGGAAGATTAATAATATTTAATAAATTTATTTAAAATGCTCTTAGTGTAGAAGTCAGGGAAATGCAAACTTCAAACCCACCATATTTGCACCAACAGCACCAACAAATACTTTGGAAAGAGTAAGGTTCGCTGAGTACATGGAGCAATGAATAATATTATTCATTGCTGATGGGATGTAAGTTTGAACAGCTACTTTTGAAAGCTCCTTGGCATCATAGAGGACTTGCAGATATTCATATCCTACAAGACAGCCAGTGCTTTTCCATGCACACCCAAGGGAGACGCTTACACACTCTCAGGAGGAGTCCTGCATAATTATGTCCCGAGCCATATGTTTCTAAAGGCAAACCCTGCAAAGTCTGCAAATGTTCTTCTCAGGAGAAAAGATAAATGCATTTGGCATATTCACATGATAAATTAGGAGGCATCAATATAAAAAACGCAGCACAATCCTCAAGCACCCATATCAACATTTAAAAAAAATCTGAAGAACATTACAGTTGGGTTTTTTTTTTTTAAAAAGCATGTTGCAAAGAATATGGAACATAATTATGCAAGATTTAAAAACAGGCAAACCAAACAATATCTTGCATATCTGGATGCATATACTAGTATGTATGAAAACATGAAGAAATCCAAGGGAAAGAATAAACTCAAGATTCAGTGGAGGGTTGACCTCTGAGTTAGAGATACCAGGAGAGAACGGCAAAGAAGAGTCTCCAACTACTGATCAAGTTCTGTTTTCTTTATTAATAAAGCTCTATTAATAAATGATAGCATTTTAAAAATAGGCTACCAGCCTATTTTAATAAAATAGTTTCATTTGGAAGTATCTTATTCCATCATTGTATTCAATAGCATCTCAGAATATTTCTTGATTTTGTACTTTTCTAACTGAAAATGAAAGAATTCTCCCTGGGAATAATAATGCAAGTTAAATCTTCTGTGAAAAAATGGTGAATCCAATCTCCTGGTAGAAACACTGCCATCTCCTCTATAACTTGCTTCCTAAAATTCCCTTATTCTCTAGTTTTTACTAATTCTTTAAAAACTTTCAAATATTGTATGGAGCTTCATTTCTACATTAGATTTTTATTCCTTTGTTCTGACTCCATGAGCTGCACACAGAACTGAGTTCTGATTAATTTTTTCCCTCTGGAATGCTAGTCCATTAGCCAAATATAATAAGTACTTGAAATGACCAGATTTAAGCTTAAAATACATGTCTGCGTCCCTACCCCAAAGGGTAGATTAAATAGAATTGAACTCATTTAATTCTCTCTTTGGAAATTGGATTCTGCATTTGCTGTGTCCTCTTGGTAATAGGTGGTTGATCATGCACATGAAGGTTAACTTGATTAAAACATTTTGTTATAGATGCTAAAAAGGGCAGTTTTAGTCTTGTTATTTATTTTTTTAATTTTTAAATTAAATCTTTATTGTTGAAAGAATTACATAATGTCCCCTTTTTCCTCTTATTGACCCTTTTTACTGCCCCCATCCCTGCCCCAGGCCTTCCACGCTGTTGTCTGTGTCCATGGGTTATGGATAGGTGCATACAAATTCTTTGGTGGATCTCTTCCCACCCTTCCCCCTCCATCTTCCCTGTGAAATTCCACAGCCTGTCTTATGCTTCTAGGTCTCTGGATATATTTTGCTCATCATTTGGTTTATTAGATTCCACTTATGAGTGAGATCATGTGATACTTGTAAAGAGAGAGCAGTTTTAAGAAGGGAAAGATCTTGTTCACATCCCTATTAAGTAAAGTCACATCCTAAAGGCAGAACTGACTGTAGGCTACATGAGGTCAGGGAATTTGCTTTCCTTATTCAGAGCTGTACTCCTAATTTCTATTACACACACACATAATAGGTCCATGATCTCTATATGTTGAATAAGTGAATGAATGAAGAAATCTCACACTCCTTCCTATCATAATGGAGGACTTTGCAAACCCACATTCCTATAGATTTTTCCTTGTTTTGTTGACCCAGTAACCCACCATATGATCATGGGCAATGCTTCTCTGAATTAGGGACCTAATAGGCAGATTTCAGCTTTCAGTCACAAGGTCCAAGGAGAAGCCCCCCAGCCCATCAAGGTCCCCAGTGCCTTAAAAAATACTAACCATTCCAATGTTTAGGTAATGTTGAGGATTCTCTATCCCCACCTTCATCTCTTTGGTAAAATCCTTTTCTAGTCTAACCAGGTTACAAAGGCATTAAATGAACCTTAGTAATAGTAGGACATAGACACTCAAAATCATAGTGACTTGGAGCAACTATCCACTTGAGGGCAAATACAATTTTTGTGATAATGAGAAAGTATCTTAAACAATATGATGCTTCAGTGAATCATGTTTGTATTATTACATACATATATAGATGGCATTTCCATCTATCTGTATGTGCAAAAAAATAAGTCATAACTGTAATAGTCATGGCAATTAATTAACTAATCAGGAAGAGAACCAACCCACAAATATAGAATATTTTCTCAGGGACAAACACTGTTATTTGTTCTGAGCATATAACATGCAGTTCTTACAAACAATTTCAAAGATAAGTATTATTCTTTCCAATTTACAGGCAGAGCAATGGAGTTTTTGGAGGACCAGCATGTTTCCCAAGTCACACAATATAGCAATAAGCAGAGCTAAGATTTTAATACAAAACTTACAGTTTTCAAACTCCATTGTCATAAACAGCACCCTGTGTCACCTCCTAAAATTAGAGCTTGCATATTTGTTGAGCAATTATGGCATGACATGCAATACCTACATCCCAAAAGACAGAATGAAACTCATTGCCTTAAGTGAGAAATGTCAAGACAAGGCAGTGCGCTTTCCACAGGTGGAGACCATCATTTACACGTTAGAGAGAAGTTAATTGCTAAGTTTTCGGTAAAGTTGGCAGTCATTCCTTTGGATAGAGCTTTCCAATAACATCTTGCTGAGAGTTAAATTCTCAAATAAATGCGTAAGACTAAGCAACAATGTGTGAAGATTTTTTAAACTTCCTCAGCTCTTGAGGTACTAAATAAACAGATGTTTGAGAAGGCTGGGGCTTATGAATACAGCTTTACTGTCAACAAATTAGGTAACATCTTTGCTGCCTGCTGCTAACGCAGCAATCTCTTAAATTTAAAACTCTATGATAGCTTCTTCTGGATAAAGGGGAATTAGGATACATTCACATACATGAAATACATTTTAAAAATCCAAGTTTCCTTCTTGAAAATGGGCAACAGTTGTGGTAGAAACTAAGCTCACAGTGTTGGCCTCACCTACCAAACGTTTATATATTGTTTTGAAATAAATAATTTCGCAATCCTACAATGTCTCTTTTGATACAGATGAGTCCACCGACCCTGCCAACTCTAACCATGAAACTAATGTAAATGCTCAGGACCTTCTGGGAAGTTTTCTGACCTATCTCCTGGACAAGAGCTACCATTTCCAACTTGTGCTGCAACCACCAGCCTCCACAAGCTTCCATTCATTCTCCACGCAGCTGGCAGAACCAGAGCTGGCCCCATCATGCCCTTGGGTAAAACCATCTTCATGTTCTGTGTATTGTCCAGTCAACAAAACCCAAAGTCTCTCGGTCTCTGGCCTGACCTATATGGCTGCTCACAAGAATGCTTATGTCTGTCTATACCTTTATTCAACACCATTCTGTCCCTTGGACTTGCTATTCCAACCACACTGATTCCAAACTGACTCTTGTCTTTCTGACTTTGCACTCTCCCTCTGAGCAGTGTCTTTACCCCAATTCATTCCCTGCTAATGTTTCACATGACTAACACACACATATCTGTCTGTGAAATCATCCCATGACTTCCTGTTCTCTTCATGGCACCAAGGGATTGTCTCGTGCTTTCTGGGCTTAGATGAATCTCTGTGCACACCTGGGTGCCAGGAGCTGCATCATATTCTTGCCTGGAACACAAGAGGAGCTGCATCATATTCTTGCCTGGAGCACAAGAAGTGTTGATTAACATGCTGGACCCTCAGAGGTACGCATAACGTTTGTTCAAATGGAACCAGTGATTATTTCTTAAAAGGCCCACTCCATGTGATTTCTCAGTGTGAAACAGTCTGTTCCAGGTCCCTATCTTTACCCCAGGATTTAGCCAAACTATCTCAAAATCTATGAACCAAGAGGCAGGCTCTCCGGCAGTCTGGCCGATGCTTCTCTGCTTCTGGGTCTGTCCCTGTTCATCAGTTTATGTTGTTCGTTATATTCCACAAATGAGTGAGATCATGTGGTATTTGTCTTTCTCTGACTGGCTTATTTCACTTAGCACAATGCTTTCCAGTTTCATCCATGCTGTTGCAAATGGTAAGAACACCTTCTTTTTGAAGGATGGTAGGGGAGGGGAGAGGAAAGGAAGAGAGATCAACCAAAGGACTTGTAGGCATGACTATGAGCCTAACTAATGGATATGAACACCGGGGGGGGGGGGGGCGGTGAGGGCATGAGTAGGGGGAGGATTGAGTGGGTTAATAGAGGGATGAGGATGCATACGTAGTACCTTAATCAATAAAGAAATTAATTTAAGAGAAAAAGCAGGCTCTCAGCAGACACCAAATTTGCCCATGCCATTGATCTTGGACTCCCTTGCCCCTAGAAATGTAAGAAATAAATTTATGTTGTTTATAAGTCACCCAATCTATAGTATTCTTTTATAGCACTAAGACAATAGGATAATGAGCATTTTCTAGACATAAATATTAGTATAATTTGTTTATTGGAAATATCCTAGAGAATAATGAATAATTACTACAGATGTATTTAAAAGCAATGATAACATATTAACACCCTATAATTCATTTGTATAAGAATGAATCTCAGAAACATATTCCAATAAAGAACTTCAAAATAACCATAATCATTGGAATGGGCAAGGGAGGAGAAAAAAAAACACCAGAAAATAAGTTTCAAAATAAAGTGGGTAGAAATGAAGTGGGGTTAACTAGATGGTCATTTACAATGCAATTCAAGAACAAGCATTGTGGTGAGGCATTTTAGCATGTGTACTTGAGAAATAAAGATACCTGGAGTAAAATAAAGATAACTAGCTGTTGGAAATTATGAAAGGGAATTTTCCTTTCTGAATTGTAGTATTCTCCATTCTACAATATTTAACAATAAGGGCTCACTAGGAGGAAATGGCATGATGTATATAATCCAGTTAATGTTGTGCCTGGCCTATGAGAATCTCAATAAGTACTCAATAATTTAAAATTAGCACTATTATTGATATTGTTATCACTGTTATTATCTTCTTAAGATCAGAGTGAAAGTATGTGACTAAATCAACCACAGATTCACAAACAGAGTACATCAAACCAACAGACTCTGGTATCTAGGTACCATTTCAACAAGAAAACTGATTAGAATGAATAATAAAACATAATATTCTGATCCAGCTTGGTCAGAAAAATGTATAATATTTAATATGAATTATAATTTATTATATATGTGTCATATATAAAAGATATTCTGGAATATAGAGATGGTAGTATTTACAGATTAATAAAACTGGTGAATTTTATGCAACAATAGCAATGGAATAAAAACAGTAATAAAAGTACTGTATACTCATTCATTCATTTATTCATTCAGTATTGCTGGCCATTCTTAGACACATACTCCCAGTCCCTGCACTTGGCGAAGTAGAGAGTAGGGGAGAAAACAGAAAAGGGACAGCACCTACTTCTAGTTGCTGAGAAGGCTAAACAAAGACTCCCTATAGGTGAGGAGAAGGCAGCAGCTCTAATCCAGGTTGTAAATTTTGCTACAGGATTAGGAGTTCAAAGGTACAAACAAGAGTACTATAGTGATGGCTCAGCAGAGGGACCTTGGACTCTAGGCAGGTGGGAAAGTCTCAGAGGCCTGACAACTGGGAGATAAAAACAAAAAACAACTTGAGAAATAAATACTACCCAGTTAAACAAGCAATAGCTGTAAATGCTCTCTCTGAAGGAGAAAGAGTTCTGAGTGGAGGCCTGGACAAAAGTTGTGATGGTGCTGGGAATCATGAACTTGAACCCTGTGGTCCCCGAAGGTATTCTATAATATTCCTCCAAATTTATGTAGGAAGAGGAAAATCCTAAAAGAATCATCTCATCATTAAAAACAAGCAACTGAAAAAAATATATAAATAGAGATAACAGGAAAAGATGATGGTACGAGGGTGAAGACAAGAAGAACAGGGGTTCATGAAGAAAATGAAGAAAATGGGGAATATTCTTGAGGAGATTTCTGGTCTGGAATTTAGATTGGAAGGAAACAAGAGAAAAATAGGTGTTTTAAAATAAAATTGGCAATGCAGAAAACACCATCAAAATATAATCCTTATATTTTGTTCTTTTCTTCTGTTTTTATAATGAAGCAGACATGCTAAATGACTTCACAAATGCCACTGCAATGTTATTTCTGATTACCAATTCAATAAATTAAATGTCTCATTTAAATAAATCTGTATGACTTTGTTGGAAGAGTAATATTTTAACCACATGAGAAATTATTATGGGAATCAATAGCTATTCTCTAATTTTAAAACAAAAAAAAAAAATGTGGCCTTAGCCCATTTGGCTCGGTGGATAGAGCATCAGCCTGGGGACAGAAGGGTCCCAGGTTCAATTCCAGTCGAAGCCACATGCCTGGGTTGAGAGCTCAGTCCCCAGTGGGGGGCATTCAGGAGGCAGCCAATCAATGATTCTTTCTCTTCACTGATGTCTCTATCTCTCACTCCCTCTTCCTTCCTCTCTAAGATCAATAAAAATATATTTAAAAATAAATAAACAAACAAATAAATAAATGTGTTTAATAAAAATTAAAAATAATTTATTTGAAAGTGATTATTTATTTTATTTTTTTACTGCCAAGCATGGTAAGAATCTAGAATTCTAACTGAGTAATTTTTAATCTTTGGCTACATAACTGTTTTTGGAAATGTATGTATATGTATAAATAACATAATAAAATGTTTAAAAAACTAAAAAATTAAAATTATTAAATTAAGATGTCTAGTTTCCAAAATAAATAATTTGATTGACTTATTCCTTCTGCATATAAAAGAATAAATGTCAGTATCTATTTGTTTAAGGATATCATAGAAAATTTTTTAAAATGTACAAAATGTCTGACTTTGGGAAATAATTATATTCATATATGATTTATTTCTTTAAGAAAGTTCAGTGACCATGCTTTTTAAAAATTATATTTTATTGATTTTTTACAGAGAGGAAGGGAGAACATTGATGAGAGAGAAACATCAATCAGTTGCCTTCTGCACACTCTCCACTGGTTATGTGCCCGCAACCAAGGTACATGCCCTTGACCAGAATTGAACCCAGGACCCCTCAGTCCACAGGCAGACGCTCCATCCACTGAGCCAAAGTAGCCAAGGCAATGCTTTTAAATATAAACATTTCATTGTGAAATAAATGCATGGAAATACTTGACTTGTGTTTCTTTACAACACAAGTAACTAATTAAACCAGAAGTCATCATTTTCTCTAAAATAAGCCTGACTTCTTTGTAGGAATGAAAAAGATCTGTACACTATTTATAGAATTGTTGGCATTTGGGCTCACAGGAGTTAGTTAATAAAGAGAACAACCTTTGATAACACTTGTAATATTAATTCCTTCTGTATTCCACTCTCCAAAGTATGGCAGATATTTGTGAAAATGTGTTTGCAAGAAATTCAATAGTTCATTTGCGGGAAAAAGAGAGCAAGATATTTTCATGTATATATTACATTTGTCATTTTATATATATAACTCCAATCAGCGTCTTAGACATTTACATTAAAAATGGTGAAGCAAAACTGATTGCTTTATTTAGTTGTCCTTATTCTACACTAAATATCGACTCCATTCCACAATCAAATACTTCTAATTCTTAGAATCATGTTGTTTTAATATGTAAATTCAAATGCACGTGTATATGCAGGAAAAATAAAATTGGATACACAAATTAAACTTTTGAATGGAATACAGATAGTCACAGAATAAAATTTATCTTCTCTAATAAAATAACTTGCATAATTCAACTTGCTATAATATACAAGTGAGGCAAAAGTAGGTTTATAATTGTGAGTATGCAAAACAGTTTACTCTTGTATTATTGGTTATAATCACTATATAATTTTCCATACGAACAACCATACACCTACTTTTGCCTCACCCTGAATATCTAACACAACCTATTAAAAAGTATTATAATCAATTACTATCAACTTAAAACAATGTCTACTTTTTTTAAGTTATAGTTTTGCAAGTTTTGTAAAGTTCGGGCATGGCATAATTAGGTTCTCTGTTATGGGTTTTACATGGTCTATCACCAGTTTCCCATGGGCTACTTTCCTTTCTGGAGATTCTGGGAAATAATTTACGTCCAAATTCATTCAAGCTGTGAAATGAATTCCTTTTGGTGGTAGGACTGAGGTTCTCGTCTCTCTAAGTCAGGGGTCATCCTCTGCCTTTAGGAGCCATATGCAGTGCTACCCACACTGGCAAGGAAGACTTTATTATGAATCAAATTTCTCTGGCACTGAATTTCTTGACTTCCTTCATCTCAGAGGTCTAGACCAGTGGTCAGCCAACTGTGGCTCACAAGCCACATGTGGCTCTTTGGCCCCTTAAGTGTGGCCTATCCACAAAATACCATGACCTGGGCGAGTCTATTTTGAAGAAGTGGCGTTGGAAGAAGTTTAAGTTTAAAAAACTTGGCTTTCGAAGGAAATTTCAATCATTGTACTATTGATATTTGGTTCTGTTGACTATTGAGTTTGCCGACCACTGCCCTAGACCATCATTATCTTCATCATCTTATCATCATTGTTGTTCGTGATAATCATCATACCTTTCAAGTGTCAGGTCTTCCATAGCAGGAGTTTATAAGATATGTTCAACTATGATTTTAATCTATTTCTCTCCCATTATGTTTTTAGTGCCCAGGAGAATCAAGGAGTTTTAAGTAGACATCAATTTTGTTGTCCTTAAATTTTCAGCAGCACTTAAGAAATCCCTACACATCCTTTGAAGGAAGGTTAAAATATTCTGTGGCAGGGGACTTCTAGAAGGGTCAACAGAGGCTCATCCTCAATGCTTTGTTAAGTTCTAATGACTCTCAAGAGAGGGACAGCTGGCCCAGTTTGGACTGGTCAAGAGGGCATTCGGAAGGGTGTGAGCCCTCAGCTGAGTATATAGATCCAAAGGAGAAAGGGACAAACCAAAAAAGGGAGGGTATTCTAGGTGGAAGGGATTCCCAGGCATCAACTGGGAAATATTGGTATATTCAAGAACTAGCAGAAATAGGGGGAGAGGTCCTGATAAAGACATGATTCTGATTTTTGCATATGCAGATCTAACTCACACCACACAGAGGGTAGATTTGTGCAGACTGCAACCAAAGAGGTGTTAGATGCTGGTACAGGGGTGTAGAGCATGACAAGGGCATGTACACAGGAAGGTCCTCAGACCACTGGACTTATAAAACCAAAACAGGGGGCCCAGTCTGGAAGGTAATCAATGGTCCATGGGGCTGGTAGACAAGACCTCCTGGGCAAACCTTTGCCTGAGGGACAGGTGTGAGCCAAGTAATCTCAATTGGCCAGAGGGTGGGAGTGGGTTACTAGCAAGAGGGATTTTATCTTGATCCTGAATAAAAGGCACCATCAGAACAAATAATGTTCCAGCTTTAGGTCTACATGGTTCTGAGGAATCAAGGAGAAGGTATGGAACCAAACTAATGGTGGGATGGGAGAAGGATCCAATAGATTGGAGAGGTTTGGCCTGGAAGCAGAGTGAGGAAAATGAACATAAGAAGAAATGGTGAAAGTATAGCTGCCGTGAGAAGCACTAATAATTTCTTGGCAGTAGAATGATAACACTCAGACAACCACTAAATGATCTGGATTCTGGAAGTTACAGTATGCATTTGGGTGTGTAGAAAAGTCTGTGAAGACTTTAAGAGATCACTATGGTCCTATTCGTAGTTACTTCTACCGTAGACACTTGTGTGCAGAAGCTGATATGCTCCAACACTGGATCCAGATTCTCCCTTCTCCAAATTCTCCGTGCTCTCATTTTTTAAATCTGATTGACTATTATAAAGTTGCCTGTTATAAATGCATACTAATAACATTTTTCAAAAAGGTCAAACTGACATTGTGACTACCAGAAATGAGGTCTGAGAAATGAGATGAAGCAATTTCCTATCACCAATAAAGGCAGAGGAAAACCAAACTAAAATAATCATTTTTATCATTTACATAACATGTCTGGAAAATATTTAACTGTTTTATTTTTGTTATAAAACTCTCTTACCCCTCCAGAATATGAAAAATCTAAATTATCAGACTTCTTTACCTGTTCTCAATTTTCAAAAATTATTTATATTCTATTTTTTATTTTTAAATATCCCTTTTGATGTGCTAGCTAACTAGGTTAGTCTATTACCGGTTATAAAGACTTGAATTTCCAAAGGTGCATTTCTGAAGCTGAGCAACCCACTAGGTTATGAAAAAAAAAATGGAAGCTATGTATTGGTTTTTCTCCAGTGAAATATCAGTAAATTGCTTGTACTATTCAAATGCAGATTCATACATTAGAGGTTTCCAAAACAGAAAATAATTAAGCTTGATGAAAACCAAATATTATAGAGGAATATAGTGGGGAAAATAATTAGGCAGTGTCCACTGCACCTAACACTATTACTTAATACACATTTAACACAGAATTACTGATAATGTACTACGACCTGCTAGCTAAGAATACAAGTTATAGGTGAAGAACCAAACACTGTCATGGGTAATTTTTCTGTCTAGTTTGGTAGCTCAATGATGTATTTTACCTAAGACATTTTGGACCTGAGAAAAAAAATCAACTCAATCCAATAAAATGAGGGGGGGAGTTTTTAAGAATATAAATGAAATATGAAATATCAGAGACGCAACAGTCTCAGTGGTAACTGAACTGGTCTCTGTAACATTCAGAAACGAGATGATCCCTGTCATCACAGGTTCCTCCATTGGCACACAGATCACATGGCCACCATCTCCCAGAATTCAGCACTGGAGGTCACAGATTTGGGGTCACTTACTTCACATTCTCAAGAATAAGAGCCCAATTTCTTTCAGGCAACCTAACCAGCATCCCCTGCCTCTATCTGTTGCATGAATGAAAAGCAATCTGCTATTTTGTAAGTTACTATAATGTTGAAGTTTATTTGCCACAGTAACCATTATTTCCTTAACCAAGACATGTCCTTAAAAATGTAGTATCCAACACAACATAGAAGAAGATGACAGAAAAGTACAATGCATTTCTGAGAAATGAAAGTTGACTTATAGGAATAGGAATTTATGCATGTTTATTTCAATTTCACACACACACACACACACACACACACACACACACACACACTTTTATTTTTAAATATAAAAACAAGGCCCTAGGTGGAGCATTTATTCTGTGGCCAAATGACTATATTTTGTTTTGTTCTCAAATATTTTATAACCTTAAACCAACCCCTAACTTAATAATCAATCATCTTATCTATGGATTTGAAATATTTTTTACACATGGCAATTGAATGTGTGGTACATACAGGAAGAGCAATTTTATAATTTAACCTCACATATTAGCAGACGATACAGGTTGCATCCAAATGTTCTCTCTCTCATTTCCAGAATCTGCAACTCTAGATCACTTAGAAAAGAACAACAAACTGGGAAACTGTGATATAGCATCTCCTACTTTCAAGCAACCTGCCTGAACTAAAAGCCTTCTTTTGTACAAAATTATGCATCATTTGCATTCAGGGCCAGGATTAATTTTGTTAAAAGAGTTTCAAGTACAAACCAGGCCATTTCAGACTTCTTTTGAACATCTGAAATCAGGTCGGTTACAATTCCTTTCCAACATCGGACTGAATGCTCCAATTCTACTGCCAGGTTTGGAAGGAGAAGATAAACCCCACCATTTACTTTCCCTGCCAACTCGAAGCACAGAACCACAGGACGGGGTGCCTAGTACCTGATGCTGCTCATGCTGCCCGTCTCCGACCCCAGCTTGCATCGCTCCAGCTGGCTGGCAACGATCTGGCGTTCTGCCTCCAGCTCTCGAGTCAGTCTTTCAAACTGTAATTCCTGAAAGAAAACCACCAAAAAGTTTAATTCTGTCATTTGCATAGAGAGTGGAATTCAGACCCAAATGACAGGACAGTTGAGAGGAAATAGCCGGCTTACCAAGATGTCAAATGTAAGAAGTAGAGAATGTTGATGTGGAATCAAAGGATTTGCAGTTCAGACAGACTCAAGTTTATGAGTCCTGGGACCCATTAGCTGCAGGGCCTTGAATAAGTTCTGTAATCTAAACATCAATTGTATCATCTGTAAAATGGGTTTGGATGAGGACTAAAGGAGAAAAATTAGCCTATGCTATGTTTGGCAGATGACCAGCAACCCCAAATACCAAAAGTGGAACATTTATTTTTTCCCCCATCTGGAGTATAGTGTTTATTCCTTACTGGCTTTTTAGCTGCCTCAATATACTAATTTAATTCTCATATTACTAACCTATTATAGACTGAAGAAAAGCAATGCTGAAACTTACACTTCTTTATGATTTAAATGTAAGCATAATGGCAATGATACTGATTCTACACAGGCTAGTTACTGAGGAAATCACTTTTGACATTTTGTTATATTATTTTTTTTAAATAGCCAATTAAACCAATGAAGAATGGTTCTACAAAGCCGCTCAAAATCTACTGTTAAAGGATTAATTTGAATGAAAAATGATTCAGTGAGTACATCAAGAATCTTGGCTGCCCCAAATATTGGACTTTGTACCATAGTTTAGTTGTTATGTTTTACTTTCTCATACACTTAAGTTTTTAAATAAGTATAATGAAAGCAAATTACATGTTTTAACTAAAGAAATGTTTTTACAATGTCACATTTAATTTCTTTTACAAATATCTGCACAGTTATATTTAGGTGATTAAGAAAGAAGAATGCTGAAAAATATTGAAATATAGGGTTGAGGTCAGTTTGGGAAAACTGAAACTCCCAACGTTGCAAGGATTTGTCTTTACAGAGAAGATGAGTTATTTCTAGTTACTATCCTGGAACATTCTTGGGTGAGACCTTTAAAAAATGGGATCTACTATTGTATCCTCTACATGAATTAAAAATATCCTTGCTCTTTTCCATAAGAGCAGAATTTTTTTTTGTTGACATTATTTAGGGGATCTAAGTTTGAGACATTACATATGACAACTCAACTTTTCCCACTGGGGTGCTAAAACTTGGGAGCCATGCTATTGTCTGAGATCAAACTTTTTTTTCTTATATATCCAGAAGGACAGCAAAGATTCTTTGTAAAGAGTAACTACCAAGACTTGTGCTGAGCATATTTTGTGCAGCTAAGTTTCCCTTCTTCTTTCTTCAAGTTCTGCTCTTTTTTTGTCAGTTTCTTTCCATAAAAATATGAAAGGTCTAGAAGATTCTTCATTCCCAGGCTGTATAATGTAGTATCTTAAATTTCTCTGTATGACAGGAAACCAACTCATACCTTTGAATTGATAACACCTTAAAAACACAACACCTGAGGGCTATAGTGAACTCCTTATAGGTAGATGGAAATTCATTATTTGTATAATTTAAAGGACGTGAATTCGCTGCATGTTTGCATATGTGACAAATAGTCTAATAGGGTGAGACAGCTCGGCCTTACAAGTCCGGGGACGGACACTATCTTGCCTGTGCTTGCTCCAAGGTTGTGACATCACTGCAGGTTTCTCTGTTTCATTCCTATCACTGGGAGGTGATGGGAGACACTTTTTCATTAGCAAGCTGCCTTTCAAATATAGTCAAAACTTCCAGTGCTCCTCATCACTTTTTAATGGATCCGTATTTCCATCTGGCATCATTTTCTTTCTGTTTAAACGACTTCCCTCAATACTTCTTGTATGTGGTTCCTTGGGTGATAATTTTTTCCAGTTTTACATGGCTCACAGGAGTCTTTATTTCCCCTAATTTTTAAGACATTTTTGCTCCACTGTCCTCTCATTTGCATTGTTTCTGACAAAGAAAAAAAATCTATGCTATTACTTATCTTTGTTTGCTTTTTTACATCGTGTCTTTTTTCTCTGACTCCTTTTAAGATGTTCTCTTTTTCACTGGTGCTGAATAACTAGATTTTCATGTCCCTTGGAATTGTTTCCTTCATGTTTCTTACGCTTGGGGTTCACTAGAATTTTTCAATATGTGGATTTAAGGTTTACTTCACATTTCAAAAATTTTCAGCCATCATTTCCTCAAAGAATTCTTTATCTTCCCTACTGTCTCCTCCTTTCAGTGAGTACAGTTAATTGTATACTAGGTCACTGGGAATTGTCCCACAGCTCAGAAATCCTTTTTCCATAGAAAAATCTTTTTCTCTCCCTTTGTGTTTCATTTTCAATAATATCTGTTGGTGTCTTTGAGTTAACCAGTCTTTTACTGTGCAATGTCAAATCTACCATCAATCCTAGCCAGTGTATTTTTTTTATCTCAGACAAATCAAACATCTCCAGAAATTTCACTGGGGAAATTTTGTATCTTCCATGGCTCTATTTAACTTTTGAACATATGGAACACATATAAAAATTGTTTAAATGTCCTGATTCTAGCATCTGTGTCAGTTTCAACTGACTGATTTTTCTCCTTAGTATGAGCTCCACCTTCCCCTCCTCTTCACATGTGGTGATCTTTGAACATAAAATATTTGAATACTACCTTGTTTTGTCCTGGTTGTCTTCATATTCTTACAGATATCTTAGATCTGTTCAGGGACACAGTTATATGGAAGGAATTTGTTACATTTGAGTCTTGTATTGATTTGTTTGGAGCAACAGAACAGCATTTGGTACAGGGCTAATTACCCTACACTACCTAGGCAGTCCCTTTCGCATCCTCTACTCAGCATCACATGAACCATAGGGTTTCCCAGCTGGGCTGGTGGGGGCCTGCACATATCTTAGCCTTGGTGTGAGCAACAGATGTTATGACCTCCCGTTCTTTCAGATGGTTCTCTCCTGGCCCCTTGGCTTCCTTACATACATGAACTGTGCAGTACTCTACCGAATAGGAGAAGGTGAACCTTTGCTGATCTCAGGGGTTCTCTGTTTGAGTAGCAATGTATTTTCTTCTATTTTTCCTGCAAATTCTAGCCACCTTTAGCTTCCTGGACTCTCAGAGGTGTCTCCGCAACTCAGCAAGTTCTCTGGCTCTGTCTGGCTTACCCCTTCTAAACTTTCTGGAAGAAACCTTCTCACGGCAGTAAGCTGGCACAGCTGCAGGACTCACCATTTCTGCTTTGTGTCTCTAAGGAATCACCATCCCTCATTGTCTAAAAGTCAGGGTCCTGAAAACTGGTGTTTCATTTTTCTGGTCTGAATGTTTTTGCTGCTGTTGAAAGTATTTTCCAATCCTGTTACCACATCTTTGCTGAAAGCTGGATTATTTTTAAAGACTAATAGGTTTTCCTCTATGCTTGATTTTTAAATAAATATTTCCCACATTATTTAAAAAGTCACACAAAATGAACAAGAAACCAGTTCAGTACTTAAGTTTTATACTTAAAAAAAATGTTGTTCACTACTGCAGTATTAAAATTTGAGACTACCTTTGGGTTGTTCCTTTTATTTTCTGGATGACTTCTTAATTGAATTGACATTTTCTTTATTAAGGGAACTGAATCAATGTGCTGCCTTTTAAAAATGTCCATTCATTAAATGCTTACTTTGTCATTGCGTATATGAAAAAAGCAAGTAATTAAGTGAATTATCCCTCTGTGCTTTGCTAAGGAGAACACAGTAAATGTCAAGGCCCTTAGGTGCAAGTATTTTTCCTTCTTCATCTGAAATACTACATTTTATTAATATAATAACACAATACCTAACAAAATTGGAGGCTAATATGTTTATTGAGTGATAACTATTGAGTGCTTAATTACTAGGACATTATACACGGCAGAAATTTTTCATTGTATATAGGGTCTAGATGGTCCTGGCACAAATTAGGTATTTAATAAATATATATTAATCAAATAACTGCCACATGTCTAATTATTTTGAATTTAATGTTAAAAGTATGGTGTACAAAGGGTTAAATAAATATATGTGTACTGAGCTAAGAGCATTTCATATATTACATTGTGTAAACACCTTAAAACTGATATTTTTAAAGTTCCATTTCTTTCAACAGAGTGAAAAGGCAACCTATGGAATGGGAGAAGATATTTAAAGTGCTCAATTTCTAAAATACATAAGAAACTCATACAACTCAAAAGTTAACAACAACCATAAAAATGGGCAAAGTACTTGTATATACATTTCTCCAAAAATGACATACAATGGACAGGAGGTATATAAAAAGGTGCTCAACATCACTAGTTATCAAGGAAATGAAAATCGAAACCACAATGAGCTTTCACCTCATACCTGTCATTATCCTATCTAATAAAAGAGTAATAGGCAAATTGACTGCACATCTGTCACACCCACCAGCCAATCAGGAGCAAGTATGCAAATTAACCCAACCAAGATGGCTATGGCCACAGAGAAAGCAGGAGGCTTGGGTTTCTCTTACAATGGATGAAGCCAAGCTTTCCACACACCCTGGTGGGTCCAGGCCTCCACTCAAGGGTACAAAGTTTCAATTATAGAAGATAAATAAATATCAACAAAAATGGCAATAGCCACAGAGCTGGAGAGAGCAGAAGGCTTGAGTTGTCCCCAGTGATGGAGGAAGCCAAGTTTCTGCAGCCCTGACCTGCCTTGGCCTCCACTTAAGGCTACAAAGTTTCAATGATAGAAGATAAATAAATCCCAACAAAAATGGTGGCAGCCATGGAGCAAACAGGAGGCTTGGCCCTGCTCAAGGATACAAAGTTTCAATTATAGAAAATAAATAAATCCCAGATACCAGGCTGTCTACTTGGGTCGCCAGCAAATCACAACAGGCCCCTTGTTCAGGTCGCCCCATGCCCCAAGGGAACCTCTACCCTGATCCAGGCCACCCTTCAGGGCAAACCAGCTGACTCCAAACTGTGCACCACACCTCATCCTACCTAACCCTATCTAATAAAAGAAATCTCAAAGAGTCAAATGTATAGGCGCAGAAAATGCAATGGTGCTCTTTGTAGGCTAGGGGCTGGAGGAAATATAGAACTGATGTTCAATGGGCATAAAGTTTCAGTTATAGCAGATGAAGAAGTTCTAGAAAATCTATTATATAACATATCGCCAATGGTTAAAAATACAGTGTTGTGCACTTAATTTTGTCAAAGGGTGCATTTCATAATAAGCATTTGTATAACAAAGACAAGAAAAGTAAATAGGACACAAGAAAATGTGTGAAGGTGATGGATGTGTTTCTTACCTTGTTTGTAGTGATGATCATATATATATATATATATATATATATATATATATATATATATATATAAAAGAGTAATATGCAAATTGACCCTAATGGTGGAACAACCAAAATGACCACTCGATCAGTCACTATGAGGCACACTGACTACCTTTTGGTACCTTTCCCAGTTGGCAGGTTCCAATTGTCTGATGGTGAATGGGGAACTGGGCGTGGGTGGCAGAGGGTGTGGGTGGCACCAGGCCAAGGCCCCCATCTCACCAATCACCAGACACACAGAGTGCAACCTGCAGTAGGGGTGGGGCCAGTAAGCGGGCAGAAATGGCTGACCTCTCAGTCCCTCCCCGTGGCCATCAGGCTCCGATTACCTGATAGCAAACAGGGAACTGGGGTGTGTGGCAGTGGGAGGTGGGGCGGGTAAGCAGACAGAAGGGCTGACCTCTCAGTCTCTTCCCCTATCCACAGGGGGGTGGCAGTCGGGCAGGACCACAGGACCAGCTATGGGAAGCCAGGGAAGATCGACCTGATCACAAGTCAGGCCTAGCGACCACACTTGCCCACAAATTTTGTGTGCCGGGCCTCTAGTCTGTGTGTGTGTGCGTGTGCGTGTGCGTGTGCGTGTGGTGTGTGTGTGTATGTATATATATATATATAAACTTATCAAATTTTACACATTAAATATATGCAGCTTTTTTGGTATATCAGATATACCTAAATAAAATTGCTTTAAAACTACTCCAAAATATGATTCAGAAACTGTCCAGAAAAATTGAGAATTCATGGGAATGAAAAACAGTGGGTGGATTAGAGAGGACAGTCTGAAGTAAAGGAAGTTTTAAGAAAACACAAAGTAGTGTTAGACCTAAATTTCCCCATTTTGTAGAAATCGTCTTGTTTTAGAGATCATAAAAATTTATAAAAGTAGCAAATATATGATGCCAAAGTTCATTAAAATTTATAAGGAGCCAGATTTAAATGATCGTCTCTCCTAGAATAGCACATTGAGTCACATAATACATCAGGATTACAAGAAAAAAATTATACAGTTGTCTAACTTTGCCCTAAATAGACTCAATGAATCATTAATTTGGCTTAATTAAGTAGTGTTTATTAAATATTTTAAATGGATAGAAGCATGTAAATCTCTTACAAAGGCTTAGCTAACTCAGTATGAAAATAAAATCAGAAAACACATACTCTTGGTTTCATTAATTCTTTTAATAAATACTTAATTTAACATTGTGGGATAACATCAGTTAGGATCATACAAGCTAGACTTGAGAAAATATAAAACCTCAGACTAAAGAGTGAATTAAGTAAATATAGACTTGCCATGGTTTCCCTAATATGAGAAGGTGGGAAAGAAACTAGACAGGAGTGGATAATGGAGAAGATGGATGAGATGCCAGACCTTGGTAGTCAACATGATTCCACAGTTGTAGCTCTGATTGCTAGAATCCAATGAGGGTCTGGCTGCTAGAATCCAATGAGGACCTGGCTGCTAGATCCAATAATGGGATTCAAGCTGCTCATGCCAGCTAGACGAAATGGGAAAGTAGACTCATAGCATATCCTGAGACTGAGTGTACTCCGCATGCTCACATATCCATCCTTCTTTGTCAAACTCTTCTTCCATATGAAAAAAGGGAACCAGCATCCACTCAGACACAAGATAGTGGTCCTGTGCAAGGGTGAAAGGCACAAGGGACAAGAGCAGAAGGGGGCCTAGGACGCCCTAGGTCTAACCACTGTAGTGAAGGCTCCAGGCTTCTCCTGGATATTCCTCCTGCTGAGTTAAGTTAAATGAGTAAGGGAATTATATCAATGAGCAATAGAAGGACCACCATTCTAATGATTTCTCAAGTGTGTACAATACTATTATTTTTGATCCAATGATAATCAGATTATACCTTTACCCTTGTACTTTATGTGTTTTATCATGACTTTCTGTTCAAGCATTTGTAGTCTTCCTAGATTGTAAATTTATTAAGGAGGGTATTAGGTCCAACATCATCATTTTATCTGAAAGCAAAGTGCCTAATATGTAACTGGGCTAGGTAAGTGATTGTTTATGAATGAAGAATCCATGGTCCTGGTGGTGCAGCTTCTTGGAATGGAATGGCCAAGTGGTTGGTTATGCAATAATTTTTTTTCAAAGAAAGTATTTTAAGACTCCAACTGCATGAGGGAATACTTCTCAAGAATTTAAGAAAATCACTAGTTTAATGAAAAGTCTTCATCATCATATTATTCTCTCAATTCATCACTCTAATCAATTGTAAGAATAAAAGTGTGTGAGAGAACTGTTAAAGATTTTTCTGTTGGTGTCTTTTTTGTTGGAATTTCCTCTTTCCTTTTTTTCTTTTGAGTCAGTGAATACTTGATCACATATATACATATAAAATATATAAATATAAATACCTATATAAAATTATATATATCACAGTCACTCATATTTTCACTCTATATATTTAATATATTTTATTGATTTTTATAGAGAGAATAAGGGATAGGAATTGAGAGAAACATCAATAATGAGAGAAAATCATTGACCAGCTGTCTTCTGCACATGCATTACTGGGGATTGAGTCCATAACCAGGGCATGTGCCCTGACTGGAATCAAACCAGTGACCTCTTGGTTCCCAGGTTATCACTCAACCACTGAGCCACACCAACCAGGCTACAATTATTTTTAAATCCCAATGTACATACATAAATTGAAATGGGCCAAATATATATTAAGTTTATTTGATAAACAGTAGCAATCCCTATTTTCTTCAGAGCGAAGTGCTTTAAACTCCACTTTCTGACTTTTATTTCCATATCTTAATTAACTTTCTAATATTATTATTCCTTAAATTTTTAATTATAGGCCTCATCAATGAAATTCTCAGAATGGAAGATAAGAATTTAGCTCCATTTCCCTATCTGTCTTCACACCTATACACATTTCTCAACTCCCCACAGGTTCCCCATAGAGATAACCTGCAATTTTAGGTAGAACAATATCATGATGAAAATGCTTTATTACATGATTTCTTTAACATCAATACACAATATTTTGTTTTCCCTATGTGAGAAGCTTACCTTTTTTGTTACTATTATCCATTTGTTCTACTGTCTATTGTACTTACCATGAATCCAACCACAAAATGTCCTCAATTTGTATAAACTTCTCTCAACATAATCAAATATGTCAATTCCACCCACTGAGGAAATCTCTTCTGCTACCTTCCAATTCGCTCTAATTTGTCCTCTCCTCACAGCTGTCACCAGGGGGCCTCCCTTCACCTCCAGGCTGGGGATTTCCTTTGTCCCTCTTGGGTGGTTTCCTCCCTTCCTAGACCTGTTGTCTTCATTTTCCTGTATCAGTTCTTTTTCTAGTGAGAAAGATCTTTTCAGAGAGAGACTAACTGGGAGGCAGTTTTTGAGACTTTATGTCTGTATTCTATCCTCACGGAATTCTAAGGCTGGGTACAGAAATAGAGGATTCTAAGCTGGACAGGTTATTTCCTCAGTGTTTTGAGATACCCCTTCATTATCCTCTGAGTTCCAGTGTCACTGTTGAGAACTACAAAACATTCTGAGCTTTTATTATTTTTGTATGACTTAGTTCCCCCTATAAAACTTGTGTCTTCTATTGGTCCCTACTGTTCTAAAATTTAATTGTGATGTGTCTTGATATCAATCTATTTTTAATCATTTTCTGGGCATTTTAGAAAGTTATGCTGTTCTATCCTAGTCCATTATATTGAAATGAAAATGTATGCTTTTCTTCCCTTTGTTTTAAATATCTTCCTATTGTTTTTTTCTTTAACTCATCTTTCAGATATTAAAATCTGCATCCGTACTCTAAGATTCTTCTTTTAATATTTTTTTTTCTCTTCTAGTTTTCAATCTCTTTACCCTTTTGCTTTAGTTTCTGGAAAGTTTCCTCTGTTTAATCATTTAGATCACTAACAAGTGGTTCATTGCTGTTGTTAAACTTTTAAAAAACATATTATTGATTTCAGAGAGGAAGAGAGAGGTAAAGGCAGATAGAAACATCAATGATGAAAGATAATCACTGATTGGCTGCCTCCTGCACACCCCACACTGGGGAATCAAGCCCACCACTTTATACACTCTTCTCAGTGAACTCGGATTTGAGACTATTTTTATCCCATCCAGTGAATAAAACTCTGGTCTTTGCAAGTGTGGAGAACAGTTAACCAGCTGCGCATGATGGGGTTGGAGACTTGGCAGTCAAACAGATTATAAACAGATTTTCATCTAATCTACTTCCAGCTGTACTCCCTGGCTTACATACCTACTCCCACAAACCTTGGAAGATGTTCCTTATACATTGGCCTTTATGCTTACTTCTACTGTGTGGAACTCCATAAGTTATTTACCATGTTATATTCTACTAGAGGCCCAGTGCACAAAATCCATGCACTAGTAGGGACCTTAGTAGCTGGTAGTAACCAACCAGGGTCTCCCTCCTTTCCTCTGGCCAGCCCTGCCCTCTGCTCAAACTCCCGATCAAGGGGATAATTTGCATAATATGCTTTTAGTATATAGGATATTGTATCAGTTCTAATATTAAACTGTTCTAACATTTTATTTTTTTCTATTTAACATCACAGGGTTTATTATCTTTTCTATTATGATGACTTAACCTATATAATAACGAGCTAATATGCTAATTAGACCAAATAGCAGAACGACTGTCCAGATCATCTTCCAGATGAAGCTGGGGCTGGGAGGGCCAAGCCCCTTGCACAAATTTTGTGCATCGGGCCTCTAGTATGTTACATGTGTCTAGTGGCCCAATGCATGAATTCATGCACCAGTAGGGTCCCTCAGCCTGGCCTGCACCCTCTCACTGTTGGACTGCCAGTTTCAATGATGAGAAAGAATCACTGATTGGCTGCCTCCTGTACACCCCACTGGAGGTGGGGTGTACATTCCCCAAGGGATGTAGTCATGGGCTAAGTGGCAGGCGGCCAGGAAAAGAGCACAAGCCTGGTCTGGACGCCCCTCCACTCATCCCAGCCTCACTGCGCCTGCGGCCACAGCCGCTGCCACCCTGTGAAATACAGTTTATTATTCATCCACTTTTTAGGTTTATGGGGGTTTCCCTTTTTAAAAAGTCTCATTACCACACTGCCATTTCTGAGAGAGAGTAGGAGTTCATCTAAGAGTCCAATTACCTTCTTTATTTGTAGGTCAGGTCATTTTCGAAAAGAACTTGGAATTCTCAGAGAAAGGAGTGCATACCTGATTAAGAGTGAACCTACAATGCCCTTGGCCTTTGTACCATCTGCTGAATGCCCTAAACGAGAATATTCTAAGTTACACAGGTTGGTCCTCCTACTTTCCCTCCAAGCAAAACCAAATCCCACATCAGGCTCTAAGACCTTGTTCTTAGAAGCATGAATAGCAACACAATCATGCCAGTTCTATGTAAAATGGGAGAATGGAGGCCCATTTCTGCTATTACTCTTCAGGCTCTAGGAGTCAATGATTTATAGGGACTCTGACTCCATGACTGTGCTTCCAATACTGGAGCTAAATGACTGTGCAAGTGTTCTGATATATTTTATTACAAAGCCAACTATGGTAGGTATCATTGTTTAAATGTGGTCCTCAGATATTATTCTCCATGGGAGAGGATCAGAGTCTAGGGCTGTGGTTCTCTGTCCTCTGGCTCATAGCTCTGCAGAGAAGATGAAAGACCAGTGTAGGTGGCTTTGTTCCTGGTATCTCTCATGCCTGTATCCACCTAGGCTTTGATCCTGGGTGGCCTTTTTTCCTCCACAATTCTTTTCATTTCCATTTAACATGAATGAGTTGACTTCATAACCACAAACTCCTGGCAATGCTAATTTCATACCACTGAGACACGCTGTGAAGCCAAATGTGAAAGGAAGGTGACACAAATGACGGGGTAATAATAGGAACCCTACAGCAAAGTGTCCAACAAATCGGGAAAAGAACAAGCCATGATGTCAAGATAGAACGGAACAAATCAGTGTCAGCTGTACAACAACGGAGACCTCGCTGCACACTCAAAAACAGAGGCAAAGAGCTGTCTACAAAAGTTCATGAAATTGACAGAGAAATGTTTTAAACAACCACAATGTCATCCTGGGCCACCTAGCAAGACAGAAGATGACAGGAATCAGTGCCCTGAAGTGGAATCAGGCCCCTTTCCAGAACAGTTTCAATAAAATGAAAATATAACAAAACACATATTTCTGACCCAATCCTTTAAGCTGGGTCTGCTTTGTTCTTCCACTTTATCTTGCCAAGTGCCTTGTTACCCAAATAAAACATGTTTCCAATAGTTTATTTAATTAATCTAAATAAAATAAAGACTCAATGAAATAAAGTAGGCAGCATTCCTGGTAGCTTGAGATGATGTAAAAACCCATAAATAATTTAGTGATGCTATTATATTAGTGACTCTCAACTATGTCATGATAATAATCTCACAAACTCATTTTAATGCCTGAACTACAAAATGAAATTTCATAGGTAATGGAGACCTGATATGCACACTTTTTGAAACATTTCTGCTTGTAATGTTTATACCTACACTTGCTTGGGAATGACTATTTATGACAATAGTGAATTAATATTTTAAGTATTTACTTGGTATGTTACATATTCTCTTTTGAGTGCTTTAACTTATTCATTCTTCTCACTGACCTAATAAGGTAAGCATTTTATTGTCAGAGATACATCAAACATAAAGAGTTTAAGTAGCTTCCCCAAAAGATTAGCTGCAACTAGAACTAGGAGGTCTAACTCTAACTCTTTAGAACCCCATTGATTCAAAACTCTAGGACTATTTACTCTTACTGTTTTAAGAGGCGCTATACAACCTGTAAATTTACAGTCAAAATAATAACACAAATGTCCGTAATGAAGGATGAGTACAGCTTACCATTTCACACACTCTTAGTTTTCCTTGAATTCCTATAAATAAAATATTGAAATTATTATGTCCAACCATATGAATAATTATAGTCAAGAAATCCACACTAAAAAAAACTCAATTGTAAAGGTGACATTTTCCTATACATTCATGCTATATTATTTGCACGGCAGAATAATCAATTTTCCTGTGATGGACCATCTTCCTAACATAAAATTTTCTAATGTATTTTATTGGTAGCTCTTTCAGTGCTGAGCATCTATCAGTATTTCAGAATAAGGAGATGTCTCAAATTTCTTCAGGGGGCCTCTAAATTCTCAATAGATCCTTGGAAATCAAAATTATTCCCCAACAGAATGGTGACATTTCTGCATAATTTCTGCTCTTCAGCACTACAATACCAAGTTTATCTGGTACATGAATGAATACCACCTTTGCACTAATTGAAACTCTTAAGTGGGGATTGAGCCACCCACGCTTGCTTGTCTGGCAGCAAACCACAAGTCACAATTATTTTTGGAGTTTTTATGTTTGATTCCAAGGCAAGGACAATGCTACTACCTTTTTTATCCACATCTGTAGTGCCCACCACATGGTGGGTGCCAAATAAACAATTAGGGAATGAATGAATAAAATAACAGTAGGAAAACAGATATTATGTGTGAAACATCACAAGGTATTGAATGACAGGTAGAAAAGACATGGCACAAAATTATTTCAGGTATGAATCTTGTGATGGTTATTTTTGTTGTTGTTGTTAATACTCACCACAGAATATTTTCCATTGGTTTTTAGAAAGAGTGGAAGGGAAGGGGAGAGACAGAGAAATACTAATGTGAGAGAGACACCTTGATAAGTTGCCTCCCGCACTCCCCTGACCAGGGCTGAGGATGGAGCCTGCAACCAAGAATCAAACCCTGAACCCTTCAATTCTCGGGCAAGGCTCTCACCACTGAGCCAAACCAGCTAGGGCTTGATGGTCAATTTGATGTGTCAACTTGACTGAGCTAAGAGATGCTCAAATAGCTGATAAAACATTATTTCTCAGGGTACCTATGAGAATATTTCAGGAAGAGATGAATATTTGAATTAGTAGACTGAGTAAAGATCACCCTCAGCAATGCTGGTGAGCATTATCCAATTCCTTAAAGGTCTGGATAGAGGAAAAGGCAAAGGAATTGCAATTGCTCTCTCTGCTTGAGCCCAGACATCCAACTTCTCCTGCCTCCAGGCATCAGCACTCATGGTTCTCTGTGCCTTCAAAATTGGCTTCCCTGGTTCTCAGGTTTTTGTGTTTGACCTGGAACTATACCAACAGCTTTTCTGGGCCCCTAGTTTACAGATAGCAGATTGTGGAACTCTCCATAATTGCCTAATCCAATCCCTCAAAATAAATCTTTGTCTCTGTATCTCTATATATCCTATCTATTGTTTTTCTCTGGAGAACTCTGGCTAATACAGACCACATTGGTAGTATTTAAGTGTAGTAAATAAGTGAAAATCTGTGAATCATTAACTAGAATACAAAGTAAAATACTAACCTCTGATGAGACATAAATGGATTTAAAAGATGACAAGTTAGGGATGTTGGAAGCAGGTGGGGGGAGAAGGGAGAAATCAGGCACATGCAGAAGGAAGTATCTGAGATGGACAATGAAAGTTTGCTCTCTGACCATGTGAAAGGGACAGAGAGATGGGAGAAAAGGCATAACGAAGGCACTGAATTAGGCAAATGCAGAATGCTTGCATGTGTTGTTTCACGTAGTAATTAGAGTTCAGTTTGATTGGAGTGGAGAGCCCGATTGAATATTAGACAAAGTAGACTGAAGTTTAGAGTTAAAAGGTAACTATTCATCAATGAACTGATTTCCACAGTCACTGAATGTGATGCACCATCTCATCTATTTCTGTACTCCAAGTAAGAAAACCTTTGAAAATTTATTGAAGTCATTTGTTTTATTGACAAGAAAATAGTTAACAAAACTTAACGTGTTTCTTTTCTATTGATTTTTAGAGAGAGATGAATGAGGGAGAGAGAAAGAAACATGGATAATGAGAGCAAAACATCAATCAGCTGCCCTCTATACATCATCTACCGGGGATCAAGCTCAGAATCCAGGCATGTGCCCTGACTGGGAACCAAACCAGCAACCTTTTGGTGCATGGAATGACACCCAACCGAGTCATACTGGCCAGGGTCTTTACCGTTTTTCTGACATGTGAAGGTCAGCAGTGTTAACATGGACCTTGCACTACATTACAAGAATATAGTGCTCAAGGATATTTGTTCGCCTACCCCTAACTGTCCTTGTCAATTGCAGAGCTTTTTATAATTAGTGGACAGAGTAAAGTTCCCTGGCACTGTGGATACAGACAGCTATCAGCCCCTACAGCCCAAGAAACAGTCTCATTTCTCTTCTGCTTCATTTATATTGTTGACATTTCTTTCCTGTGATTTTGTGTGTGTGTGTGTGTGTGTGTGTGTGTGTGTGTGTGTGTGTATCTTTCAGAGCCCCCTTTCTCATTGCCTCCAGAGTGGTTTTTAATTGCTACTGTTCAGGGAAACTACAGGGCTGACATCAAGTAAAAGGGAGTTGTTATTATAACTGTATCCTAATATAAGAATAGAATGGTTTTCCTACTTGTATAATAACAGCTGTATTGTTCATCTATTTTATCTTCAAATGACCCAGTGGAAGATTAAGAAATACAATCCATTTGTAGAAAGAGGAGGAAATTGGAAATTAGAGGGGTTAAGTGAATAATTCAAGATTACTCAGCTGATGGCACAATAGAGACAATACCACAGTGACAGCCATCCTAGTGACATTTCTTATTCTTGATAAGATATATGAATGCGCACACATCAATTCCTCCGTTTCATCTGTGAAATATATTTCCCCATTGCTTACGTAGTAACATATTAAAAACATTATTACATCCACTTGTGTAAATCAAAATGGGATGACAGGATTTGATTCCACCTTTCACTTCTTATAACATTACACATTCCATTAAAAAATACCCTCTTCACTAGAGTAGCTTCATGTATCACTTCAGTGTGATCTGTTCTCATATCAATTTCAAAAGACTGAATTTAAACTAATCTCCACACTGAGAAGGTTCTAGTTTTCTTTTCCTTTATTTTTATTTTTCTCTTTTGAAATCTCTCTGCTGGGAATGAATTACATGCAGCCTAACAAGGAATACATCCATATTCGCATCCTGCAAACACGTAAGAACTTGCTGAAATGTAGCACTGACGAATAAGCCGCTGCTGAACGAGTTTCTGTATGTCGAAACAAAATGAACTGTGACCAATAAATCGCTTCTATCGTCACCATCCTTCTACATTTCCCCAATACATAGAAGTGTCTTAACGGATGTGCATTATCAAAGTTTGCAGGCTTATTTTCACTCATAAAGAATAGTGTACCAGATGTTCCTGGTACACTGAATTTGTCACACTGCACACAAGCTCACATCATTATGTGAGACCACAGGGGAAAAAATAAAAGACTCACATTTAATCCAGATTAACTACCAGGAGACCCATCAAGGCAGTTGGGCTCGCTCATGATACAGCAGCTTCTAGCAAATTAGCAGCCCATAACAACTTAGTTATAATGAGCTCCAAGATCTTACACCATAAGCTCAACTCCATTAAAGTGAATTCTAGTACATGAATTCATGTGCAGAGTAAAACCTTAACATCTGTCTGTGCTCAGCCAATATTTTTTTTATGCCTTCTTAGGAACAACCATAGGATCCTCCTGTCCCCTCAATAGGGGACAGTCATTTCCATCACCTACAGTTTCACCTGCTAGAGGAGGCAGAGATGGGCAGCAGGCTGCTTGGGGTTCTAGTAAGCTGTTTTGTACATACTAGGCCAATTTTCCCCAAAGCAATTTCCCGTTGCTATACAAGTGGGAAAATCAATAACCTATCAGAAATTAAGTAGTCAACAAGACATGCGTCTCCAATAAATATTGCAGAACTTGTATTTAGTTAAGCCAAATGACTTAAATTGTATCCTACTAAATAAACTCAGCATGGAAAATCTTTCTCTTTTGATAAACTTAGACCATTTCTCTGCCCCCGCCCCCAAAAAAGGAAGCAATATCATTCTTCTTTTCTTGTTGTGGATCCCCATAGAGATTCTGAAAATAATACTATTAATCATCACTATTTAATAGTAGTTATTATTTATATTTTATATATCAGGAAGCAATGGAATAAATTACCCATGGATAACCGGTTGCTAATTTGGAATAACAGGCATTCAATATGTAATTTAAGGTATTCCCATGGACTTTTAGGTTATGATGAATAAATATCTATGTGGATAGCTTAACTTTCCCATTCATGTTCTACCTTAAACAATAGGTATACAGGTATCATTTGGGCAGTGCTTTCAAAATTGAAACCCCTCCTCTTATCTCCAGAAATCTTAGGATGCAAGAAAGTGGATGCTGCTAGTATCATGGTAGGTTTTTTAGATTTATACACATCCAAACTGTACCTTATTCTCATCAATCTATCCTATCTAATAAAAGAGTAATACACAGATTGACCATCACTCCAACACACAAGAGGGCTGCCCCCATGTAGTCAAAGATCCTCCCACAGGTGGACACAAGATGGCCACCACAAGATGACCAGCAGGGGAAGACAGTGGGAGGCTCCAGGCCTGCAAGGAGGGAAAGTTGGGAGGGACCAGGCCTGTAAGGAAGGGCAATTGGGAGTGATCAAGCCTGCAGGGGAGGGCAGATAGGGGTAACCAGGCTGGTAGAGGAGGGAAGCTGGGGGCAAAAGGCTGGCAGGGGATCAGTTAGACATCAATTAGGCTGGCAGGGTAGCAGTTAGGGGTGATCAGGCTGGAAGGCAAAAGTGGTTAGGGGCAATCAGGGAGGCAGGAAGGTGAGCAGTTTGGAGCCAGCAGTCCTGGATTGTGAGAAGCATGTCCAACTGCCCATTTAGGCCCAATCCAAACTGGGCCTAAACGAGCAGTTGGACATCCCTCAAGGGGTCCCAGATTGGAGAGGATATAGGCTGGGCTGAGGGACACCCCCCACATGCGCAAATTTTGTGCACCGGGCCTCTAGTGTGTGTGTGTGTGTGTGTATATATATGTATGTATATATATGTGTGTGTATATATATATATATATATATATATACATATATATAATTGACTTCAGAGAGAGGAAGGGAAAGAGGGATGGAAACATCAATAATGAGAGAAAACCATTGATTGGCTGCCTCCTGCAAAGCCCAACACTGGGGATCAAGCTAGAAACCTGGGCATGTGCCTTGACCATGAACTGAACCATGACCTGGTTCATTGGTTGACGCTCAACCACTGAGCCATGCTGGTCAGGCAACCATATGTTCTTTTCTGTGATTTCAACAGGAGCAGTTCAGAGGTCTCAGCATTGTTTTTAGGGGTCTCCTCTTTCTGGCCACTCCTCTGCGTTATCTCTTATTTATTGATGCCCCCCAAATCTTAGTTCAAAATACCCAATATTTCATACATTATCCCAAGAAGTCAGTCTGAGAAGTGTTAAGTACTTAAGCATGACTTGTAGCATTGAAAGTGCATGTTGCATTGAAACATCAATGCAACCTAAGATTGGATTAGATTTCTTAACCTTGCCCAACAGTTACCTTATATGAAACTTGAATTCAAGTAAACCTCTAGCACCTTCTTCCCAAATTGCTGCCAGCCAATACATCCACACATGATATACATCTGCAATTGATACCTTTGAAAGTATAGACAAGGATGGACATAGATTTCAAATTTTAAATTTTTGTAACCTCATGTGGTTTTTTTTTCTTCAGAATTTTAGGTTTTTCTTGGAACCTAAATCTTTATCACATGTAATTTTCTTAGTTTTGGGTAATCTGAAAACTTTATAAGACTGCTTTAAAGACATTAGCCAAATTCTTTGGTTATAGGTTTTTTTTAGTATGTTTTTATTTATCCTAGAGAGAGGGAGAGAGACAGAGAAAGACACATCCATGTGAGAAAGAAACATCACTTGGCTCTACCTCCTGCATGTCCCTTATTGGGTTGAGCCTGGGCATGGGCTCAGATAGAGAATCAAACCAGTAACCTTTTGGTGCATGGGACAACGCTCAAACAACTGAGCCACACTGGCCAAAGCTGATTATAGTTTTTTTTTTAATATTTTATTGATTTTTTACAGAGCGGAAGGGAGAGGGATAGAAAGTCAGAAACATCGATGAGAGAGAAACATCGATCAACTGCCTCTTGCACGCCCCCTACTGGGGATGTGCCCGCAGCCAAGGTACATGCCTTTGCCGGAATCGAACCCAGGACCCTTCAGTCCCCAGTCTGACGCTCTATCCACTGAGCCAAACCGGTCTCGGCTGATTATAGTTTTAAATAGAAAGTATCTAGCTCAATGTTTTTCTACCACCGACTCATTTTCATGTTTATAATAATCTTAAACGGTGGATTCAGAGAGAAGTATAAACCGGAACCTAATACATGTCATCAGCATACAAAGATCAGCTTAAGCCTTGGTTTGTCTCCTAGTAACTACATTTGTCTTACTGGCCCCCTTTCTGGGCCAATCAGAATAGAATGGCTGGTACTTATTATGCACTCATTTTACAAATGATGAACAATCATTCACCATGATGTGATCATCTTTATCAGTGACCCCCTAAATCAAGACTGAGAGTCTCACAAGGACAGATAACCAAGCTTAACAAGTGTACCCATTTCCCATATCACAAATGTGAATTTGTTAACTTCCCCATACTGTGCTGAGCTGTGCAGCTCAATTAGGGCAGCAGTCATCTCTGAAGTGGGGTACATGAGATGATCCACTGGGACAGGGAAAGTAAAATTTCACTTATGTTCACATTTACTGTTCTCACTATTAAAATGAGATTTTTATTTTATAGAATATCGCCATAAAATGTATATACATTTTAACAGCTGACAGCTCAATTTTGACAACGAAATGTATTTTTTAAAACACTGCCTTTATAATTATTTAAAGTGTGTGTACTATTTTGGGGGAGCATCCTGTATTTTCTAAAATGTAAAATTTTTGGTACAGTGATATATTTATTTCATGTACAAAGAAATGAGCGGTAATGGATGTTCTTACTCAAAAGACTTTTCCTGATTGAGGAGTGACATTACCAAAGGCTGAAGATCCCTGAGTGAGAACCCACACAGGCTGGGCCAGGGACCCAGGTGAGATCCCACTTTAGCCATCCTGCTCTACTCCAAAGCTGAACAGTGTGCCCCTAACTCGCACTGGGATGTCCTCCAGAAGAAATAATAAAATCCTATTCACTTCATTTGGAAAGGATCACAGTGTTGAAGCCTTTAATTTTGCAGGTCCAGAAACTGAGGTGCAGAGGGATTAAGTGACTAGGCTGAGCTGCCTCAAAGCTCTTCAGGGACATCCGAGGGGAAATACAGCAAAATGAAGTAGAATTAATACCAGAACTGGACCTGAATACACTCCATTGCTCTTCCTCGCAATATATTACCCCAATAAGGAAACAAACAAGCAAGGAAACAAAAATCCCAAAAGCCAAAAACAACGACAAAGAAAGAAAAGGAAGGAATTAGAAGGCAAGAGTCACTTAATTGCATCTTTTGGAACCGCCCTTCCATTGACCAATTTTCTGCTGACAGCTGGAAGCATAGGGGAGTAATACCAGTGGTGAACTCTCTGAACGTGGACTGCATTCCACAGGGCAGCACCTTCATCTTCTAACGTTAAGCTCCTTTATAATTCTGCCTTCAAAAATAGTGAGCATCCACATTGCTCTAAGATGAACAGCATGGTACCAAAAAATAAAGGTCTACTGGTACAATACAGGAACGTCCACTCATCATCTTGATCCAGTAAAATGTCATTCTATAGATGAAAGGGGAAGTTACCATACACTGTGTAAATGCTATCACTTTGCACCTGAACCACAATCTTAAGAATGTCACCGTTCTTATGGAGATTAAGTCATGCACAAAGAGTGTCCACATTTTCTTTAACTCCTACAATTGGCTGTACTGGAAGCATATAAAACCAAGCCTGTGACCTGCAGGCCCCTATTTTTTCCCACTACACCACAGCTAAGGGGCCTACTTCATACCTGGATAAATACTGTAAGAATTTTGTCTCCAAAAAAACTCACATATTCTTGAAGTCCCCTAACCCCAATCTCAATGTTGTTGGGTTTGTTTTTTTTGCAAACATGGATGATAAGAAAGTTGTCTAACTTACAGAACATTGACAGTTATTAATTTGATTCATGTAGCCTCCATGTCACCATAACATACTCGATCCTTAGACTGTTATAGTTTGGAGGAATAATAGTCATAATAGTCATTGATCCATCTAATGTATTGATAGCATCATGAAGGCAGTGGGTTTAGACCTCTTTATCTCTGGCTTTAGAACAGGGACTGGGTACAAGTTCAATAAACTGTAATGTAGAAATTATGTTATGCCATCTAACTTAAAACATCCTTATGAATTGATTTGGAAATATTAGCATCCATGTGCTTATTGGATAGGCTGAAAATGATATACAAAGCTGCTCAATAAAACAAGCAGCAAATGAAAGCAGTGAGGAGACAATGAAGTGGCCTGAAGAATGGCGAAGGCATGGTAAGATCAGGCCATCACCCATATGTTTACCATTTACCTTCTTAGCACTAAATGACCCATCCTTGTATCCAGGCTAACTGTACCTTCCCTCAGACCACATATCTCCCTCTCTCTTTGTCTTCTGAGTGCATGCACAAATACAGTATGGAAGAAAGTACGCCTAGAATAATACAAGATTGAGATCAATTACATGCCAACAGTGACCCCTTTAATCTCTTCTCACCTTGAACCTGACACCTGCATGAGTCTCCAATGTGGCAGACAGGACTCCTCTAATCTATCCAGCCACCTAGTCTCTGCAAAGATTTCTCAGATCACCCTTGAACTTGTCCCTTTCCGTCTCCCTCACAGCCAGTTTCTGAATCTGTAAAATCCGATTGCTGGTCTCCAAATGCTCATGGGTCCAGCAATCCTCCAGGGAACCCATTAAAAATGTAGATGTCCAACTCCAGCATTTGAGACAGTGAGAAGGAAACTGCATTTCTAACAGCTGCTCAAGCAAGTCTAACATGGATATTCAATTGCACCCCATTACCAATCCCCGAGCTCCAGGCGCTGCAGGATTCCAAACAGGAACATACTGATTAGTGGGTCAAACCATTTGGGAGAACAGCCTGGAGTATCTGGCTAGTGGTGAAGTGTAAAGAAAAACAGGGAGAAATGGAGGTTAGGGGAGCGGAGTAGGGGCAGGGAGAAGTAAAAGGGATATCTGTAAACAGGAAAAAATCGAAGAAAGTTTTCCAAAACTGAAATGATGTGCTTAAATTCATCAGTGCTTGTGGTTAGAAGGCAGAAGGTGAGTGAGCTTCAGAGTTAAGGACACTTGGGTCCTAACTCTTGCACTAATTTCTGTAATCTTGGACATACTGCCTAACAAAATAATTACTCAACCTAATGTTTCTCAGCTATGGTTCAGAAATACTATCTAACACATAGGGATTTTGTGCGATGTTGTAAACAAATAATCAGGATGGCACCGGATCTGCCCAATAAGTGTACCGGTTATTATTTCAAAGCAACAACAAAAATAGGGTCAGATTTATAAGTTTTTAAATGAAAAAATGCAAAGTTCCTATTTAATTCCATATACCCTACATGAAAACTGTATGCCATGTGGCCAATATGGGTGAACTGAATTTGCCAAATATGTGATGGTATGTGCCAGCGTCTGCAGACTAGTGTCAGGTCAGCTTCCTGTGTTGAATACAAATAAGGAGCAGCAAAAAAGCCCAACAACCCATGGGCCTGCGATTACACAGCACAGTCCCACAGTTGAGGCAGAGGTTCCCGCAATAAGGCTTTTCCATCTTCACTTCTGTGTTTATAGTTCCTAATGTCTGGCAGAAGTGCTCCGTGAATAGCATGCATGCAGGTGATCCCCAACCTTGGCCCTAAATGTAATTACCTTTACCATTACAATGCTGAGTACAGGATCTCTCACATGAACTCTCTTAATGCTAGTGCAAATGATCAGAAATTGGTTCAGAAGGGCATGAGGGCTTGAAATGAGCCTTGAAATGAGCGAGAGCATTTGAAATTCGTGAAGAAAAGACATGTGATTGATGTGGAGGCTACACAATATATGATTGTATTCAGATTTCCTCTCTGAGGAGTGTGTACTCAAATGTTAACACTGTAAGTGAAAGGGCAGTTGAGGCTTATGGAAGGCAGAAAGGCTCTAAAAATCTCTTTGCTTCATACTGAACAGACAGTTCACCAACAGTGAACATTAGCTTTTCTTCTTTAAAAACAATCTAGTGCCATTGGAAGCTGCCGACTAACTCCATACTTTGGTTTCTAGAAGTGGCCCTCAGGGCTTTGAAAAATATTCACACACTAGAGGTCATTATATAATTAGGTACATTATAGTGTTTATTCCTAGAGTTGGTGGAGTTTATTTTTAAAACTAGATGTACTGAGTTTAATTAAATTTGTCAAATGTAGGATGAATTTAATGGGACAGAGGCCAGTGATCTGATCCACAAATTTTGAGGTAAGGCGGCATTAGATATGACCAAAATCTATAAAATAATACCACTATGGACATGATTAATATTTATTGGTGATTTTTAGGATCTTAAGAATGTATTTTGTGTGTGTGTGTGGGGAGGGATTCTTGTAGAAATTCAACAGAACTGCTTAATGAATATGACTACATAAAGCCATGGTCAGCCAACTCATTAGTCAACAGAGCCCAATATCAACAGTACAACGATTGAAATGCCTTTTGAGCCAAATTTTTTAAACTTAAGCTTCTTCTAATGCCACTTCAAAATAGACTCACCGAGGCGGTGGTATTTTGTACAAGAGCCACACCTAAGGGGCCCAAAAGATGCATGTGGCTCGTGAATCACAGTTTGCCGACCACAGATCCAGACTACTGCATAATTTTTTTTCAAATCAGTGTGTATTAAAAAACTACAAAATACATAATTTATTATTTTAGAGACTGAATACACTGTTACAGTAACAGGCATACCTCTTTCCCTGGAGACATCAGACAGTTAGAGAAGCTGAGTACATTGGTCAAGTTTCTACAGCTGGAGAGTAAATAGGCTGAGAGAGTGATAAAATGGGACAAGATGCTGGGACTTCTCTCTAAGGGTCCATCAGTGGTCACAGATCTTGCCATAGACAGAAAATTCTGAACTCCTATTTGTATCTGACCAAAAAAATCAGTCAAAACCTCTTGCACTCATATAGAGTTTATCTTCTAGTGAAGAAAACAGATGTTAAACCAAGTGGGTCAATGATCAGGGAGAGATCCACTGGAGATAAAGGCAGTGGAGGAAAATAATGCAGGAAAAGAAGATGGGAGAGGAGAAACCAAGATGGCGGCATAGGTAAACACCTAAACTGCTGCTTCACACAACAATTTCAAAACTACAACTAAAAGACAAAACGGACACCATCGAGAACCGCAGGAAAGCTGGCTGAGTGGAAATTTTACAACTAGAATGAAAGAGAAAAGCACATGGTGAACCAGAGGAGCTTCAGAAGCTTCAGGTACGGAGACACACATGGAGATGACCTGCAGCTAGGTGCCTGGCTGGATTTCTCTAAAGGGAAGGAGACAAAAGCTCCAGACTGCACTGAACCCCAGTTCCAACTGCACTGAACCCCAGTTCCAGGCCAGACTCTGCGTACCCAGGCTCATCTGGGGGGGCGGAATCTAGACTGTCAGGTGGAAACTCAGGGGAGCTGTGAAAGGCAGAGGTCTGGAGGTGTGTGTTCAAGTACACACAGAGAGGACTGACTGTTGAGTGTGCAGCTGGCTTTCTCTAGCAGGAAGGAGACAAAATCCCCTGACTTCACTGAACCCTAACTCCTACAGTGCTCAACATCAGTACCAGGTGAGAATCTGGGAATCTAGATTCATTGGGGGAGAAACTAGATTGTCTGGCAGAGGGAGAAATTTGAGGGCAGCTCTCTCTCAGAGGTACATATAGTGATTACCAAGGAACACTGAGACCCAGGTGCCTCAAAGGGCAGGGATGACGGAAAGCCAAAGCTGTCTGCTCCAACCTGAGATTCTACCAAAATACCGCCAAGCTGAGCACAGAGGCTTTTGCAATTTTGCAAGTCTTGTCATAAGACTGTCTCCAGCACAGAAGTTCTCCTGGCATAGACACAGCTGATCCTCACAGCCAATTGGCTTGGAGGTCAATTTCTCCCAGTGATACCAACAATAATAAGACTTAACCACAACAAGGCTATACACACAGTCCACAAAGAGGTGCACTAAGAATGTCCTATATGACATTGGGCCATATAGGACACCTAGCACACAAAGCTACCCTACCAACTCAGGGAAGCAGTGAAAATGCAGAGACAAAGAAACAGAACACAAATGAAAGAAATGAAGGAAAACAAAGAACTGGATATAGAGTTCAAAACCATGGTTATAAGATTTTGCAAGAGGTTCCTAGAAAAGGCTGATAAATTTAGCGAGACTCTAGAGGATATGAAAAAGGACCAACTAGAAATTAAATATACACTAACTGAAATAAAACATATTATGCAGAGACCCAACAGCAGACTAGAGGAATGCAAGAATCAAGTCAAAGATTTGAAATACAAAGAAGTAAAAAACACTCAACTGGAAAAGCAAAAAGAAAAAAGAATCCAAAAATTTGAAGATAGTGTAAAAAGCCTCTGGGACAACTTCAAACATACCAACATCAGAATTATGGAGGTCCCAGAAGAAGAAAGAGAGCAAAATACTGAAAACGTATTTAAAGAAATAATGACTAAAAACTACCCCCAACTGGGGAAAGAAATAGTCTTACAAGTCCAGGACGCACACAGAACCCCAAAGCTAAGGAATCCAAAGAGCACCACACCAGGACACATCATAATTAAAATGCCAAGAGCAAAAGACAAAGAGAGAATAGTAAAAGCAGTGAGAGAAAAGCAGTTAGTTACCTACAAGGGAGTATCCATACAACTGTTAGCTGATTTCTCAACAGAAACTATGCAGACCAGACAGGAGTGGCAAGAAATATTCAAAGTGATAAACAGCAAAAACCTACAACCAAGATTACCCAGCAAAGCTATCATTCAGAATTGAAGGTCAGATAAAGAGCTTCACAGATAAGAAAAAGCTAAAGGAGTTCATCAACACCAAACCAGTATTATATGAAATGCTGAAAGGTATTCTTTAAGAAGAGGAAGAAGAAGAAAAAAGGTAAAGATAAAAATTATGACTACAAATCAACAAGTGAATCTAAAAATCAAGTGAATTAAAAATCTGATGGTCAGAATAAACTGATGAATATAATAGAATTAGGGGCATAGAAAGGGAGTGGACTGATAATTCTCAGGGGGAAAAGGATGTGGGTTGCGGGAAGAGACTGGAAAAAAATTGTATGGATGTGGCGGGGGCGGGGGGGTAAGGGCAGAGCAGGGGTGGAAACCAGGTGGAGGGAAGCTATGGGGGGGGGAAAGAGGAATAATTGTAATAATCTGAACAATAAAGATTTATTAAATTAAAAAAAAAGATGGGGGAGGCAATTTAAGTTGGATTGCCAAGAATGAATTCACTGACAAGGTGACATGTGAGTCAAGATCAGGAAGAAATGAGGGAGGCATGTGCCTATCTGGGGTAGGCTTTGGGGAGGTGAGGTAGTGTGTGTGTGTGTGTGTGTGTGTGGGGGTGTGTGTTTTATTTTATTAGATTGGGGTGACTGGTTAATAGGGAGATAGTGTTTTAAGTATATGTAAGTAGCAAAGGCCTTGTGCTGGGATTATGTTCTACAGTAGAAGCAAGGAGTTCTGTATGCTGGAGCAGAGAGAAGAGGGGAGGAAGACTTAGGACATGTGGGATAGACAGGGCTGCAGACTACAAAGGGGCTTGTGTGTCCTTTGCATTTGCTCCATATAAAGTAGTAACATGATAGGATTTACATTTTTATAGGATTTCTGTGGCTGCCACTGAGAAATAATCTTCATAGTCATCCATTACCAGTTATTTCACACAAGTCACTTAACCTCTCTTTATCTCAGTGAGCTGGGAGGAGCATATTAGCATTAGTATTCTAATGCACTGTATAGAGCATTGTTTCATGTTCTCCTTGGCCATGCCTCTATTACAGCAATTATTTTACTGCATTATAGTCACTAGTTCTCACATCTGCATCCCTACCTGATTTTGTAGTCCTTGGGCCTCAGGGAATACCTCTTACTATTTTTGTACACACCACCTCATACATCGTTTATTTTTAGCACACAGGAGGGACTCAGCAAAGGTTGCTGAATATAAGATATTGCAAACATAGAATCATAAAGCTATAGAACAGAACCCTAAATCAGAATTTCCAAGTTGGTAAGCTACTTGTAAAAATACAAACACAAATCTGTGTACCTAAATCATGCCAACTAGAATGTTTGGTTAGATGTTCTAGCTATAATTCCACAACTTGATGATGTAATCAGCCAAGTTGGACCCAATCTGAGATTGGGTGAATATATTTTTTAAACAATTTAAACTACTTTTCTTAATTGTGTGCATAAAACTTAACAACCCAGAAAGGATTTTGCAATGAGGCATTTACAAATCCTTAGAATGCATATTTCTTTTAAGTCAAATTTTGTCTGTCTTTCTGTTATGTGCTAGACTACAAGCTGAAGAATCTTTGAATGTATCCATATGATATACAAATCTGAATTAAAACAAACAAACAAAAACACCTTGCAAATAGTTTAAATTTCCTTCCCATATAAAATATTTCTATCTGACAATGTGGGGATAATGGACTATCTAGCTCATTAATCCTTTAAAAAATCTTTTTATTTGGATAACATGCATTATAATACAGACTTAATATCTCTTGAACCCATTACATTGATATTACACAAAGTATGAATGCCTAGACCCTATATTCCTAAAGTAGAGCTTCACAGTCATTTATTTTACATTTTGACAGTATTATTAGTAATAACAATCAATGCACGAAAAACACTTTCAAAGGTTAAAGTTTTCTTAACTCACTGTTTTCATTCACTATCATTAAGGTTTACTTTCATTCACTAAAAATGAAAAGGTCTTTGAGCCTTAATAGGGTTAATATAAACTTGTGACTTCTAATTTATTTAAATGAAATATTTACTAAGAGGTACCCCTAGAAAATAAATTAGTGATCCCTTGTTAGTATCCTCAAAATAAACCATATTCACCTTAGGCAATTAAAATTCTAAAACATGTGCTATGTTTCTGATAAAAATAAATTATTTGTGTCAGCATGGCCATTATTTGTGCTTAGTACATGAGCTACGAGGTCATTCGAATTTCAAATAATTTTAAACAAGTAGAAATTGTATCTTGTGATTGACATAATTAACTTGAAAATTATTCTCTGTCATCTGGCATTCATTTGGAAACTCTCAAAAGATAAAAACTTCAAGACTTCCCAGGCATTCATATTACCTACAACTCTCCAATGTACACCTGTTTTACAAATAAATTAACAATAAAATATACACATAGATTTTCATGTTTATAATCACCAGATGTCTGAAATTCTGAAGTCAAATTATTTTTTAATCTGTTGAGCATTACAAATGTTGTTAACTCTAAAGGCGATACAGTTGATATCTATGAAGTCATAAATTTGGGTCAATGATTCTCTCAATGAGTTATCTGAGTAAAAGCAATCTAGAAAACTTCGTATGGTAAAGCTTTCCCATAATTATTGGATGTGTGCATCCCATTTACACCTTTTAGAATTATCAAAACATGTAATTATTGTATTATATTTCCAATGTAAAGCTCATCATTGAGAACCAACTAATCTCTGTGAGAAACGGAAGCCAATGCAACAAGTTAGCTATCCATTTTTTACAGTAGCTTTACATAGTGACACTGAGCAGGGAATTTTTAAGCCTTTACTCTCAATGAATGTCTTTCTGGATGAAGTTATTAGTGTAATTGTATACCCAATGAGAAAAAAAAGCTCACAGTTTCCACATCAACTTTCAATTACTTAATACTTAAATATAAATGACTCTTTACACAGATAATCATAACTTTCACAAAATCTAAAGGCTATATCTATGACAAACTCAGTCTTACTCGAACAATCATTTGGCATTTATAACCGTTAGATGGTAGAAAATGGCACATCGATCCTTGCAATTGCTTTCCTTTAGTTCAGTGACTTGCCATTTACAATTTCAACATCAATGCACTGAATAAACTGACGACCGTGAGACCGGAAATCAATCCCACCCATGTTTTCTACACAGAGCACTCAACCTGCAGTTTTAAAACTTCAGCCAAAAACATCACAAAAGCAACATCAACCATGAAAGAATTGAAAAAGAAAGAAAGACATGCTCAGTTTTCACTTTTTCTCTTTTACCTTTGGAAACAAATGGTCCTTAAACACTTCAAAACTGCGGTCTAGGCAAACAAGTCCCCTAGTCACAAGGATGAGGGGCGTCTTTCTCCCCGCAGCCCAGGCAGCGGCGCCGGCGGTTGCAGGCTTCGGCCACCTGCTCCTCCCTCCCCTCGCCAGGGCTTCCGAAGGACCCCAGAGGAACTCAAAAATCCCCAAATCCCGAAAGGACTGGAAGAACAGCCGTGAAAAAGTCAGGACGCCAAATTCTCATAGTTTAATTTCTGTTTTCTCTTGCAAGCAGTTTAAGAGAAAGCAGAGCAAGATGCATCGGAGATGCCACAAGCCTAGTGGTTGCCTTCTTAAAAGAGAAAAGCATTGAGTTCAGCCAGGCACAAAGGTCTCCATGGCAACAGTGAATTTAGACCCCCATTGGCATTATTTATGCAACATTTCATCACAAAAGGACCCTCCCACTACCCTGCCTAGCAAATTCTAGTTTTCTAACCTTCCATGCCTTTGCCCTGATTTGGTACATCTGAATCCTTAGCTCTCTGTATCTCAACGAGAAAATTTAAAAGAAAAGAAATCCCACGGAATTATAAAATGTTCTCAGACTGAACGTGGACTTTTTCCCTTTGGTGAACTCAAAGGCAAGAGATAGAGTCAAAAATTTGTTTGAAGTTCATATTCAAAACCAAACTGGTTTTTATCTCAAAGACAGTGTGACAAACACCAGTTTCCTGAAATTATCTCAATTTTTAAAGTGACATTGTAATTCAAAAAAGGCATAAAATGTGGCAAAAGCTGAACAACCCAAAAGACTCACAGAAAAGAGAAAATGTCTAGATGACGACTTTTAAGGTAAACTTTTTGCACTGAGAACCACCCCAGCTATTATAGTTCCTTGAATAACTTCTGAGTCTTTTACCTGATTCTCTCTTTTAACCAGGGCTTCTAAAAAACATAAATTGAGCAAAGTATTTTAGACACTTTTTATTGAGCTGTGTACCAAGTGCTCCCCAGATCCACATTTTATAATTAGATGACCTGGGGCAAGTTATTTAAAACAGAAATAACCCCCAAAGTAATTAGACTATCATAGCTATTAATATGATGATATATTATTGAAGGAATGTTTTCTTCGTAATATTTGATGATGCTGAAAAGAAAAATTACCAGTTCTCATTTGAAAAGGATCCTACTTAGTGTTAACTAAAATAAGAACAGCAAGACTTTTAAAATTAGGTTTGATTATATTTAAAACAATACAAGCTTTTATAACAACTTCAGACTGTACATATCTCCCCACACCAGCCCCACTCTCTTTTAATACATTTGCATGACTAGATTTCTACCATGTACTTTGATCTAGGTCCTAATTGAGTCTGTCATTTCTAAGACAATGAGGCAAGAAAGGCTCACGGATGCCTATTATTTCCTGTCGATGCATATTTGATAAGATTTTCTGTTGCCTGCAAGATAAGAAAATATCCCTGCTTCACAACCCCAGACACTTTATTCAACTAGAAGGTTGACTCCAAAAATACAGCCCACCCTCATTTTACATGAGGACAATCCTGGAGTTGGAGAACTCATGCCCCTACTTGAATAATTATACAATATCTACAAATAAGTCATTCAGATGCCTCTGACATTGAACATTGAAAAGGATTATTAAAAAGGCAGGCTTATATTCTTCTTTTAGGAGGATTACTTTCCCAGGTGAGAACAGTGACCACCCATACATTATTAGATCCAGTCTCTCTTCTATATCTACTGCCTTCTTTTTTGTTATCTTTTTTCCTCTCTCTTCTGTTTTACTTCCTCTTAGCAGTCCTCTGTATTTCTGCATTATCTCTTCTTCTGGACGATTCAGACCTGATTTTATTTCAGCAATGGCTTTATCTGTTCCCACTTCCCCATGAGCATTGCCAGCTCTTTGTTATTCCTTTGATGACTGCTTTGTCTCTCTTTGATTCAATGCATTTTCTTTGTTTTAAATGTCTTTAGGCTATGAAAACAAAGTCTGTGACTCACTACCTAGAACAGTGGTCAGCAAACTGCTACCTGTGAGCCACTTGCAGCTGGCCAGCCACAGATTGCTGGCCTGTTGACTAATGAGTTTGCTGACCACTGGACTAGACTAAATGTTACTGTGTAGTTGGAAGCTGTGAGAATTAGGCAATTGTGGCATATTGTGTACAAAGAGGTAAAGGGTAGTAGTATATGACAGTGGTCTGCAAACTCATTAGTCAACAGAGGAGCGAACCTAGGGTCGCGAGCCGCATGTGGCTCATGAGCTGTGGTTTGCCAACCACTAACCTAGGACAACTTCTTTGTTACGGGGAGGGTGTTTTATTTTTCTGTAGTTATACATTCTCTTCCTTTTGAGGGGGAATGTACAATGGTAAAAGAAATTTTATGTTTGTCAGTCTTTTTTTAAACTATTTAAATGAATACTTTGTCTCAGCAATTCTGTTCCTAGACATACACTCAAGAGAAATGTGGACTTAAGTGTACCTGAAGATATCTACTGTGATGCTTATACCAGCAATATTCATATCATCCCCAACTGGACACTATAGAAATGCCCAGAGATGACAATGGATGGTAGTATGATACATGTGCAAAATGAAATCCTATTTGCAAAGAAAATAAATTAATAACCAAATGCACAATTACAGCTGTCTTTACACACATAATCTTGAGTAAGCTGTATACTTGATATATGCCCTTTTCCTTACGTGTGTTATACTTAAAAAACTAACTCCAAATTATTTACAATCCTAGATTTTTTGAAATTATAACAGACATACATAAAAGTAGGAACATTAATTACCTATTAATGTTTGTGATTTAAAAATAAATATGTACCATTTTAACTTCAGAGGTGTTGAGCAATATCCTTACCATTTTGTGTTAAAAGAAAGAACTTCTAATTCTTACAAAATAAAAGTAAAACTGGAGGATGAAGAAATCACTATTTGTTATGGCATCATCAATTCTAAAATAATTACTATGTTGTGGTCCTTTTGAACAAATAATCCGATTGCTGAGAAAAAGTTTTTTAAAGAAATTTTAAAAATGCATTTTAATGTACTGGCCACTTTTAACTACTAACAGTGACAATAAGGTAGGAGAATAAGTAGCACTAATATAGAAAAGCACTAATATCCATATAATAAAAGCCTAAGCAACCATTATGGCGGAACAGCCAGAATGACCAGTGCGCTCCCACAGGAAGAGTGCTGCTCAGCCAGAAGCTGAGCTCCCAGCTGGTGAGCGCAGCGGCAGTGACGGGAGCCTCCCCTGCCTCTGCAGCAGTGCTAAGGAGTAACCAACCAGGTGGTAAGGAGTAGCGAGCAGGCGGGCGATAAAGAGCGAGGGATCCTGGATTGCGAGGGATCCTGGATTGCGAGGGATCCTGGATTGCGAGGGATCCTGGATTGTGAGAGGGATAGCTGCCTGCCATCTTTGGCCCGGTCCTCTGAGGGGTCCCAGACTGTGATAGGGTGGAGGGCGGGCTGAGGGACACCACCCACCCCCACCCTGTGCATATATTTCGTGCACCGAGCCTCTAGTTATAAATGAGTGACCAACTTTAGAAAGGTTTCCAAATAATGTGAAGAGTTAAGTTTTGCTATTTTAATAAAACATTAACTTTACAAAGTATTTTTTAAAGACTTGACTCTCCAAAAATTATGGCTTTTCATTTGCTAAGAATACACATTCCACTGTAAAAACTCTCTAATTCTACTTATTATCCCTCCAGACTCTAAAGTATAAAATTACAAATGATTGACAGTCAAATTACCGAGCCTGTCTTCCAAGGGGCACAGTGGAGCTCCAGTGCAAAGGTTCTTTTGCAATTAAATAGCTGCAAGGAGTAATATTTTTAGGGCCGCTCCGCTTTTCATTTGTAGTCGGCAGTTATCTCTGCTGTCCAGTGTGAGAATGGATTGCAGGCCGTGGGAGAGGAAAGAAGAGGAGAAAAGCTAGAGTACGGAAGTCAAACAAACAATGCTGGACGTTTGCCTGGGGCCCTGGTAGTGACAGCTTCTCCCATAAAACCAAAACCCCTGTGCTGCCTGCTGCTGCTGAACATGACCTAGTGTCGGATCCACTCAGAGACAGGACATTTGGTACTAAGAGGGGGGAAATACATGACATCATACATTAGCACTCACTCCTGAATCAGTGTAAGTTTGAAGCCTGTACCTAGGAGGGTAGGCTAAAAAATATATTAATAAAATATATTTTCATTTTCATTTGCTCTATCTGGGCATAAACTTCTTATACGGGAGCTTTACACCAGACAAGTTGCTCACTTTTATTCACACTATGCCTTAAAGTAAAGCTCATGTGAGGAAAGATTAAGACCAGAGGATTTCAAGGGCAGTGTTTTAACCTGGCATGAAATTAATTTCATTGTATTCAAAGCACCCTTGGTTTCTCAAATAGGATATGTAGCTGACTATGTGGCAACAGTTCAGCAAACTCCTTGGCTTTCTGACCATATGAATGAGCAATTATATGAATGTGTATCTTTGGCATAAACAAAGCTTGAAGGCAGGAATCCCCAGTTACATGATGGCAATTGTTACAAGAGAATGAATATAGGACACAATTCGTAAAATGCATTAATCAGAAATTGAAACACATATGCTCTATGGAGTACCCCTAAAATGCCATAATGCATCAGTTTTACTATGAATATATGCCCTTTCCAAATAATATTAACAATAACAAATAAATACACATTTTTAAAGTTCTCTCTCTCTCTCTTTCTCTCTCTCTCTCTCTCCTTAGCAGAATGCAAATTTTAACTTAGAAAGGAGGGGTTCCTTATGGCAGAGTTCAGATGGAAAGTATCTATCATATTTTACCTTTTTCCATATTTCAATCGCATATTGAAGACACTGTCTTATAAGACAACTCATTTTATCTGACTACTAAGAATATTGCATCTTAATCTCAGAGTATTAAGAGGAGCATTTGTTTCATTTTTTGCATAATTAGCTTATGTCTTTATTTGATATTCTTTAACATTTATGTAAAGTGGTGATCATGAATAATACTCTGTCAAAACAGAGTGGGTCCTGTTTCTTTTGCAGGACTTAGGTATTATGTCATTGCCCTGGGCTGAGACAACTAAGGAATATCAATAAGAAAGCGCACAAGAGTAAGCATTTTAAGTCCTTCCCACAATGTGTTTGGCTAAACTACTAGCCAAAGAGAATACTTTAAAAAAAATTCTTTAAAGAAAATACTAGAGTTCAGAGAAATCACAAGGGTACATTTGAAACAAACATGAGTATATTCTTAAAAATGTGAGACATTTCCATATGTCCAATTGAAACTACATAACTATGTTGGTATAATGATTCCCTGTAGGATAATTTTGCCTTGGGTAGTATTAAATTTTCTTACATTTCCTCTGGAACATTGTCCTCTTACTTTCAAAATCTAACTTGTGTCTCAGGAAGTTATAAAGGATGGTGGTGGCTGCTCTACTCTGTCATGGAAGAGGGGTTACAGAAGAACAGGCTTCATAGGCTGGCATTCCTGTAACTCTAGACTCTATGGCTCTCCTCAGGTTTTTGCTTGTCAACATTTTTCAATTGCAAACAGTATTAAAATATTTGGTCAGCAATCCTTCATGAATCCTAGTGCATTTGTTCCATTTCTTCTTCAATGCCACAAGACAGTCTCTGAGTTGGTTCTTTGTCCTTCGTTGCGGTTTGATGTGTGCAGTGCAGGATAGGGAGCAAGACTCCACAAGTCAATATATATAAAAGGCCAATATGCAAAGTGTCCCTCTGCCCATCTGACCAGTCACTATGACATGCACTGACCACCAGGGGCCAGGCACTCAACACATAAGCTGCTGAGCTACAGTGATTTGGCAGCAGCAGTTCTTGGGTGATGTACCCAAGAACCAGAGAGGAGGGAGCCTGATTCCTTGTGGGGCCGCGCAATTCCACCTTCGGCCATGGGTTATATTGTTGCTGGGGCACTCTCAGCCCCAAATCTGTTTTACTGCACACTTGCATTTGTGTTCCACACCCTGTATGACAGCAACTTTGCAGAGTGCCGTCTAGCACTCCAGGACTGCTTGGGGGATGTCAGAGAGTCAGTTTCTATCCCACCTACCAGAGGGACCCTGCTCACTTCACAGATGCTCTTCAAGCCATGGCACCACTCCAGGAGCGGCCGACCGGAGAGGGACCACAGGAGGTTGGCTACAGAGTGTGTTTGGCCCATCTTGCCCAGTCCCACCCTGCCGGCCATTTTCTAATTAATTTCCTTTCAATGTGCATGAATTCGTGCACCAGGGCACTAGTCTTTAATTAAAAAGCCATGCTTGCAGGTTTTGTAACATTGCATCTGAAACAGATGTGAGTCACAACAGGCTCAGTGCCTTATCATTGGTCAAAATAATTCGGTTTTTTTAGAGAATTTTGAAGAATTTTTTTACAAGACATTTGGAAAACACCTTTATTTCTATACATTTACCAAATACAGTCTTGAGAAGATTGCGGCTTTGTCTCTATAACACAACTGAAGCTGGTTCTAGAATTGATATTGCATATTTGAAACTAGTGTTTGTTTGGATACCTATAGGCTGTGCTTACACCTCTTAAAAATCTCTTAAATAAAAATAAAAATGAAGTTTAAAAAAATGTCCTAAATAAGGAGACTGCTTTCCAAAACTGCCCACCTAGAATAGAATATATCCTTGGCATTTCCACAACTTCTCATGTCATCTGATGTACTGGAGGAAAATTTAACACTGAGTTCTACAGATTTATACTCTGTTTCCTATTTCTTGTCCTAAATTCATAACCTGGCCTCTGCCAATGATGTGATTTTCCTCACATCAGAGTTAAGCATTCAGGAGTATGGACTATGAAAAATAATGACAATAAGAAGAGCTGGCATGATATTGGGTAGGTAACTCACCATTGGATAACACATTCCTGAACTGCCTTTGTCTATATCCTCATGTAATAAGGAATAGATTAATTTTTTATTTTACTTAAAAAAAAAAACACAGCTTAAACATAGAATGGAATTTTACTATTGTTTCTGCACATATCTGAAAGAAGCAAATTTTTATCTCATTTATACATGGGCAAAGACATTCAGAGAGATTAAATAATTCGCTCCAAATGGCAGCGATTATAAATTGTGAAACCTGAAGTTGAACTAGACAGTGTGCCTTCACACATGGCATTCTGAACCACCAGTGATCATTTTCGAGGTTTCGAGTGTGTCTTCCGGGAACCACGCCCACAAACCAAAACATCATGTTCATATGGAGTTTGTACAACTATGAAAAATCAGACGGTCTGCCCCTGTCCCCATACCAAGGAAGAAAGTTCTGATGCGGAGTAATTTCAGAATCAGCTGGGGTCCAAAGCCAGCCAGCCCTCCAAATCTGTCCCTAACCAATCTACCTATTAAGTAATCCCCCACCAACTATGGTTTTACTTATCATTGTAAAGGTCATTTAAAATCCATGTTGTATATAGAGATTTACAAATCCTTTGTCTGCTTACATTTGGATGATTTAGTTGCAATTCCTTAAATGAAAGGAAATGCAAGTCACTTTTCTCTTCACGAAACCTCAAATGGGGAGATTTGCAGGTAGAGGGGAGAGAGCAAGTGGCTATTCCTTTTGCAGCCTTTTCACATATGGAGTGAAGACCAAGAGCTGAAAACGTCTATCTTCAGTCACCATGATAATTTATGAAAAGTACAGAACTTAACGAAAACGTGTCATCAGTAAGTATAAGTGGAAAACTTTAATGTTCATTGAAGTTAATATACATTAAGGACTGGCTCATAAACATCAAAAGTAAGTACAATGTTTATAACAACAGCAAAAATGCAAGGGCCCATTTGCTTTAACATATCAGGATGCCACAGCAATGTCCTGGAAAACTGAAAGAAATAAGTGCTAAAGGAGAAAAGTTAATTATCACAGCAAGTTTTATCTCAAATGTGTAGTTTATTTCTATTGTATCTTTTGGGAAGCTTGTGTTTTCTAAAACATTTTTGTGGAACTTCAAAACATATTTAGTTATACTTATTTAATGACATTTTGGTGTATTTTGTTTTCTTCATAACCCAATTTGTTGGGTTTTTTTGCCTTTATTTTTTTTCTGATACATCTTTATTGTTCAGATTACTACAGTTGTTCCTTTTTTTCCCCCTCATAGCTCCCCTCCACTCTGTTCCCACCAACCCTCTGCCCCCACCCCACTGTCCTCATCCATAGGTTAAAAGTTTTGCCCAGTCTCTTCCTACACCCCCCACACCCCTTTCCCCCAAGAATTGTCACTCCACTACCTTTCTATGCCCCTGATCGTATTATATTCAGCAGTTTATTCTGTTCATCAGATTTTTATTCACTTGATTTTTAGATTCACTTGTTGATAGATATGTATTTGTTGTCACTGTTGTTCATAATTTTTGTCTTTACCTTTTTTTCCTTCCTCTTCTTAAAGAATACCCTTCAGCATTTCATATACTGGTTTGGTGTTGATGAATTCCTTTAGCTTTTTCTTATCTGTGAAGCTTTTTATCTGACCTTCAATTCTAAATGATAGCTTTGCTGGGTAGAATAATCTTGGTTGTAGGTTTTTGCTATTCATCACTTTGAATATTTCTTGCCACTTCCTTCAGGCCTGCATAGTTTCTATGGAGAAATGAGCTGACAGTCATATGGGTACTCATTTGTAGGTAACTAACTGCTTTTCTCTTGCTGCTCTCTCTGTCTTTTGCCCTTGGCATTTTAATTATGATGTGTCTTGGTGTGGTCCTCTTTGGATTTCTTTGGTTTGGGGATATCTGCACTTCTTGGACTTGTAAGTCTATTTCTTTCACCAGGTAGGGAAAGTTTTCTGTCATTATTTCTTCAAATAGGTTTTCAATATCTTACTCTCTCTCTTCTTCTGGCATTCTTATAATTCAGATGTTGGTACACTTGAAGTTGTCCCAGAAGCTGCTTACACTATCTTCATATTTTTGGATTATTTTTTTCTTTTTGCTTTTCCAGTTGGGAGATTTTTGCTTCTTCATATTTCAAATCTTTGACTTGATTCTTGGGATCCTCTAGTCTATTATTGGATTTCTGTATATTATTTTTTTTTATTTCAGTCAGTGTATGCTTAATTTATAATTGGTGCTATTTCATATCCTCGAGGGTCTCACTAAATTTATTAGTAGTTTCTAGAAGATTCTTGAGTAACCTTATAACTGTGGTTTCAAACTCTATATCCAATAGTTTTTTTTCCTCCATTTCTGTCATTTGTGACCTGTTTCTTTATCTCTGCATTTTGTCTGCTTCCCTGTGTTGATAGCGTGGCTTTGTGTGCTAGGTGTTCTATAGGGCCCAGTGGCTCAACCTCCCTAATTACCTGAGGTGGACACTCTTGGTGCACCCCTTTGTGGGCTGTATGCACAATCTTGTTGTAGTCAAGCCTTGATTGTTGTTGGTACAATTGAGAAGAATTGCCCTCCAGGCCAGTTGGCTGTGAGGATCAGTTGTGTCTATGATTGGAGAATTTCTGTGCTGGAGATACCCTTATAGGGCAGGAGTTGCTTCAGTGGGGCTTTGGTGCTCACTGAGTCTGCCCCCTGAGTGTGTCTCTTATGGATCTGAAGAGTTGTAGTCTGGATGGTCTCTCTCTGACCACTGGGTACATTAACTCTCGGATCTTCAAGGAGAGAGGCCACCCAGCAGGAGCTACAGAGAGATCTGCAGATTCCTTCTCTGTTTGGGGTTTGCAGTTGCCCAGATGAGGCCCAGCTGTGAAGCAATGCAAGTTGCTCTTGAGCCTCGAATCTTCTTTTGGAGGCTCTAGGGCTCTATGACCCAGCTGCAGTAAGTTAGGTTTCAGTTTTCAAAGGGCCAGGGCATTCATATGCAAAAGCCTATGCCCACAGCTTGGGTGGGGTTGTAAATTGAGTAGAGCGGGGTCTCAGGAAATCACCAGAATAGAGCAAACAGCAATGGGTGACTGTCAGCCCTGCCTGGAAGAGGTTCGGTATCTCTGTGTCCCACAGCACTGTGCAGGAACAATGATCGCTGCACGTAATTATGGGAGAAAGCTGCCCATGTTTTGCCTGATGCCAGACAGTCCATTTTCTCCCCATATGAGTCTGCATTCCCAGAGTCTCACCCAGAACTGGAATTCAGAGCAGTCAGGAGCTTGTGTTTCCCTCCTGATTGAAAAAGCCAATAGTGTACTTGGTTGTCAACCCTCTCCTCTCCGTCTCTGCACTTCACTTCTCCACCTCCTCCGAGTCTCAGTGTGCTTTTCTCTTTCTTTCTAGTTGTATAATTTCCACTCAGCCAGCCTTCCCGTGATTCTGGATGATACCCGTTTTGTCTTTTAGTAGTAGTTTTAAAGTGGTTGTGTGAGGCAGCAAGTTCATGTGTTTACCTATGCCACCATCTTGGTTTCTCCCATAACCCAATTTGTTAATAAAATCTTGGAACTTGCCAAAAGTTTTTACCAAATATGGTATTTTCTCTAAAATGTGATATCTATGGCTGGCAAAATATTTCAGTCATTTCATTGTTGTTTTTGCTGGTTCCTAAAATCCAAAAAGCTTGGAAACTCTGCTTAGCTATGAGGTCAATGTGGATCAAAAATGATCTTTTTGCCTGAGAGTACAAGTCAGTGATGGATGAAAACAACAGAAAGGGATTAATGAAATATAGTTTAGATAACCCATTGGGGTTCGTAGGCCACATAGTTATTACTTTCATAAGATCTGGCACATGGAAATAACTATCCAATTTCTTGAGTAACATGGGAACCTCAAAGGTACAAGTTTCTTCTGATATTCTGATGACATTCTATTGCCACCAAAATGATACTTGAGTTACATGCTAAGGAATAACAAAATTAAGAAGTGACTCAAAAATGCATCAGTGTACCTACTTTCAGGAAATCCCAAATATTGAAACCATAAATGTTTGTTATCCAATTCTGAATCACAGATATAAACTGAGCATAGATGACCCATAATTAAAACACATGATGACTCCAACTTCCACTTCTCCATCAAGCACCAATGTTTCCCTCATCTGATGTAGTCAGGTATCCAAGACAAACACTGAGGTGTTTACATACTAAGAGGATAGCATACATATTTATACTAATATTTAAATATGTGGCAACATTGTTTTTTGGATTTGTGTGTGAAAAGCATTTGTTGATATTTAAGTTCTAAGTGAGATTTGGATCATCCACAAACCATTAAAAATATCTATCTATGTGTAACATGTATCGATTTGTTCTATCAATATATTAAATCCATTGTAGATTTTATTTTTCTAAGTTGAAAAAATATGTGAACATATCTTGATGCACATATCTGTTAAAATAAAGACTAATGTAGTAAATAGTATTTCAAAATCATTGGGCAGAACACTTTCAGACAATGATGCTAGTAATGAAAGGCTTTACTTGGAAAGAAATGTCAGCAATTAGCCCAGCAGGAATAGCACAGAAGTCAGAGGGAATGAGAGTAATGGTGATAAACACGCAGTAAGAGCAGCATTATGAAGGCATCCATGAGGGCCTATCTACTGGGGAGAATGAAAGCTCACAGATAAACAGCTGAATTAAACGAAAGAATGTAAAGAATTCCAAATCTAACAAATACAATCATTCAACTTTTATAAAGCGTCAATGACATTTCTTTATGAGTAATACACTATTTTAATGATATTGTATATGGATGTAGAAATATTTTAGAATAGCTCATCAATGAAACAAAAGAAGGTGAATTATGTGACTGTGTATTTGTACCAATATATATCTGAATAAGAACACACATACATACATTTCACATACACATACTGTTGAGCAACAGATGATATGACAATAACAGGAAAGCTAGTTTTACAAATGTTTCCATAGCATAATTTTCATCAGGTTTATGTCATAATTGAAATGGTCCTCTCCCGCTATGGTCCATTTCTCAGTCTCATTCTTAGAATGCTATAGAAATTAGCATATTGCTATAATATGAATTTTATTTCTTTGTGCAGAAAATTTCCCTGAATGAAAGTGGCATCATAATAACCCATAAATAATTGGAACAGATTTAATTCAAGTCATTAAAAATAAAACTTGGGTTTCCAAATTCTAATGTAGTCTATTTGAATATTCTTGGTCATTGTGAGTTTATTAAAATTATTTCATTAGATTTAATTGTTAATATTTAATTGTTCACTTCTCACAACTTATTAAGTTTTTAATAACTCATACTTTTCTGAATGAGAAAATATATCATAATAACATAATTATATCTATTGCTGCATAGTTTACAAAATGATTTTAGATAAATTATCACTTTTGATCCTAATAGTCATTTAATTAGATAGTACTATCTAAAACCAGAAAGCTATTATGACTAATAACAGAGAGCTAATTTATATCAAAATTTTTATTTGGGAAGTTAAATTACCAAGCTAATTATAAAAAATACTCAGACAGATATTAAAATACCATATTGAAGTAATGCTCATTAAAGAAAGCAGTGAACCCCTTCAACCCTTCTCTCATACCCAACTCTATGAGAGGTTTTGCCAAAAGGAACACGGTGATCTGTTTCTAGGCTCCTTTGTCCCCAAGGTGCAGGCAGGCAAGCACATGCCCCCAAGGGTGTGGGAATCAAGGCCCTTTAATATAAGGGGACATGAAGCACTATAAGCTTCAGTTTCTCTTGTTATGGAAATTGATATAATTTCTTTTTTTAATATATTTCATTATTGGAACATAGGCCACCACAGTAATTTTATTCTTTTTCTTAAATATATTTTTATTGATTTGAGAGGAGAAGAGAGAAGAAGAGAAAGATAGAAACATCAATGATGAGAGAGAATCATTGATCGGCTGCCTCCTGCACATCCCCTACTGAGGTTCAAGCCCACAACCCAGGCATGTGCCCTTGACTGGAATCGAACCTGGAACCCTTCAGTCTGCAGGCTAAACCAGGTAGGGCATGATTTTATTCTTAACACTGAAAATATCTCAAAACAATGTATTAGTATCACCACTTCAATATTAATATAACTAGAGAATTATAGGTAGAGAAAAATTAGGGTGTTTTTTTTTTTTTTTTCAGTGTTGGTACCAACAATAGCTCCATAGTTTTTGTCATCTGAGATGATTTCAGAATTCAAAGCAACACAATGAATATTACTTTCTAGGCAAGTTCCCCATGGACATGTGTCAGTGTGCACAATAAGCAAGATGACATTCGATAGCACTATTTAAACACTTTCTTGGCAGTCAGAACAAGAAGCCAGGGCCCTGCCCTTTGGCCATGGAGACCAGAGCACTTCACACACATGGGACAGTGAGCCCGGGGAGTGGAGGTGGGGAGCAATAATAGAATAACCTACAGCATTCTGTTTGAAAACAACAGAAACCAAGACATAGTTCGAATTTCTCTATAAATATTAGCCAAAACAAACCCAACCATGTAAAATACTGCTTTACATTTTCCAAGTTAATAATATTGATGTTTTATAGTAGATTGAAACAATCCTTGTTCTAGAATTCTCCCATGCTATGGTAGCCTAGAAACACTGAGTGGGTAAATGCTGAACATTGCAACTTACTAAACAATTTGATAAATATGACCTACATTAATCACTGGATCATTTAAAAGTAAAAATGCCCCTTGGGCGTTCTGTACCCTATTACAGAGTAAAGATGGATTAGAAGGAGGTTATTTCACAACATGGACCTTACCAAATAAACTAAGTGCTGACCCTTTATGCCAAGCATGTCAAACTCAAAAGCTAACACGGGCCAAATAAACAAGGCATGCAGCCTGAGGGCAGCAAGTTTGACATCTTTGCTTTATGTACTCGCCATCAGCATCCTATATAATAAAAGCACAGTGACTAAAATGGCAGAACAACCTTTATGACCAGAACGACCACAGCCCCTCGCCCCTGTTGGCCCCACCCCCCAGCAGAGACCTCCTTCCTAATCTGGCAGGCTGTCTGGCCCCCACCCATGCACTGGGCCTCTATCCTATACAATAAAAGGTTAATATGCAAATTGACTAAACAATGGAATGACTGGTCGCTATGACATGCACTGACCACAGGGGGCAGATGCTCAACAAAGGAGGTGCCCCCTGGTGGTCAGTGTGCTCCCACAGGGGGAGCACCACTCAGCCAGAAGCTGGACTCCCGTCTGGCAAGTGCAGTGACAGTGGCAGGAGCTTCTGCCTCTGCCGCAGCACTAAGGATGTCCAACTGCCAGCTTAGGCCTGCTTCCCAGTGTTAAGGATAAGTCATGAGTCAGACATCCCCCAAGTGCTCCCAGATTGCGAGATGGCACAGGCTGGGTTGAGGGACCCCTCCCTGAGTGCATGAATTTCGTTCACTGGGCCTCTAGTGTAAATATAAATGTCACAGCTGCATAAATTTGTTGAAAAAACTTTCATTTGCATTTCTATATTAAAAAGGTGACCATCTATTTTTCAACAAATATGGAAGACCTCCATTCTAGTTTCCAAAATAGATTCTAAGTATAAGCATTTAACCTGAACCAAACCATGCAATAAACATAATGAGTTTATACACATTATAATTTTAAATGTCACAGTTGCAACAGTTGGTGGTTTTCAACTTTAGGATTCCTTGTCTGTGTTACTGTCAGGAATTCATGGGTGGCACCAGGACTTCCCCATACATGCTTTGAAAGTGAAATAGACTGAAAGCCCCAAAATAATCCATAGTACATGGCTAATTATTGAAGTGCTGCATTCAGCTTTGTAATAACATTATTTTAATGTGAAACTAAGGGAGATTATTTTCCCTAAAAATAAAAGCCATTGTAGACAGTCAGCAGTTTAGTTTATGACATATGATAAATACTACATAGAGGTCAATTATCAGCATAACAAATTATTAAATAGTTGGAGAAGATTCTTGTTTTCATTTACATTCATTCATTCATTCAACAAATAGTCATTAAACATCTAGTAGGCTCCAGGCACTAACCTGAAGGGTAGTAAAAAACACAGGAGTGGCCCCACCCTCACATAGCTTAAAGTTCTCCACCTTTATTTTGGCAATATTAAATATGTGACATCTGTACCAGATTCTTCTAGAAACTCAATTTTATCCCTTTTAAACAAATCAGATTTTTTAATTCTTACAATAGAATGACTTGCACATAGTAAGCATTTAGTCATGGCCTGACAGATGGATTAGTATTTTCAGTTGTAACTGAAAAATGTATAGTATTAGGGAATATTCTGAAAGTTCAACAGTACTTATTAGTTTACTACCACACACAGGGGTGGAAATAGATTACAAAGTTACTATTGCATTTTTGGCAAGCATGTACATTCATAGGCTGCTTCTCCTTTTACCTTTGAAAGTGGTCTAGGAGGTCAGATGTTGGAATAAAGGCAGTATTTCGTTTATGCAGCATCTGGCTAAGGCAACTGGTGTCTCCATAGCCATCTAGTTAGCCTGGGAAACTTACAAACGTTCTGCTTGTTACCATGGATTACACACTAACTGCAATCTAGACATTGTGTAGAGGTTTTTTTATCTATATCAACAGCAAATTTCAGCATTGCAAATAAAGTGCTATTTTTCTTCATTAAAGATGAGAGAGATTCAAAAATGGGAGTAACTGTGTCAGGCACCAAGCTAGTGTTTCATGGAGCCTGGATCTGAGCACAAGTGTGTCCTCAAGCCTTGGGGGGTATTAACCCCACTTTTGTGAGTCCCCCTTTCTGTATGTAGTTTTTATTCTCCTGCCCCCTGCTTTGATGTTCTCTGGCTTTCTAAATCTTAGTTCTTCCTCTTTCTCCTAGAAAGCCTGGGAGCACCTGCTCGACAGGCTCTAATATTATCTGGACCCTAATTAAACACTCATACCCCAATATCTCAGAAAGTACCTTATTAAAAGAGTTGCTTTGATATGATTGCATTGAGAGGAAAATTAATGAAACATCTCTAATTCCCCAAGAATATCAGTGGAAGAATGAGAGGGAAAATTTCTATGAGCATTTTTGGAAGCTTTCATTTTAGTGTTTGCAGACATACTTTTGCCTTTGTTCCTCCAGGGACTAGGATATACACAATAGGAAATTAGGAGTCATGGTCAGGATTGGGTCTCAAGTAGTAAAGGAATGAACTCTTGGGTTCCCAGGCGAACTGGAGAAGGAATGACCAGTCTTAGATGTGACTCTAAACCCTTTAGCATATCATCTCACCTTTTTAACCTTCCTTCTTTCTTGGTATGCAAACATTTCCTTCTGTGTAGCATTATGTTCTCCCTTCTTTTCAGGCATCTTCCATATAACTGTTCATTTGGTAGAAATAAACATGACTAAGAGAAGACATAAAACAAAAGCATGGCGATGACATATTTGCTCTTGGAAAAAATTACTGACTAATTAATTTATTTATCGTACTCTAAGAACTTTGGGATAAATTACAAAGCTAGTGTTATTCTTAAAGGAATCAGGAGTAGGGACAACAGCTATAAGTTCAATTTACAGCACCAGGTTTCCCTGGGAAAGTCATTCACCTTGTCATAAATGAAGTTCCTTTCTTAATAAAATTAGAGTAACATTTTTACAGCCAGCCTAGACTGACCAAATGACTGGCTGATAGAAAGCACAATGAGATTAAAGGCCAACAGGGGGTTAGTGAGGGATGACCAAATGACTGGGTGCTAGAAAGCACAATGAAATTAAAGCTACAAGTTCTGTGGGTTTAAGGGCTTGTCTAATACATATTTAAACTCATCACAATGTCCTTGTCAGGAAGTATACCCAGCACAGCAACACTCTCACAGCAGACAGGCACATGCTGTGAAATCAAAGTGTATATGAACACGCAATTTAATTTCTATCTACACTAATAAAAGATTGACCATCATTCCATGATGTCCACCAGCCCATCAGGAGTGAGTATGCAAATTAACCCGACAAAGATGTTCATGGCCCTGCCCCCACCCCAGTCACTCTGGGCCTCTGGGCAGCATGCATGCAGTGCACAGTGGCCTGGTGGGGTGGGCTGCCTCCTACGAAGGACAGGGCAGGAGGCAGCGGGAGTTACAGGTGCAGCACTCTGGCCGGAATGAAGACTAAAGGCTATGGCTGGAGTGAATACTGAAGGCTCCAGCTGAAGTGAAGACTGAAGTCTCTTGCCAGAGTGAAGTTGGATGACAGTGGCCAGAGCGAAAGCCTGGGTCAAGGTGCCGGAGGAAGACCAGTGCCAGTAGCCTGGGAAAAGAAGGCCTATTGCATGAATCTTCCTGCAACGGGCCTCTAGTAGGAATATAAACTTATGAAATAATGACAATGTAAAAGTGTTGTAAGAGCTGAAGATGTGATACTGAGAGGACAGGTAGGTCTTACAATCTAAGGGAGTGTCACAGACAATTAACACCTTCACTAAATGAAAAGGATGGTATCTCACATGAAAAAATACTATGAAGTAAACAGAATAGTTTGGTAAAGTGATCAAGCTTCTGTAGGAGTTACCAGGGCCTAATAGATAATTTCAAGGTTTGAATTTTGTTTTAAAGGAAGTCATTGGGGGTATCTAAGTGACATAATCTGACAGATTGTTTTTAGGAAGACCAACTTAATATGTTATGCTGAATGTAATAGGAAACTACCTGAAATAAAGTTCTGTTTGGATCCGAATAGCCACCATCCATAGACATCATGCAAGTGATCAGTGAAGAGGGTAAGCTGTCGTGGTGATTGGTGAGATGTTGGTAGTGGTGGAGGAAGAAAAGCAAAACTGTGCTAAAATAGAGCTCCTGTGCCCAACCAGCATGACTCAGGGGTTGAGTGTCGACCTCTGAACCAGGGAGTTACAGTTTGATTCCCTGTCAGGACACATCATGGGCTGCAGGCTCGATTCCCAGTTTGGGGGTGGGGGTGGGGGACAGGAGGCAGCCCAGCAATGATTCTCTCTCATCACTGATGTTTCTATCTCCTTCTTCTTATCCCATCCTCTCTGAAATCAAAACAAATATATATTTTAAAAATTGAAGCTAACAGGACATGATAATAACATGATAGTTGTGCCTAGAACTCTAAAATATGCTCTTCCCCCAAAAGTCCTGTGCTCCAGTGATTCAACCAAACATTCAAATAAGTTCTGTTGTAATGGGACTTTAAAAATGGACTTAAGGTCACACATTTTAGTTGCCCTAAAAATATGGAGGCTACCATAGATTATCTAGATTGGCTCAATTTAGTTACATGAGCTCTGAAAAGCTTGAAATTTTCTCTGGTTCAACCCAGAGAGATAGAAGAGGAGGTCAGATTCAAAGCCACAAATGCTGACTTTCAAAATGAAGAGAGAAAGCCTTGTGCCAAGGAACACAGGTGAACTCTGGAAGCTGAGGATGACTCACAGACACCAGCCCACAAAGAAATGGAAATTTCAACCCAAGAACTGCATGATACTGAATTTGGCTGCCAACTTGAATAAATGTAGAGGCTGATTCTTCCCCAGCAATTCCAAAAAAAAGAAGAAGAAGAAGAAGAAAGGCCTGCTGACACATTGATTTTAGCCCAATGAGACCAACCCCTGGTGACTTCTGAGACAATGAAATATATACATCTATGTTTCCTTAAGCCACTGAGTTGTGGTGATTTCTTACAGCAGAAATACAAAACATATACAACAATGAGATAGATGTGAGAAGGCAATAGGGAAAGAGACATGTCAGGATGACTCAGCCCTTTGGACTGAGTTTAGAAGGATAAAGGGAACATTTACTGAGATGGAAAAGAATGATGGAGGAACATTTGAGGAAGGAAATAGAAAACAAAAATTTGTTTTGAGCATGTTAAGTTTGAGATGTCTATCTTTATTATAGTTGGAGGTGACTAAATGGCAGGTGGAAATACAAGTTTGAAGCGCAGGAGAGTGATCAAGGCTGAAGGTGTAAATCAGCTTCATAAATGTGTCATAAACACATAAATCAGGCTACCTGGGTGCTTCTATGAATACACATAAGGGAGAACATCCTCAGGATTTGTTCATAATACTGTCTAAGTAACATTGGAAATGTTAGGAAGGACAGGAGATCACACACTTTTATGGGAGGAACTGTATTCTCCCAAAAAGAAATACTGAGATCCTAATTCCCAGAACACATCAATGTGACTATAATGAGATGTAATCAGGTTAAAGTGGAGTCATTAGTTTGGTTCTGAATCCAAAACAACTTATAAAAAGGGAAAATTAAAGCCAAAGGCAGAGATAAGGGTGATGAATCTGTAAGCCAAGAAGCAGCAAAAGTGGCGAACAAACCACCAGAAGCTGAGGGAGCATGGAACAGACTCTGGCACAGCCTCTGAAGGAAGCACACCTGGCATTTTGATATTTACCCTCCAGGACTGAGAAACAATAAAGTTCTATTGTTCTTCAAGCCACCTGGTTTGTTGTGCTTTGTTACAATGGCCATAGCTAATTCACACACATAATATTCTGAGGCAGATGCACAGAAATATTTTGAGCAATATACTCTATTTGCCTCACACATATAATATTATCAGCCTTTTAAAATAAAATAGATGAACCTATGGCAAGGAAAAATGACCTATTAAAATAATTGAAATAGTAATCATATAATTTTAATTATATAGTTTTAAAGAAACAGCAAACACATATTATCTTTAACTTAGAAGTTAACGTTTATTTTATTAGATGATTTAAAAATCTACTGCAATTTAATTGACACAAATTACTATTATTCAACCATTAATCTTTCATATAAAATATGGAATAAGTAGCTCAAGAGTCTTAATTATGAAACTACTTCTCCATGATATTTTTATGTTTCTTCAACTACTGTTTTATTTCACTTAGACCTGTTACAAATGTCAAACTATCCACATTCTAAGTGGACAAAACTCAGAACTTGGATTGAATATCTAGGAACAAGACAGTTTTGATAACACCCTCCAACTTCAAAGGCACATGCCATCTGTTATAATGAAAATTCCAAAAGCAGCCTTCCCCCTATCTATGGATCACTTTCTTGTTTCAATTACCTGTGGTAAACTACAACCTAAAAATGTAATTCCAGAATTAAATGGAAAATTCCAGAAATTAACAATGCATAAGTCTTACATTGCATGCCATTCTGAGTTCTGTGATGAAATCTTGCTATCTGTCCTGCCTAAAAAGTAGTCATGTCTATGTCCAGCATATTCAAGCTGGGCATATATTCTAATGTATAAAAACCCTGGGTTGTAACAATCAGTAACAACCAAGGCTCAATCAAATGAAAATCAGTCCTATAGTCAGCGCTGGGCTGACTGTTTCCACTGCAGGCATGGTGCTCCAGCATTTCCTGCTGAAGGGGCTGTGAATTAGGTCCAGAGGGAGGCCTGAAGAGAAAAGCAGAGACTGATCCATTGCCTCTGTAGCAGCTTTTGATCAGCACTTGCTTTTCTCTTTCTCTCCCAGTCTGGCCAGCAGCCACACCTCCATTTCTTTTCAGGCCTCCACCAGAGCTGCTGATCAGCTCTGCCTTTCTGATCAGGCCCTGTTGAGATGCCCAGAGGAACAGATTGGCATAGGAACAAACTAATCAGAACCAAATGTGGGTGCTGTGGGAAGCCAATGGCCACCTAGAAGGCAGAGCTCCTGATGCTGACTGGCACAGAAACTGACTAATCAGAACCAAATCTGGATGCTGTGGGGAGTCAACGGCCACCTAATAAGCACAGCTTTTGACACTGACTGGCATAGAAACCAACCAATCAGAACCAAATTGGCTAGCAGAGGATGGCAGTTGGGGGTGAGATTTGGCCAGCAGGGGACGGCAGTTGGGGGCAACCAGGCCAGGAGGGGAGGGCAGTTGGGGGCAATCAGGCAGGCAGGCAGAGGCAGTTAGGGGCAACCAGTCCAGCAGAGGAGGGCAGTTAGGGGTAATCACGCTGGCAGGCAGGTGAGCAGTTAGGAGCCAGCAGTTCCAAGTGAGCAGGTAGGAGCCAGTGGTCCCACAGGGTTCAAGCCTAAGCTGGCAGTTGGACATCCTCCAAGTGGTCCCCAATTGGAGAGGGGAGAGGCTGGACTGAGGGAATCCCCACCCTTCTATGAATGAATTTCATGCACTGGGCCTCTAGTATAATAATAAAAGCATAATATGTTAATTAGATCAGACTAAGCCAAAGCTACAAGGGAAGCCCAGATCCCAGGTGCCAGAGGGAAGCTGGTGCCAGCAGCCAGGAGAAGGAAGGCCTACTCTTGCACAAAGTTTGCACATCGGGCCTCTAGTAGTACAATAAGATAGTTTGAAAAAGAGAAAGAGAAAGATCACAATTTCATACCTTTTATTATATTTTATTATTAGTTACTGAGTTAATTTCTTATTGTACCTAATTTATAAATTAAACTTTATTATAAGTGTGCACATAAAAGAAATAATAGTATATAAGTATCTGTGTGATTTCAGGGATCCCATGGGGGTTTTGGAAAGAAACCCCCACCCCATTAAGGGAAGACTACAATATATGCAAGAAATGTGCTTAAGGTTGACACTGTGCATCATAAGAGACTCTCAAGTTCATTATCAACCATAATAAAGATTCAGGAAATACTCTGATAAAATATAGCACTTGTAAATTTTATCAACAATTTGCAACAAACCTGAAAATAGAAGCTGCCAAATTAATGTATGATGCCAAATGTACTGTCAACCCACCCAGAGCAATGGAAACTATAGAGTCCTGTTAAATTCTGGAAAACAATCATTCACCGACATTCAGAAAGCACATGACTAGAAGGAGAAAATTAATACATGTTATCTGGTCCAGGCCCAAGGCATTAAACATCATTTATATGCTGATTATTCCCAATGCTTTCATCCCAGTTCTGCCCTCCCTACTGAGCTCCAGACACTAGCCAGCCAACTATGTAGTTTCTATTTCCACTGGGCATTATTTATTTCTCTAAGTTTATATATAAAGAATAGAATTTGTCTTTCCTTCCATTATCTTCATACCATCGCCCCAAATCTTTCCTCATCTCTGTAAAATGGAACCACTAGTCCTTGAATAAAAAACATAGAAAGGATTCTAGACCAATTTTTTCCTATATCCCACACAAATAATATATATATATTAGCAAGTCCCTGATGATTCTGCTGTCCAGCAAAGTATATCCTGAACGCTACCCCTCCACATCATCTTTACTCATGCCAACGAGTCCATCATTTCAGCTCTGAATTTCTGCAGCAGCATCTATCTGACTTCCCAGTGTCTCTTCTTGCCCTAACTCCACTGCTTCTAGACTTTATTTTTCACAGAGCAGCCAGAGAGTTTTTTCTCATTTTAATAACATCATTTAATCCTTTGCTGAAGATATTCAAATGGCTTCCAATAAAACAAATCGTCATCATCAGCCTCACCACCACCATCGTCATCTCATTCATAGTGTATCTATTTGATCCCCGCCTGCTTCACTGACTTTGCTTCTGCCATTAAGCTCTAAAAAGATGGCATCTTTCTTCCTCACACCCCTGAAGCTGTTTCTTTAGCCTGAACCATTCTCTTCCCAGCCCCTTTCCTGGCTGCCTCATATTCTCTATCTGAGCCTTAGCACATAGGGTTCTTATCCAGAGAAGCTTTCGCTCAGCTCATCTTGCCAGCCTCTCCCCCACTCTCTCTCAATTTCATTGCCCAATGTATTTTACTTCATACCACCAACCACTACCTGAAATTATATGTATTTCTTACCTTTTTTTTTTATCTTTTCTTGTTTTTTCTTACATATTTATTGTTTATCTCCCTCAGAAAGCCAGTATGGTTCAGTTTCTGTTTACTTTTCACAAAACATGAAGGTATTTTTTCCTTTTTGAGTAGTTGACCTACAAATGCAACTGTTTTTTTCTACTGAACACAGAATATGTATGCTCTTGAAGCATACGAATTTCTTTAGAAATCAGTGGATGTCAGTTGACCCTCAGTGACTATGACAGTCAGCCTTAAATGAGGCAGAATTATTAATCACTCACTGATACCCTAGTGGAAGTGTAGTAGGCAGTTAGACATGAGCACAGGAGGAATGAGAAACCAAGTAGGAAAGTCATCAGGGTGGAAAGCCCTGGGTTCCTAGCTACAGACAACTGTACGTTGACCTTTCCCTGTGGGTGACCTTTCCTCCCCTAGCAGATTATTGGTCATGCAGTTTTAGAACCCCTGACCTTTCGAATCACTGGTCATGTGGATGAGACCACCCCCTGACCTTTCTTCCCCTGGCATGTCACCCCCTTACAGAAGGAAAAGGGGGATAGGAGAAAAGCCTCATATGACTTCCATACAAGCTCTTGCATGATCACTCCCTTAAGTATTAAGCCCGTAGGACAATACGGCTCTGACCAACATCAGGTATTCTCAGGAACAAAGTCTCGGGTCTGTTGACAAAGACAAAGTTTTGGTTAAACTAGGTCTAAGTTGTGTTTCAGCTCCAGGCCCAGAAAATCAGTGGGACAATGCCATAGCTGATATCAAGACCAGCTATAATGAGTAATGATCCCCTGCCCTGGTGCCAACCAATCAGAGGAGGCCATGACCCTGAGGAGCTGAAGGGACATAACTGGAAAGCTGATGAATCATCTATTAAGATCCTTCCCTGAGACCTCCTGATAAAAGCCCTTAAGATAAAGGACCCAGTGCAGTGCCTTTCTACTTCTCTATCCCCCTCCGACTGTTCTCTTTGCCTTTCTCTCTACTAAGCACCAAGGGCCCGTCTTTTGCCTCTGTAACTGGTTTCCTGAGTCCACACAGGCCCTTCTTCTATGGCTCACTTACTACTCTGTGAATTAATAAACTTTTGCTTGTATCTGAATCTTGACTCTGAATTCTTTCTTTGCCAGAACTCACTGACTGAGGTCTAACTTCTGGTGCTGTTCACCATTAACAGAAGAATGACTTTTTTTTGGGGGGGGGGAGGAGGGAGAGGAAAGTAATAGTATATTTTATAATACCAATAATGAACAAAATTTCAAAACCTATTTTTTGGTCCAGTAGAGACTAATAATGCCCAATACTGACCAGTGATATAAGAGGAACAAATGAATGCTTTGTCAATCTATGTTTGAGTCCTGGGAAGATGTATCCAGGTATCCTGAGATTTGAGGCCAAGTTTCTAGGGGAATCTTGAACATGAGAGCTCCCCATCTTCACACCCAAGGTTGGGATCATGACTTTACAACTCAGTAATAATAAACTTCCTTCATTTGGCCAGACTATATCAAGCTTTTGTCATTATAGTGTCTTCCTAACAGAATCACAATGAGAATCTTTTAACCTACACAGTGACCTCCTTTAAACATGTGGAGAAATTTAGAACTGATTTATTTGACAACAATTTGGTTTGAGTCTTAGTATTTGTTATGCTGATTTATGATAACAATATAAGTGTTCATGGCAAAGAATTTTTGACTGCATCCAGATAGAAAGTTTGACTTTAGCTCTCTATACACTGAGTTTTCTCTAAACACAGAGAGGACAGTTACAGGGCCATTCACATGGAGTAGAGGTACTAAAAGTCCAGCTAACCCAGAGGAAAGCAATGCCTTTCATAAATGGAACCCAAGCCAAGCAAAGCATCCCTTGTTAGGTTGGAATGGAAAAATACTGGGTTTGTACAATCAAGGAAATAACATTTCAAAGGCTTCATTTTGTTTTGTGTAGATTTATTTTAAAATACTAAAGATTTCAAACTGTTTAGTTGAGACGTGGTTGAAGAATAGCTGAACATTCCAAATACGTTAAAGATAAACCTGTGATAATCTGATGCGATATTCACCACAATCCTGGAAGACATGCATGAGAACAATAGAATTACCATTCATTTTAAAGGTGATAAATTGAGGCCCAGAGAAGACTCCAGTTTCCCAGGTTTACAAACCACTAAATTTTAATGCTTGAATTTTACTCTCAGAGGTGGGTACCCCCCTTCAACTAAACCACTTTTCTTCATCTGCTTATTAAAACAAAGCCTTTGATGATCCATAACTGGTGATAAAACATTAAACAATAAAATATTATTATGAATGTTGCCCAAATCAATTATAGCAAAAATGTTGATCCAAAAATATCATCCACAGTTCTACTTAAGAACTGTGATAACTTCATATTTCTAATATGAATGATATATTACTTATTTGGCTATAATTGTTGCACTTTAATTAACTGCATATATGTTTAAGGGAAAAAACACTATTGCAAACTATTAAAGGAAGCTCTTCTCTGCTGAAATGAGGACACACTCTACCTAAGGCAAATAGATTAGAGGTAGACCATGTCTCTCTGGACAACAAAAACCTGTCAATTCTACAAATAGAATTTATAAGCATTTCATCTGAAGCAAGATTTGGGACCATCCTGGTACATCTGCCTTTAATCATAGAGTCTTTGGGTTTGCAGCCTATTCACTGTTTATCAGGAGGCAATGATAAAGGTCTTTTGAACCCCGATAAGAGGACATAGACATCCCGACCAGGTCCTCTTCTCTTGTGTCCTGTTTGGCAAACGGGCCCCGAGCACCCCGAGTGTCTCTATAATGACAGCATCATGCAGACAAAGATTCAGCTCAGCATTGCAGCACTGCAGCCTTTTGCAGTTTGGAATCCTTATCAATCACCACTCTCCTTGCCACTCCAGCAAATCTTTGGTCATCTCTGGTTCAGGGGTCAGTTGTCATAGGAAGCTTCCCTCCTTGCTCCTCACTCCACAAAGAGGGAACACCATGTGCACAACTGCGAGGGGCACCTCGCAGATTCAGCCTTTTCTAGACTTCGAGCTCTTGGAACACAAGGACTCTATCTTACTCCTAATTATATTTCTAATCCAAATGAGTGTCAAGAAATATTTTCCACTAAAAGCAAAACATCACATCCTTTCCATTTATATTGACATAAAATCCCAATATATTAGGTATTCAAAAAACCTAGACTGAAAGGGAAAGCTACAAAAGTATATAGCTCTTTAAACCTAACAATGTGTAAATGTAAAAGTAGTCTGATAGGAAATCCTTAATACCATACACTGTTCTATCAGGCTCTCCATTCTATCTCTTCAACGGTACTGACTCTGGATAGTAAGAGATGTGATATTACAAAGGAAACTTTTGTAAGTAAATTTTTTTGTTTGCTGATAATCCCTATCTTTCAGTATATTATTACTCATGCCTCCTGAGTATGAAGTTTTATTTTATAGAAATAAAATTATCTAAAGTAATATTAATCATCTCCTTAAAGTATTATTAAATGGAGAAAGGAAGATGGTGGCATAGCTAAATGCCTATTCTCACCACCTCCCACAACCATATCAAAATTACAATTAAAATAGAGAACAACCACCATTCAGAACTCCTGGAAAGCTGGCTGATTGGAAGTCCTACAACTAGAGAAGTAAATAAGAATGCACACTGAGACTGGTAGGAGGTGTAGCGGCATGGAATGGGCTGGAATGGCACCCAAATGTGCCATTTTTTTACATGGAGAAGCAAGGGGTCCGGTCCCACACTAGACCCCAGCCCAGGTTCCCAGAGCTAGGAAAAAGTCCCTGTGGACCATAGAATTAGGGGCTGTAAAAACAAGTACAGATTGGGGCTCAATGACACAGAGGCTACTAGAGATCAAGATGTTCCTCTTAAAAGGCCACAGTATGAACTGAACTTACAAGTTCCTGCTTCCTCTGAGTTCCAGCACCAGAGCAAGGGTCTGGGGAACACAGACACATATAAGGAGGAACTGGATTGTCTGGCATTATGGCCTGAACTCAGGGGTGGCTTGTTCTCCGATGAAAGTGCTCACAGGGATCATTGTTCCAATGCTGTAACTGTCCCTGGGGGATGTAGTGCTGACTGGCAGCCATTTCTGTTTGTTCTACTCTGGTAATTTGCTAAGATCCCACCTCATACCATTTACAACCTTACCCAAGCTATTTGTAGTGGCTTTTGCATATTAATCGCCTGTCCTTGACCAAGCTAAAATCTCTTAAATGAGGGAGTCCCAAACCTTTCAATAAAAGGCCAAAGACCTGGTACCAACCAATAACGTGCCTTGCTTTATAGCTGGGCTTCATCTGGGCATTTCCAAACCTGATACAAAAAGGAGGAATCTGTAGATCTTTCTGTAGCTACTGCTGGGTGACCCCAGGCAGTGGGTGACTTTACATCTCCCTGGCAACCCAAGAGCCAGTGTATCTAGTGGTCAGTGTCATACCATACCAGATTACAACTCTAGAAATCAACACACTCAAGGGGCAGACTCAGTGAGCACCAAAGCCCTGCTCCATTGGGATGTCTCCTGCACAGCATCTCTTCCACTGTAGTTGCAACTGGTCCTCACAGCCAATTGGCATGGAGGCCTATTTCACCCAGGAAGACCAACAGCAATCAAGTCTCAACTGCTTTTATATATACACATTGTTAGAGAGCTATATATCAGACTGCTTTTATATATACACATTGTTAGAGAGCTATATACTTTTGTAGCTTTCCCTTTCAGTCTAGGTTTTTTGAATACCTAATATTGGGATTTTATGTCAACATAAATGAAAAGGATGTGATGTTTTGCTTTTAGTGAAAAATATTTCTTAACACTTATTTGAATTGGAAATATAATTAGGAGTAAGACATAGTCCTTGTGTTCCAAGAGCTCAAAGTCTGAAGAAGGCTGAATCTGTGAGGTGTCAGTGTGCACATGGTGAACCCTCTTTGTGGAGTGAGGAGCAAGGAAAGCTTCCTATGACAGCTGACCCCTGAACCAGAGATGCACCTAGAGCTTCCAGCTCAGGTGACTGGGGACACTGAGCCACTGGGTCCTATAGAACATCTACTACACAAGGACATTCTACCAACTCAAGGAGACACAGCAGCTCTACCCAATACTTAGAAACACAAGGAAGAAACCAAAACGTGAGACAAAGAAACATGTCACAAATGAAAGAAATGGAAAAAAGCCAACTACCATGGTTATAAGATTACTCTAGAATCTTCTAGAAGCTGCCAAAAAATGGAAAAGGACCAGTCAGAAATTAAGCATATGCTGACTGAAATAAAGAATAATATGCAGAAATTCAACAGTAGAGTAGAAGATTCTGAGAATCAAATCAACAATTTGTAATATAAGGAAGCAAAAAAAAAAAAAAAAAAAAACCCAACTAAAAAAGCAAAAATAAAAAAATAATCCAAAAATATGATGATAGTATAAGGAGCCTCTAGGACAACTTAAAGCATACAAACATTTACATTATGGGGGTCCCAGAAGAAGAGAAAGAGAGTAAGATATTGAAAACCTATTTGAAGAAATGTCAGAAAACTTCCCCTATCTGGTGAAAGAAATAGACTTATAAGTCCAAGAAGCACAGAAGTCCCAAACAAGAGGAACCCAAAGACAACCACACAAAGACACACTATAATTAAAATGCCAAGGATTAAAGACAAAGAGATAATCTTAAAAGCAGTAAGAGAACAGCAATTAGTTGCCTATAGGGAAATGCCCATATGACTGTCAGCTGATTTCTCAACAGAAAATATGTAGGCTGAAGGGAGTGGCAAGAAATATCCAAAGTGATGAACAGCAAAGATTATTCTATCCAGCAAGGCTGTTATTTAGAATTGAATAGCTTCACAGAATACAAAAATCTAAAATAGTTCATCACAACCAAACCAGTATTATACAAAATGATGGAGGGTATTCTTTAAGAAGAGGAAGAAGAAGAAAAAGATAAAAAAAATATGAACAAAAAATGGTAACTAATACATACCTATCAACAATTGAATATAAAAATCAAAATAAATGAAAAAGAAATATAATTAACAGAATAAACTGGTGAATAAAATAGAATCAGAGGCATGGAAATGGAATAGAGTGATGATTCTCAGAAGGAAGGGGATGGGGGAAAGAGAGTAAACAAATATCGTATATGCATACTAGAGGCCCAGTGCACAAAATTTGTGCACAGGGGTTCCCCTCTGGGCAGCCTGTACCTTCTTTAATCTGGGACCCCTCAGGGGATGTCCGACTGTTGGTTTAGGCCTGATCCCAGGTCTAAACCGGCACTCGGACATCCCTTTCACAATCCGGGACCTAACTGCTCACCTGACTGCCTACCTGATCGCCCCTATCTACACCCCTTCTCCCCGGCCAACCTGGTTGCCCCATGCAGCCTGCTGTTCAGTCATTTGGTCATCCCTCATTAACCCCCCTGCCGGTCTGGTCACCCCATGCAGCCTGCTGTTCCGTGTTTTGGTAATCCCTCATTAATCTCTCTGCCAGCCTTTTTGCCCCACACAGCCTGTACTCAGTTGTCTGTCTAGTTGTTTCGGTCATGACGGCCCCTGTTTTTTTTAATATATTAGGACATATATTACCTATGGGCACAGACAATAAGGTGGCAAAGGCCTGGGCTCGGGTGAGAACCAGATGAAGGGGGGCGGGGGTGGGAGGAAAAGGAGGAACATCTGTAATAATCTCAACAATAAAGATTTATAGAAAGATAAATATATATGCAATTCAGTATTCTGAAATGTATATGAATTTCTGACCTAAATAAACTAATTTATGCCAAGGTACAAAGAATTTCAGCTGCACACCTTCCTATTTTTTCAAGTTACCTATTAGACAGGAAATATAAATGCAAACGAAAACTCTTCACCTAAAGCATCGTTTTAAGAGATTAGATTGCTTAATAAGACTAAGGGGCAACCCACCTCTAAAAACAAAAACAAAAACAAAAAATAAATATAAAAACTTTCTGTGTTCCCTGAGGCTCAGTTCCCATATGTAACTAGAGGACAGTGCGCGGGGCATGGCCTGCAGGGATAGGCCATTGTGGGAGTACCTTTCATCCCAGTCAGCCAAGAGACAGTCCTACTGTGGGAGCACATTGACCACCAAGGGGCATCTCCTGTATTGAGCATCTGTCCCCTGTTGGTCAGTGCGCATCATAGTTACTGGTCAACCGGCTGTTCTGGTTATTCTGCCATTTGGTCAACTGGGATTTATTATACAGGATAGTCATGGAATTTCTGTCCTGGGTATGGCATCAGTTCTTGGGTACACCCTTTGCCCCTTTGAACTGAATAATGTTGTCGAAATACATGTGGGGTGTCGTACCAGCTGCCTCTGTTATATTTTCTAATAAATTTTTGCCAATGTCGAAATTTATTAATCAAAATCCATTTTGCTCTGGAGATATATCTATTTTAATGTCAAGATGACATTTATATAGCAATTATCCTGTTTAAAGTAGCTTGTATAACTGTGAAATTATGGATTGACTTTCTTCTTTCTCACAATAGTGTAAACATTTGTGAGAAAGAAGAGATATATTATTTCTAAATATACTACAGACAAGATATATTCTTTCAAAAATATTCACCATCATTTCAAAATAAAACTAAATACCAATTTGTTCAATGGATCCTGTAAAATCCAATATCTCTAAATATGAGTAACTAGGGTTTAAATATAGGGCTTAAATCATCATGCTTACTTAGAGAATAGAACAATACCTATTCCTTCTTTCAGATTTGCCAATAATTACCTAACATAAAATTTTGATGAGGAATGATGTAATGTGTTCCACAAGCTCTCAATATACTTTTAAGTTATGGTTTTTATAGGAATTTATATTAAATAGATTCTATCTCCCATGGGAAGATTTACTTTAATTCTTAAATGAACTTATTTTCTTACCAGTGTAAAGCATGATGACTATACCATCGATTGGAGATAAAGGCTAGCCAGCTTAATATAAAACATCAATAGAAAGCAACTACATCTAAGGAACTTGGTAGTAAATACAATAATGATAACGTACAAGACAGTTTGGGCTGTTTTCTTATAAAAAGCGCCCTATCAAAAATAGAGATCACAGCTGTATTTATGCTGGCTCTTGAATCGAACAGTTTTTGTAGATTTGGTTTTATTTCAATCATCCTAACTGGCCCCATTGATCAGACTGGCCATGCATTTAAAATGGCTAAAATGAAGGGAGAGAAAAAAACTGAAAGGGAGAAAAAAGCAAACCAGCAAATAAAACTAATATCTTTCACCTTACATTCAGAATGACTAAATCAGCTATTTCACTCCCAAATATGTGAGATTTTCACTTCTTAAAACCTTTGGTTCATTGTTAATATTTTAGTCTACAGTTACTATGTCCTTCAAAGTAACATTAATGAACTGGCAGGATTCTTTTTGGCACCATAAGAACATTTACTGGCAAACTACTCCCACTGGCTGAGAATGAGATAGTACTCAAATTGCCCTGCTGGTCTTTGAATTATTCCTTCCTCCATATAATGTATGAGACTTCTAACCTCCAGGCAGACTGCTCTTTATTTTATAGAGGGAAATGTCAAACCAGGAGAAGCATGCATTCATGAATTTGCACTAAGTTATTTTTATTTCCTTTAGAGGCTGACAAAGAAGTATAAAATTAAGGGATAGAAAAAGATATAAAGTGCTAAGGGCTTTAGAATACATCTCATTGGGGCCCAGCTGGAGTAGCACAGTTGCATGAGAATTGTCCTATACACCAAAAAGTGGCCCGTTCCATTCCTAGTCAGGGAATACGCCTGGGTTGTATGCTCCCAGGTCCAGGGGCCTACAGGAGGCAAGCAATCTATATACATAGATGTTTCTCTCTCTCTTTTCCTTCCTCACTCCAAGGATATCCTCCAATGAGGATTCTATATATAGATCTCATTGGATACTCAAAGCATAGTCTAGTGTTCTCTCTGTTTTCCAAATCTAGAGGCCAGAAAATGTACGACTACCTTTTTAATTAATTAATTAATATTTTTTTAAAGTATATTTTATTGATTTTTTTACAGAGAGAAAGGGAGAGGGATAGAGAGTTAGAAATATATCGATGAGAGAGAAACATTGATCAGCTGCCTCCTGCACACCCACTACTGGTGATGTGCCGCAACCAAGGTGCATGTCCTTGACCGGGATTGAACCTGGGGCCTTTCAGTCCACAGGGTGATGCTCTATCCACTGAGCCAAACCGGTTAGGGCTAATTAATATTAAAAACAAAACAAAACAAAACAAAACTCTATATGTGTTTGGCACAATTCTATGTGAAGGGCATATAAAACCAGAAAGACAGAAATAGTCCCTGCCTTATTGAAGCTTATATTTTATTAGAAGAGACAGAAAATAACAATACAATACAGTTTTAAAATTACAAATCTGAATAACTGCATGGAGAAAGTATTTAAATGACTGTGATCTGGAATAGAAAGGTCTAATTTAGCAAACTCTTTGAAGAGTTAGCACTTAAGCTGACAAAAGGCAAATATATTGCTTAATTCCCACCATTTTAAAAATAGATGACTTTGCTTGCTGCAAAATTGTGTTTACTCTTAAGTGTGTGTGTGTGTGTGTGTGTGTATGAATAATATGAGTAAATTTTAAAGGAATTTGAGTCAGTAATGAACTCAAACAAATAAATAAAAAAACCTGTGGTCTTCAGGAGAGTGAAAGAAAATATAATAAGTAACAAAAAATGTATATATTTGGAAAATAACCTCTGTTAAGTTAGGTAGGAAAGGTACGATGCAATACTATGTTAGCAGTACTTAAAATTTTAAAAAAAAGGATTACTCCTTAACCAAGACTACACCCAGAAAGATAAGATCCCACAAGCCATTACCTTTATTCTAAAGGAGCAGCTCATATGAACAAGGTTTTCTGAAGAAAAAAAAAGATAGGAATGTGAAATGAAGCTCTACCGATGAGTAAAAAATATCAAAAATAACTCTGCTGTTTCATTTGTACAGGAACATGGAATTCATTTTAAAACTTGGTGACAATGACGTCATGTTATTCAGTGACAATAGTCAGTCTAGACATACTCTAGGTCAGCGGTCACCAATTGGTGGCCCACGGACCACTGGTAGTCTGTGAGGTCTCAAAGCTGGGCAACCACTGCTCTAGGTTATACTTTGTTGAACAGATTTCATTTCAGATGTGATTTTGTTGAGCAGATATAAATTCAAATACAAAATTAGAAGAAGACTTGAAAGAAATGGAGCATTAATATTCAGAAAAGAATTTATTTATTAAGAGTGATTTCTTTTAAAAAGCATTTTTTTGTAATTTGGGTTTATAACAAAATGATTCGTTTCCAATCAAAGAAATTTAATTTTAGGAACCTTCACAATGACAACACGTTTCCTTTCCCCTAATTAGAGATGTTTATAATTTTTACCAAAAAAAGCCAAAATAAAATTCAATTACATAACTACCATTCTTAAAACTGTACCTATGAACTGTGCATTCACTTAACCGATAAGTATCTAGATCCACTGTGTGACAGGCGCATTACTTAAAGCTGCATGCAATCTACCGCAAGTTGTGGTTTATATTTTAAAGGCAACTATCTGCGAAAAAGAAAGTTATTTTTTAAAGATCTGGCATTAATGACAGCAACAACAGGAAAAACAAAATTACAGTAATCATGAACAAAAAACATTGTAAATAGCATATAGAATAATGAGGACATGGTTGAAAGTGTTACAGCATAAAGGTAGATAAGAATATTTAGTTAATGACATTTCACAAACTGGCTATGAGTCAATATGTTTCTTGTGTCTTGCTTTTATTCTTCATAGGGACAGGACTTGGTCTTCAAAAACTCATTCCACCAACTTTCTTATTAGAAGGATAATGTTTATCTAAAACTAGTATCAGAATGTCACATATAGATGGTCAAATGATTCTCAACAAAGGGTCATTCCAATTCAATGTGGAAAGAAGAAAGTATTAACAAGTAGTTAATACTTTAATAAAGTTTTAAAAATGATTTTTGTTATTCAAGTATTAACAAAAATGTATTAACAATTAAGAAACTATAATGAAAAAAAATACATTTCTCACCTGAAACTATGATATTGAATGTAAATTGTAATTAAAAAATACAGCATTTAAAAATCACATTTCAACCTGACCCTTATTTTACACCATTACAAAAAAAAAAACACAAAAACTTAATCATAGACTTAATTATATAACTTATAAAACACCAACAAAGAAAGTGAGAAAATCTTTGTGAAAATCCCTGTTAGACAAAGGTTTATTTCAATGACATATACACATGAACTACATAATAAAAATATCATGTGTGAAAATTCATCAAAATTACAAATGTTTGCTCTTCAAAAGACATTGTTCAAAAAAGTGGAAAAGAGAGTCACAAACTACAAGAACATATTTGTAAAAAACATATCAGATGTATAAATTGTCTCCAAAATACATGAAACTCTTATAAAGAATTCATTCTTATCATCATCATTCTCATCAATATAATCCTATAAAATAAAAAGCTAATATGCAAGTAGACCAAACAGCAGAACAACTGAATAACTTGTTGCTATGACATGTACTGATCACCAGGGGGCGCGCACAGAACATGGTGGGCATTGGCCTTGGCGGGATGGTGGAGCAGATAAGAGGAGGTGCCAGACCAAGGCAGGGCTCTGGTCAGGGTGTGAGCCTCTGGTGGTTACTGAAAATTCTTTGCTCCTGTGTGCCGTGGTCCCTTGCACCTGCTGCTGGCACTGAAGCTGCCACTGCACCCACAGTTGGCACCCAGCACCACCCACAGTCAGAGCTTCTCCACCTCCCCCGCTCCTGAGGGGCAATAGGGGCTGACAACCACTCCTTGCATGCGCCGCTGGCACCAGCCTCAATCGCTCCATGCCATCAGTGGGTATGAGCGGGGCCAGTGCCATCAGCACCTGAGAACAGAGGCAGTGGGAGTGGGGGTGCCAGCAGACAGGGGCCTGGGGACTGTGGCCAGAGGGGCCAGGTGGGGGTGCAGAAATCAGGCTGAGACCCACCAATGTGCACACCACAGCCTTGCAGCACACAGTTCCTTTCAAGGTGCACAATGGACCCCTAATAATATATATCATAAAAGGCCTGTGGTCGTGATGCCATAATGTTGACACAACCATAGGTCTTTTTTAACAGTGTCCTTACCAAACAAGCAGCAGCCCTCGCTGCGGGTGGGGCGGGGTCTGAGAAGCATACCAGGCGTATGGCCCTGATGACAGGATAGGTCTAGGGCAGTGGTCAGCAAACTGCGGCTCGCGAGCCATCACGATTTGCCGCTCTGTTGACTAATGAGTTTGCCGACCAATGATAGACTCTGAATTCCAATAATTACAGGCTGTTGTTGTTCCTTCTGATTAAGCCCCTAGCCCAGCGGTTGGCAACTCAGTCAACAGAGCGGCAAACCACAGTTCGTGAGCCACAATTTGCCGACCACTGGCCTACGGTACTCTACATACGCACGATTTAATCATGCAGTGGGCCTCTAGTTAATAATAAATATAATAGTAATTATTATAATGAAGAAGTCTCAAAAATACAGGCAAATGACTCAAATGAGCATTTCAAAAAAGCAAAATATACAGATAATAAAATAATTATATAAAAAGATTTAAGGACTAGTCACTGGAGAAATGCAAATTAAAAATACAATGAGATACTACTACAACTCCTAGAAATATTACAGTGGGGAAAAAAAAACCCTGATAAAAATGGTGAGGATGTGAAAAACTAGAGCTCCCACCCTTTCAGGTAAAGAAAAGGGGAGAGGCAATTTGGAAAACAGTTTGGTGGTTTCCTTAAAAAACATGTTTAACCCTAGCTGGTGTGGTTCAGTGGGTAGAGAGTTAGCCTACAGACTGAAAAGTCCCGGGTCAAGGGCACATGTTTGGGTTGTGAGCTACATCCCCAGAGGTGGCATGCAGAAGGCAGCCAAACAAGGATTATCTCTCATCATTGATGTCTCTGTTTCTCCTTCCCTCCCTCCTTCCCTCCCTCCCTCCTTCCCTCCCTCCCTCTCTAAAATCAATAAAAAATATATACTAAAAATAAAACAAAAGCCAAAAAAAATATGTTTAGCATATGATACAGCAATTCCACCTCTAGGTATCTACCCATGAGGATAGAAATATGATCAAATAAGTCTTGTATTTGAATGTTATTAATAATCACGCAAAAATAGAAAAAATGGTGATTAGATAAACAAATACAATAAAATACAGGTCAGAAAATTAAAAAAAAGAAATACATCACTGATACACTCAATAACAAAAATGAATCTCAAAGGTATTGTGCTAACTAAATCAGACAAAAGACTAAATACTCTATGAAATTCTAAGAAGAAGACAAGTACAGTAACTGCAAATAATTCAATGGTTGCCAGGGGTAAGGGAGTGTAGAGATGAAGGCATTGATTTCAAAGTGGCACAAGAGACTTTCCAGGGTAATGGGAAGTTTTCCTATCTTGATCATGATGGTGGTTACATGACTGGCTACATTTGTCAAACTCATTAAATTATATATACCCTTAAAAGTGGACAGATTTTTATAAGACAGGAAACCGTAAAAATACTAGAGGAATCCACAGACTGCAAAATTTCAGACATATGCTGAACCAGTATCTTCACCAATACAGCTCCTAGGGCAATGGAAACTAAAGAGAAAATAAACAAATAGGACTGCATCAAAATAAAATGCTTCTGCACAGCAAAAGAAATCAACAACAAAATAATAAGAAAGCCCACTGCTTGGGAAAACATATTTGCCAGTGTTATCACCGATAAGGGTTTAATCTCCAACATTTACAGGTAGCTCATACAACTTAACAAAAGGAAGATAAACAATCCAATAAAAAAAAAATGGGCAATGGACCTAAATAGATACTTTTTGAAAGAAGAAAGAAGGAAGGCCAAGAGACATATTAAAATATGCTCAAATTCACTGATCACCTGAGAGATGCAAATCAAAAAGACAATGCAGTACCATCTACACCTGTCAGAATGGCAATCATCAATAAATCAACTAAGGACAAGTTTTGATGATGATGTGGAGAAAAAGGAATCCTTATACACTGCTGGTGGGAATGTGGACTGGTGCAGCCACTGTGGAGAACAGTATGGAGTTTCCTCATAAAACTACAAATGGAATTTCCATTTGACCCAGTGATCCCACTTCTAGGAATATATCCCAAGAAACTAGGAACACCAATCAGAAAGGATATATGTACCCCTATGTTCACAGCAGCACAATTTATCATAGCTAAGATTTGGAAACAGCCTAAGTGCCCATCAGCAGATGAATGAATTGAAAAACTGTAGTACATCTACTCAATGGAATGCTATGCTGCTGTAAAAAAGAAGGAATTCTTACCATTTGCAACAACATGGATGGAGATGGAGAGCATTATGCCAAGTGAAATAAGCCAGTCAGAGAAAGATAAGTATCACATGATCTCACTCATTTGTGGAATATAATAAACAACATAAATTGATGAATAAAAACAGATACAGAGACAGAGAAGCATCGATCAGAACATCAAACCTCAGAGAGAAGACAGGGAAGAGTGGGGTAAGGGGGAGAGATCAACCAAAGTACTTGGAGGCATGCACATAAGCCTAACCAATGGACACAGACACCGGTGGGGTAAGGGCATGAGTGTGGGAAGGGGGGAGACATTGGGGGGATAAGAAAACATATTTAATACCTTAATCAATAGAGAGAAAAAATATATTTAAAAAGCTCACAATAAATAAAGCTAAAAATTTTTAATAGCATTGGTGTTTGCCACAGAGATTAGATACAAACAATAAATTAAAATTTAAAATTACTAACATATACTTTTCCCTGCTAATATCTATTCCAGAGGAATACAAGGAGTTCAGTTTAATGCATTCTGAGTAAAACTCTCATTTGTGTGAACATAAACAGGATCATCTAACTTCTCCTTGGTAGAAGTATTTTCTTGTCAGTCAGCTGCTGTTAACAGAGAAGGGAAATATGAAAAGTTACTGTAGCTTCTTTCAGCAATATAGCATACAGGAGAAAGAGGTAAAAATATTAAGAGAACTAGGAAACAGTCCTCTTGAAGTATCAAGCCTTAGATATATAATTTCACCAAAGCACAGACTGAAATGAAGATATGTATGCTGGCCCCCTGGGATTCAATCAGACTCATCCCTATGCAGGGTGAGTGCCAACAGCAGGGTCCCAGGTAAAAACAGGAAAGATGGTTTAGAATTCTGTGATGATGTGGAAGGATGAGCTCAATGAGATAGTGAGAAGACTGGTAAGATTACCTCAGGAATAAGATGTTTTAAAACGTTACAATAGGACCTTACCAATCTCTAATATTGGTCCCCATCTCTTGATAAGTCTGCTTGAAAATTGTCATCTCTCTGTGTCTATGTTCAGAGTTCAAGGGCTTGCTTATGGCACTACGTCAGGAAAAAACTGTCCTCATCTAAGCTGTAAGTTGGTCTATCTTTTCCAAGCTCTCTTCATTTGAGGAAGCTTCCACTTTAGGAATCAACTAGGCATCCCAAGTAACTTTTGAAATAAGATGAACTGATCCCATTTGGAGATTTTTGCTACCAGCCCACTGCTGTGAGTGACACTATCTGATACAATACAAAAATCCTGAGTTGTCAAATGGATCTTGCAAAAATCCAACCATGAATAGCATGCCACCCTTAGATCAATCTATGACATCCTTCTCCAACCACCACATATATGATTTTTGTTATAGACACAATTCCAAGAACATCAGTTATTTCAGACCAGCCCTACAAATGATGTTTTGAGTCAAAGATGCTTATGGTATGAAGTAATGGGTGATACTAAGAAGTCATAAAAATGTAAATATAAAGCCAAAACCTAGTAATACAGAAACAACAACTTGAAGACAAATGATGACTAAATTAAAAATAATCTTCCTACCAGTATCGAATGGTATTATCTTCCACTTTTAAAGACTGAATACAAAGTACTAGATACAACGGTACCTTTTCTATGGTTTCCCTTGCCATGGTTTCACTTAGCTGAGGACAACCTCAGTCTGAACATATTAAATAAAGAAGTTCAGAAATAAACAATTCATAACTTTTAATTATGCAACATTCTGAGTGATGAAGTCTCTTATTCTCCCACTTTGTCCAGCCTGGGATGTGATTCATCCCTCTGACCAGCAACTCCATGTAGTTGCTACCCACCCATTAGTCACTCAGTAATCATCTCAGTCATCAGATTAACTGTGCTAGTGTGGCAGTATTTATGCTCAAGTTACTCTTATCTATACATATAAAAGCCTCAGTGACCTGTCGCCCAGTTGACCAGTCGACCAGTTGCTATGATGCACACTGACCACCACGGGGCAGGTGCTCGATGCAGAAGCTGCTCCCTTGTGGTCAGTGCACTCCGACTGTGGGAGGGCTGCTCAGCTGACTGACCCATCCTTGCGACCCACCAGCTCAGTGGCAGCCACTCCCTCCCTCAGTGGTCCTAAAGGTCAGCGGCAGCCACTCCCTCCCTCAGTGGTCCTAAAGGTCAGCGGCAGCCACTCACTCCCTCAGTGGTCCTAAAGGTCCAATCTCTAGAAAATGGGCCAGGCATCTACAGACTGGCACCACCGGCATGATCCCAATGTTGCCACCAGCTTCCTGGAAGTCTGCTTCCCCTCCTTAGACACTTCACAATGAAGAAACTATATAAAAGGGGCCGCCAGGTGGCTCCTGACAATCTGAGTGAACTTCAGAGGGATGGATCCAGATCCCAGACTGGCAAGGGCATCCCAACACCCACGTGGAGGGCCGAAGGTCCTGGGCCCTTCCCACCCCCTCAGGATGAGCACCAGATGCAGGGCTCACAGCTGGCAAGCTCTGATGCGGTGGCACAAGCCTCTCCTGACTGGGCACCATCATGCTGCGGGCGCAGCGGGGCTGACATGAACTGGAGCAGCAGGCAGGAACAGAAGGCAACATTGGACTGTTGGTTTCTGCCCAATCCCCACAGGCCATGCTGAGGGACCCCACCCAGGGCCAGCCAGAGGGAGGGGATGTGGGAGGTTAGCCACTGGCCTTGCCCTTGATTGGGGTGAGGGGGCGATTAGGGGTGGATCCGGCTGGAGGAGGGGCCATGGGAGGTTGGCGGGCCGGCCCAGTCCCCTAATCAAACTCCTGGTCTAGGGGACAATTTGCCTTTTATTATATAGGATAATGACCCCAAGGTGTAAGACTAGTGATGCTGACAATTTAGATATGCCAAAAAGAATCCAGAAAGTCATGTAGGTAGAAGAAAACAACTTTATAGACAGGTTGATAGATAGATATTTAGATAGATAGGACATTTAGTACTACTGGCAGTCTCAGGCATTCCAATGGGGTCTTGGCACATGTCCCAAGCAGATAAAAGGTCACTACTATATATCAGATATCTGATTTAAAATAAGCCTTGAGGCCACAATAGAAGTACAATGCAACGAAAATCTAAGAACTGGTTATGAAGCATTTGTTTGCAAGCACAGCAAAAGGACATTTCTCCCACCCAAGTCTTTTGTTACATGATGACACGAATTTGTCTATGTCCTTACAAACATTAAGCAGTGTTGACCTCTTCATTTGATCACATATTTCAGACTGATTGCTTATTCTGCCTTCCTGATTACCTCATTTAAAATTTTCTATTGCATTGTCTTACAAGTGAAAACTATAGCATGTATGATATTTAGAAATGAGGTAAAAACTAAAAATAAGCTCACAGGTAAGACATTTACATAATTCATTGAAATTATATAAAACACTAATGTATTAGAAACATAGATATTGCTAATTACAAAATTATGTTCAACCAACACAACTTGAAGAGTCAGGGTGTTCAAGTCACTTAAGTCGTTAAGTGGTTGGGTCTTGAAATGTGTTTTTCATTTTGCTAAAGTCTCCAACTTTGTCTCTGGTGGCTGCCACTATGTAATTAATGTTCTCTCTGTGGCAGAGCTAAGACAGGGAGTTTGCCACTGATATATGACACCCCATATCCACCCACCACACACACTGCCTCATGCTTTTTACAAAATGAATTATGTACTGCAGACTACACATTAAACTTTACATGCAAATAGGAAAGTAAAAGTATGGGAAGAGTTTTACACATACACAGATCTGAAGAAGCAACCCGTTGGTATTTTAATCTAAGTTGTAAAAATCTTGCAAAAGTGTGGTTTCTTATTTCATGTGCTGGAAACTCTTTCACTATTTCTGCTAAGCTGGTTTCATCTATTTTAGCTGCCAGGTGGAGGACAGATGGTGAATAAAATTTGAGTTAATTTGCAGAGTTGTTTGGAAAACATTTGAAAAATTACTGATGACCAATAGGTTCCAAAATTGGGTCATCTAGAACAAATCCCATAAGACAGATCTTATGTCTTTTTGATAGATTTATTAGAACTGGGGAAAACAGGGAATTCTGTGAAACAGCTTCTGAGCTTGAGAAGGCCATTCCTAGTACAGTAGTCCCCCCTTATCCACTGGGGAAACATTTCAAAATCCCCAGTGGATGCCAGATAGCATGGAACCACACACACACACACAAACACCATGGTCTTTCCTAGTCATACAAACACTTTATGGTTTCTCCCTGGCATATCCAAATTGCCAGCATCACTACTCCTGCATTTTGGGGCCATTATCCTAATATATAAAAAGCCAGGATTGGTAACATCCAAAATGCCCAAAGCCTTGACCAACAGGAAGTCAGTGCTGGGTCAGCACTGACTGCCCACAGCTGTTGGTACCACGACCCAACACTGCCTGTTGAGGGAGCTGTGGATTAGAGACCTGGAGAGAGAAAGCAGGGTCTGATTCATAGCCCCAATGGCAACTCTTGATCAGCCCGTGCCTCTCTTTCTCTTGGGCCTCTGCTGGGACTGATCAGCTGTGCCTCCCTGATAGGCCCAGAGACACTGACTGGCATAGAAACTGACCAATCTGAACCAAATCTTGGTGAAATGTAAGGAACCAATGGCTACCTAGGAGGTGGAGCTTTTGACGCTGACTGGCATTGAAACTGACAAATCAGAACCTAATCTGGGTGAACTGCGAAGGCAGAACCTAAGGTGGGAGCTGAGGAGCGGTTTTAAGAGTAACAGCTATTTGGTATAAGGTGTAAGAAAGCAGTTCGATTTTTTAATGACCAGTTTGGTAGTATAGTGCATACGGCTGGCTATCAATCCAGATATAGGGATTATGTAATTTTGTCTGCCAAGAGCATCTCCTCCTGATGAAAAAGGCTTCCCTGCCCCCCGCCCCCATTTAAGCAATCCTATTCTATATAATCTATCTATACTACTAAAAGGGTAATATGCTAATTAGACTGGGTTGATTGACCAACTTCTGGATGTCTGACTTCCTTCTGGACAGAGCCATGGTAGTGGGGGCCATGGCAGAGGCCATTAGGAGTGATCAGGCCAGCAAGGGAGGGCAGTTGGGGGCAAGATAAGGCCAGCAGGGGTGGACAGCTGGGGGTGAGATCAGGCCAGCAAGGGAGGTCAGTTAGGAGCGATCAGGCAGGCAGGCAAGCAGATGAGCAGTTAGGAGCCAGTGGACCCAGTTTACAAGAGTGATGTCTGACCCCTGGTTTAATTGGTCATTCCCCAAAGGTTCCCAAATTGGAGCAGGTGAAGGCTGGGCTGAGGGACCCCTCCCCCAACCCCTGTGCATGAATTTCATGTACCGGGACACTAGTCTTTAATAATAAAAGCATAATATGCTAATTACACCAGAAAACCAAACAATCTTCCAGACGATTTTCTGGACAAAGCTGGGGCTGTGAGGGCCAAGGCAAGCCACTGCAGCTGCAAGGCCCGAGGCTCTTGGACTAATTTCATACAGCAGGCCTCTAGTTTATATACATAAAACCCTAATATGCAAATAGACCCCAAATGGCAGAACAACCACACAACAACTGGTCAATATGATGAGCTGACCACCAGGGAGACCTGAGGAAAATGGTGAGCATGGGCAGCAGGCAGCAGAGCACAGATCATGGTGGGCACCACTGTGGTGGGATGGTGGAGCAGGTGTGTGGGGGCGCCAGACCAAGGTGGGACACCTGTTGCTGTCATCGGGGCGAGCCTCTGGTGGTTACTGAAAATTCTTTGCTCCTGCGTGCTACGGTCCCACTCAGTACTGCCACCTGCACCTGCAGCTGGCAACCAATGCTGGCGAGCAGCACCAGCCCTGGTCACTACGCACTGTCAGTGGGTGTGAGTGGTGGCTGTGGGCCTGATTGCCCTTCAGGGCTTCTCCAGCACCCCCTGCCCCTGAGGGGTGATTGGGGCTGACAGCCATCACTCACATCCACTGCTGGCAATGGCCCTGCTCATCACATCCACTGTAGTAATGCTCCTCTTGCACCCACTGCCAGTGCCTGGCACCGGTCCCAATCATTCAGCACCATCAGCAGGTGCATGTGAGGCTGGTGCTATCAGTGCATGGGAGTGGCAATGGCAGCAGGAGCGGGGCTGCTGGCAGAGAGGGGGCCGGGGGCCATGGTGGAAGGGGCCGGGCGGGGGTGCAGAGGATGGGTCAAAACCCATCCATGTGCCCGCTATGGCCTCCTGGCCCACAGTTCCTTTTAAAGTGCACAAATTCATGCACTGGGCCTCTAGTTAAATAATATAAGGGCTACTTGAACACAACTACAGTGATATTGAGACAGTCATTCTAATTAACTGAAATAGTCACTAAGTGACAAGTGGGTGGGTAGCATACACAGTGTAAACACTCTTGGCAAAGGCATGATTCATGTTGGGCTGGCTAGAGATTTCATCACACTGCTCAGAAAGGTGTACAGTTTAAAATTTAAAAATTGTTCATTTCTGGAGTTTTCCATTTAATATTTTGGGCCATAGTGGACCAAGGGAAATTAAAAGTGCAAACAGGGAAACCGAGGATAAGGGGGGACCACTGAATCCTGGAATGCCCTTCTACCTCTCATCATATCTGTTCATTCTTCAAGACCTATCCAGATGTCACCAGCTCTGCACAGCAGATCCTAGTTAATCCAGGTAGTGTCACCAGCAGCTGTTCAGTAGTTCCACTGAGCAGATTTTCTGTTGTGCCATTTTATTAGTTGAGCATCACAGTGCTTCTAACAATATTCTAATACCCCCTCCTCTACTTGAATGTGGTCCTTAATATAATGTAATGTTTGCCTATATTAAAATATCAACAAATATTTTAGGAAAGCTGTAGATGAAGTCCTGCAGACAAAATGAAAAACATTTACTATGGGTAATAGTGTGTAAAGGTACATACTTAATGACAACATGAAAATAGTATTTACTATTTCAAACGAAAGGGTGTTATCTTATAGCACCCAACTGACTTTCTTATTAAATTTGTGATTTGCATAGGGGTAGCTATTATTTGGATGACAGCGGAAATCAATGAGTTTTCATCATGCTGGAATAATGACTTAAATCCTAAATGATGACATTTAAACAGGAGAAATAAAAAGTTCTAATTTCAGGTAAAAATAATTTATAGTCTGGGATAAATGCACTGAAGCTTAATAACATGCATAGAAGAGCATAATTTCACAGGAAATATTTATTGAGCATTTGTTCTGCATTAGTTTAAGTGCAAAGCATTTTACAAGTATCAGTTAACTCAATCCTTATAACACTAAAAGGTTTTCATACGCAATTCTCTAAGTAAAAGATGAAGCTGTTGACAATGGAGAGGGCTTAACTAACTCACCCAAGGTCATACAAATACTATGTAACACAAAACGGAGTCAGATCCTCAGCTCTCTGGGCTAAGCCAGGCTGTTGACCAACTCGCTACACTGACAGGAGGAGGTGTAGGCATGACTTGATCTCTAAAAATATCAGTAAGATTTTATGCTGCTTTAGTAATGTGGTAAGTCCAGACTAAGGAGGTTGACTGTTCTTTACTACTGTTTCTACTTATTATAAACTAGATAGACTGGAGTACAAAATTCAAGCACTCGGTGGTGGTGGGGGGGGGGAGTGTCCTTCAGCCCGGTCTGTGCCCTCTCGTAGTCCAGGAGTCCTCAGGGGATGTCCAACTAACAGCTTAGGATATCAGCCATCACTCGGACATCCTTACTGCTGTCGCAGAGGCGGGAGAAGCTCTCACTACCACCACTGTACTTGCCAGTCTTAAGCGCTGCTTCTGGCTGAGTGATGCTCCCACGGTGGAAGCGCACTGATCATCAGGGGGCAGCTCCTGTGTTGAGTGTCTGCCCCCTGGTGATCAGTGTGTGTCATAGTGACTGGTCATCCCATCATTCAGTCATTTTGCATATTAGACTTTTATTATATAAGAATTAGGGTTGTTCACGTTACAGCATCTTTAGGGTGGAAAAGGGTCCATAAAAGAATGAGTGACCACAAGTTTTGAGAAGACTTGGAAGGACATGACAGCCATCTTGAAATGTCTGGAGCATTGTTATTTGCAAATTGAATTTTACTTTTGGCATGGCTCCAGAAAGTGCAACAAAGGCTAATGGGAAAAAACATTTAATAAGTACAAGTGTCCAAAAACAGAACAGGCTAATTTGTGGGATGAGAAATTCCTCAATGCAGGAGAGCATTTATGTGGAAGGTAGCTGATGCAAGTCTCAGGAGCTAGACCAGGCCAGTAGGTTTGACCAGGTGACCACAAAGTTACCTTCCCAATCTAAGTAGCTATAATTCAACATTAAACAATCTAGTTAGCATGAAAATACTAAAAGTTAGGATTCAAAAGTAAGTTCCATGTCAATATTTTTGAAAAATGCATGTTAAGCATCTCTGAATTAGCTATACTTCCATTGCCTAATCCAGAAAAGTAGAAGTATCCCCAAGAGAGTCAATATGCCTGAAGTCAATGAAGACAGAAGGTGATGGGCCAGATCTGTGTGGTGAACTATCAACAGCTGTCTGTGATAATGGTATTTGTTTAGAAAACATCTAAGTATCGCCATGTCTGAAACGGAGCAGACTGAACTTGCCAAATAAAAACTAGCAGCAATTAGGGGACAGCATGACTTGGTGACCAAGCACTGAGCTAACACCACTGGCCGATTTGCCCATGTACAGTGTTATCCTTTGTATCTTTTATTTGTAGCCATGCACTGTTTAAATCTGAATGTTTATTCAATTGTTATTTTAAAACATAGTTGTTTCCCAAATCAAACAGGATATAATATACCACACTTAATTGTTGAGAAAAAATAACTAATTAATTGTAAATTAAAATGTCTTATTTTTTTAATAGGAGAAAAAAATGAAATCTATGTACTCCCTCCTCCCCAGTGAAAATCTTCCTGTTGGTCTATGGGAGGTCAGTCTTTATTTAATGTTTGTTTTTGTTTGATTAGGCCATCCTCTTCATCTTCTATCTTCAATTCAGTCTCCAAAGTAACTCACTAAGTGTATTTAATATGTGTTCTTCTAATCCTATCTCCATATGAGTATCTAGTTAGAGCTTTATCTATGAAGAGGATTTATTGTGCATTCTAATTCTAATTCTGTTTCCTATTTTTACATCCAACATTCTGCTCATGAGTGTGTGTATATCTACAGAAATTTAATTTCTTACTTTGGGCTGATGTAAACAAAGTTCTCAAAGCATCAATCTTTGCTTATGCATGCCTCCACAGAGCTTTGCCACTCTCTGCAGCCAAACAATGGTATAATGCTTGCCTGCCACATGGCTCCTTAGGACTAGGAAAATGTCCCTGGTAATGCATGCCTGGGTGGAGTGCAGGGCAATGGGCAACATGAAGAGCAAATTTCTTCCAGCTGCCCTGGCTTCCAGAGGGGCTGGCAGTACTCATGCCAACCAAGTGCACCATCAGGATACTTCCCTTCCTTTCCCTCTTCTATTTTGGATAGCACTTAATAGAATTCACCCTTGCCAAAATGACTAGTGAAAAGAGGTAATATTTTCCTTAAATTTCATTCACAAATTGCTAAAAAAAAAAAAAGATTTCCAGTTTCTACAACTTGTCCATTTACATGCTTTACCCATTTTTTAAATAAAATAAATTTTTCTTTTTAAAGTGTTTTTTAGATTGTTTCCTTATAAATTTCAGGTATTAATTCTCTGCTAGTAAATAAACATGTCTTCTCCCAGTCACCCATTTCATCATTACTTTCTCCATGTTGGTCTTCCCTGATTAAAAATATTAATTCTGATAAAGACATAATATCAATGTTTTCTCTTATGATTTTTGCTTTTTAGAAAAAAATAACAGAAACTAAACTTCTTCATGAAAGCTATTTCTATCCAGCTGTCATTAATATGTTATCCAACATGTTATTCTATACATTTTATATTCTACTAGAGGCCCAGTGCACAAAATTCATGCACTGGAGTGGGGTGGGGGCATTCAACCCAGCCTATCCCTCTTGAATCCAGGATTTCTTGGGGGATGTCTGACTGCCTTTTGCAATCTGGAACTGCTGGATCATAACCACTCACCTACCTGCCTGCCTGATCACCCCTAACCTCTCTACCTGCCTGCCTGATCACCCCTAACAGCTCCTTAGGGTTGATGTGGGCCTGATCAGCACTAACTGCTTCCCTAGTGGCCTGATCACCCCTAACCACCTCTGTCTCACCCAGCACCCAGGACCCACGATTCCCTCCGCCAGCTGGTTGCAGGTACCCAGGACCTGAACTTCCCTCCCTCTGGGCCAGCTGCAGCAGCAGGGGACCATGGGTGGGCAGCTTTACCTGGGCCGCAGCTGCAGGCGCCAACAACTGTGGGTGGGCAGCTTGTCCCTCTCCTGTGCCACAGCCTGACTGATCCTCATTCCTCTCTCACGAGCTCATTTGTGCCTGGCTGATCCCTATTCTTCTCTCCCCAGTGTTGAGTGTCTGAGCCTTTATGGCATGACAGTGTGAGGGCATGACAACAATTTGTATATTAGCTCTTTATTATATAGGATACATTTTACAGATTATCTTCACATTTAGGTCTTTAAAATATAGAAGTTTTATATCCTCTGCCATAGTAAACTAAGATCCCTGTAAGTTATACTACTCTTATCACATATCAAAGTTGCATATTTCTTGGGAATTCCTTCTGGACTCCTCTGTAGTCATGATCTGTTTCTCTTTTACTGAAGAAGTATACACAGATTTTATTACTATGAAATAGTTATTACTATTTGGCAAAGACAGGCCTTACTATTTTATATATATATTGAAGATAACATGCTCAAATTTAAAAACATTGTATTCTGTATTTTACAAAATAGAATAAATGCATTAAGTCACTAAATATATTAAAACTAGATTAAGGGACATAGTGCTAAGTTACCACAAAAACATCCATATATTATCATTAATAAAGACTCACTTCACCATATTTACTCTTAAGAATAAATGTTAATTTTAATATAAGGAAAAGTTGGATAATGTTCAAGGTTTTCTACAGCTTATATCAGATGCCAAGCCATAGTTTGCTCATTTCTAAAATAAAGTGAATGGACAAGATACGGCTCAAAGTCTGCTTAAGCTCTAAAAATTTTTATGAGCCGACAAAACCACCCAAATAGAAATTTCAATGAAAAAAGCCAATTTCCATGTCTCTATTTCTGGACAAATTTCCTAGAATGTAGACTTTCCTCATGTATTCACTTTCATGCCTCCTTTCAAACATAAGATCACATGTACACCAACTGAAGAGATGGAAAGAGTAGTTACTTGGAAATTAAAAATAGGAAAAGCAACATAGAACAATGAAACTTTATGTAAAATTAATACCTAGTAATAAAACATGCTTCATGAAGTTGAGAAATTTAATAAAATATGAGCTAAAAGGATTAGAGGTACCTCACAAAATGAAATCTGTATATCTAAAATGGTATTGTCCAAATAATGCCCTTAAGAATCAATTTTATGTAGGTACAAAAAGATACCCTATGTCTGAATAATATAGGCACATGTTACTGAAATTTCCTTTGTGAAATGTCAGGGAAAGAATGGCTCATCATTTTTGGTACATAGCATTATTTTGATAATATTATATGTAATATCACTTAAGATAATATCAATAACACATCAGCTTTCCTTTTGGACCAAATAGAGTTTCTTCAATATTTTAGAGAAAATCTACAGTAATTTTGAAAAATATCTTTTACTTAGGGGCATTAACATAACTTTCACTATCACAAATTTAAAGTGAGACATTATACACTCCTCAAAATAATAACAAATGTTGACTAGGACATGGAAAAACTAACACTCATACATTGCTGGTAGAAATGCAAAATTAGACATATATCCACTTTGGAAAATAATTTGGCAGTTGCATTGAAGTTAAATATAAACTCACAATACACAGAAACACACTCCTATATATCTGCCCATGAAAAATGAAAATTTATGTGTGCACAAAGACACACATGCAAATGTTCAAAGAAGCATTATTCTTAGTAATCCGCCCCCCCCACCCTAAAAAAAAACAACACCTACAATACAAATGTTCATCTATGGGGGAAAAGGGGAGGGATGGATATCCAAACAATGGAATACTATTCAGCAATGAAAATGAATGAACAACTGCTATATGCTAAAACATGGATGACTATCAAAAGCATTATGATGAATGAAAGAAGACAGAGGCAAAAGATTACATATTGTATGATATCATTTTTATGAAATGATTAGAAATGGCAATGTTACAAAGTTAGAAAGCAGTTTAGTAGCTGCCTAAAGCTGCGGTTGGTAATGAAATCAATGGGAAAGGGCATGAGAGAAGAGAATGTTTAAGGGTAATGGAGAGTCTAAAACTGGATTGTGGTATGAAAGCACTTACAAGAATGAAGGTCTGAGGACTTCAGGTCTTCTTTCATCAATGAAAGAATTATAACTGGTAAGAATTATTAAAGAACAACCCTTTAAAGTCTCTGAAAATTGTCTTAAGAGCATAAAGCACATGAAGAAACATTTACTCAAGATAATCGACTGAATCTCAGTAAGATGGCATTTAAGCCATTACATACTCCCCTCCTTGCTGACAAATATGATGGAAGCTCTACTGGGAAAGCTTGGACATGAAGCGAGGGCTCCTGCTATCACCACCTACAAGTTTAGTGCAATGGCTTCTTCTCAAGAGGGACAAACTACCAGCGCTACTCATTCCCTGCAGCTCCATGTGGCGGGAGCTTGATTTCAGGCAGCTGTGGCTGAGAGGTCTGAGGCACGCTTCTCCTGCCCATCCTATGTGTGGGTTGGAAGCTCTTGCACAGCTGCAGCACCTGACAATGTTTGGCTCTGTTCGGCCTTGCACCAGCTTGCTGATTAGGAGACATTTCCATGCAGGGAGATGCGAGCTGAGATCAGGAGCTACCGTCCTAGCTCAGTACCCTGTGCATAAAGCAGGAGTGGCACTCCAAAAGAGGCGGGCTCTCACCTCTAGAGCAGTGGTGCAGATGTTCTACCCCCGGGGAGAGGTAAGGTGAAATAATAGAAGGCCCCAGTGCTCTCCTTAATGGGATGGACTATATTTAAACTAGAGCAGGAGGAAGTTCAAGCCTACAGTTTTATTGAAAACAATAGAGATCTTGGTGGTGATTCACTAAGAGAAGGCCAGTAGCACCATAATAGCAATAAATGAGGTGGTACACCAGCTAGAAGATTACCAGAGAGTCCAGCAAAGAGACAGTTATGAAGACAGATCTGGAAGTTGAAGCAAATCAAAGACTAGAGTGACCAAAGAAAAGGACCATGAAAGAGAGCCTGGCAGAGGAAGGGCATTGGACTCATGGCAAAAGATTCGCCCTCTGATACTATAAAGAGAAAGTAAACTTCACTGAACTAGTCCAGCCGAGTTACTAGAGAAATAATATGCAAACAAAAGAAACCACAAACTCAGGTGTATGTGTGGAAGAAGGGATCAAGATCCAGAACTACTGCAATATATTATCTAAAATGTCAGTTTTCGACACACACACACACACACACACACACACACACACACACTAGAAATTCATGCATGGTGAGGGGGGGCCCTCAGCCCAGCCTGAACCCTCTCCAATTCCAGACCCCTTGGGGGTTGTCTGACTGTGGGTTTAAACCAGCAGTCAGACATTCCTCTCGCAATATGGAAAAGCTGGCTTCTAACTGCTCGCCTGCCTGCCTGATTGCCCCTGCCTTTGCCTTCTGGTCTGATTACCCCTAACTGCTCCCCTGCCAGCCTGATTGCCCCTAAATGTCTCTGCCTGCTGGCTTGATCGCACATAAATGCTTCCCCACTGCCCTGACCTTGTCCTTAACTGCTTGTTCCCCTGCCAACCTGATAGTCCCTAACCACCTCTGCCTTGGCCCCTGCCACCATGGCTTTGTCTGGAAAGAAGTTGGTTGTCCAGAAGATGTCTGGTCAACCCGGTCTAATTAGCATATTACTCTTTTATTACTGTATTAGAAGTCTGGCGTATGAAATTCGTGCTCAGATACTGTCCCTAGGCCTGACCTGTGATCCCTGGCTGCCAGCAACTGCTGCCACCCACCCCTGATTCTCTGTTCACCATCAAGGAATTGGAGCCTGCCAGTCAGGGGCAGGGATCGAGAGGTGGTCAGTGTGCTTCACAGAGACTGGTCAAGTGGTTGTTCTGGTTGTTCCACCATTCCATTGATTTGCATATTACTCTTTTATTTATATAGCCTAGAGGCCCGGTGTAAGATAATTCGTGCAGGGGGGAGGGAGGGGAGTCCCTTTACCTGGCCTGTGCCCTCCTGCAGTCCAGAACCCCATGGGGGATGTCCTCCTGCTGGCTTAGGCTGGCTCCCTGGGGGGTTGGGCCTAAGCTGGCAGTCAGACATCTCTCTGGCAGCCTGGGAGCCCTTGGGGGATGTCCAATTAACAGCTTAAGCTGCAGTCAACAGCCTCAGCACTGCCCCAAGGAGGCTGGAGAGGTTTCTACCACAGCCGCTGCACTTGCAGCTGTCAGCTGACTTGTGGCTGAGCAGAGCTCCCGCTGTGGGAGTGCACTGACCAGCAGGAGGCAGCTCCTGTATTGAGTGTCTGCCCCCTGGTGGTCAGTGTGTGTCATAGCAACCAGTCATTCCCTGTAGTTCCACTGTTAGGGTCAATTTGCATATTACCTCTTTATTATATAGGATATATATACTGTATATATTGAGAGAGAGAAAGAGAGAGAGACTTACAAAGACAGAAAAGCATAACCCAAAGAAAGGACAAAAAATGTAGACATTGGAAGCTGCCATTAAAGGGACCCAGATGGTAGATTTAGATTTCAAAGCAGCTGCTATGAGTACATTCAAAGAACTAAAAAAAAAATCTTGCTTAAAGAATAAGAGGAATGTCTGAGCAATGGCTAATCAAACAGAAATATCAACAATAGCTAGAAATTCTCAAAAAGAACAAAATGAAAATCCTTGAGTTGAGAAGTACAATGACTGAAATGAAAAATTTGCTAGAGGGAATCCATAAATTTGATCTGGAAAAATAAAGAAGTGGTGAACTTAGAGATAGACCCATAAAGATTATGCAACCTGCGAGGACAAGGACAGTGGTGCCAGGCAGCTGGGGTGAAGCCCAGTTTCCTAAGTGTGCAGCCCGCAGTAACAGATACTGTGAATACACTGAGTAAATCAGTGAACAAAGAGGCTATTATTTTGGCAGCCTGGAGATCATGAGCATTTAGAGCAATTTTAATGTTGTATTGTGGGCAGAAGATATAGTTAATATAGTTAATAGCTTGACAGATAAATAGTAAATGTGGGATTGGACACAAAGAGTATACAGCACCCTCTGAAAACATTTGCTGGTGAGGGAAAGATAACTTGAAAAAAGAAGACGTAAAGCAATAATTTCTCTCCCTGAAAATTTAAGATGAAGGGCATGATTTTGGGCATGTTTTTAGGCAAAGATTATAAAGCATTGGGGACTTATTAAAAACCTGAAGAATAGGTTGTGAAGTAAGATTCAGAAGAACACGGAACAAAGAATATGGGGGAGTGTGTTTAAATGTTGGAATAAAGAAGACACCCTCTTTTTGAGGCAGGGTAATAATAATTGGGAAGAAGGGTGAGAAAGTGGAGTCTGAAGGTCACCTCCTACACATGAGTAAACAAAACAAAACAAAACAAAACAAAAACCTGGACATGGAGGACGAGAAACAGAGCTTCCTATAAATTGTGTTATCATTTTCCTAATATAATTTCATAGGAGCTTGAAGAGATCAATGGAGATTGGAAAGGACAGAAATTCAGACTCTGAGGAATGTTAGGGATAATACCGTTCTATTATTAACTTCTAGAGCTCTCAGAATTGCTCTGATTGTTTTTTCAGAATTGCCACAACTTCTCAACCACATCTCAATACTCTGCATGTCTTATTTCTAACTTCACTTTTGTTTCTGTTTTGATGACTATATTTGATTAAATCAATGCCTCACATTTCCCATGGGAAATATTATCCTTTATTCCTTATGGTGTAGCTAGGCTATTATGCTCACCCTTGCTTTCAGGTACATTTCCAGTCTCGCCTTGCAGACTGGATTCACAGTTCTACATCCCTTTAATGGAAGTTTTCAGGGGATGAACGAAAAATATGAAATGTTTGCCCTTTAAATGAGCACCACAAATGATCCTTTGAAACATATCCCATTTAGCACAAATATCATACTTTCAATGGAAATTAAAGATACGTACAAACTGTCTGTAAGTTGACTATAGTATATTTTATAGCTGCAGCTATAGTCAATCTCAAATCTATTCTTGCCTGGGATCATTCTACAGGAAATATCAGCTTTTCTTTCCCTTCTCCTATGCTATATAATAAAAGCCTAATATGCGAAGTATCCAAATATTCATTCAGCCATTCGACCAGCTGCTATGATGTGCACAGACCACCATGGAGTAGACGCTCCAACAGGTAGGTTAGCTTGCTGCTGGAGTTCAGCAGATTGGGACTGGGTGAAATGGGCCAGACACACTCTGGAGCCCTCCTGCGGCCCCTCCCCAGCCGAATCATTCACTAGTGGGGTTCCTTGGCCTGGCCTACACCCTCTCACAATCCAAGACCCCTTGGGGGATGTTGGAGAACCAGTTTTGGCCCAATCCCTGCAGGCCACATTGAGGGGCCCCACTGGTGCACAAATCCATATACCAGACCTCTAGTTATGGAATAAAGTATCTATTAAATTAGGGGAAGTAATTTTGGGAAGCAGTATATATAGTGCTTTGCTATCCCCTTGCAGATTTGAGTGATAGCAGAGGCTTCAGGCGCAGAATGAAACTTTTGCTAGATAAAAAATGCAGGCCCAGGATGAGGAGAGCTGTACAAGTGACTAATAGACACTAATATGAGGCAGTTACAATAGTCCAGACCACCTTCAGTGAGTATTTCTATTCCCTCTTGATAATTTTGCAGCCTCTGATACAACTTGGCAAGCTAGCTACCTCCCTTGCCTGAAAAAGTGGAACACTGTTAATCAAAGGAAATCAGCCCAATGCTCGAGTCTGGAAGACGGTTCTGAAACATTATAAAGTGTGTCATCCTGACAACCAGCTGGAATGCAACCATTTGGAGCAGATCTATTTATCAGTGCACACAGAGAGCCAGCTTAAGACCTGCACATTGGTGTTGAATGGAGCATGAAAAAAGAGCAGTGGAGACAACATAAATTTTATCCAATGACCTTCCTTTGGTGGTTGGAGGCAATTCCTCACATGGGCTTTTATGATTTAGAATTTATTTCTCTGGGTGCCAAGGTATAGGTGTATTGTATGAGGAATAAATAATATCCTGAGCCAGAAAAGCTTAAAAAAATGTTACCTAAAGAAAAAGAAGTTACTACTACAACAGGTGTCAATTTCTGAATAAGAATTATTTCATTTACCAGCTGTAAAATTTTAAAAGAAAGTGATCACCTTCATAATACAATCATGATCTTGGAAGATATTTACTTAATGTTTCATATTTGTAAAAGCCCAATGAGTTTTACTTAAATAATAGAGGGAAAGTATAAGCTCCCTAATAAATTGAGTTCTTGCCAATAAAGCATTTTAATAGAACACACAACTCTGGGGTATTAAAAGACTGTCTTCCTAATAGCTCCCTTGAAAAAAAAATCAGTACAACTGCCCAAAACCAGTTGAGATGCTGGCTTTTGCTCAAACATAATGTACTTTAAAAATATTTTCATCTTGACAATTTGTATGTTAATACACCTTGTGGTTAATTTTCTCCCAATTCCTTTTCTTATAAAATTTTATATGACAAGTTATTCTTATTTGAATTGCTTCTTATTTATCAAAATCTCCTAGTACAGAATTCTACTTATTTAACCCCAGCACAATGCTACTAAAAATTAAACTGACACACAACATCCTTGGTACCAATTTCTAATTTGCATAAATGCCTCAGTCTTCAGTTTGAAAATGACCTTTAAATTTTGTGAGCAACATAAAAAAGACATACCTTAAGTCCATCAATCTACTCACCAAAAAAGTAACTGTTTGTAAAATATATACATTTATGTGTTTTTAAATTATTATTTACATTTCATTTTCGCTCCCACTTTGGTTTCGCCTTCCTCCATTCAAAACCTATTACAGACTTACTAAAACATGTTGTCTTGAACCTGAATGAAGGAGATCATGGTGATCATCTAGTCTAAAGCCGTCATTTTATAGATAAAGCCATCAGGGCCCTGGAAGTGATGTAAATTGAACATGAGTTTAATCTGCCTAAGAAAAGTAATATTGTATAACAAGTCAGATGTAAAATTTAATGTAAAGAACTGGTCTCCAAGGTCTTTGCTTGTAATGAGAAAAGATAATAGCCTCTTAAAAAAAAAAAGTCAAATGAATTAGTTTCAGATTTACTAAAGTTGTGTTAATACATTCTTAGAATTTTAGATTAGTTGAGCTAGATGAGAGGGTAGCATTTTCCCATCCCCAGCTGCCCCTGTGGGAGAGTAATGGTTTGTGCCCAGGCCTGGCTGAAGCAAGGCACTTGCCTTCAGAGCTATAATGCAAATGCCTCCAGACTGAGCTTTCCAGTCCCACACATTCTGCCCCGGGCTCTCTCACTAAATAATTCACTCTTAGTTCATTGAACTTATTAACAGCAATTGCAGCGAGAACTGATTTCTCTACAATGCCAGTTACAAAATTCTGGATCAAATATTTGCAGTCATATCTTGTTCTGTCTGAGACTGTGTTGCGCCTTCTTCTTCCATTTCCAATAACATATCTTTGTGAAACAGGGTTTTCCGGCTTGTTGGTTATCAAGTCTAAATACAGAAGTAGACTTGTTGTGGAAGATGATCTTCGCTGTGCTCTTGCAAAGACAGCCCCGAGAATTTCTGATCTGGTGAGAAAGAAGCAATCTCAACCTTCACACTGACGTTGGCTTTTTCCACATACTGTCGCAAAGTGTAGCAAAGTAGTTTACTGTTGTTATATTAAGACTGTAAACCATGCTTCAAGACAAAATTTTATTTATTTGTAATTAGAAATAAATATTTCACAATATATAAAAAAAGAATTCACTCCTCAGAAAGCTAGCAACATTTATTTTTGTTATTTCATGTTTGCTAAACTCTTTTATGCCTTAATTAGAGGCTTGGTGCATGAAAACCATGCACTTGGGGGGGTCCCTCAGCCCAGCCTGTCCAGGAGCCCTAGGGGGATGTCCGACTGATGGCTTATGACCACTCTCCGACAGTTGGACATCCTTAGTGCTGCTGTGGAGATGAGAGAGGCTCCCGCCACCACCGCTGTGCTCGCCAGCCATGAACCTGGCTTCTGACTAAGCAGCACTCTCCCTGTGGGAATGCACTGACCACCAGGGGCAGATCCTGCATTGACATCTGCCCCCTGGTGGTCAGTGTGCATCATAGCGACTGGTTGTTCAGCTGTTCAGTTAATTTGCATATTAGCATTTTATTATATAGGATTCTACTTTTACTAAAGTAAACCGTAAGAAACATTCACGTTAGTCTAATAACTGGTACTCCAGTAACAGACTGGACAGCTTATTAAATTTCCTTGTGGGATCTGCACAACCCCTTCAATTCTCTGAAGCCATTTCACTCTCTAGTTCTAGAAGGTTCTTTTGAACTATAAATGTGTTCCCTGAAAAAAGACCAATAAGTACACACCAACTATCCCTATAAACTGAAGAGACTCACAGACACCAACTACTTTGCAGTGACCTCAATTTTGGAAAATAAGGCTATTTTCTTATTGCTTTTTAAGGGAAAATAAATCCATGATTTGTCACATTTTAAATATGCTTCTGGTTTTGACCAACCATTTCCATCGGAACTGAGAAAGAATGCTTTAGAAATCAACAAAGCATTTTAATGAGTGGTTTTCAAATGAGAGTGATTCTGCTTCCAAGGGACATTTGGCAAGGTCTAGATACATTTTTGGTAGCCAAACAGGTGAAGAGGTGCTGCCTACCATCATGTAGTCACCTAGTGGGTAGAGGTCAGCAACGTAACTGAGCACCCTGCAATGCACAGGACACCACAGACAACAAAGAATTATCCAGCACAAAATGTCAATAGTGCTAAGGGTGAGAACCCTGATTTAAATTCCTGTTACTCAGAGTGCTGTTTTCTTCCTGGAAGCTTTGGCCTTCTAAAAGAGCTTATTAGAAACTTGAGCTTCATTATAGGCCTAGGGGATCAATTTATATTAGCAAGATGGCCAGGTAATTCATGTGGACAGTCAAGTTTGACAAGCACTGATTATACAACACGTAGGTGATCCTTAAGTGTTCTAAAAGATCATTGTTTTATAAACCAAAATAATACCCTCAACTTAAATAACAGGCACACTATTACAGCATCCTGTCTCTAATATAATATTAGCATTGTTACCATGAGTTCCATTGGATATTAGTAATTGTTACATATAAAAAAATCCATTGCTCAGTAATATGGAAAATTCTATGTCAGGCAAACTTAAATGCACTGGGACCTCTAATGGGCTAATGAACCTTAAGAATCTCCCCCGAAAGGGCTATCATATGTACTATTTTCACAAATTATTTAACTATAGAATCTATTCTTCCCCAGATTATTTAATAGACCGAAGGTTTCTCAGAACACATTTTCCCTTTCTCAGCATGGCAACTAAAAAAGAACTGATTAAAGTTCACATCTCTCTCAATAGAGTCTTGAATTATTTAATACCTAAGACACATACTACTTCAACAAAATGCAAACCCCAAGGCCTATCTTGACAATGACAGTCACCTGAAAACCCTGTAGAACCTCAATATTAAGTCCATGCCCATGTAGAATTTTACAAATGGAATTCCTTACATACAAAAATATAGAAAAGTATCTTGGGTACTGTAGCATGTTGAAGGTCAAACCAAGTGTACTAGTAGGCCTGGGGATAAATTCCCAGAATGCCTCATTCAGAAATCATGTAAAAGGCACATGCTTTCCTCATATTATCTTACTGATTTAGTGATGTAACAGTTTACTCAATATGTAAAAGGGGGGAAACATTTAACAAGCAATTCTTGAGAGCAAATTGGAAAAAAAAAGAAGGGAGAAATAAGCAATTCAATGTCAATGGCGACTTTATTATGCACACAAATTACATGGAGTCACAGACTGTCTCTTCACCGCTAATTATATTAAGGTTTATTTAAGATTCACTTAATGAATGGAATCGCCATGATGTGAACAGCTTTGCAAACTTTGAACATTTCCTCAGCAATTAACAATTCATTAGGGTTGGCACAAACTGAGTTCATATTCCTGGCATTCAATTTTATGTAGATATCTATAAGTATAGTGTTATTCTATCAAGGGGGAAATGTGTATGTTTAGAACTGTGATTAATAATTAAGAGGCAGGATTTAGAGTCACATATATCCTAGTCCAAACTTCAACAGCCCCCACTTATTCAGGCCTGAAAATTCCCCAAGCCCAGGGTCCCCAGCAACATAAAGGAAAGGGCTGTACCTTTCTCTTCAAGCACTTGTGCAGCTGTGGCATGAGCTATGTGATGTGTGAAAAGCAGAACATAGGGTCGGTATCTAATAAGGCATCACTGTCAGCAATGCCTATTGTTATATTTAATATTTACATTTTTAAGGCTGCCCCGCTTTGCAGACATTGTTGGTTAAAAAAAACGGTCATTTATTTTATCAAAGCTATTCTCCTGGACAGAGCTTCTGAGGGAATAATGAGCCCAATAATCTCTGCCAATCAATGATGTGATAAAGGAATAATAGGCCCAATCAATTCTGCTGATCAACGGGATGATAAATGCCAGAGCCACATACATTAGAAGCATACCTTGAAAGTACTTCACTTGCACTGAGTGTAGCATTCATTCAGAAAAAAAAAAATGAAATAAACTTAGGGTTTACTATGAGACACAGGGTGAGCTCTAGGTGTTGGAAAGGTGTTTTCCTACAGGTTGCCATGCATATATTCAAGGCCCCTTTCTCAGTGTGGGGTCTTAGAAAAGGCCAGCCATCCTCTCCTTTTGTGATTCCCTGTGAATTTATGGGATAGTTTTTGTTTCTTTAACGATATAAAACATCAAGTAGGTACCTTTCCATTCACTCAAATGTGTACAATGCAAGAGTTAAGTATGTAAACCAGACAGATCACTGGTCCAGAGACAAGATAAACTGCACGATAAACCTCGGTTCTATCATGATTATCGTGTCCCATAGGAAAAGTCATTTAATCTATTTTAGCATCTATTCCCTTCACAGAAAAAAGAGTAAAGGGATTTTTCTTTTCTTTTTTCTTTTTTTTTTTTTGCCTCGCTCACAGCTTATTGAAATAATTCATTTAAGTAATATAAAACAATTTATATGTTTAAAAATGATAAAGCTGTTCATTGATTCCATTACATTCCCAATAGCCTTTTCTTTATGGTGCAGAACATAATCACACTTCTCCCACAAGGCTTAGGGTAATTGTTTGTTGTTCTCCATGAATATTAAATGGTACAAGCTTGACATGAAAAATGATGGAAAACTGTTTTTTAAAGTGGAAAAAAACACACACAAAGTTTTGAAAACTTTGTACCCAATGACATATAGTAAAACTCTAGATATAGCTATTCAACAAATAATAAGTGCCCATTACATGTCAGGTACTGCCCAGGTGTCTGGACTATATCAGCAATGAAGACACACAGAAATCCCTGTCTTCATTGAAATCAGATTCTAACAATAGGAGGCAGAAAATAATGATTATTAGAATAAATCTACAAATTACATATTCAGTTGGAGGCTGGTAATAATGCATTTTTATTTATTTACTTGAGGCCTGGTGCATGAATTTGTGCGTGGGTGGGGGCTGGCTGGGGAGAAGGGCCGTGAGCTGCCCCAACCTCCTGGTTGAACTTCAGGTCAAACTCATCGTTAAACTCCTGGTCGAGGGGACAATTTGCATATTAGCCTTTTATTATATAGGATTTTTAATTTTTTAATGTATTTTTTTATTGTTTGTGTTACAGAGGGCTCCCATTCCTTCCCCTTCCCCCCTGACAGGGTGCTGACAGGAGACCAGTTGTCACTGCCAGGTCTTAAAGGAAAAGGATGCAGGGTGCCCATAGGTGGGGCATTGGGGGCAGAGTACTTGGGGGAAGGCAATAAGAGTACACTTTGTCCTTGGAGAATGAAACCAAGAAACCAATGGAAACTCGTGAGCTTTTCTTTCACACAATGTTCAGCATCTCTAAGTCATGTCACAGATGAAGTACTCCTTGCATCCTAAAGTTTCTATTGGTCTAAGCACTACTTAATTGCTGTGGTTACTGTGGAATTTTACTTGTATGTAATATACATAATATATCTTCCTGCTATACAGTTGACCTCCCAAAACCTTACAGACTCAGCCACCTGCAATCTTTTCAAGGGGACTTGGCGATGGTCCAGCATGTTTGAACTTGCAGTAGGTGTCTGCAATCCCTGGTGGAACTAGAGTCCTGACATCAGATTCAAAGTCAGGATAGTGCAGTGAGGATAACGCAAAGAAACAGATCTTGAGTTACATTCTATGTGTGCATGTGGCTTTTTATTTGCATTTCAAATTTGAAACAGCAAGAGACTGCAAACCGGAAACCATACTGTTGTGTGCACACATGCAACTTTTAATGCGTACATGTAATATTTTACTTTTTTCCAATTACAACTCCAGAATTTAAAAAATGGTTGTTAGTCACCTTTTATAACTGTAACTTCTTTTTTTTTAATATATTTTATTGATTTTTTACAGAGCAGAAGGGAGAGGGATAGAAAGTCAGAAACATCGATGAGAGAGAGACATCGATCAGCTGCCTCCTGCACGCTCCCTACTGGGGATGTGCCCGCAGCCAAGGTACATGCCCTTGCCGGAGTCGAACCCGGGACCCTTCAGTCCGCAGTCCGACGCTCTATCCACTGAGCCAAACCGGTCTCGGCAGTATAACTGTAACTTCTTATTAAATTGTAATGTTATCGCTCATTACTGTGTACTGAAAGTGTGTTTTTCCTAATTCCTCCCCATTAACGTACTAATTTCTATTAAGCCATTACTTTTCTTTTTCGTATTGTAACACCTGTTTGTCTCTATCAGCCCAAAGATACAGACAAAGTAAAATTTAAAAAAAATTAATTTCACCTTTGTTTCAGGTCATTATTATAAACTTGATTTCATGGTTATTATAGAGAACAACTTTTTGTACCGATGAGGGAATGCTACAAAATGACCCATTCCAGCTGTCAAATACACACGGCAGGCCAATGACAGGGCAGACCCTGCTTTTGTTTCTTAAATATTTACTGCACGAAGCACCACCAAACCACTTAGTCCGGAGTGAGCTGGCTTGATTACTTTGGCCGTTCTTCTCCACAGTGGGAAAGACTCATTAATAATCGAATCAATAAGTGGATCAATAAGAAAAAGTGAAAACAACCTCAATAATAGGATTTTAAAAGGTTGATAGGAACATGTCATGCCAGATACGGAAGTGTCATTCTATGTAATATGTATGGCCATAAATTAATTTGTTTTCTGAATTTGAACCTCTAACAGTGGTTCTGTGTTTTTGGATGGTCTTAGGCTCTACAGCAGTGGTTCTCAGCCTGTGAGTCTCAACCCACAGGTTGAGAACTGCTAGCAGGGTCGCCTAAGACCATCAGAAAACACAGATATTTACATTATGATTCATAACAGTAGCAAAATTACAGTTATGAAGTAGCAACGAAAATAATTTTATGGTTGCGGGTCACCACAACATGAGTAACTGTATTGAAGGGTCGCGGCGTTAGAAAGGTTGAGAACCACTGTTCTAGAACATGCAGTAGGCTTGGAATCAAGAGCGAGAGCTTGGCTGGCTATATTAGGCAAACAGCTATAATCACTGATTCTAACAACAGTCACAATTAAATATAAATGATACCCAGAAATGTATTTTTTAAAAATTCTGCTGGTTTTATAAAAACATAACAGAAGTGAAAATCCAGCCAAGTTCTTGCTCCTGATTGCGAGCCTACACTTCTAATTGCTTAGCTGCGGTTTCCTCAGAAGTCCAGATTTCTCTCTTACCACCTGGATGGCATATAATTGTGTTCACAAACAGACATAGGAAGAGGAGCAGGGGTTCTTGCCAACATCTTGCTTAACTTGTAGATCCTAGCCTAGATAGTGTTTTGTCTAGGAAGCCTTCCATACGTGCTAAACTTGTATCAAGTGTGTCTCTTACCCTACAGTACCCTGACATCTACCATAGTGCTTAGCAGACTGTTATAATTTTTATGCAGTTTTCTCTATCTCTCAGCTGACTGTGAACTGCCCCCATGAGGCCAGAGAAAACACTACTTATTTTCCCACTACTGCATTCACAGGAGTTACAGCACAGTGCACCCAGTAGGTGCTTCTATTACTGAAATGAGCGCAACAGAATATAATCTGCCTGGGTTCTCTCTTCGTATGTAGGTCACCAAAGCAGGACTGTTGTCTGCCCTGTCACTTACTCTCCGGGTCTCAGCTATCACTTTGCATGGATGGTTGCACAGATATCTTCCTCAAAAGCCCCTCCATCAAGCTGATCAAGCCTTACTAATTGGTGCCAATGAAGCCATGGACTGAATCACTTTTCAGAAAAGAATCATCTACGGAGCCATTTGGGTCTACATTTATACCTTGCTACACTTTGAAAAGCCCTTCCCATTATTATTTCACTCAGGTTTATTTCGCTTTATTTAGCACAATGAAATATTTCATGGACCTAAAATTTGTATTCCTAGAAAGTGTGTGTGTGTGTGTGTGTGTATATATATATATATATATATATATATATATATATATATATAAAATTTTCCAGTTGGCTAATTACCTGAGCACTGTTTAATGAACTCTTCAAATATGTCTCAGTGATCTATAATTTCGACTCTACTAAACAGTAAAATCTCCCACTGCCATTGGAATCTACAACCAGCTGCCCAGATTCAATTCCATGCCAACACTCTTGGCAGGTCATTTAGCCTCCGTGTGCCTCTGTGGTTCAGGGGTAACCAGAGTCACTGTCTTTCCGGGTTGTGGTTAATTTCTATGGGAAATGCTTAAAGGAGGACAGATATAAAACAGACCTCTATGTGCTGCTGTGTACTATTGCTGTCATCTGTTTTTATACTTTATCTTCAGCTCCAGTCACCTGTTCATTGTTGAACCTGTGCCACACTGTGCTAGTGCTGTAGAGGATAACAGGTTTCCATATCTAGGAGAATAATCCCCCAAGTCATCAACCATCTCCTCCCCATATCCCACTTCTTACGTTTAATACTAATTTGGCTATTTTTGTGCAATTAACTTTTAGTAAATCCTTTCTCCAAAAATATTAATAGTAACAGCCAACTATTATTTAAGGATTGCTTTCTATGGGTCAGGAATGATGTTAAGAGCTTTATAGACACTGATAATTTAATTTAATTTAATTTAATCATATGATGTTAGGAGAATGAATACTGGAACCATTAACTAAGAGACCCAGGTTGTTTGATTCTGAAACTTGCACCCAATCTCTCTATATATAAAAGGCTAATATGCAAAGTGTCCCCTCAGGAGGTTGATCAGGAGTTCGATCACTGGCTTTGACTTGCACTGACCACAAGGGGCCAGTGTGGAATGAAGGGAGACCCTGGCAGGCAGCCTGAAGGCTCCAATCGGCCCTGATTACTGGCCAGGCCTAAGGACCCTACCCATGCACAAATTTTGTGCACCGGGCCTTGTGTAGGATTATAAAGCATTAGCACTATCATAAAAAAAAAAAATTCCTGTTGATATTTGGCTCAGATTTGGAAAAAAAAGTGTATTTATTAGGGAGAATTACAAGTATTGACTGCTAAGCCTTCCTGTGTATTATAATTATTCTTTATCCAATTACTGTTTACATTTTTATTCAAATATTATATTGTTAATATAACTAATATAGAGTACTATATTATAGGCATCATGTAAAGCTTTACAAATATTAACTAATTCTTACCATGCCCCTGCAGCATTGACATTATTTTATTTTCACAAAGAATGCAGGTAAAGAGATGTCTCTTTAAATTTAAAATGGTTTCATATCACATAGACAATGCGTGGCAAAGCTTGTATTTTTATACACTGTCTTGGCTTCAGAACCTCTCAAATCATGGAGAAAGTGTATTTCTGTCTATTCATAATTATTGATATCTGTGAATGGGAACTTTTCATCTAATTTCTATCTTATTATTATTAATCTACAGGAAAGCATTTTTGTATATTATCTTTCTACTTGTTTAAAAGTTATAAATTCCAATTGTTTACTTGTTGATTAGCCTGGGTTATTTAGGGAGGACATCAAAATAAATCTAGGGTTTTTTTCTCATCTAATTTTTACATCCTTTTTATTTAAAAAAATGTTTTGGTTAGTAATTTCTGAGCAATTTTAAAGAAAATTCTTTCACTAGACATACTTGCCCCATATTCCCCTTTAGTGGGAATGCCACTAGTTTTTCACTAGTATGAGAGCTTCTACTATTTGTTTTTGTCAGGTGTGTACTATTTAACCTGTTAAAAAAACACACACTGGGCTTTGAGAGTCTGACATTCAGTCAGTTATTGATTGTAATTTCCAGGATCTTTTACTATTAAAGGGTGTCAGAGCTCTTCCATATCCTGCAAAATAGGCTACACACATTCTTTTAGAATGTGCATCACCATGTAGAACTCTGCTATCCACAATATGGATATGCTACTAGTATTTGTGAATAAAAATGATAAGAATGGAAAAGAGTTTATTCCTCTTATTCCGGTCATGATCAATCCTTCCAAGTTCACTTGAAAGCATTCCTAATGTTATATAAAAGGTAAGTTTTAAGGAAGACGTGCATTGTTCAGTTCAAATTCATGTGGTTTTTATTTAAATAAGTCACGATGCAGATGGCAGAGAGTTTTGCTACATGCATTGATTATTTTCATTCAGGCCTAGGAATCAAATGAGGTCAACCCAAATGGACTAGAAGCATCCCTGAGTAGCTTTTATACATTGCATGTATGGTTACGCAGGAAGTACATATTACACACACTTGTGGTTTCAGTAATTGAAATGGCCACTAAAGTGGCTCCAACGTTCCCTTGTTGTGTTTGTTTTTCTTTTAATGATGATGACATACACTCATTTGGTTTTTATTAGGGGAGGGACTGAGCCAACAATCTTTGACTTACTTCTGAAACAGAATTATAAAGGTTGTATCTGCAGCAGGTTAATCTTTGACTTAGTTAAAAAATATATCATTTAAGCTTTTAAAGTAGCTCTAAATAATTCTGCTCCAAGGTTTTTTTTTAAGGAGTTTAGAACTTAGATGCAATACACAAAAGATGCACACTTATAAATTGGCATGGGAGTACAAACTGCAGTCAGAGAGACCAGAACATCAAGCATGATGAACCTGGATGTTTTTAATCTTTATGATGCATGTGTTGTTTTCTTCAGTTTTAATTCACATACACATTTCTCAGAAATAAAATCCACCCGGACAATGGTTGAACATTGTCCTATGAACCTGGAGGTCATGGTTAGATTCCTGGTCAGAGCACATGCCTAGATTGTAGGCTCCATCCCCAGTAGGGGACGTGCAGGAGGCAGCCAAACAATGATTCTCTCTCATCATTGATGTTTCTATCTCACTCTCCTTCTCCCTTCCTCTCTGAAATCAATAAAAATATATTTTTAAAAAGAAATAAAACCCATAAGTAGCTTTATGTCTCTGCTCTTTGCATGAATCTGTTTGCACTGTCATCTTTTGCATTGATCACATCCAACACTCAAGAAAGTAAGTGCAGTGTGGGCCTTTAGAACCTTCCCTTTGAAGCTTTCTCTACAAAATCTCTACTTCTGATCTCTGCTTCTATACTGCCCGCTGTGCACGGCCAGAGAAAAATTCCATATAAATGTGGACTGCAGAGATTACACAACCACATTTTTGGTCTTCAGAGTATTTGCTGAAGGTTATTTGTTATCCAGATTCTCTATCCCAGTAACTGCCGCAGAGGTGATTCCAAATCTACATCATCCTGACACCACCAACAAACCCACCAGCTTCCCACCTCAGGAAACTTGCTCCTCCTGACCCATGAAAGGCGGGAATCTACACGAGAGAAAGCCTCCAAGCTCAACTGCCAGATGAGCTTTAAAGCAAAGCCCCGTAAGATAAACAATTAGCATCTTTGAATTAACTACACAAGCTCAGCTATGCCAACAAAAGAAGTGAATGGTAAAACAGTGCAACCCCATAATTCTGAGATGCACACTTTTTCACATTTTAAAATCTTAAAATCAGCTTCTCACAATCCCTTTCAGCCAGATGGTAGTCATGTCACAGTTCTCAAGCCCTGCATATGTAGGAAACTGGACCCTCTGAGTTTCACTCAAAAAGCTCTTCTTTTTTCCTTTTGGAAAACTTCATTAAGTTTATTGGGGTGACACTGGTTAATAAAATTGTATAGGTTCCAACTGTACAATTCTATAATACATCATCTGTATATGGTTATCAGTCTCATAGACACATTTTAAGATTTATTTCAACTCATCCCCTCAAGACCAAGAGCAAAGAAAAGAAAGAAAGAAATATGCATCAAGGAAAGTGTCCTGAAAATCGGCAACATTTGGATGGTGGTGCATTCTGGGTTCATCTGCCATTGGAGGGTGGATCAGGAGTCAAGTTAAATTACTGACAACCAACAAATAAACAGGATCCATTACTGAAAAGCCCTTATTTCCTGTCTCTCTGTGCTACCGGGTATTGCTGTATTCAGTGGGAAACTCACTAAACTGATAAACCTGACATCCCTCATCTTTGTCAAGACCCTAAACACAGCACAATAAATGTCTGGAAGTCCCTTAAGCCCCTGGCTCAGTGCACTCAGCATGGGAGCTCTCCATAAATGATGAGAAAGTGCTGACAGGAGGAAGTGACAAATGAGTGAATTAAAAATTTACACTGCGCTATATGACTGCATTTCCTGACAATTAGCATTATTGGCTGCTAAAATGTGTTTCAAAAAGAGTTACGGAACTTGAATTTTTATATATCGAGGATCTGTGTAATATAAACAAGTCACATTTTAAAAAAATATACTTCTAATGATTTCAGAGAGAAAGGGACAGGAAGAGAGAGATAGAAACATCAATGATGAGAATCATTTATTGGCCACCTCCTTCACGCCCCTCCCCCCCGTGCTGGAAACCAAGCCTGCAACCCAGGCATATGCTCTGACTGGAAGTCAGGTTCATACGTCGACAATCAACTCCTGAGCCATGCCAGCTGGGCCACATTTTTATTTAGTGTTCAAAGGATAATTGAAAAAAATTCAGACATCTACGATGAAGTAAATATTATCATAAAACTAGAGGCCCGGTGCATAGGATTTGTGCATGGTGGCGAGCATGGCCTGCAGGGATCGGCTGGTTGTGGGAGTGCTGCTCATCCAGTCAGCCAAGCAGCTACAGCGGGGGCAGCCAGTTATCCAGGTCAGCTAAGCGGCACTCCCACAGTAGGAATGCACTGACTACCAGGGGGCAGCTCCTGTGTTGAGCATCTGCCCCCTGGTAGTCAGTGCACATCATAGCGACTGGTCAAACAGTCGTTCTGGTCATTCTGCTGTTCAGTCACTGGGTTTTTATTAAATAGGATGGTGAGTATAACCAGATAGCATTTAGGAAACATTTAAGATTTCAATAACATTTTAAACAATTAATTTCAGTTCATTGTGCACAAATAATAGGTTGTGTTGTTGCAAACATTGTTAATATAGTATACTGGAGTCCCAATGCATGAAATTCGTGAACTCAGAGTAGAAGAGGATCCCTCAGCCCAGATTGTGAGAGGGCGCAGGCCAGGCCGAAGGATGCCACTGGTGCACAATCAGGGTCAGGGAGAGATGCAGGAGGTTGGCCAGCCACAGAGAGAATGCAGTAGGGCTCTAAGGCATGCCCAGCCTGTTTTGCTGAGTCCCAATCAACTAGACCCCAGCAGCAAGCTTACCTATGGGTCACAGCATCTGACCCCTGGTGGTCAGTGCACGTCATAGTGACTGGTCGACCAGTCGACTGTCTGCCCCCTGGTGGTCAGTCCACATCATAGTGAGTGGTTGAGTAGCCATAGTATATCATTAGCATATTATGCTTTGATTGGTTGAATGGCCGACCAGACAACTGAACACTTAGCATATTAGGCTGTTATTATATAGGACTAGAGACCTGGTGTACCAAATGCATTCATGGGGGGAATGTCCCTCAGCCCAGCCTGCACCCTTTCTAATCTGACACCTCGACAGGGATGTCCAACTGCCCGTTTAGGATCGGGCCTAAATGGGCAGTCAGACATCCCTCTCACAAACCAGGACTGCTGGCTCCAAACTGCTCACCTGCCTTCCTTCCTGATTGCTTTTGCCTGCCAGCCTGATCACCCCCAACCACTCTGTTGCCAGCATGATTGATGCCTAATTGCTCCCCTGCCAGCCTGTTTGCCCCTAACTGTCCTCCCTTGCAGGCCTGGTCCCACCCAACAGCCCTCCCCTGCTGGCCACCTTGTGGTGGCCATCTTGTGTCCACATGAAGACAGAATCTTTGATCATATGGGGACAGCCATCTTGTGTGTTGTAGTGATAGTCAATCTGCATATTACTCTTTTATCAGATAGGATGGAGGCCTGGTGCACAGGTGGGGGCCAGCTGGTTTGCCCTGAAGGGAGTCCCGGATCACGGTGGTGGTTCCCTTGGGGTGTGGGATGGCCTGGGTGAGGGGCCTGTGGTTGTTTGCAGGCCGGCGACTCCCCCTGGAGACCTAAGCAGAGGTCCTGGTATCTGGAATTTATTTTTCTTCTACAATTGAAACTTTGTAGCCTGAAGCAGAGGCTTGGGCTGGCCAGGGCAGGTGGAAAGCTTGGCTTCCTCCATCTCTGGGTGCAACTCAAGCCTCCTGCTTTCTCCAGCTCTGTGGCTGCTGTCATTCTCTTCTATCATTAAAACTTTGTAGCATTGAGTGGAGGCCTAGGCCGGCAAGCACAGATGGAAAGCTTGGATTCCTCCATTGCCAGGGAAATCCAAGCCTCCCTCCTGCTCTCAGTGGCCCAAAGCCAGCTTGGTTAGGTTTATTTGCATATTTGCTCCTGATTGGCTGGTGGGCATGGCTTGTGGGTATGGTGGAGGTATGATCAATTTGCATATCACTCTTTTATTATTAGATAGGATGGTATTTAGAATGAATCCTTAATTTCTATAGAAGAATATGCTTAGTTGTGACTATACCTATACACATATAATTCTCATATTTTCTAATGCATTATAGCTTTCCAGAGTTAGCAGATACATTAATAAAAGTGTACCAGGTGGCAAACAGCCCTACAGCCAGTACTGAACAGTGAACATGAGAATAAAGACTGGTGGAGTACAAGTGGACTCTCCCCACATAGGCATAGAGGCTTTTCCCAAATACCAAGCTTAGGAATGTGAACACCAAAAACAGCTTTGATGATAATCATTATTTTTTGTGCTAGGACTCTCTCTGTCTCACCGTCTTTTTCTCTTTCTCCCCCAAGTCCAGTGTATGTTCCTTGTCATTGCTAGTCTGAAATAATGGGGGTCTGAGTCCATAATGTTTATCTTATATGTGGCTCCAGTTTCACCTCTCACCCTAGGGCTTATCCTTCCCAGAACCAAACTAAATTGTTCAGTTCTTTGAATGCATCACAAATTGGTTTTCTTTGGGGCCCTTTCCATATGTCTTTCTCTTGCCAGAAACATTGCTCTTGTAGATATTAGCTTCAGCCTTATGTACCTGCCATTTCTGCAGGCCAAAAAGGGTGGGATCTCTGCAATATTGTAAGGTTGTAAGGTTGAACCTAATATTCTTTCTTCATGTCTCTAGTTAAATGTCTCACCCTCCTGGGAATTCCCTTAGGCTGCTTCATTTAGCCTCATATAGCACTTGGTACTTGTCTGAATTTTATAAGTTACTTATTCGAACAAAGTTGTTTGATTTGAACATTATCTGTGAGGTCCTTGAAGTCATGAGTCACAATGGATTGGACAACATTGTTATCTTTAAAGCCTGGAAAAGATGATAGTGAGTGTCTTAGGTAATATTTCCTGTCAAATAAATGCTGAAGATTAAAGTCTAATAATAGACTCATTCAGTGAATAAAATGATTCAAAACAAAAATACCCTTTAAGATGAAGGTATTTTCTTTTTTCTTAATTTTACAGCCTAATGCCTGGTTCAATCATTATTTTCTTGAATGAACAGGCATATTATTTGCCGTAGGCAGTGCCCATTTATATCTACAGGTATATCATTTACACAAATAGCTATAAGCTAGTTGCTATGTAAATGCATTTATATTGAGGACAAACTCCTCCAGAGATATTCTGTAATGGAGTTGGGAGACTGGTGAGATTTAATTAGGAGAAATTAATTTAAAAATAAAGTAAACAAAAAAGCAGAAGAGGTGAACTTCAGAGGTATTTTTCCTTATTCTTTTCTCTTGTTGTTCCAGTTCACATTGAACTTATTGAAGTAGTCATTTTCTTTTTCAAAATTTTAGATAAAATCTGCTGCAAGTGAAATACACATTCTATCTAATAAAAGAGTAATATGCAAATTTGACTGTACCTTCGCCACACTCACAAGCCACGCCCACAGCCACACCTACCAGCCAATCAGGAGATCATGCAAATAAACCCCAATCAAGATGGCTGCTGCTACTGAGAGCAGGAGGAAGGCTTGGGTTTCCCCTGCAACAGAAGAAACTAAGCTTTGCCCCAGCCATTGCCTGCCTAGGCCTCTACGCAATGTTGCAAAGTTTCAAACAGAAATGGCTGCCGCCCCTGAGGGAGCAGAAAGTTTGGCTCCACTCCAGGCTACAAAGTTTCAATTGTAGACATAGATTAATCCCAGATACCCTCTGCTTGGGTAGTCATGAGGCGTGGCTGGCCTGCAAACCTCCAGAGGCCCCTTGCCCAGGCCATCCCTCAACCCAAGGGAACCACCACCCTGATCTGGGACACTCTTCAGGGCAAACAAGCTGGCCCCCACCCATGCACCAGGCCTCTATCCTATCTAATAAAAGAGTAATTTGCAGATTGACCATCACTCCAACACACAAGACGGCTGCCTCCATGGCCAACACACAAGATGGCCACCACAAGTTGGCCAGCAAGGGAAGACAGTTGGGAGGTTCCAGGCCCTACAAGGGAGAGCAGTTGTGGGTGATCAGGCCAGCAGGGGAGGCTAGTTTGGAGGGACCAGGCCTGTAAGAAAGGGCAGTAGGGGGCGATCAAACCTTCAGGGGAGGGAAGTTAGGGGTGACTAGGCCAGCAGAGGAGGGAAGTTAGGGGCAAACAGGCTGACAGGGGAGCAGTTAGACATCAATTAGGCTGGCAGGATGGTGGTTAGTGGATGATCAGGGTGGCAGGCAGAAGTGGTTAGGGGCAATCAGGAGGTAGGCAGGTGAGCAGTTGGGAGCCAGCAGTCCTGGATTGTGAGAAGGATGTCTGACTGCCTGTTTAGACCCGATCCTGATAGGGGTCGGTCATCCCTCGAGGGGTCCCAGATTGGAGAGGGTGCAGGCTGGGCTAAGGGTCATTCCCTGCCCCTGTGCATGAATTTCCTGCCCCGGTCCTCTAGTTCTATATAATAAAGAGTTCATAGACTAATTAGACCGGACAGTGAAACAACCTTCCAAAATGACCTTCTGGAACAACCCTCTGCAATGGCCAGTGGGCAAGGGGTAGGCCCTAGCAGCTGGGGTGTGAGGCAGCCAGGGCTGCGAGGGCCACACCCCTTGCAAGAATCTCGTGCAGTAAGAACATAATTTGATACATTTCTCTACGTACATACTAGCAGGTAATTTACAACTGAATAAAGGTATAGATCATTTCCACCTCCTCTAAAAGTTGCCTCATCCCTCCTTTCTACTCAGTATTTAACCAGTATCTGATTTCTGTTGTCACGAGTAGTTCTGCTTGTTCTTGAAACAAGGATGGGGCTGGTTGTTAGAAAGTCCAAGCCTTTATTAGAAGCTTGGGATTTTAGTTCCACTTGAGGGTGAAGGGAGGAAGAAGAGTTGCTGCAGATGAAGTTATCGCCAGCCAACCATTGATTTAACAATGATATCTATGCAATGATACCTCCACAAACTTCCTATTCTAAACCCCTGAATGATTGGGTTCAGAAAGCTTCCCAGTTGGTGAGCACACTGAGGTGCTGGGAGAATGGTGCCCCCAGTGAGGCATGGAAGCACCATACACTCCTCTCCCCTGAATACCTTACCCTTAACCCCTCTTCCACTCGGCTGTTACTGAGCTGTGGCCATTTCAGTAAACCAGGAATTGTAAGCAAGTGAATTGTCTTCATGATTTCCATAAGTTGTTCTAGCTGAGAGTTTTGGGGGTTCATTCTGTGCCTGAGCTCTCAGCCCTCAGCCAAGCACCTTAGGAAGTGATCCATGCAAATTTTACATTTTCCTCTTCTCTGACACCCTACTCTTCAATTCCTCATTTCTTCAGCAGCACCAAACTCCACGTGCTCCTTACTTTAGTCCTCCACCTCCCCTCCATGTCGGTACTGGGAAACCTAGAAAGAAAGTTGGACTCCTCAGTTACTTCTTTGCTCTCAAGAGTCACACCTGCATAAGCTCTTTTCCAAAACCTGGAAACAAATGCTTCATGTATGCATTCAGTGTCTTAGCTGCTTATGTCAGGAGAGCCCATCTTCTGCCAGTTAATTCTTTATGACCAGAAACAGAATTCCAGTCTATACAAGTTGAGAAGAACTGATACTGTTGTAGGAATAGTATTTAACTAACATTAAGGAACCCTTTCAGGAACGCTTATGAGTATTTCTAGTAAATACTAAACTGATTAGAATACTGGGTACTTGTATTGAAGTAGAAAAAAAAATGGATGGAATCAGATTTTGGACTTCTTGAGCTGCCAATAAAGAGTATGAGACTGGCAAAGGGGAAGCTTTGGAGAATTCTGAACTGATGAGATGGGATCAGCAGCTTGTCCTTGAGGAAGGTGAATTGGTCAAGTGACTGGGAATGGGATGATCTCTGCATAGAGACCAATCTTGATGCTGCCACATGAAGCAATGAGGTCATGAAGAATAACGGAGGCAGTGAGGAGTTTAATTAAGGACAGGAGTTAGTTACATTAGAATTTAATGCAAGCACAGGAGTAAGTTATATTAGAATTTAATGCAAGCACAGGAGTTAATCATGTTAGAAATGTCTACTACTGCATTAGTGCAGTGCAAGGAATATACAAGTCAAAGAACAATCAAAGGCTTGAAACCTCCCTAATTTGGGGTTAATGGGAGGTACGATCACTAGAAATAAGGGATTTGGAAAAGAGTAGCGGACTTCAGAAAAAAATATATCACTCTATCATCTTTAAATGTGTGGGTTACCAAGATAACATATGTTGAAAGAGGAGATACCCAGATGTAAATGACCAGTAGATGTAAAAACATGTGTCTAGACTCTAGAGCCTCTAGATAGGGCTGAGTTTGCACAGAAATTTGAGAATATCTGTATACATGTAGGAGATGAGTGAGTTATACAATGGGGGAAACCCAAATTGGGAAACAGAAGGTGGTGATATTTACACTGTTTCAATTATTCATACATAGTCTGGGACTATTGAACACTGGCATATTTAAAGTATTCATCTAGTTAGTGTTTGTGCATGTGTGTGTGTCCCAAGTTTCCACATTAAATCTTGCAACTGTTTTGGTTGTAATGACACAAAATTATCCATGTGATAATAAAGTAAAATAAAGTTAGATCCCAGTTTGGGGCATGCAGGAGGCAGCCGATCAATGGTTCTCTCTCGTCATTAATGTTTCTATCTCTCCCTTCTTCTCTGAAATCAATAAAAAAATATTCTTTAAAAGGAAGAAAACATAAAAGGAAAATCAGTCCAGTTTCTCTGAGAAAAAAATTTGTGAGGGATTGAAATACAAATTTATGGAGATTGCTTTTTGGTCGTTTGTTTTACCAAGCACCACAGAAGGCAGTTTGTTACAAAAGTTATTAGAGAATCAGTGACTTCTCAAAAGGTCAATTATAATTATTATAGTAAGGGATTAGATATAAGTATGAACGTCTAGATTTGAAATTAGTATTAGATAAAGTCAAGAAGCTCTCTATTTTGGCACATTTAGATCTTAAGATACTACTTCAAAGACATTTTAGAGATTGCTCAAGCTAGAGATAGAAATCTGAGGGTCAGAAAGGTAAGAAAAGTTTAAAGGTAGCAGAACCAGAACTACAGTTCTTACCATTTAATAACTGCCTCTTGGACTTTGAAGAGACATAGACCCTGACTTGTTAAATGAAGGCACTTGAAAATGTCAACCCTTTTTAATCTTGTGAATTTCTTTAAAGTTACCTCTTCAGAAGTTTACATTTCTGAAAATTTGCTTTTCCGAACCTGACTAAATCATCTTGAAATTATTCTGATGTGATGCTAAAATATGTAGAGTAGAGCTTCCTGAAAGTACGTATCTAAAGCTTCTGGCAAATTTTATCTTTGTTAGGCCATTGAGACAGCCACCATGGATGCCAAAAAAGGAAAGAGCAATTTCCCACCTCTTTGGAAAGCCATTACTTCTTACTGATTGGAAAGAGTAAGTGGGGGGAAAAGTTTAGATTTCTGGCTCAGAGATGGAAATAAATACATTTTCTTTTCCTTATTACTTTTCAGAGACATAAATAAATTCAGAGTAAAGAGTGAATCCTAATTGATGTAGATAATGGGAAAAGCAAACTCAGTTCTTTTATTTTAACTCATTATATAAGCTTAAACATTATTACCAGGCAATTGCTTAGACAGATGCCACCAGCAAATAAATAAAGTAGCCAAAGTATTTCCAGCCTGCACTCACATGAAAAGAAAAGAACCAGAGAGTTAGGTCAGAACTAGGATTGCCTTAAGCAATGAGATAAAGGAAATCATGGAAGTGAGGAAGGAACCAAATGATCCCTAGTTACTGTTAAAATTTTCATTTCAAATAAATGCCTTAAATCTGGGTCTTAATAAAGGCACGACTCAAACACTGCACCCACCAGGTCATACAGATAGCCTTCGCATGCATTTGGACTTTTTGGAAATAAAATGGCCATGGCATTGTTGAAAGTGTATCTGCATAATTGATTTGAAATATAAACTTCTAATAAAAATTGATTATCCTAATGTTCTCCCCTTGTTTACATATTGATGTATAGTGAAAAGAGAATCACATTTCCCATTAAAAGGGAAATAGTCAACCATGAACTTAAGTTTCCATTCCTATCTAGAATCAATAATTTAATGTACACTATTACTGATACTGCTTGTCAATATATGAAGTGGAAAACAGAGTCAAATTATTAAGGTGATTAATGAGTACTATAGTGATACTAGAGGCCCAGTGCACAAAATTCATGCATGGGGGGGTCCCCTCAGCCTAGCTTGCACCCTCTCCAATCTGGGACCCCTTGTGGTATGTCCGACTGCTGGTTGAGGCCTGATCCCCTTTCACAATCCTGAACTGCTGGCTCCTAATTGCTAACCTGCCTGCATGCCTGGTCAACCCTAACTGCCCCCCCTGCCAGCCTGGTTGCCCAAAACTGCCCCCCTGCTGGCTTGGTCACCCCCAACTGCCCCCTTTTGCTGGCCTTGTCTCCTCCTATTGTCCCCCCCCCCCCAAGCCTGGTCACCAATTAGGGCCTCTCCACCAACATGGTCACTCCATAGAGCTTGCTGTTCAGTCATTTTGTTGTCCTTTACTAACCCCTCTGCCGACCTGGTTGCGCCACACAGCCTGCTTGTTCAGTAGTTTGGATTTCCCTCACTAACCCCCCTGTTGACCTGGTCACCTATGCAGCCTGCTTATTCAGTTGTTTGGTCATCCCTCACTAACCCCTCCCACCGCGAACCAGCCTGGTCGCCCCATGCAGTCTACTTATTCAGTCAATTAGTCATCCCTAACTAAACCCCCTGCTGGCCTGGTTGCCCATGCAGTCTACTTGTTCAGTATTTTGGTTGTCCCTCACTAACCCCCTGCCAGCATGGTTGTAGATAGCCATCTTGTGAGGGTGTGAGGGTTAATTTGCATATTACCTCTTTATTATATAGGATTCCTGAAAGAAACACATCTAATGCTGGCAAACCAAATGGTCTTTTTCTTTACAATTACAACCAGAAAAATCATGAACTATGAGGCACCCTTCTTTAAATTAGTATTATATGTGTATATAAAAATGTATGTGTGAGAGGAACCAAGATGGCGGCATAGGTGAGCACCTATTTTGCTGCCCCACACAACAATTCCAAAACTACAACTTAACAACAAAACAAACAACATCCAGAATCCCCAGAAAGCTGGCTGAGTGAAAATTCCACAAATAAAAGTAAAGATAGGACACTGTGACTCAGAGGAGCGGTGGAGCACAGCCTTGAAGATACGCATGGAGAAAGGTTTGGAGCTGCGTGCGCGCTAGCGGAAAAGGGCGGGTGGCAGCAAACCTGGCTGGTTTTGTCCAATGGGGAGGGCAAAATTGTTCCACTGCACTGATTCCCCAGTTCCAGGCAAGGTCCGAGGTCTGGAGTAGGCATGCTAAAACCCGGGCTTGGGTGCGGCAGAGGTCTGTGAGCTTGAGGAGAGTGCGCATAAACTTGGAAGAGCAGTTTGTGCGTAAACTTGGGGACAGAAGTGCACGACCACGCAGAGAGGATTTGTGACTTGCTCCCTTGTTCAGGAGACCACCGGACTGCTTTGTTTTACAACCCTGGGTGAGAGTTTGGATGTGCAGACTCATTTGGGGAGAGGCAGAGTTGTCTGGCAATGGGTAGAGACCGGCGGCAGCTTTCTCTCAGAGGTGCCTGCAGCCATTACCACCTGGCACAGAGACCCACACGCTGTATAGGGCACACAGAGTTGATGCTGCCTGCTCAGCCCGGAGACTCTGCCCATCCAACCTGAACACAACTCACCCTCACAGCCAATTGGCCTGGAGGTCAAACCCTCCTAGTGCTAACAACGATAAGCTGGGCTTAAATTCAACAATACTGTACAACCCATAAAGGATTGCAGTAAGAGTATCCAACTCAGGTAACTGGGGAGGCTGAACCACTGTACCTTAGAGGACATCTACCACACAAAGCTAATGGACCAACTCAGGAAAGCAGCCACAATGCAGAGAAATGGAAAGAAATCAGGTGTGAAAGAAATGAAGGAAAAAAGATGACTAGACATAGAGTTCAAAACAACGGTTATAAGGTTTTTCAAGAAGCTCCTAGAAAAGGCCGAGACCAAGAAGGAAATGAACAAGACCTACAAGGAAATGAACAAGACCTATGAGGAAATGAACAAGACCTATGAGGAAATGAATGAGCCTATGAGGAAATGAAAAAGGACCAACTAGAAATTAAGCATACACTGACTGGAAAAAAAAATATTACACAAAGTCCTAAAAGCAGTCCAGATGAATGTAAGAACCAAGTCAAAGATTTGAAATAGAAAGAAGCAAAATCCACTCAGCCGGAAAAGCAAGAAACCAAAAGAATCCAAATAATTGAAGATAGTGGAAGGGGCCTCTGGTCCAAATGCATGTGTTTTCAATTGATACAGAAGACAACCTCAAGCATAACAACATCTGAATTATAGAGGTACCAGAAAAAGAGAGAGAGCAAGACAATGAAAACCTATTTGAAAAAATAGTGACCGAAAACTTCCCACGCCTGGTGAAAGAAATTGACTTAAAAGCCCAAGGAGTGCACAGAACCCCCAAATACAGGAATCTAAAGAGGACCACACCAAGACACATCATAATTAAAATGCCAAGGGCAAAAGATAAAGAGAGAATATTAAAAGCAGCAAGAGAAAAAAAGTTAGTTACCTATAAGGGAGCACCCATATGATTTTCAGCAGATTTCTCAACAGAAACAATGCAGGCCAGATGGGAGTGGCAAGAAATATTCAAAGTGATGAATAGCAAGAATCTACAACCAAGATTACTCTATCCAGCAAAGCTATCATTCAGACCTGAAGGTCAGATATATATATATATTTAAAACCCTAATATGCAAATAAATCAAAAGGCAGAATAACCAAACAACTGGCCACTATGATGTGTGCTGACCACCAGAGGGTGCATGTGGAATGGCGGGAATCAGTCATGGCGGGATGGTGGAGCAGGTGAGCAGGAGTGCCAGACCAAAGCACGGGGAGTGAGTGTCTGGTGGTTACTGTCATAAGGGCAAGCCTCTGGTGGTTATGAAAATTCCTGTGTGCCACAGTCCTGCCTGGGGCTTACACCTGCTGCTGGCACCAGCCTCACACCCACAGTCAGCATCAGAAGTGCCACTTGCACCCACTGCCAGTGCTTGGCACTGTTCTCAATTGCTCAGTGCCATCAGTGGGTGTGAATGGTGGCTACCAGCCCCAATCACTCCAAGGGCTTCTCCACCTCCTCCTGCTACTGAGGAAATATCAGGGCAGCTGCTGCTGCTCACATCCACTGCTGGTGTTGGTCCCAATCACTCCATGCCATCGGTGGTTGTGAGCGGGGCTGGTGCCATCCGTGCATTGGAGTGGCGGAGGAGTGAGTGAGGATGCTGGCATCAAGGGGACTGGGGGCCAGGACAGGGCACAGAGGATGGGCTGAGACCCGCCCCTGTGCTCACTGCAGCCTCACGGCCCACACTTCCTTTCAAGGTGCACAAATTCATGCACTGGGCCCCTAGTATCTAATAAAATAATCCAGAAGAGATTCAGAACTTGACCTAGAAAGAATCCTATATAATTAAATCCTAATATGTTAAGTATTCAGGTGTCTGGTGGGCAGTTCAACTAATCAGTGTAATATGCTCAACCACTCACTATGACATGCATTGACCATCAGGGGGCAAACAGTCAATCCGTTGACCAGTAGCTATGATGTGCACTGATTTCCAAGGGGCAGACACTCCGACTGGTAGGTTAGCTTACTGCTGGAGTCCGGCCAATTAGGACTGAGCAAGATAGGATGGAGATGTCCTGGAGCCCTCCCATGGACCCTCCCTGGTTGGACAAGCTCTTGCATCCCTCCCAGGCCCTGATTCTATACTGGAGCTGTCCCTTAGCCTGACCTGCGCTTATTAGCAATCCGGAACCCATCAGGGGATGTCAGCGAGCAGGTTTCAGCCCTATCCTGCAGGCCAGGCTGAGGGAAACCACTGGTGCACAAATTAGTGTACCAGGCCTCTAGCTAGATAATAATAATACAATATTAACATATGCAAAACATTTAAATATATTCTTTATTTTTATCATTACATTCAGGGCTAATAGCATTAAGTAACTTAAGTTATTATGTCCTTGAATTACATTAGTTTGTCAATTTAATGTTAATGATGGTAGAAAATATTTGATTGGAAATACTCCAAAGAAGCATTTCTTAGCCAAGGAGGTAGAAACCATCTCAAGACCAGATGCTACTCCATCTTCAAATTCCATTAGCTGCCAACATGTTTCAGAGCTACAAAGGAGTTAATTAAAAGGGTTTAGTCTTAAAATTCATTCAGATCTGAAAGCTTCAGTTGAAGCTGCTAATGAAAATGCTGCTCCATAATAATAGAAATCAGTTGCCAACTTTGATAACTTTATTCAAAATGTCATATGTCTATCAAGTAGTTGTGCACATACCATATTATTATCAAAACAGCATTTGCAAAGAAAAGTGCTGCTGTGCCATACTTTGAAAAACATAAAAAAGGAAATTTTCAGGCCTGACTATATTAAGAAAATTTTTAAAATAAAAAATAGATAACTTACTTTATGTTCCATAACTTAAACTCATGAGTGGGAAAACATTTGTTCATTCCCTGAGTTTCAGATGGGCTGATGATACTTTCCTCCAAATTATCAGGTCTAATTCATGTGACTTGCTACCTGCCTCCATGGATAACGATCCGGGGAAGCTGGAATTGATGACTTAGTTTTCCATTCTCCACAGAATGAACTGCTCCAATAAATCTTGTTCAGGGAATGGCATATGAAGTGTGTAATTACATAATGAAAGCAAATTAATTGCTTTGTGAAATCATTGCTTTGAAGGAAAAACTCCAGTTAAAGGAATGGCTCCTTTGAATGAGAAATCCCTGAAATAGTTACTTTTGATGTCACCCAGCTTATTAGTGTTCAAGGTACTGGTCCTCTTTAGCTGATAACTGTAAGGATAAATTGGAAGTTAATTTCCCATACACATATTTTTTATAAGTAACTAACATCCCAGGTGAGCTCATAGGTAACTGAGCATCTGTTGCTGATGGGTGCATAGTGAATGTCAGTGTAGAGCTCAAGAGTGAAATATGTAAATCACAGATTTGGTGCCCAGTACACAGGCAGTTGGGCACTTTGCCTGGGAATCTCAGCTCCACTGCTCTGAGGTAGTGAGCAAGGTATTCCAACTGGTTGTTTTATTGTAGAATTGAGGAAATAACACCTGTATTAAAGAAATGCTGTAGAGGTTGATATAAATTGCTCTGTACACATCTAGTTCTAGCATAAAGCCAATTACTTAATAAAACAGAACTCCTGAGATCGGCTTGTAATTCTTGCTATATTTCCTTAAACACAATGTTGCTGTCTTTAGGGATTTCACTAAGAGGAAAAAAGAATAAGTCACAAAACAGCTATCATTAGGTGATAAAATTTGGTTTTATATTTTACTAGAGGGCTGGTGCACAAAATTCATGCACTTGGCAGGAGGGGGGGAGAGTCCCTCAGCCCTGCCTGAACCCTCTTACAGTCCGGGAGCTCTCAGGGGATATTCAACTGATGGCTTAGGCCTGCTCCCCATGGAGACTATGCCTAAGCCAGCAGTCAGACGTCTTTAGTACTGCTACGGAGGCAGGAGAGGCTCCTGACATGGCTGTTGCACTCGCTAGCTGTGAGCCTGGCTTCAGGCTGAGCAGTGTGCCTCCTGTGGGAGTGCACTGACCACCAGGGAGCAGCTTCTGAATTGAGCATCCATCTCCTGGTGGTCATTGTGTGTCATAGCAACCAGTTGGTTCACTGTTAGGTTGATTTGCATATTAGCCTTTTATTACATAGGATGCTATATGGGATATTGGATTGAGCATGGCCATTTCCTGGATAGTTTTAACATGCCATAATGGCAAATTTACATATCACCCATTCTATATAATAAAAGTCTAATATGCTAAGTGTCCAGTTGTCCAGTCAGCCATTCAACCAATCAAAGCGCAATATGCTAATGATATACTAAGGCCGCTCAACCACTCGCTATAACATGCACTGACCACCAGGAGAGGGGGGTCGACCGGTCAACCATTTTCTATGTTGTGCACTGACCACCAGGAGACAGACACTCTGACTGGTAGGTAAGCTTGCTGCTGGGGTCCAGTCAATTAGGACTGAGCAAGATGGGCCGGACAAACCCTGGAGCCCTCTTGCGGTCCCTTCCTGGCTGGCCAACCTTTTGTGTCCCTACCTGGCCCCAATAGAGTATCAGTGGGGTCCTTTGGTTTGGCCTGCACTCTTGCAATCTGGGACCTTTTGGAGGATGTTGGAGAGCCAGTTTCGGCCTGATCCCACAGGCCAGGCCAAGAGATCCCACTGGTGCATGAATTCATGCACTGGGCCTCTAGTATTAAATAAAGTATCAACTTCCTCTTCTTTTCTACATTTTATTACAGATGTAGACTTGAGAACTGAGTAAGATGTGTGTTCAGAGACCAGCTAAATAATAAGTGATGGCTCTTGGCAGTCACTTCCCTCAGCTTTGCCCACCTCACCTTGCAGGAATCCTTGGCTTTTGTCCCTCCAAATGGACCAGTTACTCTCCTACTTCAAAAGAAGGGGGACATGCTTAAAATTCTATGTCAGGAGGAAGTAAAATGCAGCATATTTTTCTTAATTACCACCTAGGAATCACATGTATTATGAGCAAAGAAATATAATTTCGAAAGTTCTGAGCATGTGACCATATGATTATTAAATTTATTTCAAACAAACTGGAATTTGTATTATGAAAGGATGGAGAGGCCCTGACTGGTTTGGATCAGTGGATAGAGCATTGGCCTGTGGACTGAGGGTCCCAGGTTCGATTCCGGGCAAGGGTATGTACCTTGGTTGCAGGCACATCCCTAGTAGGGGGTGTGCAGGAGGCAGCTGATTGATGTTTCTCTCCCATCGATGTTTCTAACTCTCTATCTCTCTCCCTTCCTCTCTATAAAAAAAATCAATAAAATATATATTTTTAAAAAAGGATGGAGAGGAAAGATGAGACTTAAATTCCAAACAGAAAGGATGAGAGCCTATAGACAATTTACAACCTGAGAGAAAAATCACAGCATTCAGGTCCAGTTGCACAGTGTGTGCACTGTCAGAAAAGCAATGGACAGAGAGGTCGGTTGTGAGAGGTTGCAATGTGCCCCTCACTACCTGGCCAAGCTACGCAGCCTGATCTGGGTCTTCCCAGAAAGAACAGCTGAAGTCAGCAGGTTTGCATCAGCTCAAAGGGAAAACTGCACCTTACAAACCCAGGATGGACCAATACTTTAAGAAGAGGACAAAGACTACAGAAAGAATTGTTTTTGCCTAGGAAGATCGACACACCCTTCAGAGAGGAAGTTTTGCAAAGCATTTTCATAGATGTGATCCTTTGAATAGTCAGAAATTACAAAATGTTTAAAGAAGTTTTTCGAAGATTAAGTTGGAGGAATGTGGATGAAAATAAAAGTGCACTGTCATGTGAACATAAAATGGAACTGATTGTGCCTCATCACTGGAATTGTTCTGGTTTTGCTTGTTGCCTGGCCCACTTCTGTGCTGTACAAAATAAAGAGCACTGGTGAGTCTTAACTACTCCTTTGTCATGTAAAGAGAATGGTTCTTTTCCTCTTCAAACAGAATCCGATTTCCATGAGACTGATATGAAGTCCACAACTTCGGGATGCAAATAATGCTGAATCTAATGTTTTAGCTGGCCACTTCAATACTGACAGGTTAGACAATCATGCAATCCAGGAACTCAATTCTGGGAACACATCACTCCTTTCAAAATTTCCAGAAAGTCTGTAACTTAAGTGGGATCAATATAATTTTCCTGCCCAAGTAGGGAGCAGGAGGATAGAAGCTCTGTGTTGTATATTTTTACTGCCTGTAGTTCTCTCTCTCTCTCTCTCTCTCTCTCTCTCTCTCTCTCTCTCTATATATATATATATATATATATATATATATATATATATATATATGGCTCTCACTCTCCCTCTCTATAGATACAGATATAAATGCCACTGTATTATGAATGCTTATTTGTGGATTTTGCAATCTCTTTTTTATTTATGAAAAGCTGCTTCAAACATTGAGTGAAGACATTTTAAATTACAGTAAATAATTTTTCAGATGCTTGGTTTTCATGAGTTAAAATTAACTTGAGATGTTGTTATTTGACATTTGGGAATTCAGTCTAATCTTCTTTCTCCCATAGTTTAAAATTTTATTATGAAGAAAGTGTTACATTGTTTGGGAAATTTTGCAATGGTCTCAAGCCCAAAGCATCACGGATTCCAGTAATATTTGCGTGATGATTTACTTATTCAATATTAGGAATTTAGTTGATTTTCCCATTAAAAGTGAGGTGACACTTTAGGCAGGACTTTATTCATGATTTCAGATAAGAGAAAAATAGGGTACAAAACTGAAAAAATATTATTTGTAATTTGACATTAGCTGAAGGCTGTCACTGATCAACACAAATCCTAAATCAGAACAGGAAAAGGGGCAGTGAAGTATCCCAGGTGTTGGCTTAGAGTTAGGGTGTTGATTTGTGCATCACCCCAGTCCAGTTATGACTGGAGAAGTTCAAGATGCAAAGAAGATTGATTCAATTTAAACCAATTGACCAGACTTAGACATATTCATTCCCATTTCACAACAAAAAGGGGTCAGGGGGGAAGCCATATTTACTCACAGAGGTTAGGAAATAGATATATGTATGCCCTTATCAGAAAAAGTTATCTAAAAATTAAAATGAGTAAATGTAGTGAATTTTGGGTCCTGAACAACTGCCCGGTTTGTTTAGTTTAGATGTTATCTTTGGATGGCCTTTGAATGTCAAATGTGAGGCACATAAGTAGATGTTAAAGTGAAATACTATCTAGAGAGTTTTTCCTGAAATTATCCAAGGGCTTTCAAAATGGTAGTAAATATAAAAGAGACAATTTGATAGAACATGTACCTAGTTTCATAAGTGCTTCATAAGCTACTTGGGGAAGGCAGAATTTTTGAGTTGATTCAAATACTCAGGATAATATTTCAGATGGAACTGATCTGTAAGACAGCACAACATTTGCTTAACCAAAAAAAGTGAGGAAGGAGGAGGCAGGAAGGGAGGAAGAAGAGGAGGAGGAGAGCCCTTCATCAGCCATGCTTCTACTTGAAACGGAAAATAAACCAATCCGGGTTAAATAAAGTGCAATTTCTTTTAGCCCATTTTTGAAACATCCACTGACATGGCCAACAGAGAGAGATTGATCTAAATAGAATCTGTGTTCGCCAGGTGAGTAGAGACATTTTAAATCCAAGTGCAGATGGATGCTGGTTCGGACAGCACTGGGCAAGAGGGGAGGGAAACCTGAGTGATCACAGAGCAAGTGCAGTGGGCTAGTTGTTGCTCCTCTCACAGCCCTCCTTTTCTCACCACATCTGTGTAACCAGACCCCTCTCCAATTTTTGTATTTTCATCTTCTCTTCCCTTTCCCCTCTGTACTTTGTCTGTCATTCCTTCAAAGCATAGGTGATCTTGAAGAATTTTTTTAAAATATATTTTTATTGATTTCAGAGGGAAAGGGAGAGGGTGAGAGATGGAAACATCAATGATGAGAATCATTTGATTAGCTGCCTCCTGCACTTCCCTCACTGGGAATCGAGCCTGCAACTTGGACATGTGCCCTAACCAAGAACTGACTTCCTGGTTCAATAATTGAGCCTCACCAGCCAGGTCTGAAGAGATTTTTTAAGATATAACAATAATCAAAAATGTTCCCTATGAATGAATCATTTATAAATTCACTGCATATAAATGTTTAAAAAATGGAAGTCCTGCATATCTAACCTCTTTCAATTGCTTACATATAATTTCTCTGGTTTTTTTCCATTGCCTCTCAGCTATAAAAACAGCTTTAGTTAGCACCTTGCTTTCTAAAGAGAAGCAAAAGAAATTCTACATCATAACTTAATATTATCACCATTCTTTTGTTACTCTCAACTGGGTCATAATCACTGAGGAAAGAGGTGAGAAATTCTTAGAGAATCATAAATGCTTCACACATCTTTAGCACTATCAATCCTGGGGGTTTCAATCTCAATTAATAGAAAGAAGAATTAAAGAGAAGAGTAGAAAGAAGAATTAAAGAGAAGAGTGAAGTAAAATTCAGTGATTAAAAAGAGTAGAGAGGAGCTCACGAACAAAAACTGGATGGGTATTTATGAGCGAGGTAAATCTCCCAAGTTTTAGAGTAGCGAGTAGAATAGTGAGCTGTCTATGTTGTTTTCAGATGCTCACAACAGTGAAAGAAAACAAGATGGACATCTTCCAAATCTCTCAGAGCTATTTAATTTTTTCAGTACCTGAAAAAACTTTAATCACAAATGATTTTTTTTTGCCATATTTACCAGGCATTCACAGAATTTCCACCTCAATGTGGGAAAGCTATCGAGCCATTCCTCTTTGGAACAAATAAACTATGTTTTATGTTCTTTTGAGGTTTCCTAGTATTCTTATTGGCTTCTAATTCTTAATCTCAGAATGTTTCTTATGAAATGTACTGCTTTGATCATGTTTATGAATTATCAGTAAATTTTAAGTCTATCAAATATTTCACTTTCTCAAAATTATCTCATTCTCTCTAAAGGATAATCCAAAGCTTAGTTCTAATTCGTTGATCCCACTCTAAATCCATCTTCCTTTCTCTACTGGCTTGCTTAATTGTTTCTATGGTTACTTTTGGGTTCTAAGTGGTTTTCCAGTAAAGAAACACCAGAGAGACTATTACAGTGAATTCCATTCCCTAGAAATGGAGGTTAATATGAAAACATGTTAAAAGGCAGAAAAGGAAATGGCTTTGAGTAGAAATATTTCAACCTCTGATGAATAATAATGTATTTAAGAAATGTGGGCAATTCAAAAATGTACATATGGTCTTACACAAACCCCTATATTCAAGTCTGTATTTTCCTACTTGCTGTTGGTCAACAAAGTGAAAGGGAACATACAAGTGAATTCTACTTTGACCGTTGGTGTGTGTAGTTTCCTCACAGAACACCTAAATGTCATCCATGCTTATCCAATGACATTATTGACAATTCTAACCAGAAGTCTGGATTTGTGGCAGGGGTCAAGTTAATCTGATCCAATGGTCTTACTAAAGTTGGAAAATGTATTTTTGTCTTTATTTTCTACCCTTCCAAATATTATTATGGTCCAATTGTTATTATGGTCCAAATATTATTATGGTACATAAGTAGGTAGTGAACTCAAAAATTGGGGAAAGACTCCTTCATCATTGTAGGAAAAATTGCCACTCTACCACAGACCTTGGGAGAATAACCAATATCAAATCAGAACTTTGACAATTAGCAATTTAACATTACTTGGCACTTGACGATAAGCATGCATGCATATAATGTCCGTATTCCTTTCGCTATCAGAAAAATAATCTGAACAGGTATTTTAGGGAACTAAAGATCATACCAATCCTCTGGGTGCCAACTTGAAGTTACATCCTACTTTGACAGAAACAAGCTTTGATTTACCAATTACATAGCAGCAGCTTAACAAGAAGAGCCTGGGTTTTGTGAGTGGCGACTTCAGAACTGTATTTTAAAACAACAGAGTGGTTAGAGCTGTGCACCTGCTGAGTCAAGAGTTAAAGCAAAACTCCCTACCAGTAATCTTTCATCTGGATAGCCCAGGCTGCCACCATGCAGATGGCAGAGCTTTTGAAAGATTTCAGATGAAATTAGGAGGATTAGTTAATGATGTGACAACCATCAGCCTCAGTTCAGAATTTAAATGTTACTAAGGCAAAGCCCTCTGGCACCAGTCACCATTGATACTAGCCATGGATTAAGTTTAACATGAGATTCTGCATCCTTTGCATCACCCCATGAATTAATTGGGCTACAATAATGCAAGTCATGCAGATCATGAAGAGAGTAAGGCTACTCTTCCTTTAGTAAAAATTAACAGATGCTATTTTAATGTACTGTATTTGGACTATGGCAAGTTATAACTGAATTTAAGTAAAAAAGGTAAAATTTTCTGGCTCATGTAAGTGTTAAGTCCAGATTATGTGAGTTTCCGACACAGATTTCTCTAGGAACCAATGAGAGATGTGTGTGTGTGATTCTCCCTTCCCCCAATCCCTAACTACCCTTCTGTGCTTGGTCACCTAGACAGATATGCATATTCCATGTAACAGCAAGATGGACACCAATAGTTTTGGGATTACATCATCCTAAAAGTTTGAGATCTTAGAGAAAGAAATGATATCTTCATCTGTTCACATTGCTATACCAAAATACTAAAGATTAGGTAGCTTATAAACAAAACAAATATATTTCTTGTAGCTCTGCAGGCTGGGATGTCCAAGAACAAGGTGCTGGCAGAGTTAGAGTCTGATAAAGATTGCTTCCTCCTAGTCTATAGTTAATAATCTTCACACTGTGTCCTCACATGTTGGAAGAGGTGAGGGATCTCTCTGCCATCTCTTTATAAGGGCAATAACCCCATTCATAAGAGCTCCACCCTCATGCCCACTCACCTCATGTCCCATCTCCAAATAGGTTCCCTTTGAGGATTAGGTTTCAACATATTAATTTTAGGGAGAACACAAACATTCAGTCTATAGCAGTGGGACTGTAGTTTTCCAGCATCCTTATATCCATATTCCATGGAGGGACTCTGATTGGTCCTTCCTGAAACATAATGCCCACCCAAGGTCCAATCACTTATCAGTGAGATCACGCCATGGTCTGGGTAGTCGTAAGTCACATCCCTATCCTTTAGTACTAAAATCAACGATCCCAATGAAACCACATAGAATGAGTAGACACCTAAATAAAAAGATCCCTAATTCCATTCTGAAAGTTCCTTTGGCCATATAAGTTAACACTCATCATTTTGAGGATTAGGGTGTGGATATATGAAGGGGTGGAGGGCTCATTATGCAGTCTACCACACTTGATAGTGATTTGTTGAATTCTACATAATATTTATAACATGATCTGCTCTGGGCACTGGGTGAAAATAGCAGGGCCTGCACTCATTGTGTAATGGCAAAGAAACTTCATTTTTTAAGAAGAGCTTTTGGTCCAGTACACTTAAATTTTCTTGGGTATTCCCTTATTTCAATTGTCCAATTTAAATTAATATAAAAACTTGATTACTATTTTACTGACAAATTTAATACTCAAGCAATAATCTTAATTTACCCTGTAAATATTAGTGGAAAGGATTATTTGCATTCTTGAGTAGGCCCTGAGCATTCCTGGTGCTAGACTGGGTTTAGATATATGGCAGCTATTGCTGGCCAAGTCTTTGTCTGTAACTTGGGTCCAGATCTGAGCTGTGCATGGGAGGCAAAGCAGCCATGAGGGTAGGAGACCTCCCTCAGAAGGGGTGAGAGTTCAGGCCCCTGCGAGGTTGGGGGGTTGAGGGTCTGTGCCGGTCTGTGCCCCCCCTCTGTTGACCTTCAAGTTCTCTCCTGATGGCCCCTCTGCGACTGTGCCTGTCTTAGGTTGTTCCTTCCCTGAGGAATCTTACCTGTCTCTGGCTAACCAGCCATCCTCGGGGGCCAAGCAGGGTGATGTGAGGTTCAGTTCTGTCTCCTTGGTAGTCTATGGCCCCATGGTCTCCACGCCCAGCACCTGCCTGGGAATCCCCTCTCCTGCTGGTGGGGTCCCGGTACTGATCACATATCTCAGGGGACTCAGATTTCTTCTCCAGGGAGGGCCCAGCTCACACCATTGAGTGAGAGACAGATCCTAACATGCAAAAAACCTAAAGCAGTCATATTCCTTTGCTAAAATTAAAATTTAAAGTTACCAAGACTGCAATATAAAATTTCCAAAAGCCTCCATTAATAAAAAAGGGAGGGGGGATAGTGGGGTAATATCACGTCAGGAAAAATATCCTGCAAGTAAATTACATCTAGAAAATTCTTACTTCAGAAAATTAATTTCCATTTGTAATGCTAACAGCAGGACACCCATGAAAAACACACATGGTATCAAAATAAGCCAAAGGAAAATCATTTGGGCAAAAATAAAAAGAATCCCAAGTCCAATTTACAGAAAAGATTCTTTTATTAACTTTTGGTCAAGAATATGTTTGTATATTTTCAGAAAACTACTCCAAGAACACATGGATTCCTGCAACAGAGAGGAACTGACAGGTCTGTTCCAACCAGGCAGACAGTCCAGAGACAGAAGACGCTTATGACACCTTGCCCTGCTAGCAGTCAGCAGTTGTGTGTCGCTGCGGGTTGTCCCGTACCAAACCAGAGAGTGTGGGACCTGCATTGCCACCATTTGTCCACCATCCAGATATCATTGCTGACATGTACACATAAGGAACTATTTGACATTGAAACTGGGACTCAGAACTGTTGGACATTGAAACTGAGACTCTAACATTTTTTGTTCTTATATGTATGTTTATCTCTAGTATGCAGATGCAAGATTTTTTAAAGAAAATAAATGGGGGGGGGGATAGATACAGAGGCAAAGAAGCATTGAACAGACTGTCAAACTACAGTGGGAAGGAAGGGGAGAGTGGGGGGCGGGGGCTGTAAGAGATCAACCGAAGGACTTGTGTGCATGCATATAAGCATAACCAATGGACACAAGACACTGGGGGGCAGGTGAGGACATGTGCTGGGGGGTAAGGGAGGCCGGGGGGAGGTCAATGGGGGGGAAAAAGGGAAACATATGAACTACTATTTGTAATACTTTAAACAATAAAAAATATTTAAAAAGAAACTTCATTTTTTAATATGAACATCTCTCCTTTCTTTCCTTTTGATGCAAACAGATCTCACCTAGCAATCTGACATCTGTCAGTCTGTTCCATGTATCCATGCTTCTGGTTCTATTTTGTTCATCAGGTTATTTTGTTCATTAAATTCCATATATTAGTGAGATCATATGGAATGGTTTTTAAGCAGAGAAATTTGCCACAATTCATCCCATGCCCTATCCCTCACCCTCACCCCCTCTCTGGCCCCAGGACATTTAGTATGAAATGGAGACATTTTTTATTGCCAGGACTATAGGGATGGGGATGCTACTGACATGTACTGGTTAGCGATCAGGGATAATGCTAAATATCTTAACAAAGCATAGATCTTTGCCACAAAAAATGAATTGTTTGGCATAAATGTCAGTAATGCTGAGATTTTAAAAAAAAAAAACCTGCTTTAAAACAGTGGGAAGAGCTAAAAAGGTTTTAAGCAGAGAAGGACCATGTTAAAATATGCACAATATATATTACAATCAGCCAAAATACAAACACTCCTACCAGGAACGTGAGCAGGAGAGTAATGATAGCTGTAGAGATGTCAAACAGGGAACTAGTCCAAGAGGACTTACAGAAATTATGGCACAAATAAATGAGGTAGGTGTGGAGATGAATAGCATGGGCACATTCAAGAAATATCATTGAGATGCCCAGCCGACGTGGCTCAATGTTTGAGTGACCTATGAACCCGGAGGTCATGGTTTGATTCCCAGTCAGGGCACATCCCCAGTGTGGGATATGCAGGAGGCAGGTAGCCAATCAATGTTTCTCTCTCATCATTGATGTTTCTATCTCTTTGTCCCTCTCCTTTCCTCTCTGAAATCAGTAATACAAGTATTATGGAGCAAAAACCAACAGGCTTGTTCATAATTGGCCTTGAGGAAAGAGATGATTCTAAGAATGACTCCCATAGTTTTAGCTTTGCAGTTAGGTAAGTAGAGATACCATTTACCAACAAGGGGAATGTTCCAGGAGGTATCTGAGAGAAAACCACACATTCAGCTGTGGGCATGTTGGGTCTGTGGTGCCTATGAGGCAGTGAAGTGGAGAAGCGGGACTGTTGCTGCCATTTACAGATATCAATGATGGGCAAGGTTGAGCTCAACTAGGAAGGACAGGATGAGATTCAAAGAAAGGCTCCAGCTGAGCCCTATTCTACTTAACATTCATCCTTGGACAGGAAGGAATAAGCTGGTCAAGAAAACAGAAGGAATAGCCAGAAGAGTAATAGGAAACCCGGAGAAGAAGAATATTTGTACTGAACAAGGGAAGTATTCCAACAAGGATGGATTGTTTAACTGTGTAGAATACTGTTATATGAACAGGGTCCGGAGATTACGTGAAATGAGAAAAAAAATACAGGTCCACAGATTGAGACTCAAATGAACGAATCTAAGTGATTGCAGATTGACATCTTGAGAACATAATAAAAACTTTACTTTTTTAAAGTCAAAAGCCTGTGTCCACACTGACATCTAAGTCCTGTTCTTTCAGTTTACCATCTTCTTTCTTGGTTTAGCTTCTTCTCCCCCATCACCCTCCTAGCTTTTATTGAAACTTACTGAGTGAGTTTAAGGTGTATTATGTGTTGATTTGATACAACTAAACATTGCAAAATGATTAACCACTGCAGTGTTAGCTAACATCACATAATTTCCATTTCTCGTTTGTGGTGAGAACATTTAACACCTACTGTCTTAGCATCTTTCAAGCATATACTCTATTATCATGAAGTATAAGCACTAGGCTGTACATAAAATCCCAGAACTTATTCCTCTTATAGTTGGGAGTTTTACTCCTTGAGTACATCTCCCACTTTCTCTCACCACTCAGCCTCTGCTACCATTTTAGTGTCTGCTTCTTTGAGTTCAGCTTTTTAGATCCCACATATAAGGGTGCCATACAGCACTAGTTTAGCTTTTTAAATGAATGTGACCCTGCTGTCTATTCCACTGGGCTTCTACCATGTACCCACTAAAGGACTCCCCTGGCTCTTGAGATAATAAAACATTCCCCTTCTGTTTCCAGTTGGTAACGTTAATGACGGGAGAATAAATGGAACAGAAAGTAGAAAGACTAATTTATTTGCACAAGCCAACCCTTTTTATTAGTACACAGTAATCTTAATTATAGAGGCATTTATCATAAGGCAATTACAGTGGCCATCCATGTAGATGCATGCTACAATTTCATGCTTAATTCCTGTAACCAAATCAGCTTATATCCATCAAAAAGAAAGATCTTGCCAGGTACCTGCAAGTTTACTAATTACCCGTTATGAAATCCCACTGACCTATTGGGAGAGGGTTACTATTTCTCAGCAGCATTCTCTTGGCCACCCTTTGAAGCAATTATCACAATATAGCAAGAAGCATACGAGCTGCCCACATATGAAGTGACTGGAACAGCTTGCTGCCCTTATGTACAGGTAAGCGCATGGCTTGTTCGCCCCCAGGGACCTGGAACCAGCCCAAGGCCTATCTGTAACTCCCTGTGGTTGAGTCATAGCACAAAGTTATGTAGCATCTGAATTCACTCTGGTTTCTATGAAGACGACATGGGAGGCTGCTCTCTGGTTTAACATATGGCAATTTCATATTCTCTTTCAAGACACACGTATCTTTATATTGAAGTTATTCTCTGTACCTGAGCCCTGGGCACTTCTTCTGAGCTATGGAAAATATTGATCAGAAAGCAGTGGATGGAAGTAAGATGACAGAGACAGACCCTGGTGCTGAGGTGTGCCCTGTATACTAAAGTGAAATATTCCATGATGATCCAAAAGCAATTTACTAAGATCTATTTGCACAGTGTGCCCATGACATCCGTATACACACAGAGAAAGGTGAGCGAGCATGCCTACTTGAATGGTGAGTGTGCTCAAAATAAAAAGGTGCCATGCAATGTACCCTGGAAGGACATTTGTGTGTAAATTGAAGGAAAAAAAATTACCATTCTTCTCTAATTTATTTCTAAATAAGCCTTTTGCTATATTCATAAAGGTCAACAGACTTGGTGCAATGTAAATCCAACCATTTCACAATAAACAGAAGGTGAACAGGAGAAGGAGACAGTTAATGTTGTCCATGGCACCACTGAAATTACTAACCAACCAAAATGTATCAAGAACTCTGTTAAGTGCAGGCAAAACAGAGTCCTTGTTCTCATAAATGAAACAAATATTCTGACTAAATCACTAGACATGTTAATCTGACATCTGCTATTGAAAATGAGATTAAAAACTAACAACAGAAATCACCCTGCCACTTGAAATATCACAGAAATAAACACCTAAGAATGAGGAGGAAATGAAAGGGAGAAGGAATTAGGTTGCCAAGCTAAATGTGTGGAAAGCCATACTAATTCAATAAGGATGATTATTAAATTTTTTGAAACATCATTTATTTGCCATTCATGTAGTGATCCATAATATCACTTGTGTTTTTATGGGCCAGCTTGTCCTGCTTACTTATATGTTTCTGGGTCATCTCTGTAAGTAATTTCTGCATATCCCTTAGAAATCTACAGACACATAGTGGAGCCTCAAGAAGTTTAAATAGGGAATAGACTTCTTTTTTAAATGCAGTGTATTAACCAGAATATTAAGCTCTGTGTCAAAATGTAAACTCCAATGAGGTGTTAAAAAGTTACCAAAACAGTTTTAAGTATTCTCAGCAGGTTTCACTTGTATTTAATATTTACTGTCTCTTAAGTCAATCATATGAACTTTGATTTATAATCCATGGTAAAATCATCAATACAACACTCATAATCTAGTATAAAGGTGATTTCCGTTCAAACCCATATTTATCTTTTTTTAATGGTTCATAGCACAACCTGAGTTAACGGTCCCATCATTACTGAAGACTATCTATGCATTTCATGGTACTTCACCAGTAATCAGTATTATTTCCCTTTTCCTTTTCTCTTTATAAAGTGCTCAGAGAGAAAATGAATGCATGTCTTTGTAAATTTTTAAGAGAAGGTAAGTATATACCAGAAAGTGGACATGTCACAGTTAAAATGATCCAGGGGGCAGATACCTTAATCAGCAGCAATGAGTTTCCAGTCTCTCTCCTTCAAAAAGCCACTTGAAATCACAGAGGGCAAATCTGAAATCTCTGTTGAAACCCCATGGAGAAACAGCATACAGAGCTCCAGGCAGCATGAAGGTGTATTTCCATCATGATGATTGAGCGACAGACTAGGTCAAAGCTCCAAGTCACAAAATTCTGCCTTTGTCTCCATGCTCCCCATGTGTAACATGAAGGTTTTGGAGGAAATGAATTCTGAGCTTTCAGTGGTTCTAAAATGTTACCCTGGCAAAAGTGCTGGGATTGCAGGATTGCAGGGAAGAGCCAGGCATTGTTAAAAGGTCTCTGCAGCTGTGCCCACTCTGGGGAAAAACAGACAAAGAAATATTGTTTTTGTTTGGTTGGTTTTGTTTGATTGACTCACCTTGACCCATGTTCCTATGTCCCAAGGAATAGTAGGCTTTTCACAGTGATTTCACTTTCAGAGAGAAGTTGTGATCTTAGAGTCCGTGCTTTAATGCTTAGGCAGGTAGGTATAATGCTCCTCCCCACCCCCAAAAGGTCCTTTCTAATATGAATGTCATGAGGGCTTTCAAACCTCAGTTACTAGTGCATTAGCTACACTGACCCAGGGCTCCTCCAGGAGCATTTGTGAGCTCCAGACGGGTGACCCAGAACCTGGATCTCTGGCTCCTCCTCAACGGACAGCTCCCACTAATGAATTGTATGAGAGTAACACATGCCTACTGATTAGCACATTAAAATATTCAACAACATGGTTTATTACCAGTATATAGTCCATTATCAGTATATATTAATAATACAGAACAATATACATTCATAAAGTATAGGAATTTTAAAATATAAAGTATATACTTGGCCAAAAAGTTAAGAAAATGGGACTTCCATATTTTATGATGATACTGTGACATGTGACAATAGAAGTTATAAGAGTTTGTGATCATAAAGAAATAAGGGATAAGTTACACCAAATTACCTGGAAAGCTAAAATAAGAAAATTTATTTCCTCCAACTTAATATGAGGCTTCCTGTTCCTATCATCGCTTTGCAATAGAGCAGTGGTTGGCAAACCATGGCTCGCAAGCCACCTGTGGCTCTTTGGCCCCTTGAGTGTGACTCCTCCACAAAATACCACGGCCTGGGTGAGTCTATTTTGAAGAAGTGGCGTTAGAAGAAGTTTAGATTTTTAAAAAGTTGGCTCTCAAAAGAAATTTCAATCATTGTACTGTTGATATTTGGCTCTGTGGACTAATGAGTTTGCCGACCACTGCAATAGAGTAATTGTGGTAAGAGAAAGTTACTTTGGCATAGCAGCACTATGATACCTGGCCTTGAGTCTGGGGTAGCAAATGGACAATGCGAATGAATCCCCGTTCTTCTTCCTCCTTACACAAAACTGGGAGAACTTAGCACTAGCCAAACATCAGGAGTCTGTTTCTCTTAAACACAAAAATGTGAGTATGAGTTTTAAAAGGGTATCATTCCAAGTTTGGCAATTTTCAAATTGTCACATTTGTAAAGTGACAAGTGAAAGTGACAAAATCAAAGAAAATGCATTCTGATGGGGAAATAAAATCTGTGCCAGGGGTCAGCCAGAAGGGAAGGGCATCCCATGTTCCAGCCATTGACCCGGGCCTTCTAAACCATGTAACTGTTGACAAATATTTACACAGCAATGCAGCAGCTTAAATGTACAACTAACCAGAAAAATTAGAAAAAAAATCTGTCAAACAACAAACTAATAAAGCATTATTTAGTGAAAACAGTGTGGTCCTCAAAAGGTTCTTCATTTTTACAATAACACCCAGAAGTGAAATAAAGTTCAAAGGATCACAGCTCTTCCCACTCAAGCAAGTTTCTCACTTCAGAAACTGTGCTGTCAGCAATACACCCCTTGTACAAAACAATAACCTTGATCAGTTAATTGATAGAAAACACTGCTGTGTGCACTATGGGTTCATATAAAATCAATAACTCCACGCAGTTGAATCACAGCATGCTAACCTAAAAGCATGTTGAAAAGAAAAAGTAAAGCTTTTGTTAATAAAATGCAATGATCTTGGCCAAGGAAGCAGCTGAATTGCTTTGATTTTTTTAAAATTCCATCAAATAGTGAGTCTCTAAAAGATAAGGACAAAGAAAAATAAAAAAATACATATATCTTAAAATAAATTATTTGTTTTGCTAAAATCTCCCCCAAAACTTTAGTAAAAATCTCAATACCTCTTCCAAGTTTAATCATAAAAGTTGCTGGGTTGTCCATTTTCATATACTGCTGCATGTAAATTCACAGAGTCCAGAAACTAAGATTTCCAAAAGTTAACTCTAATTTCCACAGAGCAGGATGATAAAGAATCTACCAAAGGCAAAACTGAATTAGTACCATGATGCAAAGTTCACCGAAATTACTGAATCTGAAGTCTTGCTCTCTCCTGTGGCATTTAGTATATGAAACTTAAATATTCAGGAGTCATGTGTATTTTCTATGACTATACTCTCAGTATATAGCTGTAGATCATTAGAACACACTATACATCAAGTCAACTTGGGTTTGAAACCCAAGTTTGCAAGATACTGTATTTTATCTTGTAACTTATTTAAATTATTTGAATTAGAGTTTACTTTATTTAAGATGGGGCTAATAAATACGTACTCGGTAGTGTTGTTGAAAGGATTATATAATACACATGAAGTACTTGGCACAGGCACCTAGAAATTCAAAAATCTTAATTATAATAGAAGTTCAATGAGGACAGAAATATTTGTGTCTTTTAATTACTTATTAATTTTTAATTAGATTTAAATTTGTTGTGTGACATTAGTTAATAAGATTATATAGGTTTCGATTGTACATTTCTATGATACAGTCAACTTACAGAAATGCTCAATACATATTTGTTGAATAAATGATTCTAAGACTTATTATTCTAAGAATTTTTCTTAAAGTACCAGCCTAAACATAATAATTCTCATTATTCATCATAGCTATGCTCTACAAAGTCAATGTAAGCCCCGAGGCAGTGAAAATTGAACCTGATGATAATATTGTCATAAACCTATCAATATATAACCTTTTTTATGTGTATTTCTCTTTAAAGACACTTATTCAATACATATTTTTGATTCATTAGCATTGAACTCACAGCCAAGAGCATTATAATTCAAGCCTCAATGAAGCTTACCTAACACACTATCACAGCCTTGCTTCTCTTGGGCACACTAGACAGCACTTACGCACTATGCTTGGGGGCCATTGTAAACAGAAAAAGCACCAACAAAACAAAACAAACAAAAATCAAAGAAGTGGAAAGGAAAGGTCACAGAGTAGATTGGGAAAAGAACACTTATTTATTCTGTGAGAGCTGGACCCAGAAGGTAAAGTGTCACCTTGTTTGATCTCAGCTGGAAATATGCATGTCAAGTGATTAAAATGTATCACCACTCTGCTTAAGTCTTCTGAATGACCCAAGGAAACATAAATGCTGATTTGGGGTTCCTAATAAAGTTTAGCAAAAAGGCAAATTCACAAATGTAGAGTCTTCAAATAATGAGGATTGACTGTTTATCTAACAGAGAACAGAAAATACTCACATAAGGATTGCAGTTTCTAATTCTGTATGTCTCTCCCTGCTCCCTCTCCCTCTGTTCAGCAGTATCTTGAGTACTGCTTTTCAAGACGTAAACACCCAAGCACTGCTGGCTGAATAGGAAAATCAAATGTTTTTGGAGATTCTTATTGCAATGGAAAGTAAATAGGACTTAGAACCTCTCAACTTTGCTTGTCACCTTAAATATACATAGGAGTCTCCAAAACGATGGTAGACAGCAGGTGATTTAGAAAGATGTTACCTAAAGAAGTGTGGTCTTCAGTGAACATTACTGGCTTGTGGAACTACAGGACTGTAGGCAGATTATAATAATAAAAATGTCAGATCAGGAAGAGGCAGCCTGAAGAAGAGGGATCACACACAGAAGAAAGATGGTTTATATAGTATACTAGAGGCCTAGTGTACAAAATTCATGCAGGGGTGGGGTGTCCCTCAGCCCAGCCTGCACCCTCTCCAATCTGGGACCCCTCCAGGGACATCTGACTGCCCAGGCAGTCAGACATCCCTTTCACAATCTAGGACTGCTGGTTCCCAACTGCTCGCCTGCCTACCTTCCTGATTGCCTCTAACCACTTCTGCCTGCCAGCTTGATCACCCACTAATCACTACCCTGCCAGCCTGATTGATGCCTAACTGCTCCCCTGTCAGCCTGATTGCCCCTAACTGTCCTCCCCTGCAGGCCTGGTCACCCCTAACTGCCCTCGCCTGCAGGCCGGGTCCTGCCCAACTGCCCTTCCCTATAGGCCTGGTCACCCCCAACTTCCCTTCTCTGCCATTTGGTCACCCCTAACTGCCCTCCCCTGTAAGCTTGATCACCCACAACTACCCTGCCTTGCAGGCCTGGTCCCTCTCAACTGGCCTTCACTGCTGGCCACCTTGTGGTGGTCATCTTGTGTCCATATTAGGGCAGCCATCTTTGACTATATGGGGACAGCCATCTTGTGTGTTGGAGTGATGGTCAATTTGCATATTCCTCTTTTATTAGATAGGATTATTAAAAATGCCAATTCTGTCACATCACTTACTATTCAAGATCAGTGTCTACTAACTGGCCTTAGAGAAAATGAATACTCCATCATAATCCACCCAAGTTTTTGTTCAGTGGCAAGCCTTGAGGGGAAAATATATATATTTTTTCTTAACAGCTCTGTATCCCACCTATTGGATTAGGAGTTCTCATTCCATTGTAGTTCAGGAGTAGAATTATCCACCTTAGAATCATTAAGATCTAGCAATTCTCTTTTTTTTCTTTAACAATGTAGTAGATAAATAATAAGCAATTAAGTAATGTTTTCCTAAGTATGCATTATAATAATGGTTTCTTATCTCTTGAGAATATGGAATATTTTTATTTCATAACAATGGCATATTTAATTTGCTAATAAAGAAGACTATGCAAACTTCCTTTTACTTAGATTTAGTATAAGGTGCCTGGGCACGGAATTTGTGCATGGGTGGGCAGGTGTCCCCTCAGCCCAGCCTGCACTCTTTCCAATCTGGGACCCCGTGGGGGATGTCTGACTGCCGGTTTAGGCCCGATCCTGGGAATTGGCCTAAACCAGCAGTTGGATATCACTCTTACAACCCTGGACCGCTGGCTCCTAATCACTCACCTGGCTGCCTGCCTGGTTGCCACTAACTGCCACCCACTTTTGCTGGCCTGATCATCCCTCACTGCCCTTGTGTGCCATCCTGATCACCCCTTACTGCCCCCTTGCCAGCCTAGTTGCCCCTCACTGCTCCTCCTGCCAGCCTAATTGCCCCAAACTGCCCCCACTGCCAGCCTAGTTGCCCCATGCAGCCTGATTGTTCAGTCATTTGGTTGTCCCTCCCTAACCCCCCAGCTGGCCTGGTCATAGACAGCCATCTTGTGAGGGTGTGAGTGTTAATTTGCATATTAGGTCTTTATTATATAGGATACTAAAGTCCCAGTGCACGGATTTGTGAACCAGTGGGGTAGCTCAGCCTTGCCTACGGGATTGGACTGAAACCAGCTCTCTGACATCCCCCGAGGGGATTGTGATATGGCGCAGGCCTGCTGAGGGACCCCACTGGTGTATGATCAGGGCTGGGAAAGGACACAGTGGTTGGCCAGTCATAGAAGGGCTGTGGGAGGGCTCCAAGGTGTGTCCAGCCCACCTCACTCAGTCCTGATCGGCCAGAACCCAGCAGCAAGCTAACTTATGGTCAGAGTGTCTGCCCCCTGGTGGTCAGAGCACATCATGGCGTCTGGTTGGCTATCTGCCCCCTGGTGGTCAGTGCATATCATAGCAGGCATTTGAGCAGCCTTAGCATATCATTAGCATATTATCCTTTGATTGGCTGAATGGTCGATTGGACATTTAGCATAGGCTTTTATTATATAGGATTGTTATTTTAAAATTGATGCAACCTTTTTTTATTAGAATGAATATACATTTGTTAAGGCAATATAGCAAAGTAAATATTATTACCTATTATCCCTTAATTTGTTCCATCCCCTTCTCATTACATACATATATTAAATATTAATGCTGTGGTTATAATTTATATTGTGTCTTGCATTGTTTTAAATATTTAGTATATGCTAAGTATTATCCAATATCACTAACCAATCTTATAAGATAATTCACGTCACCTCCCATGTCTGATGATTTAAATATTTACCACATTTTTATAGATATTTTTATGCTTTTTACAGATATCTATAACTTACTTTAAAACACTGAACATGGTCATATATTAAGCCAGCATCAACTAACTCTTTCCATGAAGGGACAAATGTAAATATTTTCAGATTGATGGGTCAGAAGGTCTCTGCCCCAACTAGTCCTCTCTGCCATGTCACTGCCACAGCTGGATGCACAGTGAATAAACAAACTGGCAAGCTATGCTCCTATAAAAGTGTATGGATGCTAAAGGTTGACCTTTGGATAATTTTCATGTGAAAAATATTCTTCTTCTTTGAATATTATTCAATTATGTAAAAATAATTGGAAAATATTTTAGCTCACAGGCCCCAAGAAGCAAGGCAGTGGCTGGATTTGGTGCTGGGGCTGCACTTTGCAGTCCTGATCTAAGCCACATGGAAAGATGATCAAGTGCCCTCCTGAGGAGTTCCTGCTCCAGGCTTGATCTGCTCCCTTTCCAATCAGAAGCCAGTTCCTCCAGAGGGAGGCTCTGGCCTGAGTCTCAGCTATCTGTACCTCTGATCAATAGCAGATAGTTTAATAATTTGCATCATAATAAATTTGCATGTGTGAAATTAGTGGCTTGTTAGCATAACAGATATTAGAAATGCCCTGTCATTATTGAAATTAATGGCATCTAAGTGGCAGTTAATTACTTTTGGGGGGCATTAAAGCTGACCTCCTGCAAATCCTAAGGGAGGTCAGAAGCACTCTGGGAATACCAACCAGCATGGAGGATTATTAGTTAGCAGTCTATATGGTTGTGCCAATGCATAGCAGCTGAAGATCAGTCATGCCTAAGAGGATTCTCTCTGATCCCACAGACAATGACATGAACTTTTTTGTGCCTGCATGCGGTTCAATGTTTGCCTTAAAAATGCCTGCCATTATAGCAGGATTTGTTCTGAGAACTACTTTCACTTTTAGCTGCTATGTAGAGGTTGGAAATGGCAAAGCCTCACCCATTTCTATTAGCAGCTGTCATTCCATTGCCCTCAGAAAACCATTTCTGTCTTGGCAACATAGTTTAATTTATTTGCAAAAGTCTAATCTTAATTCATGTTTTTTTTTTAGAAAATATTTGCTGAAGTTTTCCTATGTGCCAGAAATAGCTGGGGCCATAGTCTTTTAAAAAGGCAAATATGGTTACTGCCCTGACAGTGTTATTGTAGAAAAGGGAATAAAAAATAAGCAATTAAAATGTATTAAACATTATTTTCTATTTTCCAAGCTAATGCTAACACACACACACACACACACACACACACACACACACACATATTAAGGTTCCCTCAACCCAACCTGCCCCCTCTCACTTGCTGGGAGCCCTCAGGGGATGTCCAGGGGATGTCCAACTGATGGCTCATTCCCAGCCTGCTCAAGGTGATATGCTAATATGCTAAGTTTCCATCTGACTGGTAGCTATGACCTGCACTGGCCACCAAGGGACAGATGCTTAATGCAGAAGCTGCTGAGCTGCAGTGACTTGTCAGTGGTGGTTCTCAGGTGATGGATACTGGTACCAGAGAAGAGGGAGCCTGATTCCTCATGAGGCTGAATGATTCTAACTGTTGCTGTGGGTTATGTTGTTGCTGGGGGACTGTTGGCCCTGAATCTGGTTTACTGCACACTTGCATTTGCATTCCACAACTTATACAATACCAACTTTGCAGAGTGCCCTCTCATACTCAGGGACCACTTGGGATGTTGAAGAGCCAGTTTCGGCCTGATCCCCACGTGCCAGGCCAAGTAACCCCACCTGCTGGAGGGACACTGCTCACTCCACTGATGCCCTTCAAGCCACGGCACCACCCCAGGTGCGGCCCACCAGGGAGGGGCTGCAGGAGGTTGGCTCCAGGTCATGTCCAGCCTGTCTCGTCCAGTCCTGGCCAACTTCTAATTAATTTCCTTTCAATGTGCATGAATTTGTGTACCAGGTCACTACTCCTATATAATAAAAGCCGAATATGCAAATTATCCCCTCAACCAGGAGTTTGACTGCAAGTTCAACCATAGGGTGGGGCTGGCAGCAGCAATGGCAGGTGGCTGGGGGAAGGGAGGCACCCCAATTGGCAGTTGGCAGCCGCTAGGGACCCTATCTATGCACAAATTTCATGCACAGGGCCTCTAGTATTATAATAATCACTAACATAAGGATTTCTATGTATCAGGCACTATCCTAAGTGCATGACACACATCAACCTTTTCAAAACCACAACCACAACCTTATTAGGAAAGTGATTCCTCATAATATTATCTCCACCTTTCAAATGAGGAAACTCAGAGATAGAGGGATAAGGAATCTGAATTTTAACCTGGCTAATTTGAGATCAATCTGTGCTCTTCACTACTGTAACTTTCAGGTGTGGTAGAGTTAACTCTGGGTGAAAAGTAGGGGTTATTCAGGTGGTCTGTCAGGGTAGGCCTGTCTTAGCAGGAATAATTTAAATAGAAACTGAAGGATAGGAAAGAAGCATCCATGAAAAGAAGCCAGCATCCCAAACAAAGCATGTCTAACACACGAGGACTGCCTGTAAGCTGTTAAAAAGGAGTGGTAAGCGGGGACATCTATGTCTTGTTGATGATCTCAGTGGGAAAGCTTCAAGTTTCTCACCATTAAATATGATGTGTGCAGTAGATTTCTGTAGATAGTCTTTATCACTTTGAGAAAAGTTCCTTCTTATTCCTAATTTATACTTAGTTTTTATTATAAATTGGGGTTGGATTTTGTAAAATGCTTTTTCTGCATCTATTGATATGATCACATGGTGTTTCTTTTGTAGTCTGTTGATGTGAGAGACTACATTAATTGGTTACTGAACTGTGAACTAGCCTTGTAGGCCTGGGATGAAACACACTTGGTCACAGCATTTCATTCTTTACAAACTTTATTTTATTCAACTTGCTAATAGTTTGCTGAGGATATTTGCATCTATGTTTATGAGAGATATTGGTCTACAGTTTTCTTTTCTTGTAATGTTTTTGTCTGGTGATGGCATTTGGGTAATGCTGGCCTCACAGGATGAGTTAGGAAGTAGTCCCTCTGTGTCTATCCTCTGAAAGAGATTGTAGAGAACTGGTAACATTTCTTCCTTACATGTTTGGTGGAATTCACCAGTGAACCAACATGGGCCAGTGACTTTCTGTTTTGAATGTTATTAATTATTGATTCCTAAGTATGGAATAACATATTTTCAGATAATCTTTTCTTCTCGATTGAGTTTTGGCAGATTGTGTCTTTCAAAAAATTGGTCCATTTCATCAAGGTTGTCAAATTTGTGGCCATAGAGTTGTTCATAGTATTCCTTTATTATCTTTTTAATTTTCATAGAATCTATAGTAATATCACCTCTTTAATTTCTGATATTAGTAATTTGTGTCCCCTTTCTTATTTTCCTAGGTATCCTAGCTTAAGGCTTATTGATTGTATTGATTCTTAAAAAAAAAAAAAAACAGTTTTGGTTTCACTGATTTTCTGTATTGATTTACTGGTTTTAATTTCATTGATTTCTACTCCAATTATTTTTATTTATTTTCCTCTGCTTACTTTGACTTAATTTCCTTCCTTTTATTCTTCCCTAAGATGGAAATTTAGATTATTGATTTTGGATCATTCTTTTTTTAATATTTGCATTCAATACCATAAATTTTCTTCTAGTCACTTCTTTTGCTGTATTGCCCAAATTTTGGTACATTGTTTTCATTTTCATATAGTTACAAACATTTTAAAATTTATCTTGATATTCTTCTTGACTTACGCATTATTTAGAAGTATATATACTTTTTCGGATTACTATTTGGCTATATTTCTTTTTTCAAATTTTTTATTATTAAAAGTATTACATAGGTTCACCACCCTATTTTCTGTGTCTATGAGTTATGCATATATGCATATAAGTTCTTTAGCTGATCTCTCCCCACCCACCCACAAGAACAATCTTTTAAAAACTGCCACAAGTTATGCCAACATTTATCAAGTGAATCTCTGTGGAAAAGGTTTGCTACACTCTGTCTTACCATTAAACACTGGGATAATGTGGCCAGGCTTACATTTTAGAAACACTGCTCTGTCATCGTGTGAGTAGGGTGACACAAATCAGAGTAAAGGCCAAGAGCCCACTGGGAGACAAAGTGGAGAGTCCGGAGTCATAAAAGCATGAACTAAGTGGAGGCAGGGATGGAGGGGAGCAGATGTTAAAGAGGTAAGATGAGAATTAGGGCTTGGTAATTAATCGGCTGTGTGCAATGAAGGAGCTCTTTCTTGGAATTAGCAGGATGACTACTGAATCATCTGAGAACCAGAGCAAGGATGACAAGAGCTTCGAGAAGGTTAAAAACGAAGAAAAAAGGAGATTAGTTATGGATGTGTTAAGTTCAAACTGTCCTTGGGACACAAGCAATTGAGTGAAGAACTCTAAATCCATGAAAAAGAGTATTGGGTAAAACTTCTGTACATGTTCAGCAATGCAAGTAAAAATAAGGGGCAGACAACATTCTTCAAAGACACAGTGAGAGGAACAGAAAGGGCAAAGACGAAAAGTGTATTTAACAAATGAGAAGGAGGAAGCTCCAAAATATATGTTGTCTTGTTATTGGTGGGAAGCAAGGTATTCCTTTCCTCACTGAGTGCTGGGGGTGTCATCCTTCCGATATCTCGAGAAAACGACCCCCATGGGAGGATGAGTGACTTTTATTTGTGTGGAATTTCATCTCTGGGTTTCCAAAGCCCATTTATCCTTAGTCTAGTCCAGTGGTCGGCAAACTCATTGGTCAACAGAGTGGCAAACCGTGGCTCGCGAGCCACAATTTGCCGACCACTGGTCTAGACAGAAGAATTGCAGTTGGGGGTTCAGTAGAGATCAAAGCAAAGCCAGTGCCCAGAGCTTCTTTCTGTCCCATGTTGCAGCTGGGACCAGTTTAGCATCAGGCTAGTTACAGCTCATTAGTCCTTTGTATGTGTGGTCCACATGGCCACAGACGATGTGAGAGAATGCAGGGGAGCAGGAGTATGAGAGCCCAGCAAACTAGGAGTCAACCAAGAGATCCTGAAATAGGAGTCCGAGGGAACAGCTAAAGGGAGAAAAGGGCCATTTTAAAACAACTGATGTACTTGAAATTAAGAGGACGGGGGTAAAATGTAAACATCCTACTGAGAGAATACTTAAGAAATTAGTGATGGCAGAATCTGTGCAAACTCGGGATTACTCTCAGAAGATTAACTTTGTTGCATTGGCATCGCATGTAATCAAATGGCAGCGGCTTTATTAAAAAGACGCTCATTTTGGTTAAATATTCAGTGACCATCTAAACCGTTCTACATAATATAATCTTCTGTGGTATCTAATTGAATTGTCAGAATCCTGAAAGGGGTTTTTTAAGATAACCATGGGCCACGGTGGACATTTCTCCTCTTCATCTGAAAGTACAACAGGCTTTCTGAGTATACATTCCTGGTTTAATAAAATCAAAGTTCTCATTTGAAAAGCTCCAAAGAGGAGCCCCCAGCACTACACCCTCAGGTAGAAACCTTCCATGTGAAGAATTCTGCCACTGGATGTCAGAGACAGTGCTGCATTTCAACCAGTCTGCTGGCAGAGAAGAGGAACTGGCAGCTGAACGCCCATGATAAAAGTGAGGAAAGTACAAGTGAATCCAAATAGAAGTTAACTGACAGACTAATGATGTTATCAAATTCAGTCAATAGACATCTTCGACAAAGTGATTATACATATACCTCAAAGGATTTTTATACATTAAATATTTATATTTATTTTACTTTAAGCTAACCTGCTGAAATTATATTGAGATGTAGAATTATTATTGATGAGTTTCATATGTGATTGTATATGCAATGACAATATATGAAGATGAAATTTCATCCATGTCATTAACTGTAACAATCTATATATTAAAATTCACAAAAATATATACTTATACATGCATAAAAGAATGAAACTATAAGAATGTAGAAGAAAGTATTATGATCCTTGTAAAGTATATAAGCCCCTTAAAGTGTAAGTATATAATTTCTTTTATAAAGCCTAAGAACACATATGGCTATAAGTATTGGTCCTCTGTATAATTTGTCATTTGTCACACAAAAATAATGCTGAGAAAATATTTCATGATTTTATCGATCAAGATAGGCTGGATTGTGGTGCATTAAAAACACCCTAGCCCAATTGGCGTGGCTCAGTGGTTGAGCTTCAATCTATGAACCAGGAGGTCACGGTTCAATTCTCGGTCAGGGCACATGCCCAGATTTTAGGCTCGATCCCCAGTAGGGAGCATGCAGGAGGCAGCAGATCAATGATTCTCATCATTGATGTTTCTATCTCTCTGGCCCTTTCCCTTCCCCTCTGAAATCAATAAAAATGTGTTTTTTAAAAATATCCCAAATATTAGTGGTTTAACTCAACAAGAGTTTAATAAGAATTAATTTCGCATGCCGTTTCTTGGCTTGACCATGTAAAACTGGTAATGACAAAAATGACATAAGCAAAGGCATAAAAAGCACTGTGCAGTTGGGTGTGTCTTCCATCTCATGCCTCAGCCATTGCTAAGAGAATATGCAAGGACACGCCGAAGGGAGAACTAAACATAGTGAATAGAAACCGGGCATCCTGTTGTCCCAGCTGACCCCAGCTGACTCGCAGAGCTGAGCTGCGAGTGATAAATGCTTCCTGTTGTGTAGCACTGAGATTTTGTAGTTTGTTATACAGCATTATTGTGGTAAGGGATAACTAATACAGCTGCCAATCCTTCCGTATCTGATTGTAGCTCCCAGTTTATTTCCCTGTTCTGACAGACGCTATTTAAAATTCGTTTCAGACTTACATCTCCATGTCAGTTTCTCCAACCCCCAACCCCAGGCGTAAAAGGAATACATGGTGTTCGAGAGCACTTGCTTTACTGTGTTTCCTGCCAACATAATGCCTCATGTTTAGACCAGCCATTGCCCTTGACCTGGTTCTGGTCTTCTTCCATATCATTTAATTCTTCTACCCACCTACCCAATCACCCATCTCCTCTTCCTCAGGGAGCAGACAGATAACTGCACAAGGGTATTTAGTAAACAAATAAAAATGACTTTCAGTCTTTTATTATATGTTTAGATTGATTTTAGAAAGAGAAGAAGGGAAAAGGAGAGAGAGAGAAAAAAAACCCCACTGACGTGAGAGAGAAACATCGACTGGTTGCCTCCCATATGCACCCCAGCCAGGGACTGAATCCATACCTGGGCATGTACCTTGACCGGGAATCAAACTGGCTACCTTTCCTACACTCAGCCTACTGAGCCACAGGGCCCTGGCAAAAAGGGCTGGTTTTTAATTATTTATCTAGATATCGTATATATTTTCCAATAATTATAATTTGGAATAAAGATACAAAATATATTTTTATCAAAACCAAATGTCTTTGAAATATGAAGAAGGAGTAAGGGGATATCATCCTGGAGGGAAAGATTCAAGAAACCATCCCTTATCTGAAAGGTTCTCCTGAAATCCTTATGTAGCATCTCAGTGTGTACTAGAATCTTTATCTCAAGGCATCGTTAGTCCACAATCCTACGACTTTTGCATTTTTATGAGGAGGATATAGAAGAAAAAGGGACTTTAGAACAAAAATTTTGAATATGCTGTTTTAACTGCAATGACAATAGACTAAAAGTAGTCAGACTCTTTTAAAATTAATTATCTAAGAATCCTCAATGGTGCTCATCCTATCAATCTTGTTCAGGCTTGACCTCAAAGGACCACCTACAAAGGTGTGAAGACAGCTCACACTTCAGAACAATTCCACGCATGGCCTTGGCTGACATTTGCTACATGAAGATTAATTACGGAGCCTTCTCAGCATAAGGATGCCTACCTAATGAGAACTGAAGTGACACATACCATTTTTCACTTAGGTCAAGAAACAGATGACAGGAAGTAGCAGATGGTTAACTTTAACATGGGCCTGATGAAAATGTGAGTGACTGCCTCTCAAGGGCTGAAGGCACGTCCATCACACACAGGGATCCCAGACCCAAGCCCTGAGTCAGGGATGCAGCTCAAGTTCTGGCTCCCAGGTGATAGCAAACATGAGTGGAGGTCACTGAGGTTCAGAACCGAATGTGCTGGTCCCAGAGATTCCATTTACATCAGCTCTAATGAAGGCATTCCAACCTTTAATCCGCAATAAGACAAATACACTTAAGCTTACAGGCTCAATGAAGATACACTCAGCTTGTTCCTTTGGAGACTCCCTGTCAGGCCTAATGATGACATGGTTGTTACAGGTTAGTTTCGGCTCATAGTTAAAAGGGAAAAGCTGCCTCTGAGAAGGATATTTAATTGCTCCTTTCCCTGAAATTGGCTGGAATTAAAGAAAATAATTGATGCAATCACAATAAGAAAAATGGAAAATATCTATAACACAAGCACAGGAGAACTAAGATGGCGGCAAAGGCAAAACACCTACCTTGCCGTCATAATCAGCAATTTTAATACTACAACTTAACGAAGGAACAAACACCTTCCAGAATCACCAGAAAGCTCGCCGAGTGAAAATTCCACAAATAAAAGTAAAGATAAGACACTGTGACCCGGAGAGCGGCGGCGAACAGCGTTGAAAGATTCGCGCGCAGAGAGAGGTTTGGAGTGCGCGCCGCGGAGAGGGCGGGGGGCTGAAAACCGGCCAGGTTTCTCGAACGGGAGACAGGGGCGTCCCACTGGACAGATTCTCCAGCTCTGGGCGAAGTCCAGGGAACCCACTATCACACGGGGTGAAAACTGGACAGTGGGAGGGCATGCCGAAGCTCGGGTGCTGCCGGGTCTGCCGGCTTGTGGAGAAGGCAGCTCTCCCGCGAAACAGCTCGGCTGCGTGGCTGCGCAGAGAGCGCACCGCGACTTGTCTCTCATTCGGAAAACCGTCAGTCTGCTTTGTTTTACGACCCTGGGTGAGACATTGCGCATGCAAAGTCATTTGGGGACAGTCTGAATTCCCCGGCAGCCGGTGGAGCTCCACAGCGGCTCTCTCTCAGAGGTGCTGGCAGCCATTGCCCCCGGCACAGAGCCCCTGGGGCCGCATAGGGTGGAGCTAGTGCTGCCTGCTTGGCCCGGAGACTCCGCCCATCCAACCAGAGCACAGCTGAGCTTCACAGACAATTGGCCTGGAGGTCAAACCCTCCTAGGGCTAACAACAAAAAGCTGGGTTTAAATTCAAAAACACTGAATACAACCCATAAAGGATTGCAGTAAGAGTACCCACCTCAGGTAACTGGGGAGACTGAGCCACTGTCCCTTTGAGGATAGCCACCACATAAAGCAGCCACCATGCAGAGACATGGAAAGAAATCAGGTGTGAAAGAAATGGAGGAGAAAAGACGACAAGACATAGAGTTCAAAACCACGGTTATAAGGCTTTTCAAGAGGCTCCTACAAAAGGCCGATCAACTTAATGAGAATTACCAGGAAATAAACAAGACCAACCAGGAAATAAACAAGACCAACCAGCAAATGAATGAGATTTACAAGGAGATGAATTATACTTACAAAGAAATGAATGAGACCCTCAGGGAAATGTGCAAGACCTCTGAGGATACAAACCAGACCCTCACAGATAAAAAAAAGGACCAACTAGAAATCAAGCATACACAGGCTGAAATAAAAAATATTACACAAAGTCCTAAAAGCAGTCCAGAGGGCCACAAGAACCAAGTCAAAGATTTGAAATACAAAGTAGCAAAATCCACTCAGCTGGAAAAGCAAGAAACAAAAAGAATTCAGATAATTGAAGATAGTGTAAGGGGCCTCTGGGACAACCTCAAGCAAGCCAACATCCGAATTATTGGGGTGCCAGAAAAAGAGAGAGAGCAAGTTAATGAAAACCTACTTGAAGAAATAGTGACTGAAAACTTTCCCCACCTGGTGAAAGAAACTGACTTAAAAGCCCAAGAAGTACACAGAACCCCAAAATATAGGAATCTAAAGAGGACCACACCAAGACATATCATAATTAAAATGCCAAGAGCAAAAGATAAAGAGAGAATATTAAAAGCAGCAAGAGAAAAACAGTTGGTTACCTACAGGGGAACACCCATACGATTGTCAGCGGATTTCTCAACAGAAACGATGCAGGCCAGACGGGAGTGGCAAGAAATATTCAAAATAATGAAGAGCAAGAATCTACAACCAAGATTACTCTATCCAGCAAAGCTATCATTCAGAATTGAGGATCAGATAAAGTGCTTCGCAGATAAGAAAAAGCTAAAGGAGTTCATCACCACCAAACCAGTATTATATGAAATGCTGAAAGATATTCTTTAAGAAGAGGAAGAAGAAAAAGGTAAAAATATAAATTATGAACAACAAATACACATCTATCAACAAATGAACATAAAAATCAAGTGAACTGATAGGCTGATGAACAAGATAAACTGGTGACTATAACAGAAACATGGACATAGAGAGGGAATGGACTGACAATTCTTGGGGAGAAAAGTGTTGTTGGAAGTACAGCAAGAGATTGGACAAAAATCTTGCAACAATGGGAGAGGACATTGGGGAGGGGGAGATGAGGGCGGAGGGTGGGATAGGTACAGGGTGGAGGGAAGATATAGGGGGATAAAAAAGGGGAAACAATGTAATTAATAAACTGAACAATAAAAAAAATTAAAATAAAATAAAATAAAATAAAATATCCTCAAAAAAAAAAATATATATATATATATAACACAAACACAAACCCAGGGACACCCAACTGAGGATAACGAAGACCAATGTGTTTCTCTCCAGAGCTTGAGCAGAAAGCAGATGTCTCTGGAATTAAATAAGAGAATCTTCACTGTCTTACCCAATACTCTATGTTCTGACAATTAAATAGAGAAACTGTCTGAAAATGAAGCCAGAGGGTAAAGAAAGAAAATAGCTACAAGCATTTGAAGAACTGATAATTGTCAGTAGTACAGGAATAAATAATCCAATAACCAAACACCTATGAGGGCACACACCACACTGACCTCTGCCAGGCTGATCCACTCCCATTCCTCCAGTCCAAGGAAGCTCCCCGTTGTACATGTGGGAACAGACCACGTCAGAGCAGTATGCCAGCCAAAAGGACCTCCCTCACCCAGTTCCATGCTTGAGCCCATCTTGAGCCAGTCCTCTATTAAAAAATATTTCAAATAATTACTAGAAAAAGAAAAGTAATATAAAATGGAAAGGGCAAAAGGCAGATCCTATTTATGATATATATATTCGAAATTCGTGCATGAGGTGGGGTGTCCCTCAGCCCAGCCTGCACCCTCTCCAAATCTGGGACGCCTTGAGGGAGTCAGACATCCCTCTCACAATTCAGGACTGCTGGTTCCCAACTGCTCACCTTCCTGCCTTCCTGATTGCCCCTAACTGCTTCTGCCTGCCAGCCTGATCACCCCCTAACCACTCCCCTGACAGCCTGATTGATGTTTAACTACTCCCCTGCCAGCCTGTTTGCCCCTAACTTCCCTCCTCTGCTAGCCTGGTCACCCCTAACTGCCCTCCCCTGCAGGCTTAATCGCCCCCAACTGTCCTCCCTTGCAGGCCTGGTCCCTCCCAACTACCCTCCCCTGTAGGCCTGGTCCCCCCCAACAGCCCTCCCCTGGAGGCCTGATCACACCTAACTGCCCTTCCTTATAGGCTTGGTTCCCCCCAACGGCTCTCCTCTGAGGCCTGGGTCCCCCCCACCAGCAACTGCCCTTCCCTGCAGGCTCAGTCACCCCCAACTTTTCTCCTCTGCCAGCCTGGTCACCCCTAACTGCCCTCCCCTGCAGGCTTGATCACCCCCAACTGCTCCTCTGCTGGCCATCTTGTGTCCACTCATGGGGGCAGGATCTTGTGTGTTGGACAGATGGTCAATCTGCATATTACTCTTTTATTATATAGGATACACACACACACACACACACACACACACACACACACACACTCGAGGCCGGTGCATGAAAATCCATGCACTAGAGGGGGGGGTCCTTCAGCCCAGTCTGCCCCCTCTCACAGTCTGGGAGCCCTCAGAGGTGAGAGGCAACCCGGCAATCAGGGGAAGGTGATGCCCTATCACACCTCTGCTGCTACCACTGCTGGCAGCACAAGCCTCAGCCAGCCTTGTTTACCTGAGCATCAGGTGGCCCTGGGTGGCTGGGGGGCTGAGGTAGGCATACCTGATGCCCCAGCAGGGCTGAGGGGATTGGGCACCGCCATCTTGTGGCTGTCGGTGCCATCTTTGAGGGCAGGACAGTCAATTAGCATGTTCCCTCCTTATTGGCTGTGGGTGCCACCATCTTTGAGGGTGGGACAGTCAATTAGCATATCTCCCTTTATTAGATTGAATAGGCATATAAATAAAGTGATAGTTGGGATAAGACATCTGAGGCTGAGGTGTGCTTTAGAGGAAGGAATGTGAAACTTCTCTCTACTTTATTCATATAGATACATTTTGATTCTCTGAAAATATTGTTTTTTGTTGTTGTTGTTTTTTAATATGAGTTGAGCTGGCCTCTAGAGAAACTTAATCTTTCTTCAGGGAAATATTGCAATGTAGTATCAAATTTGAACCTTTGCTCCATCCACCCCCTGTCAAACCCTCATCTTCACATGCTTAGGAATTCCTTGCTCCAGACTCAGTTCCCACTCCTCCCTCCTTCCCCCATTTCCCACCTGTGTTCTCCATGCCCTGAAATTCTCCCCATCCATAACCAGGAGGCTCCCCTACAGTTTCCTCCTGTCCATGGTGCACAGACTTTAGGTTGCTCCCCCCGCTCCAGCCCCTGATCCCCAGGCATCCACTGAAATATCTGTCTGCAGCATTTTTTATGTGAATGCCTTATAAATGGAATCAGAGACGATGCACCCTCTTATGTCTGTCTTCTTTCACTTAATATAATGCTTTTGAGATTCATCTAGGCACTGCATGACTCGCTCCTTTTAGTTTCTGAACTTGCTCACCAGGGTAGCCACTACAGAAAAACATTAAAAACGAAGCATCCCATCACTGTGAATTTTGACAATGTGTGACTTCAGAAACAGAGCAGGCCTGCTAGAACCATCCTCTCCTTGACATGCACAAACCTAACGATGTTCTCCAGCCTCCATTCAGAGGCAGATGACGACCCCATTGGATAGCTGCCTTTGTTTTGTTTTGTTAATCTTTACCTGAGGGTATTTTTCCATTGATTTTTAGAGGGAGTGGGCGAGAGGGAGAGAGACACAGAGAGAGAAACATCCACATTGGAAAAATGCATAGATTGGTTGCCTCCAGTATTTTTCCCAACCAGGGCTGGAATCTAACCTACAACCAAGATAGGTGCCCTTGACTGAAATCGAACCCAGGACCCTTCAGTCTGCAGGCCGACACTCTACCCACTGACAAAACTGGCTAAGGGGATGTTTGCCTTCTTTTTCTTTTCTTTTAATCTTTATTGTTGAATTTACTACATATGACCCCTTTTTCACCCATTGACTTATTCTAGTCCATCCACACCCCCCCAATACAGGCCTTCACCACCCTGTTCTCTGTGTTCATGGGTTATGCGTATGTGCATACTGCAAGTGACCTAACCCTTAAAAACCTCAAACAAATCCAAAAGTCAAAATGAAAAGGAGTCTGGAAAATAGCTGTTTGTTTCTTTGTTTTTTACTTTTCCAAGCTTTGTAGTCAAGAAAGATATTTCAAGAAAAGGCTACAACAGATGATGAGTGACAATCCACCATGCCCAAACCAGGAATAAAGGACATGTGGCCACCACAGTACAGAGTAAGTGATAAAAGTTCAATTATTTTTCAGATAAAACCTAAATAGAAATTAAGATTTTAATGTTTTCTTCCTACTCTCTTTGTTATGGAAATAACATAAGCAAAATTTTAGAACAGCAACAACTCATGATTATAAAATCCATAAATTAAAATCTCCCCTGCTCCTCCAAGGAAGGAAAGCTTCAAAAAAGGCTTCGAGGCCTTCAATGTCACCATGCGGGTAACTCACTGTTGGACTCTCCTTAACCTTTTGCAACTTTCAGTTCTGCATCTTCAAAGAGAGTTAAATATTTCTAAGAACTTTTCAACTCTAAATTTCTACATTTTGCTAATTCTATGACATTGTTTATGACACTAAATGGTAACTCATATACTGTCAGGAAAAATACATGAACACGGTTAAAAATATTCTTTAAAAGGCGGGATTTTAAACCTGTGTGTTACGTGACATTCAGTTAGCTCCGACTCCTGGTGACCCTATGAATGAGTGGTGGCCACCCTGTCCTGTCCTCACCTGCCCTACTCTGCTCCTGCAAGACTTGTACCTACGGCTCTTTCTATGGCGTCAATCCATCTCACATCTGGTCTTCCTCTTTTCCTGCTACTTTTATTTTTCCAGCATAAGCAACCTTTCCAAAGACCCCTGCCTTCTCATGATGTGCCTGGTGTAGGACAGCTGAAGTTTTGTCATGTTGGCTTCCAGGGATGTTTCGGGTTTAATTTGCTCTAGGACCCATCTGTTCATCCTTCAGGCAGTCCAGAGTATTCAAAGTTCTCCTTCCATAACACATTTCCAATGAATCCATTTTTTTTCTCTATCAGCTCTCTTCACTATCCAGCTTTCACATCTGTACATAGTAAATGGGAACAGGAGGCTGGGGATGACCTTAGCCTTGGTCTCTAATGACACATCTTTGTTCTTGGTGATCTTCGTAATTCTTCCATTGCTGCTCTTCCAAGCCTCAGACTTCTGTGATTTCCTGGCGGATCTACATTTGAATTGATACCTGAACCAAGGAAGGTAAAATATTTAACAATTTCAGTGTCTTTCTTGTCTGTGTGAAAGTTGTACGTTTCCTCTGTGGTCATGATTTCTGTCTTCTGGATGTTCAGATGCAGCCCTGCTTTGGCACTTTCCTCTTTCACTTTCATCAGAAGTCCTTTCAGATCATTGCTAATGTCTGCCAGTAAGATGGTGTCATCTGCATATCTTAAGGTAATAATATTTCTTCTACCAATTTTCATGTCAACTTCCTCTCTGAGGATAGTCCAGTTTTTCTTACGATGTGTTCCTGCATGCAGATTAAATGGGGAGATGAAGTGTGCTCTTCTCTGACACCTGTGCCCATGGGAAACCATCTCTCTCCGTATTCTGTCCTATCACCTTCCTGTTCACAATCCAGGTTCTGCATTAGGATAATCGAGTGGAGAGGCACACCCATTTCTTTCAGAAAAACCCATGGCTTTTCATGATCCACATAATCAAGGTTTTACTTAGTCTATGAGCATAGAATAACCTCCTAAAATTCTTTGGAGCGGCCAGTATGCAGCACATGCTCACAATTAGATCTCAAGTGCCAGTTTTCTGAATCCAGCTGGACATAAAGCTTTTCTGGCTCCATAGAGGGTAGAAGCCTTTGCTCCAGCATCCTGAGGGTGACTTCGCTTGTGTGGGAAACAGAGCAGTGGTCCTGTAGTTACTGTGCTCTTTGGCAACTCCTTTCGTGAAGACTGAGATGTACTCTGAATGCTTCTAGCCTACAGGCAGTTGTTTTGTTTCCCATATTTGTTAACATGTTCTTATCAGGATTTCAACAGATTCAGTCTCTATGCCTTAAAATAATTCTATTGGGATCTTATGGATACCTGGTGATTTATTTCTTCCCAGTACTTTCAAGGCAGCTTTCACTGCATTTCTAGAATTGCGGCTTCTTCCTCATTAGAAATCTTCTTCAGACGTGTCTGTTATCCTTAAATAGTAGCTCATATATGTTCACAGGAAATAGATTAACATGCTAAAATATGTTTTAAAGTTAATGTTTTAAACCTAAAGAATAATTGAGTAGATTCATCAATAATAAAATATGAAAATATCCAGTGGCTGGATCTCATTTTTAGAATAATCAAAATGTGCCTCAGCTTATTAAAGAGAGCCATTAAACATTACTAAAGGGGGCTGAAAGGTTTTAAGTAAGAAAAGGCTACATCCTTCTGCAAAGGGTGTAACTGGGGTCCTCTCTAGACATCAGAGAGATTCGAATACTTGCAATGTTATAATAGCACTAACAATGACTCTTTCCTCTACATGCTATTTTAGCTGCTAGGATGTCCATCCGTACCATCTGAATAAGTACATCTAACACTAGCGGCTTCTTTTCCTTGCAGGGTGAGTGAGGCTGGAGGCATTCAGTTCAGGACTTCTGTGTGTAAAGTCAGGATGCTATGACCCGGGATCCATCTTTCTTGATGCTTCCCCTGTCCGGGGGTGCTGCTGGTCAGCTCAGGGCCATGAGCTGCTGTTGTAGTTCTGGGCATGGGTCCACTTTTGAGGCAGGGATCATGGGGAATCACAGTGCACTGACCATTTTCAAAAAAGCAAGAACTGTCTCAAAAATCTCAGTTGGTTTCTGCTTTTATTTGTCAGATCTGTGACTCCGGGCACACCTGGCTACAGAAGACACTGAAAGATAAAATCGCCTCTTCCATTTTTAGAACAGAGTTTGGAAGAGGGAGAAGGTAGTTGAACTTGGCCAATCTGCGGTGTCTGGCAGAGACTTAAGCGTTCAAAGTGGTTTTGCAGCCATTATTCTTCAAGGACATTAGCGGCTAGAGTTAACTCCCAGGCCCAGTTAAAGAGAGGTGCCAGTGATCTCTTAGTGATTACAGATTCTGGGAGAAGTCTGAACTACACTGTGACAGGATGTATGTATGTGTTTCATTCTATAATTTAATCATGCAAAAGCTTCTCTTTTCTCTGATCTATTAAGATACTTGTCAAAATGTCAGATAAATTAAGTTGCTAAACTAGTACTGTACTCTAAAATTGTACACAGTAATGCCAAGCACTTTCTGAGTTATTTTATTTTTTTCCTGTTTACTAAGAACATATGATGAATAGTAGAAACAATGTCCAAAGTTCAAAGTTATATGCAGAAAGCAAAAAAGCATCTCAGAGAGAATTGCTTCCATCATTTTTAAAATGGTAGAGAAAGTATCCAGATTACGTAAAAAGAATACAAATGATGTCAGTGAGCACAAGATTAGGATGTTTTTCATACAAAGATATTTTATAAAGAACTGTATTTTAATATTAAACTCATGTTTTGTTAGTTAAAACATTCTCTAGTGAAACTGTCACCTAAGTATATTTTAAAAACAGAAAATATGGCCATTTAAAGAAAATTAAATGTAGATACTATAAAAATCTCATTGGTAGATTATTACCAAGAGGTACTTATTTAGGCAAATGCCTGCAGTACTTCACATAAAATCCATGAATGCAATGTATTCTGTGGATACATAAAATATAAAACAAATGTTAATTTTAGAAATTAACTTAAACCCATAGGGGCCTTCCAATGTAGTTAGGGAGAAAGGCACATCTAGAAATTCTAATACCATTAACAGGGTACTAAGGATCCCCAGAGAGGTGCAGACAAAGGAGGTGATTATTCCCTGGGGAGGCTGTAGTCAGGGTATAGCCAAGAACACTTAATTCAGTTCTCCAACTGCTTTGCTTTGTCTCCATCTCCTAAATCACATGAAGGTTCATCTGGAAGGATGCACTAACTCCTGCCTGTGACTATCAACATTCAACCAGGGACCAAATCCCCTCACCCCAGCTCTCTCCTACCCCTGTCCATTCCTCAGGCTTCCTGGTTGGGCTAGGCCACTATTTTTTCTCTCTCCTGGAGTTTTGCAAAAGCTTCTAACTTCTCAACAAGACTGCTGGGGTCATTGTTTTCCTCAAAGGATTATCCGATCATAGCATCTCCCTGCTTTAAAAGGCAACCAATGCCACCAGAACAACTACCAGCACCTCCTAATGTGATTTTCCACTCTCTACAGAACAAAATCAAAACTCTCTCTGTTAGAAAACACTGCCTGTTATTATCACCAGGAAAACAGTTTTCAATTTGGAGTGATAGAGAGGATGACCCAGAAAAGTAATATACAATATGAATGAATAGTGATCCCAAGTCTTCTACTAGTATTCCTGGGTAATCTCATCTCTGGTCTCTGTGCCTGTGGTGACACCATGCGACTCTGTAGTGGCATCAGCTGATCCCAGAATTCCCCGGATGTGGATGGCAACCTTCCCTCTCCCCCAACTCCTCACCCCTATTCCCTGCAACTGTTGGCAACTTCAGAGAAACTGCCAGCTGGCTGGGGACTACAGACTTTATCCTTAGACCATAATGGCTCTGCTCTGGAGGCAGCCTGAATGCCTGGTCATTGACGAAGAGAGTTATTTGGGGAAACTTTTATAGTCAACCAACTTCAAAAGGGACTTTTTCCATGAGTGACACCTATGGATTTATTGTTGTAACAGTTCCACTTACAGGTAAAAGTAATAAGCCTTCTCTCCAATAGTATGGCTAGGATTATTTCTTTGATTTCAGCAAATCCTTTGAGAAGAAAACTCATTCTATATAATCTAGACAGCGACTAGAGAAGAAACATTAGGAAGGCATCTTCACTACATATCCCTCATCTTCCCTTACTTTTTGCTTGTACTAAGTCTTCAAGACACAGATTACACAGTGGCATTCTTTTATCCTCAATTCTCGGACTAGGATTAACCATTTCTCTTTCTATGTTATCATACAGCACATCTGCTATGTTTTTTATCCTACAATTTTGTCAGTCATTCCATATGTTCCTGCTCTATTATTTAAATTTCTTGAAACAGCACAATTTCTCATTAATCTTTCCAGTTATGGCATACCATAGTGCAATAAATGTTTGTTGACTGGGTAAATCCATACCTAGTTGAATGAACAAATGAATGAATTTTCCCAAGACAATACTTTTACCTAATTTGCTGCCCCCACTGTATGATGCAAAAGATCTCATTTAGCACTTCTCTGCAATGCTCCCCAACAGATGCTCCCCAAACCCCGCCCAATATATAAGAAGAGATATAGGGGTCCTGTAAACTTTAACTGGGTGGAGCCTCCAATAGTTATAAGGAATTTATCCTCCAGCTTTGAGACATGAAGCAAAGGCTCTGTATATGTGATAAACTACCTCTTGGAAGTTAAAAAGAATATAGTCAGTGGTTAAATAGTTGAGAAAGAAGCCCAAAATGGTTATCCTGCACATTATCTCAGATACAATAAAAGTATGTCTAAACTTTCTCTTCATTAAAGGTCAATTAATGCAAGCCCTCAAGGTAGATAGAGGAAAAAGGAATTGATGAAGATCAACATAAACTTCAACTTTATGTATCTAGTCTCACTAAATACCTGAGTCTGCTCTCTCCTCCACTTGCTAGTTATGGGAAATGTATTTTTCTGTTTCAATTGGCTTAATACCAAGCTATCTTACATAAATGTTCAGCTTTAACTATTGCTTTTTAAATAAAACATTAAAGAGTATATCCTTAGGCTAATATCACATAAAAATAATAGCTAATATTTATCATGTTTTAAGCTCTTTGCATACATTAATTTTGAAATTCTTACAGCCCTATGAGGTAGATAATATTATTTACCATATGTTAACAGATTTAAAAAAAAAAACACTGAAGCATAGATATCTTTAAAAATATAATAAGATATATTTTGTAAAATTCTTAGTTATGAATAGCCTTCACATCTTAAGCATTCATTCTTTGCCACATACTATCCAGACGGCATTAGGAAACTCATTTCATTAAATCTCAGTTTATTAAAGTATCAGATGAACATTGCAATTGTATAAGCTACTAAGTGAGAAGAATAAGTAAGATAGTAAGATAATGTGTGTGGTACAAGTACCTGGCTCAGAGTCAGTTCTCAATTTTTAGTTATTACTAATATTATTATTATTAGAAATTCAAACATGACTTCTAATCTTGGATCTGGAGCTTATAATTTGTGTGATGTTGGAGAAGACACTTAAGCCTTTTGTTTCCCCAATTTCTCTACCTATGGGGTGAAATTAACTAAATGTCCCCTGCCAACCACATGATGTAGTGCAAGATTAAACAAAAATATGTTTTCAGAAGAAGTCAGTAAATTGTAAAAGGCTATCCACATACAATCATTTTTTAAAAATCAACTAGGAGAAAATTGCTTTGACCTTTAATGCTATAATTACCACTTGTGAAAATCTGAAAGATTTTGAGCTCACACAGCTAAATGTTTTCACTACATATTTTTTTAAATGACAAAATGGTAGGTTCCTTTTAAAAAATAGCTTTTGGAAATATATTAAACAAAGGAACTCTCATACATTTTCTGGAATATAAGCCCCTCTATCATAGACTTTGCTTCTATAAATATGGATGGAATCAGTAAATTTAGTATTCCCACTGATAACACCAAGACATCAAGAAATTGTTAAAACATTTTCAGTGTTAGTTTTAATTCACTAAAAGCACGTAGAACACTCTTAAGATAAAATTAATTTATGAAGATAATTTAAATAAGAATATCATAGTGCTAATAAAGGTCAAACTGTAATGAAATGCAAATTATCCTATCTGAAACTCATTTAACAATTAATGCTGTGCAAATGGGTATAATTTAAATAACATTTTTATAAACTTGAAATATAATTTTATTCTCATTTCCATATATCAGAGAATAAAATAACACTAAACAGTCATTAATTTCTGAAACTAAAGTTTAGAAACATCCTACAATCACTATACTTGATGGTTTAAATTAATTTTAAAAATATACTAATTTGAGAACAAAGTTTGTATAAAGTTAATATTTTATTAATTATATCCCATAGTAAAAATTATAAAGGCTTGTAACCTTGTTTTCTGAAGAGATATTTAGCACTCAGCCACATAAGGAATGCAAATGGGCACAAACACAGAACAGTTCTTTTCCTAGGAAGGTAAGATCCTATACCAACAACCTCAGTATCATTGAAAAATTTTAAAGTTAACTCCATTTTATTTATTTTTTTGATAATGGTCACCCAAAGACATTTTTCCACCCATTTTTAGAGAGAATGGAAGGAAGGGGGAGAGACAGAGATAGAGAAACCTCAATTGCAGAGAGACACAGGGATTGGTTGTCCACAGCACTCTCTATCCTGGTCCAGGGATAGAGCTTGCAACCCAGGTATGTGCCCTTGACCAGAACTGAAACTAGGACCCTCAGTCCACTGGGTCAGTGTTCTAACCACTGAGCAAAATGGCTAGGGTAAAGTCAACTCTATTTTAATAGGAAGCTATAAAATCTAATATAGAGCTACAATTCTGAATCTTCTTTAAGGGTACAAAAATACAAGAAAAATTGTGATGCATTTGAAGACTAACATTAGTGGCTGGAAAAACTCCATAAAACTAAACTTGCCATCTTGACCTACTGTTCTCCTAGAGCAGTGGTCGGCAAACTCATTAGTCAACAGAGCCAAATATCAACAGTACAATGATTGAAATTTCTTTTGAGAGCCAATTTTTTTTAAAACCTAAACTTCTTCTAATGCTACTTCTTCAAAATAGACTGGCCCAGGCCATGGTATTTTGTGGAAGAGCCACACTCAAGGGGCCAAAGAGCCACATGTGGCTGTCGAGCCACAGTTTGCCAACCACGGTGTATGGCAAAGGCGATTTGGGTTCCCTGAGGATTCCATGTTACACCCATAGCTGTAACAAGACTATAGCTTTAACAGCAAGGTAAGTTTCAGTTTAATTATAAATTATCCCCTATACTTAATTTTCTTACATGAGCTGTGTTTGTTTACTGTGAGTGATGGTTTAATTTATTTTTAAAGAGAACTTGAAAGATTTCCCTCACGATTGTATCTGAAAACAGAGTGAATGAATCTTGATAGTGGAGTGCTTTTGTGGAGCTAAAATTGGCAGAAACTGAAAAAAGGAAAACCCCAGCAAAATTGACTAGGAGTCGATCTTCCAGAGATAGAAACAAACGCCTCGATAAATCTTTAAATGCTTTTATCATTCCAGGGATACTGACTTATTTCTAGGAACGACTGTTTTCCTATAGATCATTGCGTGAATTTCTCTAAAATACCTTGCTCAACTAGTTACAGAGCACAACATTTGTCGTTCCATTCACATTTAGAGAGTAGTGTGGGAGCAAACTCATTTTAAAGTCAAGGAGATTGAGGTTTGGGGATCCCACTCTAAAATTTGACAGGCCCTAAGTAAGCTTTAGAATTTCTCTTGGTCTCATTTCCTTTTAACATGAAGATAATACCTCTTTCTTTATATCTAAGTTGTAAGAATTCAGGAAGATGAAGAAATAAAACTTATTTTCATAACATTATGTAATTTTAGCTGTTATTATTATGATTATCATTATTAAGGACAACAATAGTAGTTCTGTAAAAATAAAATGTGTTAAGTTTGAGGGAGGCATGAATTCTGTCTTAGGTTGAATTTCCCTCTATTGTCCATATCCGGGCAGACTGATTTAAACATAAAGAAAACATGCCCCAATTTGATATTCAGTACTCTGAGCAAGTTTATTCTTTCTTGACCACTGCAGATGTGAGCATACTATCAGACATAAACTCCTTATTTACTCATTTAACACAAGAAGAGCATCAGCAGACACTGCCTTTATCTTCAGATTGTCACAGCTCTTGTTTGTATGGTAATCTAAAACAACAAGGAACAAGGCGAGTTGGTGATAGTTCCTTCTTAGGAAACTCTGGCTCCTTGTGATGACTTCTTAAAAAGTTTTTTAAATAATTGACTTAATAGTTAATTCCAGAACTCTCTTATTAGTCAATCAAGTCTTTTCACCTAAGGAAAAGATCCTATAACCAACTACAGAATGTTGCCCAAATCACAACAGGATGGGAGCAGATTTCTCCCTCTGCTCTTTAGAAATTCAGTTCTTCTGATTTTGCCAGGAGTCAACATCCCATAATGCTTCAACTCTCTGTTCACTCTTAAAATGCATCTTGCATGCATCTTTAAAAAGGGAAAAGTCATAGGTCTCCCTTTAAAAAGCTTACCCAGTAAGTCCTATTAAGTACATGATTTAGCTAAGACACATTTGGTTGTAAGTCACAGATATTCAATTGAACCAGTTTAGCAAAAAACAATAATGACCAAAAAACAAACAAACAAAAAAAAACCACACACACACACAAACTGTTAGGGGCAGAAATAGAATATTGGGTACTAGCTATAATTATAAGAAACTAGAGGCCCAGATTGGAGGGGTGTCCCTCAGTCCAGCCTGCACCCTCTCCAATATGGGACCCCTTGAAGAATGTCTGACTGCTGGTTTGTGGGATCAGGACTAAACCGGCAGTCAGACATCCCTCTCACAATCTGGGATTGCTGGCTCCTAACTGCTTGCCTGCCTGCTTCATTGATGCCTAACTGTTCCCTGGCTGGCCTGATCATCCCCAACTGCCCTACCCCGCCAGCCTGATTGCCCCCAAATGTTCTCCCCTGCAGGCCTGGTCCCCCCCCAAATGCCCTACCCTGCAGGCCTGGTTGCTCTCAACTGCCCTCCCCTGCAGGCCATCTGGTGACAGCCATCTTGTGATGCAAGGGTGTGAGGGTCAATTTGTATAGTACCTCTTTATTATATAGGACTAGAGGCCCGGTGCTCAAAAATCATTCATGGGGGCAGGTGGTGTCCCTCAGCCCAGCCTGTACCCTCTCCAACCTGGGACCCCTTGAGGGATGTCCGACTGCTCTCTCTCAATCCAGGACTGCTGGCTGCCAACTGCTCACCTGCCTGCCTTCTTGATTGCCCCTAACCACTCCCCTGCCAGCCTGATTGATGCCTAACTGCTCCCCTGACAGCCTTTTTGCCCCCAACTGCCCTTCCCTATAGGCCTGGTCCCCCCACAACTGCCCTTCCCTGCAGGCCTGGTCATCCCCAACTTCCCCCCTCTGCTGGCCTGGTTGCCCCTAATTGCCTTCCCCTGCAGGCTTGATTGCCCCAACTGTCCTCCCTTGCAGGCCTGGTCCCTTCCAACAGCCCTCCCCTGCTGGCCATCTTGTGGTGGGCATCTTGTGTCCACATGTGGGCAGGATCTTTGACCACATGGGGCAGCCATCTTGTGTGTTGGGGTGATGGTCAATCTGCATATTACTTTTTTATTAGATAGGATAGAGGCCTGGTGCATGGCTGGGTCGAGCTGGTTTGCCCTGAAGGATGTCCTGGATCAGGGTGGGGGTTCCCTTGGGGTGTGAGGAGCCCTGGGTGAAGGGCTGGTGGTGGTTTGCAGGGCAGTCATGCCCCCCCACAGTGACCCAAGCAGAGGCCCTGGTATCTGAGATTTATTTATGTTCTACAATTGAAATTTTGTAGCCTGGAGCGGAGCCAAGGCTTCTGCTAACTCAGTGGCAGTAGCTATTTTTGTTGGGATTTATTTATTTTCTATTATTGAAACTTTGTAGCATTAAGTGGAGGCCTGGGCCAGCAAGGGCAGATGGAAAGCTTGGCTTCTTCCATTGCTGGGGAAACCCAAGCCTCCCTCCTGCTCTCCATGGCCACAGGCATCTTGGTTGGGTTTATTTGCATATTCACTCCTGATTGGCTTGTGGGTGTGGCTTGTGGCTGTAGTGGAGGTAAGGTCAATTTGGGTATTACTCTTTTATTAGATAGGATATTAATCATGCTCTGTTAACCATGGTTGTTCTGTTCTGATTAGAGAAGGTACATTCTAACCTGGCTGAGAGTTGTATGCCCAGGGTCATGGGAGCTAAAATTGGAATACAGTAAGTCCATCCTCCTTTCCTAAGAGTTGCCTATCATTATGGAAAGATTTACAACCTTAAGGCTGAAACAATCTAGTCCCAGAAGGGCCTGCCCTTTAAGACCCCCACAGCACTTATTGCCTGTAATCTGGTCCTGGAGGTGCCCAGAGACAACCACCCTTTGCCACCCTCCCTGAGCCTACATTGACTGTAATCTACAACCATTGTACCTTGCCTACTTCCCCATGCCTGTAAGTCTTACTTTCCGAAGTAGCATTTACCCTTCTATAAGCAGCTGGCTTATGGGGAGGGGCAGAGACCATTTTTTGGATGACCTGCTGCTCTCCCATACTGTTGGTATTATTGGAATAAATGCTCTTATATGATTCAACCCTGTCTCTGCTTAATTGACTTAAGTAGTGATAGAAAGCCTGGTCCATTGGTTGTCTGGTTACAAAACAATGAAAAATAATTTATTGGGAGGATCTCATTGAATCTCTCAAAAAGTTGAACAACCGACCACTCTAGATTGCTTCATTGGGCAAAAAACAAGAGCTCCAATTATCCAAACAATGTACAGTTGACTGCCAGACTTCACTCAATAAACACTGCTGAGACTAAAAGACTCGGAGAAATGTGCCTCGGTTCTCTGTGGCCAGCACAAACACTGGGTGTCTGGGACAGTACATAGAACAGGAGTTTAGGGTGAGCCTGGCAGCCACTCCTAAGAGATTATGTCTCTCTGGTGTACTTCTGGAGTCCTTTATACCAGGTCTGAAGGACCCTTCATATAAAGTCAGCAGGCTTATAAAAATGTATATACTAGTCAAAAATAAATAAAAATAAAAAGTAGCAATTTAGTTATGCACACAGCTTATTAAGTAAATAGGGATATGATTTATCTGGGTTAAACTGCTCTGGCTGTGAGCTCATTCTTCTGTAGGAACGGTCTCCCCTTCTCTGAAACACAACTGTCCCATGTGCAGACCAAGACAAGAAGGCAACTTGCTTTCTTTAGGCCCTCCCCCCCCAACCCACCTACCCAAACTTCTGGTATCAGACATGCTCTAGAACTTAGCTACACACTTGTGATTTCAGATAATTTTAAATCACATAAACACAAATGCCCTGGTTTCTAGACATGCTTCTTTATTTCTTTATGAAGGGTTTAATTAAGAAAAGTGAGGAAAAAATGATCTACATATTCTCCCAGAAAGTTGAAATTTAACACAGTTAAGTATAAATAAAGGAGCTTCAAAAACCTCCTACACTCTTTCTTCAACATTATATTTATAGAACATTTCATGTAAGAATCTGAGAATAAATAAAATTTTAAAGACTAATGTATTATGAGTCTATCTTAGCCAAATGTCCTCTTCCTGTTTCCCAATTTCCTAAGGGTCAAAAAAACAAGCAAACAAAAAAACTCAATTTACCTTTGGGTTTCATGAATTCATCCTGAGTTTAAGGTTGTGTATGTGTTTCACTTTCTAAGAACACTGGTGAAGAACAACTCATCAAGTTGATGTAAACTAATTAAGGAGCATGGATTCTCATTTGATTGTAATAAACTAATTAGCTAATATGTGTAATCTGCATTCTAAGATTTGATTGCCTTTATTATATTAGATAATCAAACTCAACTTCTGGGAGATGTTACCTTAACCAGCAGTAAGAGAATGCTGGAGTAATTTAAACAAAATCTACTCATCCCATATATGTCATTTTCCCACCATTCTGAATATTGACCCAAACCACATATCTACTTAAAAATAAATCCTTAAAACATAATGACATCTTTTCTTCAAGTGTTACTACTAGCTTACTTTGTGTCATAGCAGAAGATCTGAAAATTTAACTTATCCTTGAAACTGGAAGAAATGTTTCAGACCAATAATGGCAACTGATTTCTCCCCTAATTATCCAAAGATTCATCAAATATCTTAGTTCAGGTCTTTAACTGGATTCATTATGGAGGCGATAGCTTCTAATGCTACATATAATACTGGTCTGTTAATAGATGCCAAACATTTAGAAATGCATGCATATCACAGACCATTAAGAAAACACTTCTAACAGGTATAAAAAAGCAGATTTACAGCTGTTCATCTGGGGGGAAATAATAAAATAATTAATAAATAATAATACAAGAATAAACTCTGTGCTTCATGTACTCACAACTATAAACCTACTTTGGTTCCATCCTGTATTTAAACTTTACCAATATTTAAAAATGAGCTATAAATTTTATATCTAGTGATGGGATACTAATAAGCAGATTTTACTTATTAACAAGTTGAATGCCAGACTTTAAAAATATTTAATATTTGGAGGATACCCGAGTTCATTTAGTTAAACCTTCTATCCAATGTGACTTTTTGCAGACACTCATTCAGAACTCCTTATTTAATTCTAAGCACTACAAATTCACTATTTCTTTTTTTTTAATTTATGGGCAGTTTTGGTTTGGGGGGATGGGATTCGGAAAAGTTAGGTAACACCAAGCACATATCCTTCCCAACTCTTTTCATGTCCTAATTTCATAACCTAGGGAGAAAAAATTATATTTTGGAATATGATGTGGAAAGGCAATGAATGATGTTGGCAGCAAAGGCCCCATCCAGCACCACCCTGGGCTGCAAGAATCACAAACCAACACAAATATGGGTAGCCATTGCACATTTCTTATGCCACCATCCCCTGGTTAAAAGCCTGCTATTGATCATTGATTGTTAGTGGATTTCCTGAAGAGAAAGTAGTAACCAGCTGTACTTTTTGGTCCTTTCCTAAATTTGTCACTTGCCAGCATCTTTGAGAACATTTCTTTTATTTTTGAAAATTTCAACCTTTTGGACCCATCCCCAAAGTGGACTTCCAATAAACTGGCCATCACCCTTAGCAATATGAACCACAAGCCTAACTACCTGGACCTTCCAAATTATTTTGTGATTTATCTAAGTCTTTCAATTATTTCATTTCTGCTTGAAGCTGCCTACAGTTTGCAACTAAAAATCTTGCCTGACACAAATCTGAAACCTGTTTCTCCCGGTGTTTGCTTCTTGATCCTACCTAATTCCCTTCTCAGCTGGTACAACAACTGACCACTAGAAGTTTACTTCTTCTTTTCCATAATGAATATTTGGGGAGATCTTCCTTCTCCAGCTTTCCTTTCCATCCTACCCATCCATCCCAGCTTACCATCATAATTTGCACACCAAACATCATTGGTTATTCCATCTGAAACTTACATAGGGTTCAGCAAAAGTAGGTTTACAGTTGTGAGTACACAAAACAGTTTTTTCTTATATTATCACTTATTAATTAGTGTTTTATTTTCCATACAAACAACTATAAGCCTATTTCTGCCCCATCCTGTATAATTTGTGTTCTAGATTCTTCAGAGGCGTGGGTAGGCTGAACCAAGAATACTAAGGCTTATCACAACTCATGTTAGGGTGCTTATTTTGTCTGCAATGCAAATATATTGATAGATACTTTTAATGTAATGTTTAAATTTTTAAAAAATATTAATTTACCATTGGATTTCTGGCATATCTCCTTTGGCTCTGGGTTAGCAGTCCATTTAAAAAAAAATTACCTCAGCCGACTATGATGGCTTTAATAAAAGATACAGACAATAACAAGTATTGGCAAAGATGTGAAGAAACTGAAACACTCATAGGTGCAGCAGCTTTGCAAAACAGTTTGGCAGTTCCTCAAAATGTGAAGCTCATAATGGTCACATGACCTAGCATTTCTATGCCTCAGTCTCGATCAAAGGGAAATCAAACATACATCCACACAAAAACGTAGACACAATTATTCATGATGACATTATTCACAATAACCCTAAAGTAGAAACAACCCAAAAGGCCATCAAGAGATGCATGGGCAAATGAAATGAGATATTGCAATATAATGGCATATTGTTTGGAAATAAAAAGGAATGAACTAATGATGCCTACTACCACATGGATGAACTCTGAGACATTATAAATGAAAAGAGACATTCACAAAAAAACCATACATGTAAAACTTAATTAATGTGTAACGGTTGCCTAATGAAAAATCTATAGCAACACCAAGTATATTAGTTGTTTCCTAGGGCTGTGGGGTTTGAGAATGGGAAAGAGACTGTTAATGGGCAGTTTATCTTTGAGAGGATAAAGGTTTTCAAAGTTAGATCATGATGACGGATGTACAGCTCTGTGAATATACTGGAAAGCATTGAATTGGATGAACTGTATAGTATCTGAGTTTTATTGCAATAAGCTGTTTTTGAAAAGTTACCTCAGCATGTGTAGAATCATGAGACTTAGTAGTAGAGAAAACTAGAGGGATGGCCTAATACAACTGACTTTTATTTTTTTGTTTTGGTTAATCCTCACTCAAGGATATTTTCTCCATAGTTTGTTTTTAGAGAGAGAGCAGAAGACAGGGGAAGAGACAGAGAGAAACATCAATGTGAGAGAGCGACATCAATTTATTGACCCCACACATGCCTAACCAGGGTTGGGGATCAAGCCTGAAACCAAGGTACATGTCCTTGACCAGAATCAAACCCGGGACCCATTAGTCTACAGACTGACACCCTGTCTACTGAGCAAAACTGGCTAGCACCATCTGACTTCTATAAATAAGGAAAAATGAGTAAATCAGTTATCAACTTCTACACAGCAAGTTACCTCAAAACTTACTGGCTTACAATTATAATAATTGCTTATTGTTGTCATCAGTGTACAAGTAACAGTGAGAACAAATTGCCTTTCCTCCAAATGACATCAATTGTGGCCACTTGACCAGAGGCTCAACTGAAGATGGCTCATTGGAAATGCTAGCAAGTTGGTGCTGGTGTCAGCCAGCCAGGAATACAGATGGTGCTACGATGCACTCATAAATATAAAGTAAAAATATGCAAAAAAATTACCAAATACAAGAGAAATACAAAATAAGCAAATAGCTCAATACTTGGGGAAACAGTATGTTTTCAAAGGTTCATTTAAAATTATTTAAAAGGATAGTCAACAAATAGTTGGCATAATTGCATATAAACAAAAAGGACTGAGTATTTGTGTTTTTATGTGAAGTTGATGATTCATGTGCTAACATGGTAATTATTTTTTCCCTTTTGCTGAAATAAGGCATGCAGTCTAGTTTGAGGACAAAGACAATTACCTATATATTTGATTAATGAAGAATAGGTTTAAGTTAATGTACCTCATTTTAAGCTGAAAATATCTCAATCCAACCAATTAAATGAGTTTCGATTCAGGTTGTTTACAGAGGAAATTGTAGGTCCAGAGGCCTGGGATTCATCAATGTAAATGGGCTAATTCTGAAGCTATGTGAAGGTAGTTCACAGGGTTAGACAGAGATCCAATACAACTATTTTAAAAAGGCAAGAGTATAATCAATGTAACAGTGAAGACGAGACCTTTGTTCCACACAACTAAGGTAAGGACTTTTACACAATTAGGCTAAACATTTGCTTTTGAACTAAAATAGAATAGGAAAATGTAATAAATTAATTTATAAACTCATACCCTCAATACAAATATATGGAAAATATGTGTTGTGTCTGGAGTTGTTCTGGAGGCTGGCCACCAAATGTTAGGAGGTTCTTTTGACCACAACCCTACTCCATAAATAATAAAGTCGGGTGTTTTTCAGAAAACGATCTAGTTGCTAATTATTAGTAGTATTAATAGCTGTGTTATTTACCTAGGACTAAAACACTTCATTTCTATTAAATCAAGTCACAACAGTGAGGGAAAGGTTTTCAGAATCAAATTTCCATACAATCCAGAAAAGCTCCCAGAATGGTGATTTCTTATCCCAGGTCTCCATTAAAGTTGAGTCATCATATAACTACTTCATTATTAAAGTTGAGTTGTTGGAAGGTGTTTCAGTGGAGGGTTGAAATCTTGTTCCTGATATAAACAGAATTCCTAAAATTCAGATATTACACTCTATTTTATTAATGGGAATATATCCCAAGAAAACAGAAACACCAATCAGAAAAGACATACGCACACCTATATTCCTAGCAGCACAATTCACCATCGCTAAGATTTGGAAACAGCCTAAGTGCCCATCAGCAGATGAGTGGATTAGAAACTGTGGTACAGCTACACAATGGAAAACTACACTGCTGTAAAAAAAGAAGGAATTCTTACCATTTGCGACAGCATGGATGGAACTGGAGAGCATTATGCTAAGCAAAATAAGCCAGCCAGAGAAAAATAAATATCACATGATCTCATTCATTTGTGGAAAATAATGAATGACATAATCTGATGAACAAACATCAGAGTCATAGAAGCATCGAATAGGCTGTCTAACCTATGAGGGAAGGTGGGGGGTAAGGGGGTAAGAGATCAACTAAAGGACTTGTATGCATGCATATGAGCATAACCAATGGACACAGACAGGGAGCGGAGATAGAGGGGTAAGGGCATGTGCTAGGGGATGGAGGCAGTTGGGAAAGGTCAATGGGGGGAAAAAGAGACTTATTAATACTTTAAACAATAAAGAATTTAAATTAAAACAAATGAAAACATTTAGAAAATAAACGTTAAATATAAGGACACAGAAAAAAAAATTATTTCTGGCCTTTGACAGGTCTACAGCAGGTAATTTCAGGTCCCTGACAAGTAATGTAGTGCACGGTACTATTTATGAAAAGTGGCTGAGTTAGCTAATAGGTGGGTTGGATAGAAAGCAGATGTTTTGTTTTCATGGGGCTCCTCCTCTGTTCAGGCAGTGGGTGTGGGTACAGGCCAACAGGGCTACCACTGTACTTCAAAAACTGTAAATCAGCTCAGATTTAAACACCCCGAACTGATATCTCAGAATTCTACTTCCTAGAGCAGAAGTGATGGCAATCTCAAAATGTGCATGGGATTGATTGTATTTGCCTAAAACAACGATGGAATCATCTTGGATGAGCTATTTTGTAATTCTAAGTTTTAATTATGTACATAAGTTCATCCCACAGACCTTCCAGGATATCTAAACTTCAGAAGGCATCCCCAGATAACTACATGTAAGGACTTGGTGAAATGATCTATTCAGTACTGGCTACTTTAAATGCTGAAGAATACTTGTCAAAAGTTATATTTGTTAGTTCTGGTCTTAATCATACTGTGTCTGTTCTCCTAATAACTAGTCAGTGGGGTCCAGCTGCTTCCAGAGGCTTTGAGTAGAATGTGAGTCAGGACTTGTCATTAGTCAAAAAGGGGGTGCTGGTCTTCACTCTTCTATGGAAGCGGACTGTATAGCTAGCTCCTTTAGAGCCCACCGTATGGATCTGCACATTCCTTTAATGACCGCAGCTGAGTGACAGCAACTTGAAAATGATCGATGGGCTGCCTGAGGCTTTTTTACCTGTGCTCCCGATGCAGGCTAGAGATAACTTTCATCCAAGCCACTGCCTCTCAGAAACGGCAATGTTGGAGAAAAGCAATGCTGTGGTTTAACCCACAGAACTCCTTTCCTAACGTGTCTTCTCAGTAGACATTCACAATGAGGTATCTAAGTTCCTTGAATTATTTTTATTTGGACTCCCATTAACAATTCCTTCAGACTCCAAAAATATAAGGCAGATCAAATTGGAGTAAAGTTACACATCTTTCTTTTCTTAGTTAAATAAGACCTAGTATACCTGAAATCAGCAAAATCTTGGGCATAGAGAAATTTTTCTCTTATAAAAGGACTAGAAGCCCTGTGCAAGAAATGCATGCATTGGGGGAGGGGTCCCCTCAGCCTAGCCTGCACTTTCTCCCATCCAGGACCCCTCAGGGGATGTCCAACCACCAGTTTAGGCCGGATCCTAGGGATTGGACCTAAACTGGCAGTCTTACATCCCTTTCACAATCTGGGACCGCTGGCTCCTAACTGCTCACCTGCCTGCTTGCCTGATCACCCCTAACTACATCCCTGCTGGCCTGGTCACCCCCAACTGCCACCCTGCTGGCCTGGTCACCACCAACTGCCCGCCTGGCAGCATGGTCACCCCCAACTGCTCCCCCATTAGCATGGTTGCCCCCCCTGCCAGCCTGGTTGCCCCATGCAGCCTGTTGTTCAGTTGTTTGGTCATCCCTCACTAACCCCCCAGCCAGCCTGGTCACCCCACGCAGCCTGCTGTTTGGTCCTTACTGTGACGGTGTCCTGGAAAATTTGCATATTCCTCTATGATTAGCATAGATAATATAGTAAATGTATCATAAACCATTTTAAATCTAAACTAGAGACCTGATGCATGAAATTCATGCAAGGGTAGGCCTTCCTTCCCCCAGCTGCTGGCACCAGTTTCCCTCTAGCACCTGGGACCTGGGTTTCTCTCCAGCTGCCAGCAGGCACCCAGGACCCAGGTTTCCCTCACAGCCCCAGCTTCATCCAAAAGGTCATCCAGAAGGATGTCCAGTCTAATTAGCATATTATGCTTTTATTATTACAGATTATGAGACAATGTAGCATAATGAAAAGAGCACTGGATTCAGAGTAAAACCATCTAACTTTTCATTTCAATTGTACAGCAATTTCCTCTATGGCTTTAGGTAGGTAAAATGAATATATATTTTTTTTAAATAAGCAACTTCTTGACCATAAATAGAAACTATTATCCAAAATTATTACTAAAGAAAACAGTCACTAATTATATATCTGATGAAATTCTTTACATATAGATTTTATAGATATTCATAAATATAAATTATGAATACATTTAATATGTGGGCTTTAAACATGTTTTTCTTATTCTGAGATACTATTTAACATCATTTCTTGTTCTATGATAATTGCTAGGATACTTGGTTTAGTTTCTCTGAATATTGAACATGTTTCCCCCATTTAATCCTTCTAGAATATTCTGTCTATTAATTTCCAGCTTTGTGCAAACCCTCTGTAGGGCACTGACTGTTATACTCAGGATCTCCTGCTTCATAGGCCCTGCCTTTGGCTCCCAGTAGTAAAGTAGGACATATTTTCCCAGCAAGTTTGTAAAGGTTTTAAGCTTTTTCTCAAAACTTTGCTCCAGGCATCTCCTGCCAAAGTAGACCCAATGATTTATATACCAGGAAGCATGACATGTGTTGTTGTTTTTTTCATTTTGAGAAAAGTGAATCAACCTAAGTGATCAACAAAGATGGAAAAGTTAAATAACATTATAATATTAAGTAATTCACAGTGAATCACAGTTCACACAGCCATTAGAAAAATGTTTACAAATAATATTTATGATATGAAAGACTACTCTTAATATAATATTAACTATATCAAGTACAAACATTTATAAAACAAAATATAACATTGTACAAATAATTATATAGTTATATAAAAATCTTAGAGAGAAATCTCCCCGAATCTTTGCAACAACTCTAGTTGCAATAATATTCTAAATAAACTTTCAACATCCTTCCTTCCTGAGTTTTAAAACTTTTCTACAATGTGCATGAATTATTTTATAATGGAAAATTCATTAAAATATTAAAATATTGCATTTAAAATAATTAATGTGATTTCACATATAAATACCTAACAAATAATCCTAATGATAAACATGAAAGAAGCATTAGAAATGCACCATGTCATGTTACAAACCACACATACTAACAGCTTCCCTCCTAATTTAGCATATGAAAGCTTAGTCCATTTATATTTTCCCCATCATAGCCTCTAGAAAAAATACCTTCAAAGAGGAAAGAGCAGACAGGAAATATATTAATACTTAGGAGAGAGTTAGGGCTGATTATAAAGATAGATAAAAGCTTATGTGTCTTACGAAGAGTTACAAACTAAAATTTTAAGGGGAAAATTATGTTTTAGGAGAAAAGTCAAAATAACAGCAAGAATAGAATACACATACGGGAGCATGGGTGGGGGCAGAGAAAAAAGATGATCACACTCCCAGAATTATTCACTCATGACTGAACTCTTAAATTAATTCTTATACAAGTGGTTTATGACCCTTGTTTTTCCTTGAACTCTAGTCCTTACCATTATTTTTGTGATGAAAAAGATTCATTAAAGAAACAGACTCACTTCAAACCAAATAAGTCTCAACAGCCTTTTCTTCCTACTCTGGACTCCAAAATTTGACATAAGCCCCCGGTCTTTCTTTGCCCTGCTGAAAATATGCACACCCAATGTGGTCAGTATGTCTACCCCGGTCTGCCATTATGTGCATATGATATTCACAAGGCTTTCTGATATTTTCTGACTCTGAGCTCTGCCCTTCCTTGATATGAGCTATACCACTAGCTAAGACCCATTTCCACAGCTTCTACCTTGTCCTTCATATCTCAATCCATCTTGAAACCAACAATGACTGATCCTAATATAGTCTAAGTTCTATAATAAAATTTCAGGAAAATTATGTTTTTCTTAAAATATTTTCAATTGGCATGTGACTTGAAATAAGTTAAAAGATCATCAGCTAAGTAATTCTCATTATAATTTTGATATACAAAGAAAGTTCAACTGTGGCATTGTGATATGTATAATTCTTTCCTTTTCTGACTAAATGAATATAAAGTTCACTCATCTGGGCTCATAATCCTTCTCTATCTTCTTGACCTTTCTTAAAGGTGCTTTAATTTCCTTTTTTTCATGGATGATAATTTTGCCATTACTTTCATAAGATGCTTTCCAAAATATACTCTGGAAACTGATTAATAGTCATAGGTCATTTTCCACATTTCATTATCAGAAACTATTGCTGCACATTATGGTAACACTAATAATGCTGAAAGATCTTGCAGTGATATGTGGCACTGGAAGAATACCAATCAAGGAAGCAGTTTACAGCGTGTTCCTTTCCAATAATATTCTTGTTCTACAGAGCTAATGTGTTTTTACAATGATAAGTGTAGAAGCTAAATAAAAATACAGACATGCAAGTATCACGTGAATCCATGTAAAAGATCAAGATTTCATTAGATTTTTAATGAGGCATCTATGTAAATGCTTACTACCTTCATTCATAGGACACAGCCGATCTAAAGTGCTCTGTACAACAGTTTTACCAATAGCAAAAGCTCAGCAAAGCCTTTACCCTCGCTGTCCAGTAGTAAGTACAGTAATAAAAATGATCAAAAGCAAGAGAACTTCTGCTTTACCACCTAGCAATTACCAAAATCCTAAATAATGGTACTGAAAAATCCCTCTAAAATCAAGACCATGATTTATAATCTGAGTGGAATTTAAACGGCAAGAGAAATTACTCTAATAATAGTGTGTCTGTGGTTATAAATACTGTCAATTTTAAGGAATGTTTTTGTCGCTATAAATTATTTGCAGTTTGATCATTTAAGGACTAGAGAGTTTTCTTAATCTTTTATGTACAGATTTTAAAGAGTTTATCGCTCTTTTTACAGTTTGTTGTGTTTAGTTTTAACTCCACTGATAACTACTTTAAGGTAAACTCTAAATCCTAAATCCATATATCACCCAGAGGAAGCACAGTTTCAGGTGTACAGTAAGTAGACACCTGACTAATACAATTAAATAAATGCAATGAATAGACACATTTGCATGTAATTACTGGTATAGACCCAGACATGTGCTATGTAATCTATTCATGAATATACCCAGCTAGTAGAATTATTACAAACATTTACCAAGCCATAATAATTTCCAAAGATCGAAGAACCAGAGGAGCACTAAAGATTTTAAAAATGCCTCAGGAATTTTTCTAGCTTATGTGTGAAGACCCCTCTGATGCTAACTTTGGAAGCATTGATGAGCAGATGAAACAGTGATCAAATGAAGGGAAAGAAATATTATTATGAAACAAGTATATTTTTCAGAAAGTCATGTTTGTTTCTTAGGAATACAGTAAACATTTACTGAAGATAAAATACAAATACCAATGCTACATAGCATGAGCTAATGCAATTCCAACATTATAACAATTTCTTAAAGAGTGTAAACACCCAAATGCAGACCAGAATGACTCGCTTAGGCCAATCGAGATCAGAGAGAGATGCCTGCACTCCTCACGGCAATGAGGCCACCTTGGGCCTCTCCCCTGACGGGCGACTCCAGCCTCAGGTCACTCTCTCTCATCGCCACTGCTTTGTCATGGTTCTCACATGGGCTTGCACGTAGTCCACAAAAAGCTTTCTCTCTCGTTTCTTCTTTTGATCTCGTTTCCCAGAGGCATGACCCAGGTGTTGACATTGATTATAATTGCCTTTAAATTCTTGATTCCAAGCCCAAGGTTCTCAAGCTATCACCATATGTATGCATTCACTTTGTGAATCCCCAACCCCTACCCATTTTTTCTGTCTATATCTCCTTTCAGTCAGTGTCATTCCGAGATCTGCCATAATAATCCCTCTTTTGCGTCTCTCATCTTCACTGCCTCTGCCTCTTCACCTTGGCTCAGACCAACACCGCACAGACTCTAAGCCAGCAGCCTGTCTGCAACCACATCCATAGCCCCTCTCCTGCTCTCATGAATGAATTATCATTGTTTCAAAATCATTCCCTTCACTGGTGTACTGGATCCTAGTCACCCTGACCTACTCAGTGATTTTTCCTCTGAAATCCTCAAACTCTTCCCCCTTCCCCAAGGATCATTAATTTATCTTCTAGGTCATTGCCATCATCATAGTAATGTCTCCCATCCTTTAAAATAAATCCCTCAACTTATCTTACTCTTTAGCCTCCACATATGTGTAAAACAGTTACCAATCACCTTTGTCAGTTATTTATTCAAATAATATGACTGGGATATCATACACCCTCACTTCTGCCCTCTCCTTCTCTTCTGGTGAAAGACATTCACTTATAGGACAGAAAATGGGGACCAGTTATCTCTCTCTTAAATCCCCATAAATGAGATGGTCTGAAACACAGGAAATTACCCACAGGGTGTAGCAGAATTCAAGGTTCTATTTATGTTGATAGAAAAGTATAAGATTCGCCAGGTAAAAAGCAATCAAAATGGGAAACTAGAACAAAGAAAAATAAATCAATAAACAGCTCTTTCTTGAGCCATCCATAGCTGCTGAGTTCAAAGACACTAAGTTTTAAGTTACAAATATCTTAGCCATGCCATACAATGCTATATGGGATGCATTTCATGAACGGGGGTTTGCATGACTTACGTTCTATTCTATGGTGATAAACTAGAATTTATTTTTATGTAGCTAATCTGTATAAGAACTTGTGTACTTAGTCTCATTAACAACTCATTCCAATGACCTCTATCAGATAGATTTCTTCCTATACACATTTCCTTTATGAAGCTTTATTGTGCTTTGCTTATATAAGTTGCTCTGTATATTTAATGAATGAGCAAATCAACTATGTAACCCATAACCTGGCAGTCAGCTCAGAATATATGCTTGCTATAACAAAAGATGGCTCTGTCTTGCAAAACTGACGTCTAAGGAGATAGGACTACAGTAGTACAAAAGTGGGGTATCAAGAAAGTTTTACTTCCAAGTCCCTAAATTAATAAATAGGATTGTTACTTAAGAAAACTAGTTCTCATTAGTACCAAAGAGGATGAGGTAAACAATATTTTTAAGTGAACAGATTTATAAGCACATTATGCATATAATCATTAAGAATCATAGACGGGATTAATTTGTAAAGTCACTTTTTCATAATCTTGTCAAATCTCTTTAAAAACTATATTTAACTTAGCTTTAACTCCAAAGATGATGGTCTATACTTGAGAAAAAAGAGAAGAAGGAAGCCTTGAGAATAATTTAGAATAAAAACCCCCAGGAAAGGAAGAGATCAGTTGTTTGTATGGGTCATACCAAGGAAGTCTGTGGACTTGGACATTAGTTGATTTCAGCCTTTGAAAGGGCAGACACTATACACAGTTCCTCACAGCCAAGCCTCTGATGTGGGTATTTCAAGTTGTTAATCTCTGCTTCCCGGGACAAATTTTCATTGCTCCTCACATTACTTATCTGCCACAGAGAATCTTACACCTTTGCTGCCCAAATATGAAAAATAAATTTATTTCAATTATTAAGAAAAAAACCTCTTCCCAATACATTCTTATTAAAGTCTTATCAAAGATTTGGAGAAGACATTTTTTACCCAGGAATGTATTTTTGCTTAAAACAGCTTATCCACTCTCTCAACTACAGACATGGATATTTTAGCTAAAGAAATATTTCCTATTATTCAACTAATATTTATTATGATCTCCCAATTCTTTTCCCCATTTTTGTTTCTCTTCCTAATCCTCTATGCCATCTATCCATTATCATCTCCATTAAACTGATAACACATATTGTAACCAAGGCTAACTTTTTGATTGATTTTCTTCTATACTTTTTGTAGAAGCTCATTAACATGCAAAAATAAAACATATTTACTATTTTTTTTAAACAGGACAATATAATGCTATCGCGCTTCCTTTCTAAAATCCTCATGAACTTTTTCAAAGTTTAGATGTATGGATTCAACTTATTTTTATTAATAACCACATAGAAATAATATATCTTTCATATGAAGTATTTTACATAAAAGACATGTCATATTTTCAACTCTTCAACAATCAATATCATTTTATGTTTTTTTCTATTGCAAATAATTTTACAGTAAACTCTCATATGCATAAAAATCTTTTTTAGTTCACTTAGTTCACTTTAGTTCACTTTAGTTCACTTATAAAATGTATCAATTTAAGCTAGACTAATCAAAAGCTATTGAACATTTCAAATACCAATTCATACTAAAATATCATTTTCAAAAACATAATAGCAATACACATTCCCATTATGAATGAAAAAGAATGTTTATTTCCTCAAACCTTAACCCTTGGCTCGTTTACAATATGTACTACATTTTAATGTTTATTATTTGGTAGATTAAAGAAAATCATATTATTTTTTAATTTTATATACCTGATTTGCACATTAGGGTGAAAAATATTCATTGGTTACTCAGATTTTACTTCTGTGAATTGTCTGTTAATATATATATATATATATATATATATATATATTTTTTTTTTTTTTTTTTGCCTAGTTTTCTATTCTTTCATTTACCTTTAATCAATACTGGAAATCTTATTATTTTAATGACAACAGCACTTTGTCTATATTTGTGGCACATATATTCTCTTGGCCCATTTTTCTACTTCTTATGTTGAGTTTTTCCTTCTTATTATTTTTGGTATTTACTTTGCCAATTTGCACCAATCATTCATGTATGGTTTCTGAATTTCTCTTCGTACTTAAAAGTCACCTCCATCTGAAATTTATAAATTTCCCCAGTGTTTCTTCTAATATGTTCATAGTTTATTTTATACAGTCACATTGCTTATTATTGAGATCTATTTTGTATATGTTTTTGAGGTAAGGTCTTTAAATTTTTTCCAGATGGTTAGCCAATTATGTGAATACCATCTAAACCAGTGCTTTGTACTAAAACAAAAAACCTTCTAATGCATATAACTCCAATACTCTATGTTTGAACCTGTTCTGAACCTGAAGTTGTATCTTCTAGAGATCATTCTTCCTATATGTGGGCAGTTGGACACTACTGTGATTAACATATTTGGTAAAGTGAAAATCTCTCTTATAAAAATTTTCCTTAGCTTCATATATTTATACTTCCATGTAATCTTTAATATAGTCTGATCCAGTTTGCCAAAGAAATGAACCATCATTCATAGTTTCCTAATCACAACTGTCTAAATGTTATATGTCACTTTGGGAGAGGGTAATGTGGTTATGATATCAAGCTTTCCTACACAGGATTGTGGCATGACTTTTCATTTATTCCGAATCACTTTGTGTCCTTTGACAAAATGTTATAGTTGTCATCAGACAGGTCTGGGAGTTTTCTTGTTAAAGTTATGTCTTGAGTTTTATATTTTGTCACTACTCTGAATTTAGTGGCCTAGCAGGGATTCCAAATCATACCAAAAGAAGAAAGCATGGCATAACCCAGCCATTGCAAACAGTACCCTTTGTATGGAGATGAGTATCATGAACCTTTGCTCACATTTTCCATTGTTCCTTAAAAATAATCAGAAAACTCTCCTAGGTTGGCACTTGAAAGTAAACTAATCAAGCAATACTGCCTAGGTCTCAAACCAATCTCCTGCTTTCTGACTATTTTTACAAACTAGATTATCCAACCAAGCTATTTAACTTTCTTTTGTGTACCTACTTAGCTGGACATCCCCTGAACTGGTGACACACTTTAGCTTTTTTCTTAATTTTTTTTAATTGTCATTTCCCATTGATTTTTAGAGAGAATGGAAAGGAGGAGTAGAGACGGAGAGAGAGAGAGACATCTATGTGAAAGAGACACAACACTTGATTGGCTTCTGCATGAGCCCTGACCAGGGCCAGGAAATGAACCTGTAACCAAACTGTGTGTTCTTGACCAGGAATCAAACCCAAGACCCATCAGTTCATAGGCCTATGCTCTAACCATTGAGCAACCAATTAGGCTCTGCTAATGGCTTCCCCATTGATAGCTTGACCATGAAAGTGGTTCCCTACTTTTACCTAAATTAGTCCCTACTTATAAAAAACAAACAAACAAACAAACAAACAAACAAACAAAAAACTAGAGTCCCTTTTTGAGTTGAGTAACTGTCCTTCCTTGCCCCATTTAGACTATTGCTCTGCTGAGATGTTCTTGAGATTAGGTAAATTATGCCACTCTCACCCACTGTGGTTGTTAATTCAACATCCCCAAATCACATAACCAATCACAGGATGCTCTGTTAGTAACAATTCTCATTTATATTCTAGCACATGCTAAGAGAAGTGAATAAAAATACTGACTTTGCAGCTTTCTTTAATTAGTTACTACCTTTTATTTACAAGGAACACAACTTTTAAGAAATAATTTGTTTAGATCTAAGCCTTCAAATTTTATTTATATATTATCCATTTTTATGGATAAGTGCAGGGGCGCCAGATGTGGCACGGGGGGCCAAGTATGGTGGGGATCTCCTTTTTCTGCATCCAACACTGAAAGAGAGATGAAACGGGTTCTGAAAGGAGGCAGCCAGGGATTAAGATAAATGAAGAGGGAATATAAGAAAGCTGGGTGCTGGGTGGGATGCTGTCTTCTCGCTCCTGGACAGACAGGACAGGGACCCAGAGCCCAGGCAGCAAGTTTATTTTACACTCCAAAACACAAAGGGGTTGTACTGGAAAACTTAGCATAAAAGGACCTTGGGTGGGCCTAAGTCTTAGTTCCTCATTCCTGGTGCTAGACTGGATTTACATGTCAATAGTCACTCTCAAGGACACCTGGGCAAAGTCAAGAGTCAGTACAGACAAAACATCCCCATCTAGGTTAGAAGTGTTTCCTAAGCCTGGCTGTGCCCACCACCTAGCATTCTGATCACTTGATTAAAGAAACGCCCACGTGTCTTTCCCAGGGGGCCCTCAACAGATAAGTAATGCTGAAGGAAGAAACAATCAAAACATCGATTGGTTTTAACAGGGAAATTCCTGTGTATTTTCAGACCTATCCTCTCAGAAACACTGAGAAGGCAAATTTGCATCAACCCAACATCATATTCACCTGTAATCATACGTGCTAATTTTTCAGCCCTGCGGATATATTTTGACAGCTTATTAAACTTTACATTTTCTAAAGACCAATTATTTGATTTAGTGCATTTAATAGTATTAAAAGTTAGGTCCATCACCAAATCTGCCAAAACTCCATCAATATGTAAGTATGACCGTAAAGTTGTTTTTGCCCGATGGGCTATTATTTCAAGAATATCTGCCTAAATTATGAAAAAAAAAATATGGATTAAAAAACAACTGTAATCATATCTTTATGTTAATTAGAAATGCCAATAATCCCCTAGTAAATCATGAATTTTTTCGCAACAATCATTGTTCAACAGGAAAGAACATTTTGATTAAATACTCCCATAAGTATAATTGGAATGTCTCTACCTGTTCTTTGACCGAGGCAAGAATGGCAGAGGTGGTTTCTGTTTCTGAGCCATCCCCGTTGGAGGTGGTTAGGCCAGGACTCAGGGAGCTGGTTTTCTCTGAGGCTGACGAAGGCTGGTCGGGGACAGGCATAGCTCCTGCAATGCAAGAGGACAGGCTCAATGCAATCTGATGTTATCACTGACAACAGACACAGCTATCAGGCAACTCTAAGCCACATACTTTGGCAAAACGAAAATGATGAACTACAGAGAAACCCGTACAAAATGGCAGAAGGGGAGACAAATAAATAGAACGGTTTCTCCTCTAGCAACCCCAACCGAACTCCACAATACACGTACAACGTCCTGCTTCATCTTCGAGATAAGTGGGGGAAGGAAAATGAAAATAAGATTAAAAGAAAGAGTAAATATATAAAGAAATACTGAGTTTAAAAAGATGCTAGTCATGTCCTATAACCACCTGATAGGACAGTAAATTTATTACTTGGGCATTGATACATTTCCACCTAAAAAGAAAACCTGTTAAATTCTCCTTTCTACAGAAATTACAGAAAAGAAATGGTTAGTAATTTATAAATAATTAAGAAATTAACATAAGAAACTTAGTTGGTTTTGTAAAATATAGTAAATAACTAGCCCATTCCACAAATATTTACCAAGTCCTTACTCTGTGCAAACAAAGCTCCTTGAATCTGGCAAAGCTCATTGCCATAGTTTGTTTTGTCTCAGTTCAGTTATGAAAGGAAGGAGAAACTCATAACATCATCCCGGTTCATAAATGAACACACATGTGCAGGTTAAACTAATATTATTTTATTCCATTGCATTTATCTTAAACAAATGAATAAGACCAAAATATTTCTAACATATATTATCTAGCAATGCTCATCAGCATAGGAAATCATCATTAACTTACAACATTTTTTGTTTTGTTTTTTAAATAATTTTTATTGATTTTAGAAAAGAAGGGAGAGGAAGAGAGAGAAGAAACACCAATGATGCGAGAGAAACATTGATCAGTTGCCTCCTATATATCTGCTACTGGGGATCAGGGCATGTGTCCAAACTGGAAATCAAACCTTGACCTCCTGGTTCATAGGTCAATGCTCAACCACTGAGCCATGCTGGCCCGGCAACTGACAACATTTTTTTAACAAGAAATTACAAAATCATCATTCATAAAAAAGGCTAGGACTAAATAAAGTTATTTTCTTACCTAAAGCTATCACATTCCATGTCCTGCCAGGAACCAGTGCTCTGTGAATGCTAAACGGTATTTCCTGTTACACTATGTCTATACATTCCGGCTTTTACACTAAGTGACATAATTTTCTTAGCAGTCCTAACACTATATCATTAGCTACATTTAGTTAATAATTTAGGGGTATGCAAACCCAAAGGGCTCCATTACAAATTTTCCTTAAAATATGTGTAGGGGAAAAAAGGAGTTCTAAGGAAAGTAACCCCACAGGGTGAACTGATTATAAATTACTAACTGGGCAGGCCATGGTGGGTAGTCATGCCCCAAGCCAGTAACTTTAGTAAAAGGTTTTAAGCCAGCCTTGTCCATTGTTCTTGTGCATGTAGGTTAACATGCCTTTGAAAGGCCAACAGTACTACCACTTGATGAGAATATTAACCCTCAAGAGAGCACATAATCTTGTTAACTCTCCTGTAATCCAATCCTCACTGTGCTTTCTCCAGTTTTCCTATATCCTCTCCTTAATTTCAAATGCATAAAAGACACTCCAAAACAGTCTTCAGAGCAGAGGTCTTGCACCCAGTCTGTGTGGCCACTCAAGTAAACTCATGAAAATTCTCTATAGATTTGGCCTTTTCTCATGCCGATAAATATATATTATAATTAAAAAGAAAACCGTGGTCATTTAATTTTCTCATTGGAAATTTCCACTTAGTTTTAACTTCCTTTTAATTCTTGGAAGCAAATTCTTTATAGTGCTACCAATAGGGATTGGGACTGCATTGGAAAAATAAGTCTGTTACAAACAATATATGAGAGGGTTGGGGAAATAATACTAGGAAGCAGAGTTTGAGAAAAGAGTAAGGATCAAAAAGAGTAAGGATTAATACAATTTGGTAAAATGCAACCATGGCTATTGAAAGTAGTTTAGGTGATGGATGCCAATAGGATTAAAGAAACATTTAAATGATTATGGTGGTGGGATCAGGTAGACAATAAGGTACAGTTGTATATTCATCTTGCTTTCAGACCTGTTATTTTTATTTGTTCAAATCTCAATTATAAGGATGTAGATAAACAGGTGAACAAAAGCTGTGTCCACATAAAATCACTTGAAAAACATGCCCTTCTGTTTAGAAGAGGTTTGGGAGATGAGGGAAGGAGACAGGGGCAGGAAGTAAGAAGAAAAGAAAAAGGCTGAGTCAACTGTGGTTAGTGGAAGATCCACCTATGGCTTTGCATCTGCACCAACAGCCATGCCTGTGGCTTCCAAAAGGGACTCTACCTAAGGACAGCCCAAAGCTGAGAAAAGAGGAGTCTTATATATTTTAAATTATTTTCTAACATTTGTGTTTTCTAAATGTCATTGGGCCTATGTGAAGTCAGGCTCTGGGCCAGTATTATCATTAACACTTTTTTTTTTTAACAAAGAAATTATATGAGGTCCCAAAGTTATTAAGTAACATAAGTAGACCTAGAACCCAGATTTTCTCTCTTTTCATTCCTGTTCTAGTGTTGTTTGATGTGTCAACCTATTTCACATAACCTGTACTGCCTCCTAAATGCTTGCCTACACACCAATTTATATAAAATGTACCTCTTAAAAGTATGACAGTAACCTGCCATAATAAAATATGTGATTTAATAGGCAATGAATCAAGGTATATCCTTAGGCACTTGACAATCCTGACCCACAGAATATAAATAATAATTTAGCCTGTTTGTCTACGCCTCCTTTTTCCTACAGCAATAACAGAAAGAAGTGAAATTCACAAGGCTACTGTGACCCAAGGCAACCTCTGTTCATGAACGAAAAAGGCTTGGAATCATTTTCATGGTTCATAATTTTTGACACCCGGAGTTAATTGAACCACTTGGTCATCACCATGTGAATGGTGAAGCCTATCAACCTCCACTCCTGATCTCCTTATCTCACAACACCGGGAGGAGAGGGAGGGCTGTGCAAAGTCTGCCAGAACTGAGCTATGGATCACCGAATGGTAAGCATAAAGAGCCTTAAGCCTCCTGACTTCACAGTCTATGGGTAAGTACTTCAGTTTTAATTAGAGATAATCTGCTAAAACTTAGTAGTTAATCTATGCTAAATCCAGAAATGTAAGTGCGTGCACACACACACACACACACACACACACACACACACACACACACAGTAAAGGAAGAGCAATCCGCAGTAAACTTGCCAATCCAGATAATGTATGAACTTTGATATTTTGGTAGATGTCTTATTGATTTTTTTTTTTTGCTGAAATTACTAATTCTGCATTATAAGTTTTACATAAGGGGGTCTCAATACAATGTTTTTTATTTAAAAAGTTTATTTTGCTCAGAAAAATATCATGAACTATTTCTTATATCAACAAAAATTGTTTCTCTAGAAATCTAACAAATATATAATACTTAATAACCATAGGTATCAACATTTATCTATCTTTTCTTTGAAAATTTTATTCCATTTTTTTACATTTTAATAGATTTGGGGCAGGCAAAGGTGACCTGGCTTGTAAGCCTACAACCCAGCATCCATCTCTGACTCGCCTGTACTGCTAACATCTGGGCAGCTGACAGCAACTCTAGATAGAAACTACACTCTGATGTGAATGGGGGAATGTAAAGATTGAGGTTTTCTAAACATACTTGTTAAATGTTATTTTTCTCTTTTCTTCAGGCAGGTCCCTTTCTATCCTTTACAGTTGCTAGAAACTTCCAGATATCTCTTCATCCTTTTAGCTGACGGCTTTAATGGGAGACTCTCTGCTGTTAACATCCTTGGTTTCCTGTCCCTCACTCAAAACAAACAAGTAAACCCGGTGTGCTGCCACACCTAGCCTTAGCTCCTTTTCTCAGGTGTCCCATCTTCTTCCAGAAAACCCCTATCTCAGTTCTCCAAACCATTTTCTAAAATACAGAAATATTAGCACAATAGACTGACCTTTAGTTTTGCTCCCTTTGGTAGGCATCACTTTCAGAATTTGTCATCACTTCATGGCCAAGATAACAATGATTGGTCATTACAATACTTCAAATATTGTTATTTATATATCTATGTACATATGCAATTTAATGTATTAAAATTGAATACTTTAACATATTGATTGGATTTTTATAGCCTACCACTCCACAGGGACATTTAAAAGACCATAAGTATGTAAAATTGAAGAATAAACATAAACACATTATTAATAGTAGGGTGCAGAGAAAGTGTAGATTAATATAAATTAGCAACATGAACAAGAATATTGAATACCTCATTTGTGCAATCATTCTGCTCACCAAAACGGCAATTCTGTATTGTAACTAGTATGTCACTACCAAGAGAAATGGTATAGCATCATTCATTGTACACACCAAAATATATCCATCCCTGCTTCTTTTCAAAGAAAAATTAAAAATTACAGCTTTTTCTAATAATATACACAATATAATAATTTATGGTTGTCATAACTAAACACAGTTAGGGCAGAAACTCAATCTTTCTTATTCTATGTCCAATTGCCCACACTTAGTTCACTATCTATTATACACCCAGTTAATAAATACTTGTTGAGTTAATGTATGCAGCATTATTGTAAAATCAATAATGGTTGCTTAGTAGAGCATGTAACATAAGTAAAATGGGCTTTGCAGTAGGAGCATTTCTCTAAATAGCATTTGAGATGACACCATTTTATTTAGACTCCAGAAAGCTGCTTTCTGAAATTGTAGGACTAGTGTAAGGTTTCTGCCTTAGTCCACTGCATGAATATGTACTCCCTGGGTTGTTGGCTTCTAAGATGGGGCCATCAATCAAGCAGTTTCTTGGGCTCCTGGGACTCGATATTTTCAACTCGTAACTTGCAAACAGAATCTGGGAAAATCCATGAAGAGCACAATGCATGGATGGGAAGAAGCACTGAGCCATATTTGGAATATGTAATTACAAAGGTGCCAGCAGGCAAAGCCAGGAGGTGGAGAAATGTCCAATTCTATCAGACAAGTTGAGAGTGAGACATGAGGCATTATTCATGGAGTCAGAGACACAAGTCCCTTGCTTCTGCGGTGGAAGATATGATGGCAGGGTGGAGAGCTATGGAATCTGAGTGCCGAGTGCACAGGTCAACACAGGGGATGATTGCTCTGTGTGTTCAGAGAACTGGGAACATTAAGAGTGAACCTTACTAACACGGAAGGTCAGGAAATCCATTTTGGGTCAGCTACTAATCATTGAAGAAAATGGAGCTAACTTAAATATCACCACAGACTTAAGGCCACCTGAATTGTTACTCTAAGTGACAAAAACTCCACTCCCAAGTCCCATTGCTCCTCCCGTAACATCTTACACTAGTGATGTTCCAGCTCCAGGTGTTCTGAACACACCTTAGTGAGGCAGATTCCTCTTCCTGTGGGCTTTTGTCACCTCCAATACTTGTATAGCTATCACACTCTTCCTGTCTCACGGTGCTATGGATGCATTTCTCCTCCTTCGTACCCTTTCAGAATAATCCCACAAATCATTTTCCCCTTCATTACCTTTGTGAAATTTCCTCAAGCATTGGGAGTTGTAATGATCTTACCTCTTTGGGGATTTTTGAAAACCTCTTCATGTTGCTGAAATTAAGATGCTTCTTAATGTGACTATTGCACCCTTTTCCTTTAAGCCATTTGGGATGGATTTTCTGTCACTTACAACTAAAAAAAATATTAAATCAATGGTATATCACCCAGTCTCTTAGATTTATGGAAACACCATATATTTCCCATGATGTGTCACCTAATTGGTTATTAATTCCTTGAGCACAGATACTGTCCTTTGCATATCTACGGCCACAGTGTCTAAAGTAGTGTCTGGTAAAGAGGTGGCATCACTAAATGCTTACTGAATAAGTTCTAATGAAGGAAAATTTATAATTCATTATCAGCTCTACTTAAAATTATTATAGGATTTTACACTTCCAATAGTGACTGGAACAAAAATGTCCTATAAATCTTCCCAAGTTTATAAAATACAAACGCTCAAATAATTGAGTTTGGAGAATATATACTAGTAAAGTAGCCAAACCATGTATAATTTTACCAACCATACATGTGTCTACATTTCTGGTGGGAATATATCTGGATGAAATTAATGATTGTGATAATAATAATATATAATTTCAGGAATCATCTTTACTAAAAATAAAAAAGACAGTGACCCAATTCTTGAATCAATAACAATCCAAGCTCCCCTAGATTCCGTGAATGTTTTAATAGCTGATTTCATGGATTTAGTAACTATAGGAGCATTTCTTCTTATGCCAGAAAAATAAAGTCTAAGATGCTGCAATTAGAGACCCATCACAATGATGGCAGGTCGAACAGAAATTGACATAGGCACAATATCATCCATTTTCACTCTCCCTGAATAGGAAGGAATTTTCTAAGTCATTCTATGACAAAGAGGCTCAGTGGCAGATTTACTATTCCTTTGGCTGTAACTTCACAGAAGCATGCTTAGTACAGCTACTAACATGGTGCCTTCACACACAGTAGCTGTCCAGAACACATTGTCCCTCCCAAAGGTACCTGGTGCTGGAGTCTCCCATCCCATAGCTTCTAAAGACTCACCATCCATCTCCTACCTGTATCACTAAACCACAACTCTTAAGCTTATAAATGAAAAGCAACTTGTCTTGCCCTGACCAGTTTGGCCCAGTGGAGAGAACATCAGCTTTCAGACTGAGGGGTCCCGGGTTCAATTCCAATACCTTGGTTGCGGGCACATTCCCCAGTAGGGGGCATGCAGGAGGCAGATAATGGATGTTTCTCATTGATGTTTCTGACTCTCTATCTCTCTCCCTTCTTCTCTGTAAAAAATTAATAAAATATATTTTAAAAGAACAAAGAAAAGCAACCTGCCTTCCCAAACATTCTTCCTAATAATCCTATGTAATAAAAGCCTAATATATTAAGTGTCTGACCATTCATTCAACCAGTTGCTATGACATGCACTGACCACCAGTGGGCAGATGCTCCAACTGGTAGGATAGCTTCCTTATGGGGTCTGGCTGATTGGGATTGGATGAGACAGGCCAGACACACCCTGGCACCCTTGGCAGTCTTCTCCATCCCCGATCATGTGCCAGTAATGTCCCCCAGCCTGGCCTGCACCCTCTCTGAATCCAGGATCCCTCAGGGGATGTCAGAGAGCCAGTTTTAGCCTGATCCCTGCAGACCAGGCCAAGGGACTCCACTGGTACATGAATCCGTGTGCTAGGCCTCTAGTTGTTTAAATGAATATTCAGGATATATATATAATCTAATAAAAGAGTAATATGCAGATTGACCATCACTCCAACATACAAGAGGGCTGCCCTCGTGTGGTCAAAGATCCTGCCCCAATGTCGACACAAGATGGCCACCACAAAATGGCCAGCAGGGGAGGGCCATTGGGAGGTTACAGGCCTGCAAGGGAAGGCAGTTGAGGGCAATCAAATCTGCAAGGAAGGGCAGTTAGGGGTGATCAGGCCGGCAGAGGAGGGAACTTGGGGGCAAACAGGCTGGCAGGGGAGCAGTTAGACATCAATTAGACTGGCATGGAAGTGGTTACGGGGTGATCAGGCTGGCAGGCAAAAGCGGTTAGGGGCAATCAGGGAGGCAAGCAGGCAAGCAGTTTGGAGCTAGCAGTCCTGGATTGTAAGAAGGATGTCCAATTGCCCTTTTAGGCCCGATCCCGGTAGGATCAGGCTTAAATGGGCAGTTGGACATCCCTCAAAGGGTCCCAGATTGGAGAGGGTACAGGCTGGGCTGAGGGACACTCCTGTCCCCTGTGCACAAATTTTGTGCACTAGGCCCCATATATATATATATTCCTCTACTAATCACAAATTGATAGGACAAAGTCCGGTACCAAACAAAAAATAAAAATCATTCTCTAAAGCCAGTCCACAGTCACAATCTATTTATTAGACAAAAAGTCCCCAATGCCAGTCACACACTGGCCTGCACTATGTTCTCACTTCACAGTACTTGAAAGTGTCCACTCAAATTATGGTAATTTGCCCTTCATATTTATTCTAAATATTGCCTGCCACTTCACAATTTCTCATGATACTGGTGCTCAACCACACTTCTCCCACCTCCTCCACCGCCACCATCCCCCCCAAAAGTTACTATCAATGGGTACTAAAGAACAAAACCTCACACTGGAAATATCCTCACTCCTTAGCCAATATGGATAGCCCATCACAACAGGGAAATTGCCATTGCTTTACATCTAATTGTAGAACACAAGTTTCCTATTCTTAAAGAACTTCAGTTGCTACCACTGATTTGAAACTTTTTAAAATAAATATTTCCACTGGCCTTAAAAGGACAAGAATAAAAGCAAACTAAGTAAGAGCCAGAATAACTTTAGATAGTTGCCAAGATATGTTGACATTTTTTATCCACAGACAAGAAATTTTGAAATTTTAAGTGATATAATTAGCGTGTTACTACAACCCATAATTTCTTTTCTTAGCAAGTTAAATCTAAATTATATTTGTATAAAGAGGTTTTATTGTTCTTGTAAAGGCTATGCAGCAAAATACCTCTTATTGTTTTGTAAATATATATTCATTAAATATTACACATTGGGAGGTCAAATATCCCATTATTTGACCAAAAAATAACTTGACATGGGTTTATGACTAGATATTATGAAAAGAGATTATCAATACCTAACCCAAGTTTTGCCAGTTTGTGTTTGGGTTTTCTAGTCTTTGTTTTTTGTGAAATTGGCTTCCTTAGATCCCACATATATGTAAGTTCATACAGTATCTGTCTTTCTCTGTCTGACTTTTTACTTAGCATAATGCCTTCAAGGTCCATCCATGTGGCCATAAGTAGCCGAATTTCCTTCTTTCTCAAGGCTGAAGATACATTCATATCTTCTTCAACTATTCATCCATTGATGGACACTTAGGTTGCTTCCCTACCATGGCTACTGTAGATAACAATGCAATGAACACAGGGGTGCAGATATCTCTTCAATATGCTGTTTTCATTTTCTTACAATATGTACCCAGAACACAAATTGTTGGATTATATGGCAGTTCTATTTTAAAGTTTTTTAGAAACACCCATACTGTTTTCCATAGTGGCTATACCAAATTATGTTCCCAAAAACATTGTACAAGGATTCCCCTTTTCCCACATTTCTATTTCTTATTTTTTTCCCATTCTAACAGATTTGATGTGATATGTCATTACGGTTTTTATTTACCTGATGATTAATGTGTTGAGCACGTTTCATATACTTGGCTATTTATATGTCTTCCTTAGAAAAAAATGTCTATCAGTGCCTCTGCCCATAAAATGTTTTGAACTGTAGAATACATCAGTCAAGACACTAATTCCAACCACAAAAAAAGTCAACTTTTACTCTATGACTATTCGAGTGTTATGTTTCTCTCATAGCACTTTATACACTTTACTGAAAAAATAGATAAAAAATCTTCTGACCTTCACATCAGATGTATAATTACTAGAAAGTTCATTTCATAAAAAATTTATAAGACTTAAAAAATGAATAGCAAGTCCAGTGTCAGAAGTCAGACGTCAACAGTGGTCATGGATTTTAAGCCAAACATCCAATATCTTCTCATAAATCATGCTAATTAGAGTTCAAGATTCTCAAGGTTTGAGTGTAATAAGAATTTTTACAATTTATAAAAATTATTACAAAACAATTTTAATCAGTTTGGGGGAATAATTTTTGTGTTTATAATTTTAAATAAACCTAAATCTTAAAGATAGAATGCCATCTTTTTAAGTCATCATGATGCCTCCATTTTTTAAATGTGTTATGAGCTCCCTTATCTTCTCTGAGGCCAGGCTGGTTCAAACTCCCAAAGGCAAATCAGGAAAGTTGTTTGAAAAGAAATTTCTCTATGTTTCCAGATACCATATATCTACTGTATTTTTAAAGATAATTTCTTTCACAATTAAATCATTCTATGTATGGGGACAAGTCTCTTTCCAACATTAGTTTTCCCACTTTTTTTCTTTTTCTAAATGAGCAATGGGCCATCTCTAACACACAAATAAATCCTGAATAGAATGTCACATATTTTAGAGTTCAGTTCTTACAAAATTAGTCAATTATAAGATTTCAAGTATTTAAAAACTTAAATAAATAAGCATAAACCTTATAAAAAAGAAATTGTGGTTTTAGGTCTAGAGACAGCAATAAAATTTGTCAGTTAGTTCATACATTTATGTGGCAATATTATGGTGCTACTGTTGGTCTTTCTGAAGAAAACAGTGAAAGAATAAACTTTATTTTAATCTATGTTTTTATGTCTCTCTTTATTGTCAATCTTTTTACTACCTCCAAAAGATAACTTACAGATGAAATTTCAATCAAGAATGACATTATTGAAAAAGAAGATAGCATAGGTAAACACCTATACTCTCCATCTCCCCCAACTACATTAAAATTACAACTAAAATACAGAACAACCATCATCCAGAATTGCTGGAAAGCTGGATGAATGGATGTCCTACAACTAGAGAAGTAAAGAAGAAAGCACACTGAGACTGGTATACAGGAGCAGAACAGGCTGGACCAGCACCCACAAGCACTGTTTATTTAATCTGCAGGGAGATTGTCTCTGTGGAGGCTAGCCGAGAGAAATAAAGGGTACCAGCCTCACACTAGACTCCCAGCCCAGGGTCCCAGAGTTGGGAAAATAAGTCCCTATGGACAGTAAAAATTATGGGCTATAAAAACCAGTGTGGATTAGGGCTCAGTGACACAGAGGCTGCTGGAGACCCAGCAGTTCCTCTTAAAAGGCTGGCACCATGAACTGAACTTACAAGATACTGCTTCCTCTGAGCTCCAGCACCATCGGGGAGGCTCTGGGAAACATACACACATAGGAGGAGGAACTGGATTGTCTGTAATCAAAGCAGTAACTCAGGGGTAGCTTGCTCCCATACAGAGGTGTTTGCAAAGATCATTATTCCTAAGCTGGGACCTCCCCAGTCACAGGGCTTACTGGCAGCCATTTCTATTTCCCTGGTGATTCCCTAAAACCCTGACTCATCTAATTTACAACCCCACCCAAGCTGGGTGTGCTGGCTTTGCATATGAATGGCCTGTGCTTGCTAGGGCTAAAATATCCCAAAGAAGCTGCAGCTGGGTCAGGGGGTCCAAAACCTAGCAATAAAAGGCCCAAGATCCAGCACCAGCACCAGCCTACCTTGCATCATAGCTGGGCCTCATCTGGGCACTTTCAAAGTTGATACAAAGACCAGGAATCTACCAAACTCTCTGTAGCTCCTGCTGGGTGGTCCCAGGCAGTGGCTGACTTTGTACCTCTCTAGAGAACCAAGAGACAGTGTACCCAGTGGTCAGTGTCATAGCATACCAATTACAACTCTACACATTCATAAGTGCCACACTCAAGGGGCAGGCTCAGTGAGCACAAAACTTCACTGAAGCAAGTCTTGCTCCATAGGAGTGTCTCCTGCACAGCATCTCTCCCACTGTAGTCAAAGCTGGTCCTTACAGCCAATGGGCCTGGAAGTCAATTCCCTCCAAGTGACACAAACAACAATCAAGCCTCACCTACAACAAAACTGTGCTCACAGCCCAAAAAGGATGCACCTAGAGCACCCAGTTCAGGTGATTGGGGAGGCTGAGCCACTGGGCCCTATAGAATGCCCACTACACAAGGTCACAGTACCAACTCAAGGAAACATAGCAGCTCTATCCAATTCATAGAAACAAACACAGATAAGTAGCCAAAATGCAGAGACAAAGAAACATGTCACAAATGAAAGAAATGGAAGAAAGCAAACTACTGGATATTGAGTTCAAAACCACTGTTATAAGGTTAATCAAGAATCTGAGAAAAAAATGGCGGCGGAACGGAGGGACGCGATCTGAATTTGCTCACAGGGCAGAAGGAGGGAGCAGCTTAAGGTCGTGCAGGGAGCATTTGTTGGCGAGTCGGGGGACAGCTGTGCTCCGGGAGAAGATAGGGGACTGCTGGGCTGGCCTCCCCAGCCTGAGCGGCCCCAGTACTTCTGGCTTCTCTCCCTGAGCCAACTGCACAAGGAGGCGCATGGAGGCAGACCACGACATCTTGAAGGGGAAGGACCTGAAAATACACAGCTGCAGTACCGGCTGAATGGCTGAGACTCCTGGAACACTGGCGCCCAGTTGACGTGGATGTGTGCAGAGTCCAGGGAGCTCTAAACTCCTGCACGGAAAGGTCAGATTTCCCTCGGGGTACTTTGGGCGTGAAACTGAGGGGGTTGGCAGACTGGGATATCTGCACCTTGGAACTCAAAGCCCGGAGATCTGCACCTGAAATAAAATCTGTGGCTGTTGGAGCTGGTAAATGTGGAAGAGGGCCCTTGGAGCTGGTGGCAGAGGTAATCCCTGGAGTGCAACCAATTTGGACCTGACAGAGGAGGGAGACCCGGAAGATTTTGAGAGGGTCCTGGCTGCTGAAACAGCAGTCACCATTAGAGAGGTAGTATTGAATACCATGGGGACAGCAAAATTTTAGTTCAGGATAGAGAGGACCAATAGACCCAGAAGTCAATCTAGAAACACTGCCACCCAGGGGCCAAATCACAAATTGACTCTTGTGTGACACAGGGAATTGATTATATTTTCTCTTTGACCTTGAAAATACAGTCTATTTTCATCTACTCTTTAGTATCTTTTACTCTATCTCAACTTCACCTTTATACCACCACTCTCTTGCTAACCTTTCCCTATTTAGTTCCTTGTTTCCCTCACACTTTTCTCACTTTAGATTTACCTTAATTCTTTCTTTTTACCCCCTGTTAAAATTTCACCCCACTGATATATCTAATCTCCAACCACCTACTCCAAGTCCATATATACCTCTAGCTTCTCTGACTTCACCATCTTAAAGTGTTTTTATCCCTGCCCTGTTGTTGTTGTTTACTTGATTGTTAATTATATCGATTTTTTAAGCAGGTTTATGAGATTGATTTGCTTATTCTTTTATTTTGGTTTGTCTTGTAGGGGGGGTTATTTTTATTTTTGGTGTTGTTTCTTGTTTTGTTGTCCTCATTTGCATTGTTTTTTAGATAGATTTTTGCTTCTGTGTTCCCTCACCTCCCTTGATATTAGTAGTTGTGTGTAATCTGTATCAATCTCTAGGTACTTGTTGTGGGTTTTGGTTCAGATTAGGGGCTGTCCTATAGGAGTTTTCGTGCCACATTTATAATTTACTCCTTCTTTTTCCTTCTTCTTCCCCTTTTCCCATTATCATTTTGGCATTACTGTCTTTTTTTTGTGAGTGTGTGTGTGTGTGGGGGGGGGGGGGGCCCTTTTCTTTTTGTGTGAGTGTCTGTGTGTGTCTGGGGGCGGTTCTCTTTCTTTTTTCTCACCTATCACCGAATTTGCCTTTCTCTGGCGGTCACCTTTATTTGGAATTACCATTACTGTGACTACATTCCGGTTCAGTGCCTGGTGCGTTGCACCTGGTTGTATTGTATTTTGTGCCTTTAAATCAATGCAGGAGAGTGAGAACTGCATAACCAGATACATAGAGAAGAGAGACCATGGGAAGACAAAGAAACAGCCCACATATGAAAGAAAAACAAGGCTCACCAGAAAAGGAGGTAAACGAAATGGAAGTTAACAACCTGTCAGAGAAAGAATTCAGAGAAATGGTCATAAGGTGGCTGAAAAGAATGGAAGACAAATTTGATAATATGAGTAAGAACCAAGAGGAAATGAGGAATACCCAGGAAGAAATGATGAAGAGCCAAGAAGAAATGAAGAAGAGCCAAGAAGAAATGAAAAGTGACATTGCTGAAGTAAAGAACTCAATAGAAAGTATTAAGAGTAGACTAGAAGAAGCAGAGGATCGCATCAGTGAGCTAGAAGACCAGGTAGGAAAAAATAACCAAGTAGAGCAGCTTCTAGAAAAAAAAAATTAAAAAGCAGGAGGAGAGCCTAAGGGAACTTTGGGACAACATGAAACAAAACAACATCCATATAATTGGGCTTCCAGAAGGACAGGAAACTGAGCAAGGAATAGAAAACCTGTTGGAAGAAATAATGACAGAAAACTTCCCTGATATAGGAAAGAAAAAACCCATACAAATCCAAGAAGCTCACAGAGTCCCAAGCAAAATAAACCCCAAAAGACCTACGCCAAGGCACATTATAATTAAATTGGCAAACACCAATGACAAAGTACGAATCTTAAAAGCTGCCAGAGAGAGACAGAAAGTCACCCACAAAGGAACCCCCATGAGACTAACAAGTGATCTGTCAACAGAAACCTATCAGGCCAGAAGGCAGTGGAATGAAATTTACAAAGTCATGCAAAGGAAGGGTCTGAATCCTAGAATACTATACCCAGCAAGGCTCTCAATCAAAATTGAAGGTCAAATCAGGAGCTTCACAGATAAAAAAGAAATAAGGGAATTCGTCACCACGAAACCAGCAATGTGAGAAATGCTAAAGGATCTGCTATAAAAAGAAATAGGAAGCGAAGAAGGAACACAGGGGTAAAGAACAAAAAAGGCAACATATAAGTAAATATCAATAATAACTTTAAATGTAAATGGTTTAAATGCTCCAATCAAAAGACAAAGGGTAATAGACTGGATAAGAAAACACAACCCATGTATCTGCTGTCTACAAGAAACCCACCTCTGAAAAAAAGATGCACACAGGCTGAAAATGAAAGGTTGGAAAAAAGTTATTCAGGCGAATGGAAATGAAAAAAAAAGCTGGGGTAGCCATACTTATATATGACAAATTAGATCTCAACGTGAAGGACATAACAAGACATAAAGAAGGCCACTTCATAATACTAAAGGGAGCAATCCAACAAGAAGAAATAACTCTGGTAAACATATACGCACCCAATACAGGAGCACCCAAATATATACAAAACTCCTAGAGGACATCAAGGGAGAGATAGACAGTAATACAATCACAGTAGGAGACTTTAATACCCCACTATCACCATTGGACAGATCCTCTAAATAAAAAATCAATAAAGAAACATCAATCCTCAATGACTCATTAGACCAGATGGAATTAATTGACATCTTCAGATCATTTCACCCCAAAGCCACAGAATATACATTCTTTTCAAGTGCCCATGGGTCATTCTCAAAGATAGACCATGTGTTGGGTCATAGGCAAAGTCTCTCCAAATTCAAGAAGATAGAAATCAGATCCCATTGAAATACAACAGACCCCACTGAAATACAAAGGATTGTTAAAAAACACTATGAACAACTCTACTCCAACAAACTGGACAACCTGGAGGAAATGGATATATTTCTAGAAAAAATATAACCTCCAAAACTCAATCAAGAAGAATCTAAACAACTCAATAGAACAATAACTGGAAGAAATTGAAGCAGTCATCATAAAGCTTCCAGCAAACAAAAGCCCAGGGCCAGATGGCTTCACAGGGGAGTTTTACCAAACATTCAAGGAAGAACTAAAACCTATACTCCTCAGCCTATTCCAGAAAATTCAAGAGGATGGAACACTTCCAAACTCCTTCTATGAAGCTAGTATCACCCTAATACCAAAACCAGATAAAGATGGCACAATGAAAGGGAATTACAGGCCAATATCCCTCAAGAATATAGATGCCAAAATCCTGAATAAAATTCTAGCAAATCGGACCCAGCAGTACATCAGAAAGATCATGCACCATGACCAAGTAGGATTTATCCCAGGAATGCAAGGATGGTACAATATCCACAAATCAATAAATGTGATACATCACATAAACAAATTGAGAGATAAAAATCACATAGTCATATCAATTGATGCAGAAAAAGCATTTGACAAAATCCAACATCCTTTCTTGATAAAATCTCTCGATAAGGTAGGAATAGAAGGATCGTACCTCAACATAGTAAAAGCCATATATGATAAACCCACACCAAACATCATACTCAATGGGCAAAAACTACAACCATTTCCCCTAAGAACAGGAACAAGACAGGGTTGCCCACTTTCACCACTCATGTTCAACATAGTACTGGAAGTATTAGCCATTGCAATTAGACAAGAAGAAGAAATAAAAGGCATCCAAATTGGAAAAGAAGTTAAGCTATCCTTATTTGCAGATGACATGATATTGTACATAAATAACCTGAAAGACTCCATAAAAAAGTTAGTAGACTTAATAAATGAGTTCAGCAACGTAGCAGGCTACAAAATTAACACCAAGAAATCTATGGCATTTCTATACACTAATAGTGAATTTACAGAAAGAGAGACTAAAAAAGCAATCCCATTTACCATCACACCAAAATAACTAAGATACCTAGGAATAAACTTAACTAAGGCGGTAAAAGACCTATTTGTGGAAAACTACAGGACACTGAAAAAAGAGATAGAGGAAGATGTAAACAGGTGGAAGAACATACCATGTTCATGGATTGGGAGAATCAACATAATTAAAATGTCCATACTACCCAAAGCAATCTATAAATTTAATGCACTCCCCATTAAAATACCAATGGCACATTTCACAGACTTAGAAAGAACTCTCCAAAAATTCATCTGGAACAAAAATGGCCCCAAATAGCCACAGCAATCCTAAGAAAGAAGCACAAAGTCGGTGGGATTTCCATACCAGATTTCAAGCTGTATTACAAAGCTACTGTTCTCAAAACAACATGGTACTGGCACAAGAACAGACATATAGATCAATGGAATAGAATAGAGAATCCAGATATCAACCCAAACCACTATGCTCAATTAATATTTGACAAAGGAGGCATGAGCATAAAATGGAGTCAAGACAGTCTCTTCAATAAATGTTGTTGGGAAAATTGGACAGATACATGCAAAAAAATGAAACTAGAGCACCAACTTACACCATACACAAAAATAAACTCAAAATGGATACAGGACTTAAACGTAAGACAGGAAACCATAAAAATATTAGAGGAATCTACAGGAAGAAAAATCTCAGACATATACCAAAAAACTTCTTTGATGATACTGCTCCTAGGGCAATGGAAGCTAAAGAGAAAATAAACAAATGGGACTACATCAAAACCAAAAGCTTTTGCACAGCTAAAGAAACCATCAACAAAACAACAAGAAAACCCACTGTATGGGAGAACATATTTGCAAATGTTATCAGTGATAAAGGTTTAATCTCAAGCATCTACAGGCAACTCACTCAACTCAATAAAAGGAGGACAAATGATCCAATAAAAAAATGGACAACAGACCTAAATAGAATCTTCACGAAAGAAGACAAAAGAAAGGCCCAGAGACATATGAAAACTTGCTCAAAGTCACTAATTATCCCAGAGATGCAAATCAAAACGACTATGCAGTACCATCTCACACCTGTCAGAATGGCTTACATCAACAAATCAACAAACGACAAGTGCTGGCGAGGATGCGGAGAAAAAGGAACTCTCGTGCACTGCTGGTGGGATTGTAGACTAGCGCAGCCACTGTGGAGAACAGAATGGAGTTTCCTCAAAAAACTAAAAATGGAGCTCCCATTCGACCCAGTGATCCCACTTCTAGGAATATACCCCAAGAAACTAGAAACGCGAATTAGAAAGGATATCTGTACCCCTATGTTCATAGCAGCACAATTTACCATAGCTAAGATTTGGAAACAGCCTAAGTGCCCATCAGCAGATGAGTGGATTAAAAAACTATGGTACATTTACACAATGGAATACTACACTGTGGAAAAAAAGAAGGAGCTCCTACCATTTGTAACAAGATGGATGGATTTGGAGAGCATTATGCTAAGTGAAATTAGCCAGTCAGAGAAAGACAAATATCACATGATCTCACTCATTTGAGGAATACAATCAATGACATAGACTGATGAACAAGAATGGATCCAGAGACTGAGAAAAGTCCATCAGAATGTCAAACCTCAGGATAAGTGACAGGTGGTGGGAGTAAGGGGAAAAGTCAATATATTTGAACTCTTGAACTAAGGTAAGTGATTTGTGTTTTTACATCCCTGACAAAGTTTATATAAAGTTATAAAAAAAATTGGCAGCTAGCTTGAGATTGAATTGACATGGCCTAGAGCTTGTCATATCCTATGGACACCAGTTCTTAGGCTAGGCCCTCCTTAACCTCCCGTGACACCATAATACCCTTACATGATACTATTCTACAATGTCATTATAATATTTGATATTTGACAAGAGCATATTATACAATTATCCCAAATAAACTTACAAACTAATTCTTTGAATGTTGGGCAGCAACTTAAAAAAGGATAGGAAAGAAATTAATCCCTTTCAGAAGGAATTAAGGCACTGGGAAGGCATCCGAACATTCTATATTGGCCCTTCTTGCCCTTTCTGCCAAGAGGTACCTTCTTCTTACTGTCCAAATACACACAGCTGATGCCTGAGTTTTCAGTGCAAGCTATGGCTGAAGCCTCTGGGCAGCTGGCACCATGGATCTGTATCTCGAACAATGGTATGAGCTGGGCCCTCTCTGGAGAATAAACCTGGGTACCCTGAGATACGTGATCAGTACCGGGACCCTGCCAGCAGGCGAGGGGACCCCAAGGCAGGTACTGGACGTGGAGGCCATGGGGGCATAGACTACAAAGGAGACAGAACTGAACCTCACATCACCCTGTTTGGCCCCGGAGGATGGCTGGTTAGCCAGAGACGGGTAAGATTCCTCAGGGAAGGAACAACCTAAGACAGGCACAGTCGCAGAGGGGCCAACAGGAGAGAGGTAAAAGGTCAACAGAGGTGGGGCACAGAACCTCACCCATAAACCTTGCAGGGGCTTGAATTCTCACCCCTCATGAGGGTGGTCTCCTATCCCCACAGCTGCTTCGCCTCCCACGCACAACTCATACCGGGACCCAGGTGGCAGACAGAGACTTGGCTAGCAATAGCTGCTCTGTATCTAAATTCAGTCTATTACCAGGAATGCTCAGGACCTACTCAAAATTGCAAATATTCCTTTCCACCAGTATTTACAGGGTAAACTAAGATTTCTGCTTGAGTATTAAAATTGACAGGAAAATAGTAATCAAGTTTTCAGATTAATTTAAATTGGCCAAGTGAAATAAGTGACTACTCAAGAAAATTTTATTGTACTGGATAAAAAGCTTTTCCTAAAACATTAACTAAAAAATCTATTAGTAGTTCATCTCACTGTAAAATTGCCTAACATCCAAAGAACCTAAAGCAGTCATATTTGTGTGCAAAAATTAAAATTTAAAATTACCAAGACTGCAATATAAAATTTCCAAAAGCCCCCATTAATCAAAAGAGGGGAGGGGGCAGTAGGGTAATATCATGTAAGGGAAAAAAATATCAAGTAAGTAAAATACATCTAGAAAATTCTTACTCCAGTAAAGTAAATTCCATTTGTAAAACCAACTGTAGGACACCGATGAAAAAACACACATGGTGTCAAATTAAGCCAAAGGAAAATCATTTAGGCAAAAATTAAAAAGAATCCCAAGTCTATTTTGCAGAGAGGATCCCTTTGTTAACTTTTGGTCGAGAATGTGTTTGTGTGTTTTCAGAGAACAACTCCAAGACCATGTGGGTTCCTGCGACTGTGAGGAACTGACGGATCTGTTCCAGTCACGAGGATGGTCCAGAGATGGGGGACACTGACAACACCTTGCCAGGCTAGCAGTAGGCAGCTGTGCATGTCTGCAGGCGGCCCAGGACCAAACCAGAGAGGATGGATCTTGCATTGCCACGATGTGTCCACCATCTGGATACCATTGCTGACATGTACACATAAAGAATTATTTGACACTGAAACTGGGACTCAGAACAGTTGGACATTGAAACTGAGACTGAAACATTTTTTGTTCTTATACATTTATTTCTAGTATACAGAGGCAAGATATTTTTGAAGAAAAGAAACAGGGGAGAGTGATTGATATAGAGGCAGGATGGCCTTGAACAGGCTGTCAAGCTACAGGGGAAGGCTTGGGTGGATGGGAGGTGGATGCTGGGAGAGATCAACTGAAGGAATTGTATTCATGCATATGAGCGTAACCAATGAATGAAAGACACTTGGGTGGGGATGGGGGAGGGTGGGGATATGTGCTGGGGGGTAGGGGAGGTTGGGGGAAGGATAAGGGGGAGGGGTAAAGGAAAACATGTACTACTATTAATTATAAGTTATACTGCAAAAAAATCAATAAAAATATATTTTTTAAAAAAAGAATCTACTAAAAACCTCCACAAAAGAAAAAAAAAACATGGAAAAGGACCAGTCAGAAATTAAGCATGCACTGACTGAAATAAAGAATAATATACAGGGATTTAACTGTAGATTAGAGGATTCTAAGAATCAAATCAACAATTTGAAAGATAAGGAAGCAAAAAACACCCAACCAGAAGAGCAAAAATAAAAAAAGAATCCAAAAATATGAAAATAGTGTAAGAAGCCTCTGAGAAAACTCCAACTATACCAACATTTGAATTATGGGGGTGCCAGGAGAAGAGAGAAAGCAAGATATTGAAAACCTATTTGAAGGAATAATGGCAGAAAACGCCCCCTACCTAGTGAAAGACATAGACTTACAAGTACAGAAAGCACAGAGAACCCCAAACAAGAGGAACCCAAAGAGGACCACACAAAGGCACATCATAATTAAAATGCCAAAAGCTAAAGACAAAGAGAATTTTAAAAGCAGTAAGAGTAAAGCAGTTAGTTACTTACAAGGGAATGCCCATATGACTGGGCAGCTGATTTCTCAACAGAAACTATGCAGGCCAGAAGAAAGTGGCAAGAAATATTCAAAGTGATGAATAGCAAGAGCCTACAACCAAGATTATTCTACCTAGAAAATCTATAATTTAGAATTGAATGTCAGATAAAGTTCTTCACAAGACAACAAAAAGCTAAAGGAGTTCATCACCACCAAACCAGTATTACATGAAATGTTGAAGGATAGTCTTTAAGAAGGGGAGGAAAAGAAAAGGCAAAAGATAAAAAATATGAACAAAATGGCAACAAATACATACCTACCAACAACTGAATCTAAAACTCAAAATAAATAAATAAGAAATCTATTGAACAGAATAAACTGGTGAATACAACAGGATCAGAGGCATGGAAATTGAATAGATTGATGATTTTCATTGGGAAGGGGGTTTTCGGGGAGGGGAAAAGATTAAACAAAGATCTTATAAACATATATACATTACCTATGGATACAGACAATAGGGTGGAGAATGTCTGGGGTTGGGAGGAAAGTGGGTGGAGAGAGGCAATTGGAGGGGTGCAACAATAAAGACAAAAGAAAAGAATGACTTATTTTTTTCAAAAAGGGGGGAAAAGATTTAATTTTTAATAAATTTGAAAATCTTATTAACATGCACAGTAATAAGCATTTGGGACTGATCTTTTTTAAATACAAATGTCCAGTGGTGTTACGGAAATACTACCCAAAGATATTTATTTAAAATCTCAATAATGTAAATTCAAGTTTCTGTTTAGAAAACTTATAGTCAACAACAATTTTTTCTCTTATATTTATCTTTCCTATAGTCATATTCCCTGTCACTTAATTTCTATAGTTCTTAGGTGAAAAAGCAATAAAAAAGGCTTACAAGTGTCATACCTATCCTAGCAGTATTAGCTATAAGTATTCTTGTGCAAATGAGAAAATAGCTATTAAGTTATATTTAAATAGGTATAATTTTATATTTAAATTTTTAAGTTACAATTGAACAAATATTTTTATAAAATAAAAATGTTAATGTGTACTTACTCTTCAATAGGCATTCTTCTAAACTCTTCACCAATATTGACTCAATTAATATTAAAACCTTATACTGCACTTCTATTATCATCCTCATTTTCCAGATGCTAAAACTGGAGTCTGGAGAAGTTAACCTCCCTAATGTACCAAGGGAAGAACTATTGTTCAAAGCCACACAGTCTGTTGTTCATTAATTTAAAAAGAATTCACTGGCCATAGAGTATGCTAGGCCAGAAATAGGCATTGAATACTGAATACAAAAAAATAAATAATATAAAGTCTCCTCTCTCTTAGGGGGTGCTCTGGGGAAAATAATAAATATGGACATTGCAGCTAAACTATGGATCTTTATTGTAAACGGGAAAAGTTATAAGTAGGAATGTCTTCAGAACACTTATTATTTTGGTGTCCCAGTGCATAGCACAATGACCAGCATATTTTTAATATATTTTATTGATTTTTTACAGAGAGGAAGGGAGAGGGATAGAAAGTCAGAAACATGGATGAGAGAGAAACATCCATCAGCTGCCTCCTGCACAACCCCCCACTGGGGATGTGCCCACAGCCAAGGTACATGCCCTTGGCCAGAATCGAACCTGGGACCCTTTAGTCTGCAGGCCGACACCCTATCCACTGAGCCAAACCAGTTTCAGCAGACCAGCATATTTTCTAGGAGTGCTTTTATTGGCTCCATTTTCAGTGACCTCATCACCCATAGCACCTTTGGTCAGCTGTCCACTCCATAGCTGCATGAGGCTCTCTGGCCTTCACTAGTTACAGAGCAGCTTTCCAGGAGCTCACTGTTTTGTATCCAAATCCATTCATTCTACTTTAAGCTATAATTGTATTATTCCATTACACAAATGTAAACACTGGACATAACTGCATCAAGAATAAGAACTTATGTTTCCTTCTGAATGCTTTGGGGAGACTCCTTTAAGATAACCCATTTTAAAATGTTGTGGAATTAATTACAGATTAATGTAAGAGGCTAAGGAAAATTTATAAACATCTAGAAGGATTCTTCCCTAAAAAGGGTTCACAGGTATTTTAGATTCGTTGTGGAAATTGTAAAGGATGCAATCAGGGAAGATCAGGGTAAGGGTGGGGTCTGCAAAATGCTTATCTGGAACTCTTATGGGTAGACCCCATATTTAAATAAATGACCTAGGTCCTGTAAAATTAGTGAACACAAGTACAATTAAGTTAAAAATTAAATGAATATACTTTTTTATGTATTTTTTAATAACTCCCAAATTTTAAATGACTTCTCTTTACTAACTGGTTCCAATCTCTTGTCGTTTTTTTTAAATCTTTATTGTTGAAAGTATTATATAGGTCTTCCTTTTCTCCCCATTTACCTCTTCCAGCCTACTCCCATCCTTCCCCACCCCAGGCCCTCACTACCCTCCCCTGGGTAAAGAGATTTTTGGTTTCTTTTCATTCCTTTTTTTTTTTTAAACCAGTAAGTTCCTCAATACTTATGAATACATTGAATGAATGAACGAATGACTATTAAGTGAACTGTATTGTTTAACCTCTTCTGTTTGTTATGTGATTATTTAATTGGTCTTTTCATTGTAAATCATTTGTTGGCCTGGAATCATTTACATCCCAGAACAATGAGTCATTTATTTATTTAAGAAACAAGTGACTACTGGTGTTGTTGACCTCTACAATTCCACAAGGAAAAAATGGCAGGTTTAGAAAGAACCTTTTGTTTCACACAGATTCTGACTCAATTCCCCTGACTTGGTGTCTGTATGTGGCATCCGCATAAGGCAAAGCTATCTGATAGACTGCTTTTATGAAACAGTAATTACTTTCAGAACCATGCTAAAATTAAATTGTTCAAGTGACTGGATTTTAATTTAGAAAAACAAATCTACACATCATTTTATTGCAAAATCATTATCTAACGTCTGTGTACCTCACATATAATGTGCACAATTGAGAAAAAAGTCTCAGTTAACTGTGTTTTTTAATCTCTAAACTTTGAGCACAGGATTAAAGTTTCATTGATATATTGAACAAATTGAACGAATAATAGGGTGAAGAACATGAATCTTAAATTAACTTGTAGATTTTACTTTCAAGATCATATATAACTAGTCATAATTTACTCATTATATAGATAACTAGAGAGAACTAAATAACAAAGTAGTGCATTTTAATTTTACATATTTAAATAGATATCATACCACATACTCTGTCATTAAATTCAAGTTACTAGTGAAAGGGCAGAGCGGGACTGACTCCACTTTGTACTGTGTCCTCCATCTTGTGTATCTGTGTCCCCTCTTCTGAGAAAAACTACAAGATGTGTTAGTTACTCAGCCCGCCCTTAATTCAGCCAATGGGAATACAAGGGGAACTAACCTGAGGCCAAAAATATGCTGATCACATCCTGTCTTTGTGTAACCAGAACCTAGCTGCACCCTGCCTTTGCATCACTAGCCCCAGCCCTCACCCAACCAATCGGAATCGCGCAACTCAGCGGTCTGAGTATGCCCCCATCTCCCAATCCCTAGCCCTATGAAATCATTGTGCTTTTGAAACTCTTTCTCTTTTTGCATCCTGCCGCTGTGTTGGTGGAGGCAGAGAGCCAAGATAGCTTGTAATAAAGGCTCTTTGCTTTTGCATCGGACTCGGCTCCCTGGTGGTCTTTGGGGATCTTGAAATCTGGGCATAACATTAGAGTAGCTCTGCTTTGGCTGTGTCAGAACTCATCCAGTTGCCATTTAGGCCCACACAGAATGGAAAACCAAAGTCTACTATGTTCATGATTTTATACCTTGCCCACCCTCATAAAAAGAAAGTGTAGCTTATATATTGGTCATCAAGAAAACTTCTGATTTAAGATTAAATTGACCACGTTAGTTTACAAATTAAGACATTTTAGAAAACTGGACTCTATCATAATTAGAAAAATGTGAGAACTAAAAAAATTGAAGGACTGAATCATGTAGAGCAAGCATTATTGATTGAACTAGTAAGAAGAAAACCTGTTATTCACATTTATGTGTGATTTCTACCTTATTTAGTTTGTAGTTAGGTGGAAGGTAAATTGAACCTTTAAATATGAAAAATATATTTGTTGGTATAACTAAGTAAAATCTCAATTCACTTCAGCAAACCTCCAGACCTGTGCAATGACAAGCATTCTGTTTCTTCTGGCACAGACAAGTCCCCAGGAGCACAGGAGCAGCCTTGAGAAGTGCAAGGACTCTTTGCAGACACATTTTATAAATGGGAGGGTAATGAGGCATGAAGGGATTAAGTAATGCTTTCAAGGTCATACCTGAATCTTTAATAGAGCAGAGAATAAAACCATAAGTTTTGGCTATTAGATACATACTATAATGTCTAGAGCAAGCTTCCAATCCTGCACAATGAACCAAAGGGAATAACCTGGCACTGGACAGCCCTTTTATGTGTAATATGAAACACTTGCTTATCCAGGACAAGAAACAATCCAAAAAAGAATTATTTCAAAAAGTAAATGAAAGATGAAATAAGGTGCATTACAATTTCCAAATGAGAGCTTGCTTTAAGATAAATGACAGTGTTCAAATATATTTCTTCTTTGCTTGCTTTTTTCATGTACTCTGCATTGACCTTGTGAGTTTAATCGAGGGCAATATGAATCAGCTGTCTTGAAATGGCAAGGAGCAACGCCATACAGGAAGTACATGTTCCGAACGGGCCAGTCAACCCAAAACACGGACCTGTGTTCTCTTTTCTCCTGCTTCGCTGTGGGTTTGAATTTGAAACCACACATTTGACTTTGCAAAAGAAAGAGAATTCATCAGCTGACTCTTGCCTGGACAATTTTTCTTAATAGAAACTACAGAACCCCTTTTCACTTGCTACTAGTAAAGCTGGAGAGAGGCAACAGAAATGGGAGAAACACATTTTCATTAAGAGCTATTACATTCTCCCCAGTTACTCCAGCAAACCCAAACCTATCTATGAAAACAAGCTAATTGACTGGCAATCCTTTAGAATATTTCATTGTGAGAAAGTGACCTGTTCTGTAATAATTGTTGTTTGTTTTTGTTTTTTTACTTATTAGTATCCTACCTGCCTATGGGTCAGCTGACTAGGGCAACTCTTTTGTAGAAGAAACTCTAGTTTGGCTTTAATTGTTTACCAACTTGGTCAATTAGCATCACTCAAGTTTTCAAAGTGAGTAATGAAGATGTGGGGAATGGCTGACCTGAATACATTAGACATTTCATACTGGCAAATTCACTCATCTAACTTCAGACATCACTACACGGTGAAACATCTTTCAAATGCAATTTTTAGTGTTAAAATTGGACTCTATGAACTTCAAAGTGTGCAGTGGAAATCTATTGTTTCTGTCTGACCAGTAGTCCCTCTCCCTGCTTTTGTTTGTTGAACTTGACTTTCCTAAAAGGAATTATCCATCCTAGGGTACATGAAGCTTCTTGGGCTCACAATCTAGAGCTCCCCAAAGATGTCCATGCTCCCATCGCTGGAACTGTGAGTATGTTATGTAACATACAAAGGGGAACTGGTACAGATGGAAATAAGGCTGCTAATTGGCTGCCCTGAACTGGGAAGTTTATCTGGCATCATCTGAGTGGCCTACTATAATCACAGGATCCTTATTGGTGGAAAAGGGAGGCAAGAGGATCAGAGTCAGAGAAGGAATGTAACAACAGAAGATGTAGTGCTGACTCTGAAGATGGAAAGGGTTCATGAACCAAGGAACTTGGGCAACCTCCAGAAGTTGGAAAACAGAAAAGAAAAAAAAAAGGAATTTATCTCTAGAACCTCCAGAAACAATGCAGCTACCAACAGCTTCATTCTAGCTTAGTGAGATCCATTTTAGACTCCTGACCTCTAGATTACAAAACAATACGTTAATGTTGTTTCAGACAGTGAACATGTGGTAATTTTTTAGACTCAAGGTAGGAGCTAACATGCTTTTCTGACCAGTTGTGAGCATGTACTGATTGAATGGGCTCCTCCTGAGATCGGAACTTTCAGGAAAAAACATGAGGATAGAAAAGAGTTGCATTTGTTTCTGCCGAAGGTGACACCCCCTAGTTACTGAGTAATAGTCTCTTTATATCCCTAAAGTTCTCCTGGGCCCTGCCCTTCTTAAACCCCGGCTTTTGAACATTTCCTTTCCTTTCGTGAGCATCTCACATAGTTCCAACAAATAACCTTTCCCCCTTAAGTGAATCAGCGGCTCTTAACACTTGTAACCAAGGAAGCTAACTGATCCAGTTCATTCAGTTAGCTACTTAAACTGGTTGTAGTGATGCCTTTGGTTCATTGTGTGATTACAAATCTTTATTTTCCAGGGACCAGACAATGAGTTATGTACTGAGAGCCAAGAAGTGAATGAGAAAAGCAGTGTCTACTAAGAAGGGCTTACATTCTAGTAGCCCAGATTGCAGGTTCAGTTCACAGAAATGAAAGTTTTACTAAGAAAAATATGTCTGGATATAAAGCAAGGAACATCATCTCACTGGCACAAACTCAGCCTGTAAATTTGTGAAGATTCTGTTGGCCTTGGGGCTCAGTGAATACTGTAAAATCCATTCTCAAAAAGTGAGTCGCTAAATCTCTCTTCAGGTATGGCCCTTCCCTCCCTCTCTTTCTTCCTTCAATTTATTCACACAACAGGTGTTCATGAAGCCCCTCTTTTGTGCACTGAGCACAGGGAATACCAGGCATAGGAGCAAAGTCACAGAGCGGGGTGAGGAATTCTGAGGGGGACAGGTGGCACAGAACAGACAGTGGCTGCAGAGAGACTAATGTTCGGACAGAGCCAGGCAGGGACAGGAAGGTCAGGAGCGTGCCTGAGGAACGTCATGCTGAGTTGGGTCCTACAGGACAGGCAGTCACCAGCAGAAGGATGGAGGAATGGCGAGACCCCGTTATAGGGTGCATGTGTGCTGGCCTGAGGCAGTAACGCAAACAGCAGGGCTGCCACATGGATCAGAAAAGTGGACCAGAAACCTCAAGAAAGAAATCAGAACATGTGATTGGAAAGAAAGGGAGGTCCAGGCCAGAGGGAGTGGGTCTTGTGTCCACACTTTTGAATTTGCATTCTTTAGATATCCTGAAGAACCTAGAGATGAATGAAAGGATTTTGTGCATGCAGTAATGACGTTCAAGATAAGATTTTAACATTTTGATCATTTTTCCCCCCAAGGGCAGTCTAAAAATTATTTTTTAAAAATGTGTAGGACTTCAGACAGAGTCTTGTTAGAAGACTCCTCTGGTCATCTGTGTACCAATGGCTCAAATAAGGAGGCAACAACAGGGCAAAGTCAAGCAATGCCAGGGATCAGGACCAAGTAGCTGATTTGATGGTCACAGGATTGTCAAAGTGACTCAAAACTTCTTAGGATCAGATCATGAGTTAAATAATTTATTAATAATGAGTTATTACAATATTTATCCAAACCTTTCAATGAAAACTATTATTAAAATACTAAAGTGTGATCCATTCATTGCAATAAAATATACCCATTATACATTGTGGATTTTGTATGATTTCTTAATAACTATAGATACCAAAGAGATAGACAGAAAGGCTTAGATTTTCTAAAAAAAAAAAAAAAAAAAAAAAAAAAAAATGTACCATAAAGTCAGTACTATAAAATTTAATACTGGGAAATCCCCTGGCATATACAACAAGCATTTTAACCATTTCACTCCTATAATAAGAACTCAAGTTATACATGGTTGTTATTTTTCCATTAAATTTAATAATGATTTAAAGTCTAGATGCCTAGTGGACGAAATTCATGCATGGATACGGTCCCTAGGCCTGGCCTGCAATTAGGGCCATTTTTCCCATCTGCAGGCAGCCAGCTCTGCCCCTCCCACTATTCCCCTACACCCCCCTGCCATCCACCCCAGGTTTCCTAGGCCAGAGGGGGGGGAGGGAGGGTGCACGCGCACGCTACCACCCACTCACTGGCCACGCCCCACTCTGTGGGTTGCCCTCTGTCTATGGGGCAACTGGGGGGCCTTGGCCTAGCACCACCTGCATCTACTGCCACCCATCCCGGGTTCCCCATTCCTCATTAGGCCATCTGGGTCCACAGCTGGGGGCAGCTCCTATGTTGAGAATCTGCCCCCTCGTGGTCAATGCACGTCATAGCAACTGATCATTCTGCTGTTTGGTCAATTTGCATATTGCCCTCTTATTTTATAGGATTCTTGCGTATTCATCATGCCATTGGTTGACAGAGTTAATGGACATCCCATAGGGAGAATAAGTAAAAAGCACTGCATAGGGATAGTGTAAGTTACAATAATATTAGTGTTGGTGGCTTGGAGCCATTGATGTTCAGAATGGGTAACGTGCTGGATAATTAACTGCCCCTTGGTTCAGGCCATGGTATTGTTGTGAGCTCCATACAAGTCATGAAGTAAAACTGTTTATAGTCCTGTTACCTATAGGCTGATGTGTAATAAGTTCAACCTCTCTTCTCCTTTCCTTGTTTTTAAAGTATGGTAACATAAATCTCAAACTAACCCTGTATTAGAGAGCAATGTTTGTGAGTTAGTATCCACAGTTATAGGCACTAGAGGTGACGAGAACCAAGATACTGGTCAACCAATGTAACACAAAGCTGTGGCCAGGAGAGAGTGTTTCACTGACCACCTAACTCGACCCCAGAGCACAACTCTAGGAGGCAGCATCCACGCTGATATCTGGGTGCTGGCTACTCAATTAGGTCAGTGTGCAAGCAGCATTGGCTATCATCCAGAAGCTGAATGGAATTAGCCTTGTAACAAGAACATAAGCACACCCGAGGCGCACAGATAGAGATGAGTAATGTCCCCTAGAGTTGAGCAGTGTAAGACCTATATAGCTGTATATGACAGTCTCAATACCAATATCACTTCAATACTGCTTCGATGGCAGGAAAACCATTGCCTACAATGTCTGTTACTTACTAAGGTACCACAGGCCTGCAGGTGTGAGAATGTGTGCTCTGCCTATATCACTTTCTGATCATATACACCCACTGACCATTGACTTTCTCCAATTCCACTCCCAGAGATTCAGAGCTCATGCCTGAGCACCTCTAAGACAAAGACCATCAAGCATATGGTACACCCAAAAGATGATTGAAAAGTGAGACAAGAATTACATCCCCTCTGCAGGTTGAGTCGGAAGGATGCCTGCTTTTCTCTTGCTGTCTTTGGGTAAACATGCGGCATAATGTTTTCAGAAAGTATATTGAATTGAAATCTTGGAGTATGCATATCAAGGCAGACTGCCATAGGGCACAATTCTTCTCGCACCTGCATTAGTTGCCCATTGACCGAGTATGGTTGGCCCCTTGAATGAATGCAGCTTGAAGCAAGCTTGTTACCTACAAACATCTAATAAATAGCACTGTGAGCTCTGTTGACAGAGCCTCTGTTGTACCCCTAGCTACTTCACCATATATTCTTTGGGTAATATTTATCAGATTAAGTAAAAAGAAAAATATGTGCCATACAAATATCATGCATAGTACCTCATAGTTTTATTGGTCAGTTAAGAGACTATTTCAATAATGTTTTACTAACTTCCTAACTAAAATATAAAAATTCTAGGTTGAATTCTAGACTTCTTCATTTTTATCAATAATCCAAAATGTAGGTTAACATGCCTGGTCATAGCAATTTTTTTCTAGTTATAGTACTAGGCATGAAAAAGCTCTCACACGAAGCTTAACAAAACTGAATGAGCCAAGTTTTCTCTGGTCTCAGTTACTCTGTGGCCTTTCAGACAACCACAGTCCAACAGCATAGACACAGGATAAATCAGGGGCAGACAGGGCCACCCAGAACCCAAAGACCCTCCTCCCCAGTCAGGATGCAATCAAAGAGCCAAGGCCTCTGGGACCCTAAGCATTTCTGAAGCTTACTTAAGCAATGAGTGACTAAGAAGACCCAGAATCCAGCTGCCTGACTGGGTTCAGCAACAAGGTACTCTGCTCTCACAAACACATACAAGCATTACTCGAAGTTTATTTCTAAGGACAAACCAGTGCCACAGATAAATCACTGAGATGTTCCAAAGAAAAACAGACTGTCCCCAAGGACACTGAGTCCCATATCTTCAGGATCCTGGGTCCCCAGATACTTGGAGAACTCAGTGATGGACTGCGCAAGGGGCTGTTCCACTCATTTTTGCTTCTGTAGGAAAGCGCTCACTCAGCTAACAAAATAAAGTCAATTTATCTTAAAGGGGAAAGAAGAGTGTTTTCTTTGGCTTCCATATCCTATATAATAGAAGCCTAATATACACATTGACTTAACAGTGGAATGACAGGTCGCTATGAAGCACACTGACCACCAGGGGGCAGATACTCGATGCAGGAGCTGCCCCTGGTGGTCAGTGTGCTCCCACAGGGGGAGCGCTGCTCAGCCAGAAGCCGGGCTCATGACTGGTAAGTGCAGAGACGGTGATGGGAGCCTCTCCGGCCTTGGCTGCAGGCAGGTAGTAAGGAGCAAGGAGTTCTGGACCATGAAAGCCCTGGACTGAGAGAGGGATGTCTGACTGCCAGCAGGCGGACATCCTCCAGGAGTCCCGGACTGCAAGAGGGCACAGGTCAGGCTAAGGAGACCTCCCCCTGCAGTGTACGAATCTTGTGCACCAGGCCTCTAATATTACATAATGGATCCCTTTCCCTTCTGAATCAAGTCAATAGTTCTCAAACTTTGGATCTAATGCTGGGTCACTTCAGGGACCATCTGCCCTGCACTTCTCTTTGAAAACCCAGACACAAACTGCAGTGAGGCTCTTTCCATGGTAACTTCCTGGGGCCCAGTGGTGGGGCCTCCAGAGTGTCTCGCTGAAGGCTGATGCCACCCGGTTACAACAGCATGTACAGAAAATGATGTAGATAACACACTAATATTTATAAGGTACTACAATAATCACATTAATGGAAGACAATCCTTTCTCGTTTATGGCTATACAACTAAATCCTTAAAAGAGCTTAGTTTTATATGGTCTTTGAATAATTCACACAAGGTACTTACAGTGTACATTATACATAAATATTAAAATACCATATAACACAGCATTCTTCTAGAGCTTAAAAATGGCAATTTATTTTACTAATCTTTATATAGTATCCATTTACCTGCAACATTGAAGTAGCTATTTGATTGCCTAGCATCAGAATTACATTATCTGAATTACATTAATAAAAGTTTAAACATCAAAGCAGACAATACCTAGAGATATTGTACAGTAGACAGCATATATATGTAAACTCTCTCTCTCTCTCTCTCTCTCTCTCTCACACACACACACACACACACACACACACACACACACACACTACATTCCCAAAGATAAGGAATTCAACTAAAAGCATTACCTTGTAAAATGATTGGTAATTATACTTTCAAATTCCAGGAATAAGATAATTTGGCCATTCATAAAGATGTACACTTTTCTGTACCAACACTATTGACACACAATTTGTTTTCCAAACCCACTGATTTTCTGCAGAAAGATGTATCATTTTCCAATTATGAAATTAAACATTCAATTTGAAAATAAGTTGGCAGACTAATTCCAGGTTTAGTAACTTTCTGTTATTTAGGACTATATTCTGCTAGAATTCTGGGGAAACTTAAGAAATTCAAAAAAAGCTGATAAATTCTGAACCTGTGAGAGTTATTCAAGTCAACTACCACGATGATTTCCATTTAAGGATAGCCTATGTGTTTAGGCATGGGAGAGGCTCCCGAAAAGAGAGTCACATTTTAGAGTGGAAGAAACAGAGACGTCCTGGGACTTAGGAACCCTCATCTGCATCACAGGCTTAGACACACACTGAAACCAGGTCTCCAGGTCTCCATATTTTTCAAAACACAGAACTGGTACTCATGGAATTTGATAGCAGCTTATTATTCTTTTTTATTGATTGATTGATTTTAGAGGAAGAGAAAGAGGGACATCAACTTGTTGTTCTACTTATCTATGCATTCATCGGTTGCTTCTCAAATGTTCCCTGACCCCAGATTTAACCCACAACATTGACTTACTGGGGTGACACTCTAACCAATGAGCACCTGATCAGGGCAACACCTTATTATCCTTAATTGTGATCCTCAGTACTGAACTAATATTGCATCAAGTGACATAGAATACATAAAAAAGTTTTGAAACACTAATGAAGAGTCAAAATTAGTTTGTCAAGGGTTATGCAAAAAAAAAGACTTTAATATGGTTGGTGCAGTTTTAATTTGGTTGAGTTTTTCCTAATGTATGCAGGGAACTACCCAGGTGCACCCTGTGATCCAGGAGGGAGCTGACATGTGTTCATAAAATGCTAAATCTTATCCCAGAGCCACTCTCTGTACATGGCATCTGACAGAGAGAGCCTGGCCTTGAGTTCTGGAATTTGGAACCCAGAGAGACTACATGGCCACAGCTATAAGTTGTAAAATTTGAGAGTAGTGAGTTTCTGTATTCCCTCCATATGGACCGGAAAAGGGAGGTGAATGGGCGGAGAGTGACAGAGAAAAAAAACACAGCAAGTGCCCTAAAAGACTTGCTTTCCATATTTCCTGAGACTCATCCATGTTCCTCTTGGTTTATGGGACACTCAACTATCCTATCTAATAAAATAGCAATATGCAAATTGACCATCACTCTAACATACAAGATGGCTGCCTCCATGTGAACACAAGATAGCCACCACAAGATGGCTGGCAACAGAGGGCAGTAGTGGACAAGCAGGGAAGGCAGTTGGGGAGGCCCAGGCCTGCGGGAGAGGGCAGTTGGGAGAGATTAGCCCTGCAGGGGAGGACAGTTAGGGGCAATCAGTTGGCAGGGGAGCAGTTAGGAGTCAATCAGGCTGGCAAGTGAGTAGGTAGGGGATGACCAGGCTGGCAGGCAGAAGCAGATAGGGGCAATCAGGCAGGCAGGCAGGTGAGCAGTTGGAAGCCAGCAGTCCTGGATTGTGAGAGGGATGTCCTACAGCCCATTTAGGCCTGATCCCACCAGGTCATCCCTTGAGGGGTCCCAGATTAAAAAGGGTGCAGACTGGGCTGAGGGACACCCCCCATGCACGTATTTTGTGCACCAGGCCTCTAGTATCCTTATAAACAAAACACAAACCTCTTATTTTCTTCAACATGTATGAGAGATGGATCCTATCAGAATTAAATATTCCTATTAATGTACTCATAACATCACTACATATGGATATACATATATGGAATTACATGTACACATTTATATGTGATATTAGAAGTTTTTATTACATAAAAAGGAAAGGGATCTGGACTTTTACCATCCTGAGAAATATGTTCAATTTTCACAGGTACACATTTTCAGCATTATTTTTAGGACTTGACATAAATTAAAATTTTTTAAAATTCATCCCATTAATGAAGGACTATAGTATAAAATATAAAATACAGAGAAGCAATCTGTATATATATATAAAAGCCTAAGTGACAGTTACAACTTAATGACCAGAACAACAGGATGACTGGGCCGGTAGCTGTGATGCACATTGACCCAGACCTTGCTGTTGGGGCCCTGACAGCCCTGAACCTGGTTCACCCACACCCTGGACCCAGACACAAGGGAGGAAGGACCTGATTTCTTGTAGAATCAGCCATTGGTTAGCTTGCTGCTGTAGCCTGACAGCCCCAAATCTGATTCATTGGTTGCTTCTCAAATGTTCCCTGACCCCAGATTTAACCCACAACATTGACTTACTGGAGTGACACTCTAACCAATGAGCACCTGATCAGGGCAACACCTTATTATCCTTAATTGTGATCCTCAGTACTGAACTAATATTGCATCAAGTGACATAGAATACATAAAAAAGTTTTGAAACACTAATGAAGAGTCAAAATTAGTTTGTCAAGGGTTATGCAAAAAAAAAGACTTTAATATGGTTGGTGCAGTTTTAATTTGGTTGAATTTTTCCTAATGTATGCAGGGAACTACCCAGGTGCAGAATGGGCTATTGGTTAGCGTGCTGCTGGGGCCAACCTCCTGTGGTCCCTTCCCCCTAGCAAGTCGACCCCCCCCATCAACCTCAATTGTCAGCCAGGCCGAGGGATCTCCCACCCCATGCACAAATTCATGCACCAGGCCTCTACTATATTTTAAAAAGAATAGAGATAAAATACTTAACAAACCACCATTTAGAGAAAATCAATATTTAAATGTTTATATTTGTATGAATATGATATTTTTAGCAGACACACAGTTACAAATAAGATTATATGTTAATTTGCAACATAAAGTCTTCAATGAATATCTTCTCCTGATCCCTTTCTATATCAGAAATAATTTATTCAGTGTTATTTTAATGACTTCATTATATCTAATTAGCTGATGCTTTGTAATTTATCTATTCCATCTGCTGTTTTGAATATTTAACTTGTCTAGAATTTTCCACTATTTTGAGATTGAAACAGATATTTTTGCTTCTTTGTCCATTTTCTTAAATAAATTATTTGGTGTGTGATTTTTGCCTGAAGCCCTGGACCATTTTTAGGGCTTTTGAAACATATTGGAGAATTTTACTCCAAGGAAGTTGGTCAATTTATGGGCTCAGTAGGCACATCAGAATGCCATGCTGGATACCAGGAGTTCTTGGTCAAGTTTGTTATCTGAAGGACAAAGAGTTACCTCATAGTTTTGATTAGGACCATTTTTATTCATTACAATTTGCACATTCATGGTCTTGCCCATTTTTCTACTGTGGGTCAGGGATTTTCCTTAATAAATTATTCCTTATATAGGTGAGAGATTAACTCTCTAACTAGCACATGAATGCATCAAATTACTCCGTTTCACATTATTGTACATTTTACAATAGTTTTGCAGTTTAGAAATCTGAAGTTTTAATATTGATTCAATCTTTGACTATTTTCCTAATTATTTCTGCCTTTGATTTTCTGATATTTTATAAATACTTATATTTTCTTGTAACTATGTGTAAACTTTTCTTTTCAGACTTAAAATTATACCTTTAATAAGTTTATTTTGATAAATACTATTAAGTCAAGTGGTGATATTAATAATAATAATAACATAAAATTTAGATAAGCATTCTAAACCTGGGGTCCAAAGGCTTACAGTAGATTTGTAATATTTTCAGTTGCCTCTGAATAGTTGGATGCCTATGCATTTTTGAATTTTACCAAGAAGCCTCAACAGACATAAAATTCTCAAAGAGGTACATGAATCCTAAATGGTGAAGAACTTTGCTCTAAAGAGTAAAATGTGGATAAAACACACAGGGGTCCCTTTCTTTAAAAGGTGGTAAGTCCCTTTCAATTTCATAAGAACAGACAGAGTTGTCTGATCTTCTGCCCATTGAATCTTTTGTCCCAATGAAATTCCACACAAAGCCCAACAGATCAAAGCAAAGTTCTTCTGTTAAAGCAGGAGTCAGGGAGCCTGAAAATTCAGAGCAGAATTTTAAAATATTGTATTAGAATATGGTTCAAGGGGGTAAATTATATGTTATATGAATGTATCTTCTACCTTTTCAGATTGAAGTTCTCAGAATGATGCCTCAGAACTCAGACTTGTGATGATTATAGAATGTGAAAAAGAAATTACATAGTGGACTAGTGAAGGGAGATGCACTCTTGCCTCAAAGAGCTGAATATAAAATGACCCAGGTCACCATCCTGTATCAGTCTCTGGGGCATGGGGCAGAGTTGGATTGGAGGAATCAGGGAGCGAGCTTTCTGTGCTGACTGGTGACTGCCCACAATGAAATCAGTCTCAAATACCAGTGGAGGCCACTAACCACCCAAATTTCCTCTCAATAACATTCATTATCACATTTAAAAAGGGGCATGAAAAAAATCCATCTGCTTAGGAATTTAAACATGTCTGGAAGCCCACACAAATGTAATAGCTTTTTTTTCCCAAGCAGCAAATTGTTATTTTTAGCTTTCATATTTTGTGCAGTATTAATCATATTGCTCAAAACAGTGGATTTTTATTTAATGAACATTGCCCATTAATTTGGAAATTATTGTGATGCAGATTTAATTATGCCAAGCTGAGCCTTCACCCCAGAAGCTATTTAAGAACAGAACACTAATAATTTTGTTTTTGATTTACAATTACTTTTCATATATCAGAACCTAATAAAAAAAAGCACAGGAAAAAAATGCCAATTTATTCCCAATCAATTTTAAAAGGAAATCATCATGTAGAAGCCATTAAATTCAACTTTTAATACTAAGAGAATGAACAATAGGGTTGATTCATAAACATTATCTTTTAAATTTTGCACTTGCTGTTCTGAACAATTTGTTAGAGGAGATAAAATAGTGAACATGTTGTCAAACAAGAAGAGATTAATTAGTACATTAATCTGTAGGATGGAAACTGGTTATCAAATAATGTGGAGCTGAAGGAAAATTCAAGTAGTAGTTTTGAAAAAGAAAAAACCTGACTAGACCTTAAAATTACTGTGTCATTTATTATTCAAGGAATATACAGAATACTTCACTGGAATATATTTCAGGCCTACATCAATTTGCTTACTTGTTGACAGAGAAAAAAAATAATACTGGCTTTTGCCTGAAACATTGGTGTTTATGCCAGTGGTGCTGTTTATTGGAATCACTTAAATTTTCATTTGCAAAATGGAAAAAACATATCTCTGCGTTGATGTAAGTAGTGTATTTTTTCAACTGTAGAATACTACTCAATTTGGTGTTATCTCATTGATACAGTTTAATTTTTTTCAAGGATTCAAATGAAAATGTCTGTGGTTCTTAATCTAAACACCAGAACTAATGTACAGTCTACGTAACCAGGCTTTTCTGCAGGTAGAAGAAACAGTCCTTAACAGCTAACTTCCAATGCTGGTGGTTTTCCACCTACCACTGGTCAGCCGGAAATGCAGTCACCAGCTCCTCACTTCTTACATCTACTCTAGTTTTCCTTCTGTCCCACGAAACACACATCTTGTCTGACTTAAGAAGACAGAGAAGTAAAGAGGATGTAGAGGAAATGTGTCTTGGGCCACAAGTCGATGTATGGGTGCTACATACCTCTTTCAAGGAATGGGGAAAAGCACAGTTTCTACTCCACTGTCTTCTCAGAGCATCCCACTATTCTGACTTCAGGTAAAAAAAGATGATAGAAGTTCAGGGGGAAGTTAAACAAAAGAGAAAAACAAATACTCTAAGTTCTTGTAGAACAGAAAAGTATGTGGTTGTTTGAATTGGAGAAAATTGGATAAAAATCTCCTCTGCCAAGTATTAGTTGTAGGACTTTGGAGAAGTCATGTAACTTAAATATCCATTTCCTAGTCTGTAAATTTGAGGTGACACAATACCGGAGGGGGGGAACGCAAAATAGGCTTATAATTGTTGCTATGGAAAAATAATACAATAATGAGTAAATAATACAATAATAAACTATGTTTCACATACTCACAACTATGAACCTATGTTTGCCACACCCTGTATCCTGAGGTAAATACAAAGATTTAGATCAGAATGGCAGGGATCATTCAAAAACTGTCACCTGTTCCTCCATTGCATTGTCCCCAACTCTCTTGTTATTCGACTTACCACATTCTCATGGAGAATATATCTCATGGATTTTTTATAGCTGGGACTTTTTCCCTAATGAGATGATGTGGATACTATCACAAGGAGCGCTTGGCCCCTTCCATTCCCCCGGAATTTCACGGAGAGCTATGGGTTGTTCTGATGGGCACTGCTGATTGCAGAGGAGTCAGAGAGGAAAAGCATATGAGAAACCCCAGTTTCCAGAAGGAATTAGGGATGAAGCATTTAACTGTGGCCTTGCTCTACTGGCTTGAATCATGTCTCTAAAAACATATGTTCACCTAGAACCTGTGAATGAGACCTTATTTCTTAGTAGAGTCAGTGCAGATGTAATCAAATTAAGAAGAGGTCACGATGGATGAGGTTGGAGCTAATCCAATGACTGGTATCCTTATAAGAGGAGGATAAGTGGACACAGACAGACAGGCAAGGAAATTGTCCATGTGATGATGGAGACAGAGATCCATGTATGAGGCCACAAGCCAAGGAATGCCGAGAACTGCCAGTCACTAGAGTTAGAAAAGGGAAGGAAGGATTCTCCTCAGAGCTTTTGGAGGAAGCATGGCTGGCCCTTCTGACACAATGATTTAGAAGAATAAATTTCTATTGTTTTAAGCCTCTCAGTTTGTGGTAATTTGTTGAGTCAGAAGCCTTAGGAATCAAATACACTTGGGGAGCAGGAGGGCACCCAAGTCTTGGTTTTGTTGTGGTCATAAGGATGCAGAGTGGGTTTGGGGAACAGGGGGCTAAGACCTCCATCTCATTGGCCAGTAGGAAAGGCAAAAAATGTTGAAAACACTGGAATTTGAAATTGTCAACTTCTATATGATATTTATCAATAATGCATTTTAAAGAATATTTTCTGTGAATTAAATTCCTAATCATAAGCCCCTAGTTTTCTGCAGCGACAGCGATGCGATAAAGTAACAGATGCGATCTTTGAGAGTCTAAAATAGTCACCATTATTTAAATATGTACTACATGCTAGGCTTATTGCATAAATAATTTTTATCCACAGAATCAGAAATATAAAAATGCCAATTGCTTTATAGATAAGAAAAAGAATCCTTAGAAAGATTAATTAGCATATTCAATATCACAAACAGCTGATGAGTAACTGATCCGGGATTTCCACATAAAATATATCTGATTATAGCTATTACATGATTCTTTATCCCAGGGAATTATTACCAAATTAATCATGTAGCAAACAAAAATAGCATGTTCCTTTAATAAAAAGGCATAATCTTGCACACCAGAAGATAGCAATATTTTTAAAACATTCAGTTATAAGTCTTTAATAATAATGATCAAAATAATTGAGGCTTAAGGAGCATTCTGTCATAAATAATTAGTTAAGTTATATTATTGGCTGTCAGTGCTTTCAATAAAAAGCAGTACATAAAACCTAGATTTAAAAAAGGATAATTTATAGGATGATTACTTATTAAATATTTTTATCTTCATTAAGAAATATTCAACAAATATACAATACTTCTGACATATGGGTGTGATATAATTTTATTACTTAAAAAATTAATTGGACAGTCACATTCTCCCTTTCAATTACTTTTTTTAAATATACTCAATGAATTGTTTAAATAAATTACCATAATTGACCTTCCGGGAGCAAAATGTCAAGAAACATCTTTTGACATCTGAATTTGCCTTTCAGCTATAAATGAATTTAAACATGGCTTTTGTACACAATTACTTTAATAATACCCATCTATCATTCATCCAAAGATGGCGTACTACTCATGACTAGATAGTCAATTCACTGACTATTGATTACAAAACACTTCTTGAGTCAAGCTGTCAATGACATTTCATGTGTCAGCATTCAATACATTGAGTTTGCTAGCTGCAATGTTTATATTCCTATTTCCCATTCATATGTTTTTCTCCAGTGAATGAGGTTGACTTGATTCACATTTCCAGCTCTGGATCAAGCTCTGAGAACAGGAACATGGAGTTGGTTGACTGGCCAGGTGATGGTCAAAGCGTAGCTCCCTGAACCTTGAACGGAAGACAACATAACATTGGGAAGGGCGGGCCCTCTAATAAGTGTTAGGGACTGTGCCTGAATTAGGGAATTGGGTACTTTTAGGCAAAAACAGAACAGCAGACATTATCCACAGAAAATGATCCCACATCTAAGATTTTTTATTTTTAGTTTTCAAACATCAGTTATATCAGAATTCACCTGAAAAACCTGATAAAAAATACAAACACTTAGGTCCTGACTCTTTCAGGTCCTGACTCTTTCATTGACCCTCCTATATTCGTTATTAGCTTTCGTAGGTGATTTGATATTCCTAAGCACTTGAGAACCACTGGTCTATGACATATACTTACAAGTTTCAGCACCTAGTGTTTGGTTCTGAAACCAAAGTGGGGTATTTGGGTCCAAGTTCATTGTCTCACAATGTCAGGGAACCATTGTGAGCCCAGGAGAGAGACTGGAGTGAAAAAGCGTGCCTTTTTAAATATAGGGACAGATACATGCCTTGATAGTTTTTGACTGGTCCTTTCAGAGAATTTTGCCTTAACAACATCTTTGGGAGTGGTTTACATGCCTTACTGCCTTGTGATTGGTTATTTTCAAGTTGCTTGTCTTGCTAAGCAACATCCATATATTTTAAAGTTTGTCTCCTGCATGCACCCGTTCTTTCTCACCCATTTTGGTTGTTGTCTCAGTAACTCTGTCTAGCTGGGTTTCCGGTTCTCCCTGCCTACCTAGCTTCCTGCTGTCTCCTCAGTTCCAAGATGGGCCCAAAATAAAAGAAATTCAGAGTCCAAAGATGGAGTTTACTGCATGCCAGCCCATGTACTATCTGTACCAACTACCTGTCATCTATATATTTTAATTTTAGAATCAAAATCTCCAGACCCAAGGATGTGAATGGTCAGTTATCCAAGTGATTCTGAGCAGCAACCTTAGCCAGGGGATCAAGGTCAACATCAACAGAGATATGTCATGTTGACAGGACACAACCTTAATATTATGTGATGAGAATGACAGGTTGTCTCTGTGGTCTTCCTTCCAAAACCCATAAACCCCAGTCTAATAATGAGTAAAAACATCAGACAAATCACAGTAGAAGAATATTCTAAAAACATGCCTGACCAGTACTCCTCAAAACTGACAAGGTCATTGAAAATAAGGATGGTCAGAAACACTGCACAGCCCAGAAGAGCCTAAGGAGACAGGACTACTAAATACAATGTGGTCTCCTGGATGGGATCCTGGCACCAAAAGCAATAGTAGAAAAAACACTGAGGAAATGTAAACCAACCATGAGCTTTAATTAGTAATAATATATCAATATAGGACCATTAAGTATGAGAAATGTAGTATAGGAATGTAAGATGTTAATAATAGAGAAAATTTGTTGTGAGGCATATGGAAGCTCTCTGTACTATTTTCACAATAATCCTATAAATCTAAAACTATTCTAAAATAAGAGAGTTTTCTAACAAAAATTCCCAAAAAAAGCCAGTTAAAGAAAAAAGATGACAATAAGTTGATATATCCCTTAATTTCTTTTTTGGACACAGAACATGATATATACACAATCTCCCACCTTTTCATGGCAGAACAGACCCTTTTTGGGTCTGCGACTGGAAGGTTCTGGGCCTTGAATACAAAGCCTTCATCATCCTCCTGTATGCTAGGTGACACAAGGCACATCCCTGACCCCTGTCTCAGGTTACTGAAAGAGGGAGGAGAATTAGAAACAAAACTGAAATAGGAGAGCAGACCATTTTTGTATGTTTACGAGTTTTTACCAAACTTTTAACTGCTTGCTCACATATCCTAATCCAACAGCTATCTTTTTTTCTTACCTTCCAGCATTTAGCATACCTTTCCCTTTAAACAATAACAGTCTTGTACATTGCCATCCCTTTCCATTGGCTTAGATGCTATTTTGCTAAACTACCTATTTGTGATGACACAACAGACACAGACAGGTGTGGAAACAAGCTTTCTGGACTCCAATTCCCCTGTGAAGGGAGAATCCTAGGCTGCCTGGTAGGGAGAGTGTCCAACAAGCTGCTGGTGACAGTACTAATTGAACATGGATATGGTCTCAGTTATGACATTGGTTATGGGCTGTTAGACCATGCAAGTTACTTATATGGAGGACAGCTGTTATCACAGCTTCTCCTGGACTTAACAGATAATTTACCCAATAGATAATGTATACACATTTACAACTGATTGAACATCTGTGGTTAAAAAAAATGTACTTGCAATCCTTTTTCCTTTGAATTTCTCCACATTGAATGCCATTCACAAAGCATCACAATTATTACATTGGATCGCATCACCATGTGTATTTTTTATCTATCATATCTTTCTAATTTCAAAATACTGTTTGCAACATACTACTTTTAAATTACGGCTGTAATGATGCTTAAATGTGTCAATACTTTGGAACCACTTAGGTTTTATAATATATATTTTAATACCTGGGTCCCTGTCCAGAAGAGATTCTGATGGGACTCGGCTGGGGTATGGATTGGAAATAATTTTTACATGCAGACATGTTTGAAAATCATTGCTCTACTAAATACTAAATATAAAAAAGTTATCTTTTATAAACTTACTATTTTTACAAGTTCCTTTTTAAGAAATGAGATTGAAGACTCACAAGGGCAATAATAACTCATTATCATACTCCATTATAATTTTAGGATTTTATTTATCTGCTGCATGTTGATCTACCATATGACTAACCAATTTCCCAAGAGCTATGATGTTAATATTTTATGGGACTTAGTACCTTGTTCAGCTCCCTAAAATATTACTCTAAACTCATGTTTAGAGACCAAGTTTAGGACCAAGGAAAAGACTGATGCAAGATTCAGGCAAGTGGACATAAAAAAATTACTTTTAATGCTGGTCTAGTGGGCTTTGGAGACTGTGGCTCATAGTTGTGTGCCAGAAGGAATCCTGATACTGAAGGACATATATTATAAATAGACAACTGAGTGAGGCTGCCTTTGGCCAACTTAATAAATTACAAAATAGAGAAATGGAGTGGCAGATCCCAAAGAGAGAGAGAGAGGGAGCGGGTGGGATCATACACACCCAGGTTCCCCAATCACCTGAGGAGAGATGAGTGAGGGGGTTGAGAGGAGTCAAGACGATTTCCCTAGTTGGTGTACCTCCATGTGGCCAGAGAGAGCCACGCAAAAGAAGTTTCTGCCCCACTGCATGCACGGATTAGGTATACTGCAGACCTGGTCACGATCCCCACTAGGAACTGCCAAGTGCACTATTTCCTCTTGGCAGCTCTTCCCATTTGCAACCTGCAATTATATCATCTGCTCTGTTTTTTTTTATTGAGTTATTAAGGTGACATTGGTTAATAAAATTATATGGGTTTTGGGTGCACAATTCTATAATACATCATCTGTATGTTGTACTGTGTGTTCACCACCCAAAGTCAAGTCTCTACCTTCACCATGTATCCCCCCTTTACCCTCTTCTAACCCATCCCCCCCTTTTCCTCTGGCAATCACCATACTGCTATTGGTGTCTATGAGGTGTTTGTTTTGCTTAATTCCTTCACCTTCTCCCAGTTCCCAGCCCCTAGCCCCTCTAATAGCTGTATGTTTATAGATCTATGAGTCTGGTTCTATTTTGCTTGTGTTTTTTTGTTTGTTTGTTTTATTCATTAGATTCCATACACAAGGGAAATCACAAGGTATGTCTTTTTTTGACTGGCTTATTTCACTTAGCATAATGCTTTCCAGTTCCATCCGTGCTGTGGCAAAGAGAAAGATTTCCCCCTTTTTTTTACACCTAAATAGTAGTCCATGTGTAAATGTACCACAGCATTTTTATCCACTCATCTGCTGATGAGCACTTGAGCTACATCCTAATCTTGGCTATTGTAAATAATGCTGCAGTGAACATAGAGGTACATATGTTCTTTAGAAACAGTGTTTCTCAACGTCATAAATCATCAGAGAAATGGATTATGATAAGATATCATTTCACACCTGACAGAATGACTACCATCAATAAATCAACAAACAAGTGCTGGTGAGGACGTGAAGAAAAGGGAAACCTCATGCAATGCTGGTGGGAATGCACACTGGTGCAGCCACTGTGGAAAACAGTATGGAGTTTCCTCAAAAAATTAAAAACGTCCCAGTGATCCCACTTCTGGGAATATATCTGAAGAAACTCATGACACCTGTTCTATTTCTAAAAATCATTATACTGCCTTGCAGCTCACAGAATCCTTAGTTTCCTTCCAGGCTCACCAGGGGAAGTTCAGGACCTATGATCACCAGAGCTCTGGTCCCCTTCCCAGGATGACCTGAGTGCTGGCTTTCCGGGGCAGCCTGAGCAGTCAGCAGAGAAGCTAGAAGGGCCAGAGAGAAGATTTGTAAATCCACTTACACAGCAGAAAGTCACAGCCATCTTTAGTCAATGGACTACCTACTGTTTTCCCAAAGTTGCTTCTGCAAAGCAAAGCAGAACCAAAACATGGACAGCTTACAACAACCACTAAGGAATAAGTAGACTTTCTATTAGGAATCAGAGGACAAATACACACTTCATACAATAAGATTATTATTGCCTCATTGAAAATGACCTAAGCTATGGCAAAATGATAATAGCTGACATACTCAAAAGCATTCAGGAAATCAAACAAATGCTCATGGACGTCAAGTGGACAATGGGGAAAAAGGAGAAATGAAAAATATGTAACATTAAAGATTTTGTGAAAATAATTTGCTTTTAAATGCTAAACTAATGAAAATAATGTAAGTTCTATCATATTCTAGTGACTCAAAGAATGCCAGTGATCACAGAATTTGGGAGGTTTTTCTGATGGATGGGGATATGGTAGTCAACTCTGAAATGACCTTCAATCATTCAGGCCCTTTGTTATGCCCTTCTCTTCAGTGTGGGCAAGGCTTGTAAATACAATGAACGACTCTCTGCTGACTATAAAGTGATTTTTTTTCCTTTCAGGCAGGTTTCTAATCAACAGAGCAAACAGTTCATCATAAGGGATAGTATCCTGGTGGGCCTGACCTAATCAGGCTAGCTTTTTAAAAACAGGTCTATTGCAGATAATGTAAACATACAGTATAAGAATACTACTGTAAACAACTTTAAGTTAATATATTTTTTAAAGGCAGGTCTGGAATGAGAGACTTAAAGCAGAAGGCTATCCCCTGTTACAGGTTTTGAAGAAGCAAGACTCAGCCCTGCTGGCTTGGCTCAGTGGTTGAGCATCCACCTACGAACAAGGTGGTCACAGTTTGATTCCCAGATAGGGCACATGCCTGGATTGCAGACTTGATCCCCAGTGTGTGACATTCAGGAGGCTTCTCTTTCATCACTGATGTTCTATCTCTCTCCCTCTCCCTTCCTCTCAGCAATTAAAAAATACACATATTTTTTTAAAAAAGAAGCAAGGCTCCTAATCCTACAGTCAAATGTAAATGAGTTCTGCCATCAATCTGGAAGATCTTGAATGCAGAGCATTTCATAGTTGACTTGGCAGATGAGTCTGCAGCCTGGTGAGCGAATGACCAGCCAAGCCCTGCCTGGACCACGGGCCTATGGAAATTGTGAGATAATAAATGAGCATTTTAAAAAATATATCTTTATTGATTTTTTTACAGAGAGGAAGGGACAGGGATAAAAAGTTAGAAACATTAACAAGAGAGAAACATTGATCAGCTGCCTCCTGCACATCCCCTACACTGGGGATGTGCCCGCAACCAAGGTACATGCCCTTGACCAGAATTGAACCTGGGACCTTTCAGTCTGCAGGCTTACGCTCAATCCATTGAGCCAAATCAGTTAGGGCATGAGTATTGTTTTAAACCACTAATTTTGTGGCATTTGTTATGCAACTTTATGCATACAATTGATATAGGGATAACATGCACTGCACTTCCCATCTAATGTTAATGCAAATTAAGTCACTATATCTATATCTGACTTGCTCATATGCACACACACATTAAAAATGAAAAACTCCCATTGATTAGAGTTGTTTCTCTAATTGCAATAACTTATGCATACATAGTTTTTCTCACAAAACACATAAAGGAGTTACCATGTATACTGAAATCTGTAGCATAGTGAACCATAATTAACATGTGCCAATATTACCGTATCCACATATACCTAGAAGAGGATAGTGTTGATCAAAAACACTCACTAATTCTTTTACAACCCAGCTTTCTGAAAGTAAGACAAGTAGAGACATTCCAAAGAAATATAAGTAATGATGACATAGAGAAAGGCTAATCATCATGGTTTTTAACAACATAACCATTTTAAATACTTCTCAGTCACTTGAACATCAAATATTAAAAGCTATTTTTTAAGTTCAGTTTCACTTACAAGTGACTAAAATATGAATTGGTTGTTTAATGTGTGTTCCACCAAAATAATCTAAATTATTTAACACAGTCAAGAGAAGAAGTGAAATGAAAATGTGCTAATAACATACTGTTAATGGAATTAAAAGGAAATTGCAAAAGAGAACATATAATAGTATCCCGAACTTGCTGGCTATTTGGTGAAAAAACCCTTAACAGCCAGTGTAGCATTTACTCACAGAAGGAGGTTGAATTTGGGGGATGGGCTACTAGCATAGCTCCCAACTTTCTCAAGAGGAGAGGAGAACTCTGTGCCCCACCCTTACCCCCCATAGAGGAAGGAGGACTGCAGGTGGCGAAGACCAATAAGCAGTTACAAAGGTGAAAAGTCCTTTACAAGGCTGATGGCCTTTGAGATTCAGCAGGGCTGAAAATCAGCATATTACCCTGCTTTTGGCCCAATGGTTGAAGGCAACCTGATAATCCTTTTATTGTTTACCAAAGTTTACTATTGATATGCTCGTTTGCTTTGCTAAAGGACAAATATGTATTCAAGTGAATAAAAGCTAATGGGGATTCCTTACTCTGCAGTAAGGAGTAAGGTCTCCACCTGGCTCCCCATGCCTTCTAAATTTATATTTCTTGTCTAATGTATCCATTTGTAAATTAGTCCCTTCTCCAGACCTTAAACCCCAGCTGAACATGGATGTGGCCTTCACAGAGGACATGTTGGTAAGAGGGGTCAGGGTGTTTGAACTTCAGCCTCTCCCTGGTTCTCAGCTACCAGACAGGGAGGAAACCACTCCTTCTGCATGACTAGCCTCTCAAGCTGGACGGCCAGGAATGGGTGCACCTGTGCTCTCTGGAGCATCTCCAGTGCCCAGATCACTACTGTGCACCTCACTCTACTAAAGCAGAGCATCCATTCAGGAAGTAATGGTGAGCACCAGGCAAGCACCAAGGCCAGCTCCCAGGCCACAGTGGCTGCGTTTTATTTCTCAGTAATCACAAGCACTTCCATAGCTGCCATAATTGCATTTTAGAAAAGTAGAATGTAAGAAAGGAATTCTTTAATTTGCCTATTTCCTGGAGACTTTTTTTCTGTTACTCAATTTATTAATACTCTTTAAAGTGATACAGCTTACCAGAGTACACTCTGTCTAATAAATCATTAAGGTGGTTACAAATATAGCATTACACTTTAAGTCCCTTGGTACCTTAGCCCACAAAAGTAAATGCTACTGATTTTCTAGAGAGATGTTATAAAAACAAGTAATGCTGAAAATCCACTTCTTTCCTATAGCTAGGAAAGGCTGGAGCAAGAAGACCAAGGAGATATTTCAGATTCTAGACAGAACAAAAACCAAGTGACAAAGGCAATGTGAAACTGTCCTAGAACCATTGATGTAAATTAGATTATGTAGGACTAAAGAATCTGAAGTAAAAAAATAAAAATTTCCTCAAACTCTCTCTCCTTCTAAGTCTGGCATTTTTTCCCTTAATAACTTCCATTAATAAACATCCATCTTCAATTTCTAAAGTTCTCACAGTGTGCTAATAGACTGAGCTTGTGCTACCCAATGATACTATAGGATTCACCCAAATTTTATTTTATGTATTTTTTAAAATACATTTTTATTGATTTCAGACAGGAAGGGAGAGGGTAAGGAAGAGAGAGATAGAAACATCAATGATGAGAGAGAATCACTGATAGGCTGCCCCCTGCATGCCACACACTGGGGATAGAGCCTGCAACAGGGGCATGGGCCCTTGGCCAGAACTGAACCCGGGGCCCTTCAATCCTCAGACCGATGCTCTAGCCACTGAACCAAACTGGCTAGGACTACATTTTATTTTATTATTGCATAAGAGTTTCATTTTTTCTAAGTACTGGCATTGAATTGGGTACCAGAAATCAGACCATGAAAATGTTAGAGGAAGGATATCCTTACCCTCTTAATACTTGTCCTCCATGATGATGCAAAATTGCTTAAGTAATAAAGTCACATCATAGCGACAACTCAGGTGTCCTTCTAGAGAAATCAGCTCTGGGTCTGACATGCTTTGGCTGGAGGCACCCCTGATATAGGACTTCTGGACTATGCAATAGTGGGCAAGTTATTGAGGTTGCTAAAATTTCTTTTAATGCAAGTCTTCATTAATATGAACAACTTTTCTTAACTTGAACAACGGTATCTTTATACAATATTCTGGTAAAATGGACCTAAGCAAAATTGTTATGCATTTGTACTCTTAGATTGAAATGTCTGTTTATAATCAAGATATATGGAAGGATTCCAACTACATTACCAACTCGGAAAAAGATTTGAGAATGAACATAAATCATAGTTAAATATATAGAACAATGCTAATATCTGTAATTGTTGATTGATTAAATCCTATATTTCAGCCATGTTTCTCGGGACTTGTGTATATGCCATTGTGCAGCCACCGTGGCCATACCATGAAATAGATTCTCCAGTTAGGACTATTCTAATCTTATCTGCTATTGATCTAATTATGTAAAATTATAAAGTTTGCTTTCTAGTTATTAGTGGACTGGATTTGAATCATTTTAAGATGTTTAGTGACCACAAAGGATTATTAAAACTTCATCTGAACTTTCTGTGATTTATATTAAACATAATTGGACATTGTTCACATTATTACACCACTTATTACAGGGCTCTTGATGTGTATGTGTGGTGTGTACGTGTGTGTGCAGGTGTGTGAATGTATGTTTGAACAATATGGATTTTGAATTTAAGATGAGTTAGGAAGGGCCATCTCTGGGAAGATCATTTAATACAGCTATTTTTGGAGTTTAAATAAGGTAGGTGAAAGTAATTTTAAAATCCAGCTACATTTAGTTGGGAGGCCATCTCCACTTCTTACTCAGAATGAGTTCAATTTTTAGTGGATGTGTACAGAAATTAATATGTAGTTACAGGGCTTTATAAATTATTGTCAGATTTCCCAAAAAGTACAAAAGATATGCTTTAAAAATCCAGTGATATTTCTCTTGTTCTAATATCTTTTTGAAAAATTGCCAGATTTCAAACTTGAAGTCATTACATGAATGGCCACATCTAAACTTATCTCTCGTTGGTTTTGCTCAGTTTGATGATTCCTTTTTAAAACAATTTAAATTTTAAACAACACAGTGTGGTATTCAGGACTTTCCTGGTCTAGCTATTAAAGTCATTTCTGCACATTAAGTCAGCCTAGTAACTTTATGCTCAAGACAGTACTAAGCACCCCAGGTACCCTTAGACTTTCTTCAAATTTATCAGAGGACTGCCTTCAACTCGAGTAAAGATGAAGGCCTGTCAAAAGAATTATTTTTAAAATTATGATTAACATATATGATACTTTTAAATTAGGATTAAAAGTATGATACTTTATCAAATATATTTTTGGCATTTCTGGAAATGACCATGGGTCCCCCCCCCCCCCCCGCCCTGAGTAATATTGAAACACTAAGCCTTGGCCAGTTGCTCAGGGGTTGGATCATTGACCCTCAGACAGAAGGGTCACGGGTTTGATTCCCAGTCAAGGGCACATACCTGGGTTGTGGGTTCACTCCCCACCCTTGGGAGGGATGCTTGCAGGAGACAACCAGTTAATGTGTCTTTCACATCAATGTTTCTCTCTCTCCTTCTCTTATACTCTCTCTGAAAAAAACTATGGAAAAATATCTTCTGGGGAGAATTAACAATAACAAAATATGAAATTTTATTAGTTAGTGTTCTGATATTGAGCCATTCTTGAATATCTGAAATGAAACTGATTTTGATACGATTATTTTATATATATGATTTTATGTTATTTAGGATTTTTGCTTAAATGCTTACAAGTAAGGTTGACCTATAATTTCTTAACCTGCATTCCATTTCTAGTTTGTGCAATAGGGTCCTATATTGCTTATATGATTCAATTTCTCTAAAATAGTCTCCCTTGGTTAACCGAGTCAAATGACAGGATTTCACTGGCTTGTTAGACTTTTCAAGGCCATCCCCTCCCAGATCATGTTTCACTCATTGGGTGCCCACCATATGCTGTCACTGCTTGTTCAAAGAATAATTTAACATAATCCTCTGGTTATAGTGGCAACATCATATGGTTGCAGAATGAGCACCAGTTTTGGGAGTCATCTGGTGGCCCACTGTGACCCATTACTGTGTAAATTAAGACCGATGTTCTTTTCTGTAAAATTGATATGATACCCACACTGCATGCTGCTGTAAGGACTAAGTTAATGGGCCTGAGGTATCTGGTATACAAGGTTTTCTACAAATAATGATGGTGATAATTTTTCTTGAGGAGTATAGACATAAACATTTGCTTCTTGGAATATTTTTCCTTGGTCTCTGCATATCCAGTGATGCACAGGATTTACACAAGAAATGCATACATATCACTCATAAAAGAAAGGGTTACTGATAGGCTTCTGAGAATGAACTGGTGCCAGATCGTGGGACAGTCTGACAGCGGAGGGGATGAAAACCATCTGGGAGGAATAGCAGCCCAAGTAGCAACTGCTTGGGGTTGAATTGCATAATCTCAGAAGATATGTTGAAGGCCTCTGGTCTCCCATTCCAAGTATTTTGCTTGTGACATTACTTGGAAATAGGATCTCTGAGGATATGATTGGTTAAGGCGAGGTCACACTGGAGTAAGGCAGACTTTTGCTCATAAATGGCTGATGTCCTTGTAAAAAGAGGGAAGACAGTGTGCAGACACTGGCACACAGAAAGAATGCCAGGTGATGAGAGAGGCAGAAATTGGAGCGAAGGTGATGTAGCTACAAAGGAAGGAACACCTGGGGCTTCCTGAATCTAGAAGAGGCAAGGAGGGGTCCTCCCTTATAAAGCTTCAGAGGGAGCATGGCTCAGCCAACCCGTTGATTCTAGACTTCTAGCTTCCAAAAAGTATTAACCTTCTCGGTTAATACTAGCATATTTCAGCCGTTTTAAACCACCCAGTTGGAGAAACTTGTTATGGCAGCCCTAGGAGGATACGATGGATCAGATCCAGGGAATGTCTTGGAGATGCAGGTTGTCAGTGAGGAAGGTGGTACAGTGCCAGAAATGAGAAAATATTGCTATGAAGTCAAATATAATCTCAGCTAGGGCAGAAGTAGGAACATTTTCTGAATGTGCACCAACCAGAACAAACAGGGACAATGGCTGAGAAGGACAGAGAAAACAGCCATTTGCATCATAATGACTAACTGTGGGAAAGAATTACTAACATTGTATAGGATGTTCTTCATCTGTAATGGGTGCAATTTTAAATGCTGGAATATATTTGATAACATGTTTAGCAAACATTGCCATGCAAACACAATTTCTTGGGGCACAGTGACACTAGACAGGTTACATTCTCCAGTGCGGTTTTATCACAGAAGATGAAATACCATCTTGGGCACTGAGACCCTTTCTTGCCTTGTAACTCACATTTATGCCCTCCATTCATTATGGCCAAATGTTCAAATCCACAACCTTTCTTTGATAGTGGCAACCTCAATCTTTAGAATTTCACCTTCCTCATCACTCCATTTTTTCTAATTTGTAACTAAAACTAAGTTGATAATTACTATCAGCTGATCGGATTCTCTAGGCCAGCAAAAATCAGCATTCTGCTTTCACTCTGGTCAGCCAAGATGAAAGATATGGATGCCATGCCAAGAAAGTGGGTGACTGCATTTAACATTCTACAAATAGAATTAATTTACTTGCTTTCCAAGTCATATGATGGAGCTATTCTAAATCCGGGAATGAAACCAGAATTTCTCACCATCAGTTCTCTTTTCTCTGCTCCAGACTAGGCAGAATCAAAAATTTTTATTCTCTGATGATAATCAGTTAAAATGAGAGCACTCCTGCCAAACTCAATGCTCTAATTACACAGTAAGGAAGGACTGGTAATGATTATTGCAATTTCCAGCCCCCCCGCAAATTATCAGGCAATATGATTGATTTAGTTGCCAAGATCCAATTTTCTTGAACACATTTATGCATGTATATATTTTTATCTAGATGTGTTATATTTGAAAAATCCATCATTAATGATTCTTAGCACAAACTTGCTACTATTAAATTAGTTCTGAACCTTATGTTTTGCTTTCCGTTTTCAAATGATTGTTTAACTCGATGAATATTCTATCCTCACATGGTATGTGTGTTACTATAAGAAGAGGGGAAACACCCTGAGAGGCTTCTCCCCTGTGTCATTTTGTGCAAGTGTGAAAGCTTTCAGAAACTCAAATATGATTACAGCAGGGATCTAAGAGGAAGCAGATCAAGGCCAATGAATAGAGTGTTCAAGATATTATTCATGCTTGACATGGCTTTTTATAAAATTCTCACTTCTTGTAGCCTAGAGTTTTGCTTATTCTTCCTTTTAATTATCAAATTCCATGGTTACTTCAACCAATAAAACAGCAATGTCCTCTTGAAAGAAAAATATTCTAGCAGCGCACAATGCTCCTATTCTGCTTCCACTTCCTCATCCCCTAAGGAAAGCTTCCTTGCCAGATCCCATTCACAGCCAATAAACTCTTGCCAACAAAGACTTGAAATGATAAACTAACTCAGGGATCAAATGCATAAGCTGCATTTGTTTAGGGGGGAAAGCAGTCTACATTTATAGAACTCTTTAATACATGCCATGACTAAATATTTTTTAAACTATAGATGCTTTGGATAGTTAAAAATTATCTTATGCAATGAACAAGTATACTTTTTCACACAATGGGGTATTTTTTAAAATATATTTTTTATTGATTTCAGAGAGGAAGGGAGAGGTAGAGACAGAAACATCAATGATGGTAGAGAACCACTTTCCGCTGCCTCCTGCTGGGGATTGAGTCTGCAACCTGGGCTTGTGCCCTGACCGGGAACTGAACTGTGGTCACTACTCAGACACTGAGCTACCTACGCCAACTAGGCCACATAATGAGTTATTGATATAAATGTCCATAGACAGAAAACCATGTGAATATTTTCTTCTTTGTTTTATCAGTTTATGGGAATACTGATCCTAACTCTACACCTACACTTTTCACTTGGGCCTGTCTAACTCAATCTTTCCTGGGCCCCACATCTGATTTCCCCACCCATTTGCTCCTCTGACTTCCCTTTCTCAGAGAATGGCAGTTCCATTTTTCTGATTGCCCAGCCCCCCAAAACCTGGACTCATTCTTGACTCTTTTCTTATTTCCAACACAGCATTGGTTATGGGTTAAATTGTGTCCCTCAGATTCATCTGTTAACCAATGGCTCAGCATGTAGCCTCATTGGGAACTCATGTCACTGTAGATGTGATTAGTTGAGGTCATGTTAGAGTAAGGTGGTCTCCCAATCCAATATGATGGTGGTCCTTATGAAAAGGAGGTATAGGACACAGACACACACACGGGGAGAATGTCCTGCGAACACTGAAGTTATGCTGTCATCAGCCAAGAAACTACCAGAAGCTACAGGAGAGCCTGGCCAGAGCCTTCCCTCCTGCCTCAGAGGGAGCACAGCCCTGCTGACTCCTGGGTTTCGGACTTGGCCTGCAAAACAGTGAGAAAATGAAGTGCTGTTGTTTAAAGTCACAAGCTACTTTGTGATATTTGGTCACAGTGGCCCTGACAATCTATATTCAATCCATCAGCCAATTCCATTGGCTCTATATATCTATGAAATTACTTGGCAATATTTTTCTTCCAACACGATAATTGCTCCCAGATTTACTTTCTGGGAGGCAGGTTTTGGAGAAAAGCTAGTAGTGGTAATTTCACCTTGACTTCAACACCCATAGCCTAGAGTTACTAAAAAGGATGGATAATGAATGTGTAAAAGGCATAAAGCTCGGGCTGCTGCCTCCACCCTCACCTGCTGACACCCGTCTACCTGCTGCAGGTCAACGCACCCCAAGTCCCACCTCAGAGAGGCTGTGCTTAAATAATCCAACACCGGACTCTAGTCACCTTTACTCCATAGGTCAGCTTCCCATATTAATACTGTTTTAATATTAATGTTTGTTTGCATGAGCAAGTAAGCCAAATGAAGTTACTAAGCACTATCATTTCTCAATGTATTTTAATGCACATGTTGAAAAGGTAGCTGAGTAAACTTAGGGGGGAAAATAGTGTGGCTATTGAAAATAACTCTGCAGTGAATGGGTGTTTTGTGTTTTTAATATATTTTACTGATTTTTTACAGAGAGTTAGAAACATTGACGAGAGAGAAACATCAATCAGCCGCCTCCTGCACACCCCCCACTGGGGATGTGCCCACAACCAAGGTTCATGCCCTTGACCGGAATCAAACCTGGGACCTTTTGGTCCACAGGCCGACGCTCATCCACTGAGCCAAACCGGTTTCGGTAAATCAGTGTTTTATGTTTCTTCGGATATGTTTCCTGGAGTGGAATTGCTGGGTCATAAGGCAGTTCCGTTTTTTGAGGTTTTGAGGTAACTCAGTATGGCTTTCCCCAGTGGGGGCACCAATCTGCATTCCCAACACCAGTGCACGGGGCTTCTTTGGCTCTGCACCCTCACCAACATTAGTGAGTGTTGATTTATTGATGATAACCATTCTGACAGGCATGAGGTGACACCTTATTGTGGTTTCAATATGAATCTTTCTCATCAGTTGTTTAATGTTTAATGACTTTAAACACCTTTTTCATGCAGCTCAGTGCCCATCAGTAGGTGAGTGGATTAAAACCTGTGGTATATTTACACAATGGAATACTACTCAGCTATCAAAATAAAATAAAAAGGAAATCTTACCTTTTGCGACCATATGGGTGGGTCTGGAGAGTACTAAGCTAAGTGAAATAAGCCAGTCATAAAGACAAATACTAAATAATCTTGCTTATCTATGGAATCTAATGAACAAAATAAACTGGCAAAACAGAAATTGACTCACAGATCCAGGGGAGCATACTGTCAGACGGAGGCGGGTTGGGGTCTTGGTTAAAAAGCCAAATATTTTTCTTAAGTGAGCTCTCTTGATGAAACAACTGTGAAGAGATATTAAAAAGTCTCCTCCATTCACCACAACTGGAAAAATAAGTCACTGACCACTGCAGTCCCAGCCGCCTGGCTGCAGACAAGGCAGGAGGGCCACTGCATGCCTGTCGTCCTCACAGCCTGCTCTGGGCCAGCTGTGGGCACAGGCCTGGCCCCAGCCAGGACCACCGAGTGCTCAGGGACAGAGGGACGACTCTCCCCTTCATGGGAAAGTCACTCAAGACTTAGGGGTCCATGGTATGGTTGTCACAGGAAAAATTTTATGTCCAAAGATAAAAAAAACGCATAAGTATTTTATGTAACAATGACTTGCAAACATCCTATCTGGATAAGTAATTTATTTTAAAGTATGGAATTTGAGAGAGTAACTCAGAGGAAAAGGCCAGATTTTTAAAAAGACTTTGCTTCAATAAAATCCATCAGAAGAAGTCTTAAATGCACGAGAGTTGTGCCTGATAAACTGAACAACATACTTTCGGGAAGGCTTATGTTTTAGAAATCCATTGCCATTGGAAAATAATCCTATCCTCAAAAAAAGATTTTTAAAAGCAATATATTGTTAAACGGTTGAAAACAAGCTTGTAGTCCATAACAACAGCATATTGTGACAACGGAATATGTAAAGTGTGTGATACAAATAGATGCTGAGCTTTGAATGGAATTTGAATTTTCAAATAATTACTAACGTTGCAGAGTATTAGTTTTGGCTTTCCCTGTGTAGCAACCTATTCGAAATTTACAGAACTCCTGAGAGGAACTGAAAGCAAAGAGATCCAATGTGGTACACATATCTGGGCTCCTAACACTGGATACTGTCTGTGTGATTCAAAATGCTTAGTGACAGCCCTGGCTGGTTTGGCTCAGTGGCTAGAGCCATTGGCCTGCGGACTGGAGGGTCCCATGTTCGATTCCAGTCAGGGGCGCATGCCCTGGTTGCAGTCTTGATCCCCAATGGGGGGCATGCGGGAGGACACCAATTGGTGATTCTCCCTCATCATTGATGTTTCCGTCTCTCCCTCTCCCTTCCTCTCTGAAATCAATAAAAAAAGACACTAAAAAATAAAACAAAAAAGAACCACAAAATTCTTAGTGATATAAAACACTAGAGACATACATTTTGAAATTCAATGTAGATGTGATATACTCAGTGCTATCATCATAGAACCGTATAATACATATGAAGAATATTATTGAGTCTGGTGATCTAAATAGCAGAATGAATAAGGAGAAAATGACTAGCATACACTCCTTAATTTATTCACCCACATGTCAGGTATTTGCTGTGGTCCTACTGTGTGCTCTGGAAAGTACTCTGCTGTGTATCCAGGTGACAGTGGAGAAAATGACATCACCTTCAGTCCACTGAAGACTCTTGTGTAACAATATTTCCACTTGACCCTTCTGCATATGTAAAACAACAATTGATAAAAGTGAAATTGACTGAGATAATGAGGCAGACAGTTACTTTCAGCGGAATAATAAATAGCCTTTGGCCATAGTATTTTCAGCTAATGAGAAATCTAATCATTCTTTTTAAAAATTAAGTATTATTTGAAAGCCCAATGTTAAAGTAGTAGACACGTTACAGTATTTATAAATCATAAACACGTTTCAGAATTTCCTTCTCATACTTTCTTGACTTTCAGTGCTAAAAACGAAAAAATTAAAAAGGAGGAGAAAGGTATTAAAGAAATTCATTTCCTAATAAGAGTAAACATGGCTTGGACAATCTCTGGCGAATTCTTCCACAACGATCTTTTAAAATGTTACCTCATAAAATGAATACGTTATTTTGTTGCAGTTGTTCCTCAGGTTAAATAAATAGCACACTGGCAAAATGTCTTGGTAGCTGAGAGGTACCAGTTAAGCATGGAGCTTCTGTATATGTTTGCACAGTGGTTTTATTTTCCAAGCCAATACACAGCAAATGGAATAATGAGCAAACTCTTACCAACTAGGGTGAGTAACAGTGCTAGCTGCATGTTCTGGTGCAAAACACTGAAGTGACGATACACCTTCTTTGGGAATCTCTTAACTTTCACATCTGTTTTTGGCTCTGTGTTTAGCAATAAAACCTGGGCTTTTGTTCAGTTGTAAATGACCTAATTTGAGTGGGCACAGAGATGCTTAAAGTCAATGCTGGGTTTTTCTTACACATGATAATTCTCTAATTATAGCTTCCATTTTTGCAATACTTCTGGAGGGACTTTGTATCTCACAGCATTTGAAATGAGAATGGCTGGTACAACACAGGTAAATAACTGAGTAATCTCCATAAGCAGCAATTCTTTTTATTTTGTTTTGTTTTTATGCGGGGGTTTTTTGTTTGTTTATTTTTGTTTTTTTTGTTGTTGTTGTTTTGTGTGTGTGTGTGTGTGTGTGTGTGTGTGTGTGTTGTGTGTGTGCAGGTATAAAACCAGCACCTTTCTATTGTCAAAGTTAAAACTAACACTATAATCTTTATTTATTGTTTGCTACAGTATAAATACTTTACCAGGTTGGATACAACCCAAACATGATTTCAATAATACACAGCCATCCACTAACTACATGATTCTAGCCTAATTTATCTAACAGTTTCCTACTATTACCTACTTGGATAATGTAACTATTACTTGCATGATAATGAACACTATTTTAGCAAATATGTGTCTATTCATAATAATAATATTTGAATCCTATATTTGAGGAACTAGCTAATAAATACAATATTTGCTGCCTTAACCAGTTTGGCTCAGTGGATAGAGCCTGAAGACTCAAGAGTTCCGGGTTTGATTCTGGTCAAGGGCATGTTCCTTGATGTATAAAAGGTTTATTAAGAAGGAAATGAGCCTGCGCAAGGCTTTTAACAAAATTAAATAACTCAACATTCAGAGGAAGAGTAGCTATTAAGATATTTAACTTGGTGTTTTTAAGAGATCATTTTAGTTCCAATGGGGAAAATGGACCTGACCTATACAAGACTGAATAGAGCTGGCTGCTTTAACATTATCCAATTATTATTGGGTGACTTAAATTAGGCCACCTAGGGATTTTTCAGAGGTGTATTCAATAGGACTTCTTAGTGATTCAACACGTGGGGAGAGAGGAAGATAAGAGCTTTGAATTTAGGCTGGTGAAATATTGAGGGAATTAAACCTTCTCCTGCTATATGACTTATATAGCTCATCTTCTGGGCTTGTGCAGGCTGTCACCGTCTAGTATGACATGAGTTGATGTCTTATTCTACAGCCTTTTCTCTGATTGTTTCCAGGGGAGATACGATTTTATGCCACTCCTCCTAGATAGCAGCATTTTATCACAAGGGTCCTCTCATCCCCATTTCTGCTCTTGCTCTATTGTTGTTTGGTTCTTCTACTTATATTTTTACTTATATTTTTTATTTATATTTTTTACTTGCTCTACTCTAACCGAAAAAAAATGTAACTAAATTCTAATTGCTGCTCTTTATTCTGAGCATTCATATAAGTTCTCCACTTTTTCAAAAGTCTCCATACTTTCTGGAATAAGATTCACAAAGGCTGATTCAGGACTTGAAATAGATGCTATTTCAAGCAGAAATCATGGTTTCTTTAAAAAAGTACATTACACATTAAAACAATCACTAACCGCTATGTGTCTGTTAGAACAGCTTAAAGAAAGACACACCTCACAACACTAATTTCCGTTGAGGATAAAGAACAACATTAAGTCACATTCACTGTTGATGGGAATGTAAAAAAGTACAGCCACTTTGAAAGACACTGTGTCCACAAGACACTGGGGTGGGGGAGGGGATGAGGGTGTGCAACAGTGGGTAGAGGAGGCTGGGGGAAGGTCAATGGGGAAGAAAACGGAGATATATGTACTAACATATGTAATACTTTAAACAATAAAAATATTAAAAAAGAAAGACACTGTGTCCAAATCACAGTATACATTGTTGTACATTGTTGTATACTGTGGGAATGCAGCCTGGTGCAGCCACTGTGGAGAACAGAATGGAGTCTCCTCAAAAATCTAAAAATGGAACTCCTATTTGACCCAGTGATCCCACTTCTAGGAATAGATACCAAGAAACTAGAAATACCAATCGGAAAGGATATATGCATCCCCATGTTCATAGCAGCAAAATTTACCATAGCTAAGGTTTGGACACAGCCTAAGTGCCCATCAGCAGATGAGTGGATTAAAAAACTGTGGCACATATACACAGTGGAATACTATGCTGTGGTAAAAAAGAAGAAGAAGAAGAAGAAGAAGAAGAAGGAGGAGGAGGAGGAGGAGGAGGAGGAGGAGGAGGAGGAGGAGGAGGAGGAGGAGGAGGAGGAGGAGGAAGGAGGAGGAGGAGGAGGAGGAGGAGGAGGAGGAGGAGGAGGAGGAGGAGAAGAAGAAGAAGAAGAAGAAGAAGAAGAAGAAGAAGAAGAAGAAGAAGAAGAAGAAGAAGAAGAAGAAGAAGAAGAAGAAGAAGGAGAAGGAGAAGAAAAAGAAGAAGAAGAAGAAGAAGGAATTCTTACCATTTGCAACAGCATGGATGAAACTGGAAATCATTATGCTAGGTGAAATAAGCCAGTCAGAGAAAGATAAACATCACATGATCTCACTCATTTGTGGAATATAATGAATAACATAAACTGATAAACAAAAACAGATCCAGAGACAGAGAAGCATCAATCAGACCATCCAACCTCAGAGGGAAGGTAGGGGAGAGTGGGGGGAAGGGGGAAGATCAACCAAAGGACATGTATGCATGCATATAAGTCTAACTAATGGACACAGACACCAAGAGGGTGAAGGCATGAGTGGGGGGTTGGGGGGAGCAATGGCGGGATAAGGACACATATGTAATACCTTAATAAAGAAAATATTTTGAAAAACCTACATGCTGTATGTAAATTTTCCCTCAATAGAGCTGAGAGGAAAACCTGCATGTGAAACTTTACAGTAGATTTATAAATTATGACAAAAACTAAAAGAAACCAAGATTTTCCTTAGTAGGTGAATGAATAAACTGTGGTACATCCACACATCGGAATGTTATTCTGCACTAAAAAATAATAATAAAAGAGCCATCATGCCGTGGAAAGACATGGACAGTTCTTAAAAGCCTGTTAAGGGAAAGAAGCCGATTTGAAAAGGCTACATACTGTCTGATTCAAAACATATGATATTCTGGGAAACTATAGGGACCATAAAAAGAGCAGTGGTTTGCTAAATGCAACTACCAATATACATGTATTTACCTGATCACTTTATCAGCTAAAGCATGACCTTACAGTATTATACTGTCCTGGGTCAAATCTCAGCATAAAGAAGTAGGAGAAAGTCTAAAACTGCTATGTAAAACCTCAGCTAGGGAAGATAGATTTTTTCCCCCTAATTACAAAATCTAAGTATGTTGACACTTCAATTTAGAGGAGTGTAAAAAGTTGGGAGTAAATCTCTGTGAGATATATATATATGTATATAATGAGTCACTGGTATATCACGCATAAGACTTTTATTACTAAAACAGCAAAAAGATTAAAATTTGAATTAAGTCTGGGGGGAAATGGGCACTCTGAAGATGCATTGGCTTATTTTTTTGAGCAACAATGAAATTCTACCTGGAATGTGTAACTGAGTATATGGATGTAGCTTGTTGGGTTTTAAATGTGCAGAAATACTCAGGAGTGTCAACAATTTCCCAGTAAGCCCAAAATCAAGATCAGATCTTATTATGTCAGCAGAGTAGCTCTAGATAAGGTATAGGGTAGGGAGGGGAGTTGTAAAGACTTAGTGGAACTTTCATAGACAATTTTATATCCCTTTTCTTCAATAAAGACTTATCTTGCATCTTGCTGTCATTAAAGGCAGTTGATCCTAAAATTTTAATCACTTAAGCAGAGCCACAAAATGAGAACATGGAGTTCTTCATTTCCCCTCCACTTTAATTTGCCCAGTTGTGCCTCAGTGCTCCAGCAGAAGTACCTGACAGACAGTGCTTTGCTCTTATCATCCTGACCTGAGGAAGACCTGAGTCCTTTCTGCAGAGTTGAATCCCCGCCTCAATGTGGCCTTTCTTGTTTCATGTCCTTGTTCCTAAAGTAAAAGGGTAACTGCTTCTTGGTTGTTTCTGGATAGCACTGGGATATGATTTTAACTGGGTATTCTTGAATTGCTTTTACAATAAACCAATTTTTATAATCTTTAAATTAAAAAAAATAAAAATACATGATACCTCTAAAATTTAAAGCAAAGGAAAGCAATAAGAATGGATAGCCAGAGTCTACATTATGCTGTGGATATTGAATGAATACCTGAAGGAATTTGAAGATCAAAAGTATCTTACTATCCAATTTACATTTCATAAGGTAGGACACATTCAATAATCATTTTGTAGACAAGCTTTTGCTTATTCACATCCAAGGTTCATTTCCTGAATCTGCCACTTACTAGCAGTGTGTCTTGTTTAAGTTCTTACCACTCTGTGTTTTGTCACATCATATCTGACATAGAAAATGTAAAAGCACTTATAGGACACAAGGAAATAAAAGGAATAAACATATATAAACCACATAAAAATACTTACCATAACAAATATAAATATCAGTTATGATTGCTTATTATCATATAGGAATTTTCCTTTAAAAAGATGATCAGTAATTGCCCTCCTAATTTCATTTGTACTAAGTATACTGTGTGTGTGGGTTGTGTGTTTGGGATGGGGTATTTGGTAAAATATACACTACATTGTTAGTAGCAATTACGTTTTAATGAATGGATCAGAGGTGACTTTAGTTTTCTTTATGCTTTTCTGTATTTATTAAATTATTAAGAAATATACATTATCTTGTGATAATATATTTAAAATCATGAATCAATGTGCTATATTAAGCCAATGTTTATATCACCAGGTTTTAAATTCTATATTAAGATAATACATGCACATTAAAAATGTTAAGTGTTCAGTAAGATTTACATTGTAAAGCAACTATTTTCTTCCTCATCTCCTTCCACATTCATTTCCTCACTCAGTGTTGGAGACTTTAACATTTTTCCATTTGTTATTCTCCTAGTTGTTATTTCCAGATCTTGAAATAATGAATCAAGAATGTTTGTTGTACCAAATTAGACATTGTCTTTTGTCTTCCTACTTTAAATAAATGAGAATTTAGCCCATCTAAACTATTGCTACTATCATCTGTTTCCCAATATTTGGTACTTAGAAATTTAAGTCCCTGCATTCCTTAGACTTTTAAGTTTGAACTCGAAGGCCCGATGCACAAAATTCATGCAAGGGACTCAGCCCCTACAGCTGCGGTGCCTTGCCTCGGTCCTGGAAGCTCTGCTTCTTCTGGAAGGTCATCTGGGAGGACACCTGAAAGGTCATTTGGCTATCCTGTCTAATTAGCATATTACGCTTTTATTATTATACATAATATTCATCAGCCTCTGTTTCCTTTGCCACTAATGTTCCCCAGTATAACTTTAGCAAACACAGTACCTAGGTTGCCACATCCAGAGGAATAGGCGTATATAATCCACAGTTCACGGTTGTGATATCCATGGTGCAGTTTATTGACAATTTTGGAAAATGCAGATCTAATCTCTAATATAACTTGAGAATTGTAAACTGTCTGATCATTAAGATGTGGCAAAGCCAACTGTAAAATACTAGACATTTCTTCTTGACACTTGGTCTGTAATTTGCATGTACCAGGACCACCCATGCATATTCCCACTGGCTTACTTAACTCAAAGGAAATGCATGCCATGGTTTTCTTATGAAATATATATATTAAAATGACCATTAGTATCCAAACTGCTAAGCCTACAAATAAATTGACATGTATGATTCACAATTGTATTTGAGTAAGTTATGTGCTGTTTGCTATGGTGGTTGTCGCCCTTATTTTTCACCTTGGTATAAAGAAAAATGGGGAAATCCTCAACAGATGGAGAGTACCATGACATGTGAGAATTTGGATGGGATGGCATGAACCCCACAGTGGAAAATAAGTCTCACTTCTCCATCCAAATGGGTTCTGGAAGCACGTGGCCCCTTTCTTCTCCTGCCTTACCTACCACACCTCAAATATAATAGATTTGAAACATAACATGCAGAGAGACAGTCACTGAAGCATAAACACACACAATTCATTCACTTATTGCCGAATGTTTAATGAACATTCGCCTCCTGCCAAGCCATGTGCCTGAAGCTGAGAACCCCTCCTTCAACCATATAGATGTGCCCCCTCTGTCTAGAGAGGGTATGGAGACATTAACAGGCAATAATAATGCAGCTCAACAGTTACTAAGATCCATTATCTCTTAAACCAACCCTAACTGTCACTGGGAATTCCTTAATTTAGAATCGGATCCTCTCTGGGCTTTTCTGTAGCTCTGGGCTTTTCATGCCAACTGTTCTGTGGTGCTTCTCAGAGCCGCCAGGAATTCCTCTCTGTTACAGCCAGACAGCTCCTGTTTTAATAGGTTCCCCCTCCTAGGTGGTCTGTGCACCACCTTGGACTCACCTGGATCTGGCTTCCATGATATTTCTATTAGAGGCCCCGACATCAATGCCACTAGAAATCACAGCCACTCCCTGCAGCTTAGCAACACGAACCAACATTTTCCCAAGGGTGGCAACATTTCTCTATGCCTGATCACGACCTCAGCATTTTCTTAATAAAAACAATTCACCTCTATCTTTTTCAGGTTCCTCAGTTGGTCATCTGGGTCCTGGGAATTGTTATGCGTTTCTATTTTTAAATTATTTTAGATTTAGAAATACTGACCTACCAGCAGCTTTTGGGGTGGTATTTGTAACCATACCTGATAATATTTCTGAGGCAGAAATATGAATATTCCCATTAAGTGGGATGAACCATGCCTGCATACCCTGTGTTATCAGGTGTATGCAGGTCAGATTTTGCAGCCAGTGACTTTCCCATAAACACGTAAAAGGGCTTCTGGTTTTCAGAGCCTTGCTTTTCCATATCCAAATTGCAGGTTAGGCATTGAGGACTTGCACACATCATGCTGTTGGGCCTCTGAACAGTCATGTAGACATGTTAACTCTTATATCAAGATTTCTCCTCTAAAACAATTTTATCCTTCTTTAATTATTCATTCCAATCCATCAGAACCTGGATCCACGGTCTAGAAACCTTTCAGCAGAACTAATTTGTACTGAAAGGAACAGCACATTTCATCACCATGCTTATCTGACTGGAAGACCGGTGGTTATAAATAAATTTCATTCTACGTATTATTATAAAAGATGTTGAGAGTGGAAATGAGAGTACTGCCAATTGCTGATAAATCATTCAAGAAGATACTAAGGAAATTAACTTGATCCACTAATGACACAAGCCCCATAAACAGAGAAAGTTGACACATCTGTCACCACTGAGACTGCTGGGGTGAGTTCCATCTGTGTTCATGAAAGAAAGAGAATTCCCAGAAGGCAACCCCCTGGGAAAGGGGGCAGGTTGGTCCCTGAGCCGAATTCCAAATGTTTATGTAAACCATGAAAGCACAAACTTTTTGTGATAGGGATGGGGAATCCAGATGTGTTTCATAACCAGGTTTTTAACTATGGCATCCTTATTTTAAGCCTCTTAGTACAACTGACTCCTAGTGCTATTTATTCTAGCAGTCCATATAATTACATAATTTTTAAAGTGATATAAAGCATGCATAACACAATAAAGTATATGTGTGTCAAAATAAGTTGTCAGGATTCTGAAGTAGTCCTTTTTCCTTAGACTATATATTGAGATTATATCATAAACCAAGGATCATGCATGAACTAATTTCATTACCTGACTTTGAATCTACTCACTTTCATCAGATACCATTAATGCATGAATCTAACATATGGTAAATCCATGGTAGAAGTTGGTGTGTTGTACCAGGAAAAGGACTAACAAGGTAGATGGACTCACGGGTCTCCAACATCAAGAGATACTTCCTCATCATCACTAAATACTGATTTATCACCGGTGCACAGTGACAGGGTAACACTCCATTTTGTACCAAGGCAAAGGAATGGGACATGGCTCTTAGAAGGCTCACAATTTAGTTGGATAGAAACAAAAAATACAACTATAAACAGCTGTTAATATAATCTTTGGCAAATGCACACATAGTTCAATCAATAACAGTTTCAAGGATACAGGATGTGAAGAGGTCACTGGAGCCCTATTGTGAAAAGTAGGTGCATCGGGAGGGTGAAGTTGCACCAGTTCTCAATGAAGAGAATTTGAGAAAGCCATCAGCTATGAATGCCGTCCTTAATGATCCAGTAAATGGAGCAAAGACAGTGTCAGTCTATTAAGCAAACACATGGAACCTGATAATACTCTACTTTTTAAATAGTAAGAAAACCATGTACACAGAGAAACTTGGCATCCTAAATGTACAAAGTAAATGTAAGACCAGATGCACCCAAGTTGAACTTCATATTCTTGAACATGTAAAATATTTGCATATAATATGCCATGTTTGTAAGGAAAGTCTGCACCTGGTATCAAGCGCAAATTTAAATGGTGTGATGTACATTTCCGATGCATTTGCTAAAGATGCCATCTGAGCTATCATGTTAATTGGAGTTAAATTGCTAAGATTATGACATAAGCTTAAAGAGCAATTAACAATAACTGTGACACTGATGATGAAAACAAAGAAAGGCCTTCATTAAGGATAGTGTGGTGTTTGGGAAGATACTCAGAGATTTTAAAAAAGGTTTACTATAACAAATTAATTTTTTAGCTTTATCTTAAAAATCAATCTGATAAGTTATAAGAAATGTCAAACAACTGCCTCAAGCAATGTTTTGAAAAGTAATTGTGCACTGCATTAAATTTTAAAATGTAGATTACTACTTTTAACAAATGTTGATTTCTAAGTTAAAAATGAGCATATTTTCCACTTACTATAAACGTAATTTGCAATTACATCAATTGTACTGTGTCACAAAATTCATTAACATGAAAGACAACTTTGTTCCTAATGCTTAGTGTACAGCATGATTATAATTTGGAGAGCAACCAAATTTCTGGTGTGTGTATGTGGTGTGTGTGTGTATCTGTTCGGGTATACTATTGATTAAAATGAAAAGCAATGACCCTCTTAAATCAGCTAATTAAATATCATCAAACCACATTAAATGTGAGTTTCAAATTCCAGGGTAAATTAGTCAATACCTGGAATCAGAACCTATGGACCTATTTTTAAAGAAAGATATACTTTATAATGTGCAATAGTGAAAATGATACTTAATATCTGTATCCATGATAGAATATTTTGTACAAATAATCTGAACATTACTGTAGTTTGTATTATGACTTTGATATGCTCAGTACAAATTAACCCATAAGGAATCATCTTAAAAATGAAGAGTTTGTATTGAAGAAACATTACTAGAAAAAATATGAGGATTTTTCAGATCACAATCATGTATACTGAATTTCCTAGGAAACAGGTTGTCTAGGGGTGTGTTAGAGTTACTGAGGAAATCAAGGCTGATGGAACTGATCACTGGTACAACCCTCCTCACACAATTTGCAGCAGTTAAAATCTGATGTAGGCTTTCTAGCCCAAAGTGCTATTATCCGTCCACAATGTCACACCTCTGCTTAATTGCGAACTAGGTAGACAGTATCAAATACCAAGAACATGGCTAAGTACTGACTGAGGAACTTGAAAAACCAACTCCGGTGCTCAGTTGAATGGATCAGTACCTTCACTGACTAGATCTAGCTACTCCACTGCCACCTTGATTTTCCTGATGGAATGCACACGTTACCTGAATGACTCCTAGATTCAAATTTTTTAAAGGACTGAAATAAAACAAGATGATGCACTACTACAAATTAATCTAATAGGCCATAGAAGTTCTTACTGCATGAGTCAATGTGTAAGTAGCCAAAGTTTCCATTTTGTGCATTTAAAAGCCAGACGCACCCCCCCTCTCAATTTGTAGGATACAGGGTTCAATGGATGTCCCTGTTTTACGCTGTGCATTGTTTAAGTGCTAAAAGGTGACTTAAACATCTGATTTACTTTCATTTTGGCATTTATACCAGTAGATAAAGGGGACAACCAGTCATGAATTCCAGAATTTCAATAATAGCAGTATCTGTTGTGTAAAATCACATGATATTTAGTTACACTGTCATTCTCTTATTTACGGCTTAGTAGCCCAACCTCCTTCTAGACACTGGACCGACTAGAGATAAGCTGTCTGTTATGGACTGACTTATGTATGTCCATCTCCACGCCGTACACCAAAGCCGTATGCTGAAGCCTGTATGGCTCTATCTGGAGGAAAGAAGTAATAAAGGTTAAATGAGTTCAGGAGAATAGGACCTTGTGAGGATACAGCAAGAAGATGGCCATCTGCAAGTCAAGAGGAGAGCTCGCACCAGAAACTGAATGGCCAGACCCTTGGGCTTCTGGACTCTGGACTGTGACTGTACCTCTGTTGTTTAAGCTGCCCGGATGGTGGCATTTTGTTATTGCAGCCTGGGCTGACTAATAACACTGTCCTTCCTGGACAAAGGAAAGTTAAGAACAGCATCAGACACAGCGTCCTGAGAAAGATATGTGAGTGCTTTCAGTCAATACATTCTGTGAAAACCTTACTAAGATGCCATCCTCATACACTTCAAGTGTTGCTGGAACATAACATAAGAATATATGGCAATGTGTCCATCAACTGTTTCTTAATCACCTACCAAATGTAATAGTGATTCCAACTCAGTGTTCAAAGTGGCCCAAAATCTCTGCCCTCGGGGAGCTTCCTTCTAGAGAAGAGACATAAATACTAAACACAGAAAGTAAAATATGTACGTGACAGATGGCCAGTCACAGAGGGGAAATGGAACAGAGAAAGTGATTTGAAAGCGCTGGGTAAGGTATGTCTCCTTTATATGGTGTGTATCAAGATGAGAACACCAACATGAATCAAGATGAGAGGTCACCAGAGGGGCAGGAATCAAATTAAGAATATTAATGACAAACACATATCATTATCATTACTCTATGTTTGCCATCTTTGATATCTAGCCCTATTTTATGATTAGGTTATAGCAGAATATTTTTTAATTCTCTGAAAATATATTCTTTAGGTGAAAGGAAATAGGTCCAAATCCCTTCTGTCATTGTATAACTGCAAGCCTGGAAACTATCCTGAGGCTGACATGAGAGGCCTTTATTTATTGTTCCAGCTTTCTGCTTCACATCCCCCCCAATAACACACTCACCCCAGCATTTACTACTTTTCTAGCACATTTTGCAATAGTCCTAAGCTTTTTACTGAACTACCTTGATCACCACATTAAAACAAAACTTTGGATAGGGATGTATCAGTATGCCAAATCTAGTAACCAAGCAGGTCATCCTACCAACCTCAGATGTGGGCAGAACCTAAAACAGGAAAATAAGAGCAAAGTTGAGCACTGTCATTTAGAGAAGAAGAAAAAGAAGATTCCTTTATCTGGATAATGTATTTATGTGGGGTTCCCAGGTGGGCACCAAAATGTGGGAACCCCTTTCACGTCCCTGTTCAGGCGCCAAGTGTGGCGCCCCACATTGGGTGCCAAAATGTGGCATCCCTGGGTGGGCGCCAAATGTGGGAACCCTTTTCACGTCCCGCGCAATTTAGGGTCCCCCGTTCAGGGTTCAGGTTTCTGGAGAAGGCTGCATACAAATGAATAAAGAGACTCAGAAAAATATTACTTTGGAAAATGGGGGCCAGGCGGTAGTTCAACTCTAGTGGCAGAACTCCCACTCGCTCTGGCTTCACCACTCCTTTTATTAAGATTAAAATCATAAGATACAGCTGTATCCCCACAGCCAGAGACACCAGTAAAAGTCAGTCAGTAGGTCTTCTTGGAACTAACAGGTGGGGGCTGCTTCAACCACCAACATGCCAGTAACCAGCTCCAACCCCTCAGAGCAATCAAGGTTGACCAGCCCTCCAAACTCCCTGTCCACACTCTTTATTATTAAAACAATAATTGGCTTCCTGCATTGGAGATGTGAAATCCATAACTATTGCAGCCTTTGTTTTTATGATAATGGGAGATAGGCTAGGATCAATCTTCCTCTTAAGAGAGGATAAAAGGAAGGTAATCATATAGGCATCTTATGAAACTTTGATCAAACCCTGAAGCCCATTCTATCTGTACATTTTTAAGATATGTCAAATAAAATTTTTTTCCCTGATGTATGGGACCAAAGCAATATGAATGACCACCTCCCCACATGCTCAGATATAAATATATACTAGAGACCCGTTGCAGGAAGATTCCTGCAAGAATAGGGCTGCCTGCAGCCTGAGCAAATCTCCCTCCCATCTCTGCTGCCTCGCTCCCTCCCATCTCTGCTGCCTCGCTCCCTCCTATCTCTGCTGCCTTGCTCACTCCCTTCTCTGCTGCCTCACTGCCTTCTCTGCTGCCTCACTCCCTCCATCTCCTCTGCCTCACTCCCTCCCTTCTTCCCCTCCCTGATTGCTTACTTCTCCACAGCTTTACTCCTTTTTGCAGTGCTTGGCTTCTTTCTAGGCTCAGATATGCAAATTAACTATCATATTGGTTGGGTTGATTTGCATATTTGCTCTGAGTGCCTGGTGGGCATGGTTGGTGGGTGTGGCTTGTGGGTGTAGCAGAGGTATGGTCAATTTGCATATTACTCTTTTATTAGATAGGATATCTTCATGAAGCCCTATAACAGGGCTTTTTTAGAATCTTATTTGTACTATGTTCTTCTAGAATGAAATGAAATAGCATAGGTTGGCCTCAACTGCCAAAATCTTGGAATGTCTTCACAATTTGAAGTGTTCTATTAATTCATCATTTTAATAGTTTGAATAATTCTCATCTCTCTACTACTTGTTACAGAAGTGTATTCAACAAGTTCTACTTTTAATTGGGTTTGGAATGAACTCATATTCATATCCAAATATTTCCCTAGCAACTAATATTTTTGGTGGTACATATATTTCCTTTAAGTCATCATCCACTTTCTAAAATAGCCTGCATCTGTTCTAGAACAAACATTTTTCATGAGTATTTTAATTGAAATGTTACCAAGGCTGTAATATGAAGCTATAATTTTTATGCTTTACCACAAGTCATTGATGGGCACATTTACTGCCCCAGGTAAATTGTGTAAGAATTTGCATAATTATTTGAGAAGTATAATCTATTATAGCTACCATAAAATTCCTAATAGAATTAATTGTTATGCTAATTTTATTTTTTTTTTTAATATATGCCTGCTGACTTATTTATATTTAACAGATTTTCATCACTTACACATACTGTACATGTCTATTATTTTCCATGATATATCTTTTTAACAATGATGAAAGTTAAATACTTAAAAATTCATTGGGTGGTTCCTAAAACATTTTAAAGTATGCCAATGCAGATTTAAAATGGTGTGTATATTTAGAAACAGAATGTACTTTTGTGTACCAACTCAGCTCAGTCAGGAGTCTCACATATAAATAGTGATGATACCTTGACACTGCAGAACAGTGAGCTCCCAGTGGACACGCATTTAACTAAAATATGTGGTAGATGATGGCAGTCCACGTCCATGTGTGTGGGAATTCACTGATGGGTGCATTAACACTGTAAGAGATTGCTAACTTAAATAGTTCTACGACAGTGAGACAGGTTTGTCCCAAGTACCTTCAAGTTTGCAAGTAATAGTGACAGCACGTGGGCTGATGGAGGGAGAGCTGCAAGGGACATTGGAAAAGCCAAGTGAATGGCACCCGGCCAGTTGGAAAGGGAGAGCTACACAGCAAAGGACGAGCCACTGATGGTTAAGACTAAGCTACTCTGAATCATATCCAAGCTGCACTTTTAATGGAAAAATGTCAAGGATCTTGCTAGAAATGCCCATGCCTCACTCTGTGAAGGACTCTGCAATGTCACTCAAATAAAAGGCTTTCTCCACTGGATCAAAATAAAATAAATATCCAATAAAAGTACCGCAGAGAGAACGATGCAATTCTGGTTGTGAGGTTACAATACAGACTTAAGGTTTCTAAGCATGGGTAGTGAATTTTTATTTTCATTGTTATGATAAACTGGTACTAAATTATAATTGCTCAGGACTGATTTAATAGATTTATTAGAATATATAAATACTATTTGAAGGACTTATTTTTAAACTCTCCTCTGATTTTGTGGGATTCTCATTCATGAGAATTTTGTGGATGCCAGGACCCTGCTTGCTAAAGGAATTATATTTGCAAATTAAATCTAAATATCAAAAGCCCTGCAAACTGCAGGCTCATTAAAACAGAACAGATTTCACTAAGTGTTGATATACAGCCAGATGAAGAAATGACATGAAGATTGCCAAGAATGACATGAAAATAAGTAAATTTAAGTCAATTCAAAAGCACAGAGCAATGCGAAGTTTCTGAACCAATAAATTCAAAGTTCATGTTATTTAAAATCAACATTAATGAAGAATTTTCGCCCATATTATTTACTTACTCTAATAAACTTGGAGAAAATACTGTCATCTCGTACCTACTTACATAATTATGCTAATAATAGCAAGTGTTTAAATAAAAGGTGTCAAAACTTCTATTTTCAGCAATTGACAACTAGTTCTGATTTTTGTCTTATACAATCCTGATGAGACTCAAACAGTTCTGATTATAGATGAGTTGTTCTTTATGCTGCCTAACAAACATTAGCTGGAATGCAATCCCAAGTTTTGAAGCTAATTCTGTTAAGTGGAAAACATATACCTTACACGAAAGCAGTGTCAGTGACACATTTAGTCAAATGAGGTTTGCCGCCGGGTTAATGGCTTGTGCGAGCACTTGTCAATGAAACGGGACAAGGAAGGGAGCAATTCCTGCTGCCAGGCGCTTCAGCAAAGGCCCCAAGCAGGTTCTCATTGTAAGAGTCCTCCTCGCAGAACCGCTAACGGGTGGAGGTTTCGGTAAGAACTCTGAGAGCAGAGAGAAAGATTCTGCTTCCATCCTCCACACACTGATGGCAGCTCCAGCGTACCACCCCAGGTGGAGGGTAGGCTAGCTTATAGCGGTAATACAAATAATACACTACAGTAATTAATAAATAACAATGCAAGAATAAACTGTGTTTTGCATGTTCACAACTGTAACCTGACTTTTGTCCACCCCTGACAGCTTGCAAGGAGCTCAATATTACTAACAGAACCGAGTGAGCGTGGAAGTGGATCCTTCCCAGTCAACCTTCAGATGAGACTGTGCCGCATGCCTTAGGCCTTGTGAGAGACTATGCAACACGGGACTCAATTTTCCCACAGAAACCATAGATGATAAATGAATACTGTTTTGAACAGAAACAAATTCATAGATACAGAGAATGAATTTGGGGTTGCCAGATGGGAGCGGGATTTGGGAGACTGGGTTAATGTGGAAGGGATTACTAAGTACAAACTGCCAGTTGTAAAAATAGTCACAGGAATGTAAAGTACAACATAAGGAATATAGTCAGTAATTCTCCTAAACAACAAAGAGATAATATGCAAATTGACTATCACATTCTTGCACAAGATGACGACCACAAGATGGCCAGCAGGGGAGGGCAGTTGTGGGCGATCAGCCAGCAGAGAAGGGCAGTTAGGGGTGACTAGACCAGCAGGGGAGGGAAGTTGGGGGTAATCAGGCTGGCAGGGGAGCAGTTAGGGGATGATCAGACTGTCAGGCAGAAGCTGTGAGGGGCAATCAAGCAGGTAGGCAGGCAGGCAAGTGGTTGGGAGCCAGTAGTCCTGGATTTGTGAGAGGGATGTCTGACTGCTTCTGAGGGGTCCCAGATTGGAGAGGATGCAGGCTGGACTGAGAGACACCCTCCCCACTGCAATGCATGAATTTCGTGCACTAGGCCTCTAGAATGGTAATAAGCATGTATGGTGTCAGATGGGTAATAGACTTTTTACTTCATAAGGTAGATGGGTCTAGTCACTGTGTTGTACTAATATAGTATTGTATATCAACTGTAACTGAAAAATACATTAAAATAATTACTAAAAAAGCAATTCCTCAATGAAAATTAACTTTTTAAATGTACATTGCTTTAAGTTATTAAATTACATTGTTTTTGTTTTATAAAACAATAATACACTTAATATTACTATGTTAAAATGATTCAATTATTCTATTCATTGATGATCTATATTTCATTCCAGTTTCCTTGAATCCATATTCTGAGCATAATTTTAATACTTGTATCAAAGATATAAATATATATTGAGCTAAATTAATGAGAATTTTGTTCAGAAGTAAAACACTAATTACAGTGAGAAGTGTTAAAGAGCTACATGTGGTGAACGATTTGAAACATGGACACTCAGTACTCTCCCAAAAGAAGGTGAAAAGATCGAGGTAAGGAGAACCACCAATGATGCATGCAGCTTTTCCTGATGACTGTTTTCAAGTTTGGGCTGGCTTACATTAGAAGCATTATTGCAGTCAATCAGGAATTGTATTGACTCAATTTTGTTCTCAAATATTTTCACAGAAAACAGTATTAATTTTAGCTTGATTCTAAAAACATTACAGCCACAGATATAGAAATACACTAGTGCCTACCCAAACTATTAATCACTGAGGATAGCCTCATATCTTCAGTGTAAGTATTAGTCATTTAAAAAAAAACACTGATTTTTTAGCTGCTGCACAGCTAATTTCATTAACCAAATTGATATTATATATCTTTACATGATAAAAATTTCATAAATAAGAACAATATTCTCATATCAGTGGTAAATTTGGGGGAAGGTATTATTCATGATAATATGTAAAAGATTTGCAGGCTATTACATATCACATAGTTCCATATTATACTGTGGCATTCAAAAATTAAAACTTTAGTAAAAATTACTAATGGCATCCAAGGAAATGCTTATATGAGAAGTATAATACACAATGTGGGCACCTTTAAGCACTAAACTCCAAAGATTATGCAACTACACCCTGTTACTAGCATCCGTATCCCAATCCTTTATTATTATGAATATACACATGAGCATAAAGGTAAGCAATTTAAGTAGAATAAAGAAAGCTTTTGCTATCTTAAACACTTTCTACTATATTTATGTATACTTGTAGTGAACAATTGGAAACTGATATAAAATTATATTTATATTATCAATGAATATGAGATATGTAGGGATGTCACAAAATAACTTCAAGATTTATGCTGGAAAATTTATAAGTAGATGATTTAAGAAAATAAAGGGAAGGTGACTGGCTGGAGTGGCTTGGTGGTTGACCCTTGACCTATGAACAAGGAATTTAGGATTTGATTCCTGGTCAGGGAACATGCCCAGGCTGTGGGCTTGTTCTTAGTGGGGGTGGGAGGGAGGGGGTGTGCAGGAAGCAGCAAATCAATGATTTTCTCTTGTCATTGATGTTTCTATCTCTCCCTCTCCGTTCTCTCTGAAATAAAAAAAAATATATTTTTTTTTAAAAAGGAAAGGTATTTTGTTCATAAATTGGAAGACTCAATATTATTTCAATGTATCAGAATTAATCTTTAAATCAATGCAACCTTAATCAAAATTACAACAGTAATTTATGTAGAATTTGACAGGTTGACTAAATTTTGCATGGTAAAGAAAAGACCAAAAACAATTTTAAATTAAAGGACTTATATCACCTCATTAAAAACCTAATATGAAGCCAGAGTAATCAAGGCAGTGTCTTTTGACTTAGGAATGTACATATGGAGTGAGGGAATTGAATAATTTAGAAATATGCTCACTCATATATGGGAGTCAACTGCTTTTTGACAAATGTACGAACACAATTCACTGGACGTCAGAAAGTCTCCCCAACAACTGATGTTATAACTGGACATATTTGTAAAAATATGCACAAAAAGAACCTCCTACTATATAAAAAATCAACCTAAAATGATCTCAGACCTAATGTAAAATAATGTGTAAAAATTATAGAAAAAAACACGAGAAACTCTTCATAACCCTGTGTTATGCAAAGACCTCAAGCTCACAAAAGGTATGAGTCATCAAAGAGAAAAATTAAAGACCAGAATGTTACTAAAATATTAAAGTTCTGCTTTTCAGATGTACTGTCATAGAAATGAAGACAAGTCACAGATTGGAAGAAGGTATTTCCAAAAACATATCTGTTAAATTGTATGTACATTATACACCAAATCTTCAAAGCACTCTGAAACAAACTTGAATCCCCAAAAAATGTTAATCATGTGACAGAATCAAAGGACTAATGTCATGACAAATTAAACATGTGTGGGAGAGGCAGATGAGCCAGGAGGAGGGATGGGAGTAGTGTGTCCTGGAGCAGCCAGGAAACAAGTGAAATCTAAGAAATAGAGAAATTTAAGGAATAAAATGAAAGCACTCATCCAATGACAAAAAAAACTAACACTCTTATTACTTGCATCCCCAAATGGCTGCAAAAAAATGTTTGCTTTTTTAAACATATGCACTTGAAAAAAATGCTTTAAAAATGACACCATGATCTTTCCCTCTCCTCTCTCTCCCACTCCACCTATGTTAACTTTCACCCACAACACCTACAAACACCGGCATCTACAGACAGTCTTCCGATGCATTCTGAGTTTCCTTCACTAGATAACATGGGAACTCAAAACAAATCATTGACCCCACCTTGATTTCTAAATTTAAGATCAAAGGTGATCTGAAAGCACTTGGTTAAATGGAATATGTGCCTGGACTCTTTTTAAAAATATATTTTATTGATTTTTTTTTTTTTACAGAGAGGAAGGGAGAGAGATAGAAAGCTAGAAACATCAATGAGAGAGAAACATTGATCAGCTGCCTCCTGCACACCCCCTACTGGGGATGTGCCTGCAACCAAGGCACATGCCCTTGACTGGAATGGAACCCAGGACTTTTCAGTCTGCAGGCCTACACTCTATCCACTGAACCAAACCGGTTTCGGCTGTACCTGCACTCTTGTATCCACCTCGGCCCTGCCTTGGATACAACTACAAATGACCTTTCATTACATCACTAAGTAAAAAACTCTGCCTCCCACCTTGGAAGAACCAGAACCACAAAATATAAGACCTTCCCAATCTCCTAATTGCAAGGCCTTTCCAGTTGCCCCCTTTCAAGGTGAGATCCCTGAGGAGACATAGGACTAAGGAACATTTTCAAGTCCATGGCTGAGGAAAGGGAAAGAGCAAAGCTGTGCTGGGCTCCCAGTTCATCCTGCCCTGTGTGCAGTGTCTTAGCACCTCCCTGAGCCTCCTGGCTCTCTGATGAAGCTCTCATACTCACAGAATCCCCTCAATACATACCATGCACTGAACATAACAAATCACAGCTTAATAACGGTAATTGATAATAATAAAAGGATAACACCACCACTAGAAGGTAAATTAATCTACCTGTTTAAAACAATCTCTTTCCAACCAATTGTTCTGACAGGTTATCTAATAGGGGCTCCTTTAAATTAATTTAACTTAATCCAATATTTAAGATAGAAATCAGTGAAGAAAGCTTGTGTACTTGTGCAGAAGTAAAATCAAAACCAGTGGCTAGCATTGTCAGCAGCATTTCCTCTTTATATTGGCACTCCTGGGTAGTATAGAAGATTTATCTGACTATTTCTCAGGTAACATAGGGCAGTTCATGGCACAGACCCATTCCCAAGTAACAACACGTAAAGCGTATGGTCATCTCAGAAGTGTTATGAGACATTTCTTTAGATGATACCAATTGTAAAATTTTCTATTTTAGAAGTAATACCATTTTCATTTATTATAATCTATATATATAAAAGGCTAAATGATTGACTGACCACTGACTAGCCAACTGGCTAGTAGGTATGATGCACACTGACCATCAGGGGTCAGATGCTCAATGCAGAGCTGCCGAGCAACAGCAACTCTACAGAGTGCCCTCTCAAATTCCGGGACCCCCCCAGGGGATGATGGACTGCCAGTTTCAGCCCAATCCCCACAGGCCAGGCCGAGGGACCCTACCTACTGAAAGAATCCCACTCACTCCACAGATACCCTTTGAGTCCCGGCACCACCCCAGGTGTGGCCAGCCAGGGAGTGACCAGGGGAGGTTGGCACCAGGGTGTTCTGGCCCATCTCACCCAGTCCCACTCCACTAGCCACCTTCCAATTAATTTCCTTTCAATGTACACGAATCCATGCACTGGGCCTCTAGTTCAACTATCTATATATATAAAAGCCTAAGCAACCATCTGACCATCCAACCGGTAGCTACGACTCACAACGACCACCAGGGGTCAGATGCTTAACACAGTAGCTGCTGAGCGGTGGTGACTTGGTAGCTGCAGTTCTCAGGTGAGGCACCGGGAACCAGAGAGGAGAGAGCCCAATTCTGGGTGCATCACCCAAGAACCACCCTCTCACAATCTGGGACCCCTCACGGGATGTTGTTGAGTCAGTTTTGTCCCTATTCCCACAGGCCAGGCCAAGAGAGCCCACCAGTGCATGGGTGCATGAATCCATGCACCAGGCCTCTAGTAAAAATATACACATATATGCATACATATGTGTATATAGACACACAGATCTATATCTATCTATCATCTATCTATGACATACTATTTTTGTAAGTCAAGAGAAGAATTTTGAAAATTCACTGTTGTGGAATACCACCAGCCAAGTAGCCTTATCCTCTCTATAGAATAAGTTTTTACTTGGCTTTTACCATGAATTCATCTTTTCCTTTACTTGTAGGCTTCATATTTTTAAAATTTTATTTTCAAATTAACAAACAGTAAAATTAACTTTTTAATGTATAGTTCTATGAATGTTAACATAGAACATACCCAGTACCCAAAATACTCCCAGTCCCCTTGCAGTCTACCCTCCTCCCACCCTTAAGCCCTGGCAACCACAGATGTGTTCTCAGTCACTTACAATTCTATCCTTTCATAAATACCACATAAATGAAACCATGCAATCTGTAACCTTCGGAGATCTGTTTCTTTATGAAGTGTAAATATACAATAAATGTATACAAACATACATTATTGTCAGTAGTCAAAAACTGAGGAACAGAACTGATAAGGCCTCATGACTTCAGTGCTTTAATGAAATTTTTAGCAAATCTTTATTTTTTTTTTTTTGTTTTACGAAATGTTTAGGAATTATTTCTTTATTTATTTTTGTTTTAACTAGCATATGATAAGGCAGGCCAGTCAAGGACAGGGAAGACTGATCACTGTAAGAGGTGGCAATCTAGAATCTCAATTCATAGCTGGAAGTCACGCCATGGCCCTAGCTGTTAGGTTTGAGTAACTTGATTTCTAATATTCTCAGCTCTTTTGCTGTATCTTTGAGGACCAATCAGTTCCTTTGGACAATAATTTTGAAATTTTTGTTTTTGTTTTCCCAGCTCAAAGACTTTTGATTGTTTCTTCTATCTCAAAGACTCTGGCATAGAGTAAAAAATAAGGTACGCAATTTCTGGTCACAAATATCCACAAAGTAGTTGGTTATTGTATTTATGTGTCACATTTTGAGAAGAAGTATAATCTGAAAACAAATAGATATGCTTATGCTCTTATTAACATTGCAGCTCCTTTACTCATCTCCTCGCATCACCTCCTCCACTGGCCTATGACAAACTCTCACTACCTGGAGCATAAGTACCACCAGGCAGATATTACTGGTTTTCCTGATTCGGGTCTCTCACTGTGCTGGGATAATCGATTGCACACACAGCTTCTGTTCTGAAGACATGACTCACGTTCTTTGTGCTTTCTCTCCTTTGTATCTTCATGTTACCTGCCCTTCCTCACATCCTAGATGAAGCCTCATAACCCACATAGTTTCCTGTCCCCAGAGGGGAATTCCCTAATTATCCACAACTCAATCCTTTTGCTTCTAAAACACATCATAACCCCAGGGATTTACGTATGCTTCTGTGATTCCTTTCCTTCCAGCTCCACAGTTTTAGATTCAGATATACATGGACATTTGAAAGACACTGCTGTGGAACTGGGGTAATATGATTCTGCTGCCCACAGGTTAGAATGATTGGGCCCTGGAATAGATCCACCCAACTCAAGCATCATTCCATGGAGCATGTCTTTATTTTTTGCTGTTATAATTCTTTGCTAGAATATGAGAGTACTGATATTAAATATTATATTGTATCCATTTATTGTATTCACTTTTTCACATTTTAACATCTTTGATAGTAAATGTTATCTTAAAATCTTCATCTTAAAGATACATGTCAGCATCTTTTTTTCTCTCTCATTTTTTTTTTTTACGTTGGCATCTGACATACCGGGTCATCTTATAATTAAAACCTAAAGTTAAGAAATCCTAATCTAACTTTTAAAAAGGAGCTATGACAAATATTTATTTTAAGATGGAAATAAAGTGATAGAATGACAATATTTATATGATTCATTTAATTCAAGTCCAGAATATCCACATAATGAAAGTCGGAAACAAGAATTGGTATTTTGGTGCAGTATTACCTATCTGCCTAGAAACTGAGGTCTTTCCTTCCAGGAGCCGTGAAGGGGAGGCAGGGTCCCCATTCCAATTTTGCACATCTTGACTTATGTCACCAAATTCAGGTTCACCTGAGGACCTTTTGGAAGATGTAGAGTGTTCCGAGTTGTTTATTTCTGTGTAACAAACTACCTGACGTTGAGTGGTATAAAACAAGACATTTCTAAAGAGTGTTGCTTCATATCATGGCTCCAACAGTTACCTTGGGCTCAGCTAAGTGAGGTTCGTTTGGGGCCTTACCTGTGGCTGCAATCAGATCATGAGTGACTGGGACCAGAGGCTTCTCACGTGTCTAATGACCCAAATAAGTCAAACAACTGGGGGCTAGAACATGTGGGATCTTGGGCACCTCTGTCGCTCTCTGTGTGACCTGTTCATTGGGTCGCTTCGCCAGTCAACTTTCTTACAGACAAGCTCAGAAGGACAGAGAGAGCCAGTGGAAACGGCTCAGCTCTTTCTGACCCAGCCTAAGCAGTCACAAGTCTGCTGTACCATACTTGTTAGATACAGTCACTAAAGCTAGTCTGTATTCAAGGGGAAGATAATTAAATTTATGGATATGTTTTCAGACTGCCATAAAGAGGCATTTTAAAAATAAGTGATCATTCTTTGAACAGTAAAGTCGTCTTCCATTTTAAACAATCTCTACTGGGGAACTTAATCACTAAAATAATCTGATCTTTTAATTAAAATTTTTATTCAAATTACTGTAATATTTTTGTTAGTAAGAAAAAATCATAACTACATGTAAGTTCTCTGCTGAGGCAGAGAGAATTTTGAACAATTAAAAACAAAACAAACAAATAAAAAACCCCACAGAGATACAATACATGTCTTTCCTAAGGAAATGGAATCAGTACAAAATATTGCTTAAAATAGTGTAAATGATGTTTATTTTTGAAATATTGTTTACTCCCATATGTTGAAGATCATTTAAAAAATGCATTGTGAAAGGATTTGTGTGCCTCAAAATTAATTATCTCAGGTTAGTGGATGCTTTTATTTCTTATTTATGAACTGCATCCAGAGAAATGTAAAGCGTAGTGACCTGAATCATCAAAACAATACACATGGGCTCTCTGTTGTGTATGTTTCAATGAAGTAAATATTCAATGAGCAGATGCCTCGTCTCTATGGATTCACCATTAAAGATTCGCACATTTGAATTGAATGCTGCAAGCTGGACCCATTGAAGTAATGCTGTGTTACTTCATATTACTTACGTACCTTGAGTGCCTGTGCATAGGACTCCATGCTCTTCGGGTAAAGAGTCTTCAGAATTAGCATTCTGAGGTTAATTTTCAGTGGGAAGTGGGGAAAAGGAGAAATTATAGGTTTAATAGGTAGGGATGTTGGGAAATTGTGCATTCAACTTTAAAACAAGAAACATCCCAAATCTGTCTGCTTGTCTATGTGTGATGGAGTAAGGTAAATTAGAAATTCCAGTATTTAAATGTCCATACCTATCCAAACAGGCAGCCACTGACAAGTTTTAAGAATGTGTTTCCAAAGTAATAGAGGAATAGATTATGTAAAATATGTATTTCAATTATATTTTCATGTTAATGGTAAATAACATAATAAACATTATTTTAAACACCATTATGAGTACCTGAAATATATTATTTCATTTGTTCTAACCACAAACTTCTAAGCCTGATGATATCCCTTCAATTTCAGATCTGAGAAACCTACAGTCAGAATCACCCAATTTTCTACAAATGGCCAAGGAATCATTTTCTCACAACAAACATCAATGAAAGAAAAAATAACCCTCCACCGTGCAATTGTCTTCATCTCCTTTCTCACTAGCCTGTTTTGTTTTTTTAAAAACCAGTTTTTCTCATGCTGGTCACAATACCATCATTGCCAGCCTTTCAGGACATGCATCTCCCAGATCAGCAATTAACTAATCTCAGACAAAATCACAATCACACACACACACACACACACACACACACCCAAAAAACAAACAAAAAAATCCTAGAGACATTGCAACTCCCTCACCCTGTAAATTACTGCAGTTAAAGAATTAAACTTGAAATACAGATCACTAAATTTAAGCCTTACATTGCTTACGTCAGTTCTAACACTGACCACACTCTGTGCCGCACACCTAGAATGAAACGGGAAAAACAGGAAATGGCTGTGCTCTTGGACCTTCCATGTCTAGAGACTGAGTTAGACAGGAAACAAATAGCAAAGTGGTAGCAGTGCTGGAGAAAAATGAAGCTGGGCCAGGTACGCTGAGTGACCCTGGAAGGGAATGGCTCTCTGGCTCTCTGGGGTGGCCGCACTTTCACAGAGGAAACATTATGCATTACATCTTGTCTAGAAACTGCCCTGCTTTCCCTGGAAAAATCATGCAGCCTCCTTATGTCCGGGTTTCCCGCTCCATAAAGTTAAGAGTTGGACTGGAATGACATTCAAGAGAACTCCATGCTCTGAAGTCCTGTAACTCTGAGGCCTTTCATTCAGAAGAAAGCCGTATAGTGAGGAATTTGCTCTATCAGCTCATCTGAAGAACCTCTGCTCTGGAACCAGGAGTATCAGTCTATCACTAAGCGTCATTTCCTTCCCAACACTCCCCATCTAGAGGCACGGTCTGCTCTCTTCCTTTGAATCTAACAAAAGTTGCTGTTCACAGCTGTGTGTCGCTGCAGGCGGCCCAGGACCAAACCAGAGAGAGTGGGACCTGCATTGCCACCATTTGTCAACCATCCAGATACCACTGCTGACATATACACATAAGGAACTAACTGACATTGAAACTGGGACTCAGAACTGTTGGTCATTGAAATTGAGACTCAAACATTTTTTGTTCTTCTATGTTTATTTCTAGTATGCAGATGCAAGATTTTTTAAAGAAAAAAAATGGGGGGAAAATAGATACAGAGGCAAAGAAGCATTGAACAGACTGTCAAACTACAGTGGGAAGGCAGGGGAGATTGGGGGGCGGGGGCTGTAAGAGATCAACCAAAGGACTGGTATGCATGCATATAAGCACAACCAATGGATACAAAACAGGGGGCGGGGAGGGGGTAGGGGGGGATAGGTGAGGGCTTGTGCTGAGGGGGAGGGGAGGCTGGGGAAGGTCAATGTGGGGAAAAAGGAAACATATGTACTACTATTTGTAATATTTTAATTTAAAAAAGAGAAAAAAGTTGCTGTTCAATAGACACAATTTTTCTTTCTTTTTTTTATATCCCTTTGACTTATTTATTTATAACAGAACTGTGTACCTTTTGAACCCCTTCATGCACCCCCATAATATGTATAATGTAATATCTCACTGTGATTTCAACTTGCATTTCCCTGTTGATTAGTGATATTGAGCATCTTTACATGTACCTATTAACCATCTGTATGTCCTCTTCAGAAAAATATTCAGATATTCTATTTTTTATTCTCATTACAGTTTATATTCAATATTACTGAGTATTAGTGTACTGCATAGTGGTTAGACACTCCTATATTTTACCAGATGTTTCCCCTTAATTCTAGTACCCATCTGATACCAGACATAGTTATGACAATATTATTGACTATATTCCCTATGCTGTACTTTATGTCCCTGTGGCTATTACGAAATTGTCAATTTATATTTCTTAGTCGTTTCACATTTTTCACCTCTTCCTGGCGACTCTTCTCATTTTTTGATCAAGTTTGTTCTGTTTTGGTTTTGTTTTTTTGCCACTGAGTTGAGTCAGTTCTATCCTTTGGATATTAACCCCTTATCAGATATATGATTTGTAAATATTTCTCCCATTCCATAAGCTGCCTTTCTGTTTTGTTGATGCTTTCCTTTGCTATTCAGAAACGTTTCAGTGTGATGTAGTCTCACTTAGTTTTGTTCTTGTTGCCTTTGCTTTAAGAGATTCAAAATATATTGCCAAGACTGATGTCAAAGTGCTTATCACCTCTGTTTTCTTCTAGAAGTTGTATGATTTGGGGGCTTACATTCAAGTATTTAATCTATGTTGAGTTAACTCTTGTGTGTGGTGTGAGATAGTCATCTAATTTCATTCTTTTGCATGTGGGTGTCCAGTTTTCCCAACACATTTATTCTTTCAATAAATGAAGAGACACATATATGCAATTTTTCTGAACATCAGCAAGAAATTTTCAGGATTCTACATTGGCTTATCTTGTTCATCAGATAGCGATAACTGATTTATTGAATTTTTTATTACTCAAATTCTCATAATCTAATAAAATACCAATAAATTAAATCAATTTCAATGCAGAAAACCCAACCTTTTTTTATGACGTGAAGGATGATACTAAGTAAATGACACCAGCTGTAGGGATTGCATAAAGAGGGGAGGTGACTTTGAATACATCACTGAAGAACTAGGATCCGCAGTGACTTCTTATGCCCAGTTTGATGGGCTGAATCTAGTAAAACAGCAGAAACAAATGCAGAATTTGATAGTGGAGATGAGCAAACCAAATGAACAAGAATAGCATGGAGAGGTTTGGTAGCAAACAGATGAAGAAAGTCTCAGTAGGCATTTTGGCAGTGATGTGTATAATTTGGAATAACTGATAATAAGAGTTTCCCTCAAACAGTTGTCCTAGGCTTTTGCTATCTAAAGTGTGTTCTCTGAGCCAGCTTTATCCGCATTCCCTTGCACCTGGTTAGAAATGCAGAATCTTAACACCCACTTCACACCTACACAATCTCACTCTGAGGACAGATTTTCCAGGTGATTTTTTATGCACATCAAAAGTTGGGAAGCACTACCCAAGGCTTTTAACCAGATGAGACCAGGTAAAGCTCGAATTTTGTCTAAAAATTGCCTGCCATCACACATTAATGAGATAAGATCAGTTAGACAGGGGAAAGTATGAATATCTAAGACCATCAATACCAAGATCATCCAAAGACATTGGGGATGTTTAGTTCAGAACGTGCTATCTATCACAAGGTAGCCAATAGCCAATGACAGGAGAACATTCAGCAGTTATAATGAGGCTGCTCTGGCTGGATGACTCAGTTGGTTGGGGCATCGTCCTGTATATCAACAGGTTGTGGGTTCAATTCCCAATCAGGGGACATACCTAGATTTAGGTTTTAGTGCCTGGTCAGAGCATGTATGGGAAGCAACTCTCATATCTCCTCTCCCTCTCCCTCTCCCTTCCCCTTTCCCTTTCTCTCTCTCTTAATAAACATACCCTCGAGTGAGCATTAAAAAAAAAATGAAGCTGGCCCAAATTAAGCTGTTCTGTAAGTGCAAAGACTTAGTAAGAATAAAATGAATGTGAAGTATGACTTAAATAACTATTATTTTAAATATGTTGAAATAATATGTTGCATGTGTTGGTTTAACTCAAATATATTACTAAAATTAATTTTTCCTAATTCTAATCACTTTTTCCACATGGTTACCATAAAAGTTTTAATTACCTGTGTAGCTCTCATTTTATTTCGACTGAACAGTTCCACTTTAGAGACCACCAGGAGTGGGCATGGTAGTTCTCCTTAAATATATGGAGCACCACTGTATGGAGGAAATATTACCTGGCATGATCCAGAAGCCAGGACTGAGCCAGGCAGGCCTTAATGTTGTGCGATCAAGGGCGGGTAAAGAATCTTCACTTGTTCATCCAGCAGGGAACGTCATCCCTCCCGCAGATTCATCACCGGATCTCAGAGTCATGAGAAGGGTGCATTTCTCATCTTACAAAAGAATCTGAAAATATGGCAATGAAAAAGAAGCAGGAAAACCTAACCACCTATAAAGCCCTATAAAGAACACCGCCTCAGGAGCAGTTCCCAATGCACTCTCTTTCCCTCCAGGACAGACTCACAACATTTCACTTTCTCTTCAGAGGAAGAACGGTGGAAATCCAGGCAGACAATAACATGATCAGAGGAGCTGACATTCATGCTTGCAGATGAGTATGTTCCGGAAGGTGCCACTTCCCCTTGCTAAACGTCCTCACGGATAAATTACACGTCATCCCTCAGAACAAATATTACCCAAACTGTCAGCCTTCCCAGACAGCCCGCTTCGGAACTGCAGGAGAAAACAATGAGTGAACAAATGAAGCCTCCCCATTTCCATTAGTCTGATCTCAGCAAAATATAATCAAGACTGACAAGAGTTTAGCAAGCAGTATCTATCTCACCATTATGATATTGAAGATAATACCCAAGAAAATAACTATCGTGTCGTGAATCCGAGATAAAGCTACAGAATGTTGGCTCGTACTTCATTAGTTCTAAGTGGTTCGTCTTCTAAATGTCCATTAAAGATGCTCAACGATTATTGATGGTCCTTAGAGATTGACTCTGACCCCATTTGGATCAATGACATCTCAAAAAATAAATGTTTTTAAGGATTGTTTATTTGGTTTTAATAGAACCAGGCTTTTAAAAGGAAAATGAAAGATTGTATCATTTGATCTGGCATGGAGAACCTTAAGAGTCGTTGGGTCTCTATCTTCAAATTATGAAATATCAGTGGTCCAGAGTGATTCAAACATTGCTGTCTGATTTAGATTCAAAATAATTCAGTTCTTACTCTCATCATGGTCAAATTATTGAGATTTTCATTTGCTCAGAGCTAAATGAGGGCATTGGCTATTGCCTCCCAGCTCTAACACACTAATCCCCTAGTGCTATGTAAATGGAAGGGAATTTCTATCCAACCAAAGAAAATCCATATTTTTCCAAATAAAACTTAGGTGATATTTAAGAATGAACATCCTTACAGAAATATTTTAATACATATTTCTAAGTAGGATATGTAATAGCTCCCCAAAGGCTTTTTAAAATTTATAAAGCCATCTATTTTGAATGCATTATGAGTACTTCTAAGTAGGGGATGGATAGGCTGCAATACATCAGCATGCATGTGCGCACACACACACACACTCACACACATACATACACATGTAAAGGCTCACACATCCACACGTACACACACACGCCATTCCTTGCCAGATTCTAAAGTCTAATATTGCAACTCCTGAAGCAAATTAGCATTTGCATTTGCAGATTCTCATTAAAACGAAAGCAATAATTATTTCCCTCATTGTGCAAATTGGGAAATCCGTTATGGAGTAAAGCAGCATAGCCCAGAACGTCTATCACCATGTTTTTAACTGTGGAGCTGATGGGTGTGTGGAGCACATGCTGTTTACTTGATTCTCAGTTCTTTCAGAGAGGCCACACTTATCCTGTTGCCAGGTTTCTAATGCATGGATGAGTTTTCAGAAAATCTGCAAAGCTAGGTTCTTTTTCTTGTTAATCACTATATCCACCTCAGAAGCCACTTTTTCAAAGAGTAAATCTATGTATGGTGAATCTTATTAGTGTCCTCAGTCAAGATTCGAGGGCAGTGTCAGGGTCAAATTCCCATATCACAAGGCTTCTACAAGGAGCAGCAGGAAAGCGAGGATCAAAGAAATCCCCTAAGAGACTGGGTACCAGGAAGCTGTGGCCTTACTTAGTGAAAGGAGCTGCAATAACGCCCTGACTTGGGCCACCTAACGGGACAGGGCAAAGGCCTCACTTTCCAGCAGCTCCAGGGCTGAGGATGGCCAGGGAACTGGAGCTGTGGGAGAGCAGTTTCAAGGTGGAGGGCAGCTTTCTGTCATCAATGTTTAGTCATGGGACATCCAGGAAAGAGAGCATGGGTCTTATCACCATTATGAGTTTGACCTCTACCAGTCAGATTTATCAAATCAGGGGCTTAACATGTGGTTTTAAAAAATAACTTCCGCAACACTTATCGCAATAACTTTATCACTTATCCTCAACACAGTACTACCATTTAGTAGGTATGTAATAAATATTTGTTAAAGGAATAATTTTCATATACTTCATGGGGGCAATTATGGGCGAAATTGCATATCCTCAAAAATTCAAATGTTGAAGTCCTAACACTTAAAACCTCGGAATGTGACTTTATTAGAAAATAGGGACTTTGCAGAAGTAATTAAGATGAGGCTCTATTTGGAATGCAGTGAGCCTTGAATCCAATGTCACTGGTGCCTGCACAAAGAAACACCATTTGAAGGAATGCCACACACACGGGGAAAATGCCTGTGAATACAGTCTGGGATGATGCAATAGAAGACAAGAACCACCAACCACTGCCAGCAACCACCAGCATGGTGTCGCACAAAATGGATTCTCCCTCGCAGCCTTCAGTAAGACACCTTGGTCTTGGACTTCTGGCGCCCAGAGTGTGAGATAATAAATTTCTGTCCTTTAAACCACTCAGTCTGTGGTAGTTTGTTACAACAGGCCTAGAAAACAAAGTTTAAATCCACATAAAATCAATAATATATTAAAACTTAGAAATTACTTTTCAAGGGGTATTATGACTATATTTAATGTTTAGATCCCTAAAAATTGTACTTTGTCCCCATTTAGAAAGGCATATACAAACTAAATTAAATCAAAATATCTAAAACATAAGCCTTTGAAAAGAGAAACTTTCATTTTTCCATTGACATAGCCCCAGTACCTAAAATATATAGCTCAGCTCATTTTAAATGAATGAATGAATGAATGAATGAATGAATAATACAGAGAAGTACAGAGTGCAGCAAAAATAGGTTTACAGTTGTGAATACATGAAACAGAATTTTTTTATTATTTATTAATCATTGCATTACTTTACATACAAACAACTGTAAACCTATTTTGTCCCACTCTGTATAGCTCAAAATACGGAAGCAAATTGGTGAACATCTTATCTAATTAAAGAGTAATATGCAAATTAACCATCACTCCAACATACAAGATGGCTGCCCCCATGTGGATACAATATTAGGGGAGGGCAGTTGAGAGGGACCAGGTCTGCAAGGGAGGGCAGTTGGGGCCAATCAAACCTGCAGGGTAGGGCAGTTAGAGGTGAACAGGCCTGCAGGCGAGGTCATTTAATGGTGACTCAGGCTGGCAGGAGAACAGTTAAGTATCAATCAGGCTAGCAGGGGAATGGTTAGGGGATGATCAGGCTGGCAGGCAGAAGTGGTTAGGAGCAATCAGGAAGTCAGGCAAGCAAGCAGTTGGGAACCAGCAGTCCTGGATTGTGAGAGGGATGTCCGACTGCCCTTTTAGGCCAGATCCTATTGGATCTCAGATTGCAGAGGGTACAGGCTGGGCTGAGGGACACCCTCCCTCCATGCACAAATTTTATGCACCAGGCCTCTAGTGCTTAATAAAATATTAACAACTAAAAACTCAAACCAGAAATAGATTTATATAAAGAGCAATTTTTTGATGAAGGATTTGTATGTATGCATATAAGGATAACCAATGGATGCAAGACACTGTGGAGTGAGGGTTCAGGGCATGTGCTGGGGTGTAGGGGTATAGGATGAGTAGGGGAGATCAGGGAAAGGTCAATGGGGGAAAAAGACAACATATATACTACTATTTATAATACTTTAAAAATAATTTTTTTAAAAAGCAACTGTTATTTTAACCAGTTCTACCTGAGGTATATTGTGATTTTTTTAATTAAATATATGTCAGTGATAAAACAGGAAATCCTAGTATAAAAATTAGAAATATGCCATATGTCATCAGCTTGAGAAAAATGACACTTCAACATTTCAAAGAACTATTTATCAAATGTTTAGCTCAGGCTGTGCAGATGGCAAAGTTGCTGTGATTTTAAGGGATGGCTGGAAATAAACAATGTGGAGATAGATACTGAAACTTTTAAATAAAAAACATAATTATGCCAACACATCCATGGATACTTTTCTCAATGAATTACTTGTGGGTTATATTGTTGAATAGTATATTAAAAGCTTTTATAATAATAATAGTAGTTGTGACAAATCTGGCCACTGCTTAGAATTCTGCAAAAAAGTTATTTATGCTTATCTTTAATATATGGTAAGATACCAGTAAGAACATTATAAAAATAAGGACTTTTCCATACTTCTACTAACATTCACAGATTCCATGCTATGCAAGGTACATTTCTGCCCTCTGTCTTTCTACTTTTAATTTACTTTAGTCACAGTAAATGATAAGGTATTTACCAAATTGCTTCCTTGTGTTCAAACACTACTAGGTCCTATGGGAGAAGAATAAACAAAATCTGGCTTAAAGGGTATAGCTTTCAAGAAAAAAAAAAGATACCCAGTTTTAAATTACATTTATTGCAAAGTTACCTTAACAAAGACAGATATGCCACTAGGTTAAAATTCCTTAAGTTTACAAATATATATATATATATATATATATACACACACATATATATATATATATATATATATATATATATATAAAATAAATATAAACTATTGTAAAATAAATAAAAGTTCAAATTAACAGCATCAATATAGTGTGTTTGACCATGCTGGTTAGGAAAATAAGTTACCACTCACTCCATAAATTTAGGACTGACCAGTAGGTTGTAAATCTTTTTGAATTTGCTGTGTCATAGGATGACTCAATTTTCCTCCTACTGTATGCACACGATGCCAAACCTTACCTCCTACAGACAGCCTCCACTTTGCATAAATCCATATGAATTGTACAGAAGCCCATCCGTGTTCTTGCCAACAACAACCAAATAGTATTTATAAACACTAATATAAATACAGGGCATGAACTCCTGTTCAGCTCACTCTTGTCTGGCTTCCCCTGACACCACTCTGCTGAGGACACTGTTCAGCACCATGCCACTAAACCTAATAAACACATTTTAATCCTTTCTACACTCCCCCCGCCCCTTGGCAACTTCAGATGTGCCCAAAATGTATCCCTTGTAAGACTTTGTCTTTAGCTTTAAGGGCACTCCCCATCCTACTGGTTTCCCTCCTCCTCCCTGTGGTCCTACCTTCTCTCTTTGCCAGGTCTTCCTTCCCTATATGATCTTTGAGTACTGAACTACCTCAGCCCTACACCATGCCATTCTTTTACATTCTTTGCTCAGGCCATGACTTCACACTCAAAGCTACCACCTGCTTCCATATCTGTCTCCACCCAGAATGAATCCAGGTACTGCAAGGGTATTATGTTATATGTGGTGTGTATGTTCTATGAGTAGAATCCTGACCCAGGACTTCTCAGTCAGAATATGCCAATCTCATGGCCAGAATGATGCCCATGAAACTTAAACTGGACCAAACAGAATCAATCTTTAGCCTTCTGGAATCCTCAAGAGAGAGCACACTCTATCCTATCATTGCTCAGCTCCTGGGATATAAAGTAGGAACTCCCATTGGCATATTGACACTGCCAAGATAAAGAAGAAAGCAGAACTAAGAGATGGGACGAGAGAGGCGTGTCATGAGGTGAGTACCTGGACCTAAACAAGCCTTCACAACATTCACTGGAGCGTCAATAAAGCCCATTAGGTTCTCATTAGGCCACATTCAGTTGGTTTCTTGTAATTGGGAAAAAAATGTGCCAACCAATCAGCAATCCAGCCCTAGCAGTCATTGCCACACCAAGACCTGGTTGATCTGGGCAGAGGGTTTCTGTATTTAAGATGTTTTATACCTGACTAGAAGGGAAGGCATTTCTCTCTGCTAGTAAGGCAGCTTTCAAACTCCTGTTAGAAAGCAGCTTCAGAACCGGGACTGGACGTTTAGATGACCTGATGGGGTGTGCCAGATGTTTCCCTTAGGAAAGTCCTCCCAGGAAATCTTCTGTCCAGACTAGTACAGTGGGAAACAGAGAGAAGAAACTAAACTTATGGCCCAAGGCCAAGTTGTGTCTATGGGCAGCAACCCAGGATGGCCAAATCAGCAAAGCACGAGTGTTGCAGGACTGGAAAAGCCAAGTCCAGGCCACTGTCACATATCTTCTCCAGAAGTCTGGCTACGAGTACATGCTTTAAAATGCATGGAGCAGCTGGGGGAAAGGGAGATGAGGACAAAGATGAGCTAAGGAGCTAATATAGAAATCTCATTTAAACTCTACATACAAAGGCAACAGAATATCAAGATAAAAGATGTTTCACTCCTCTTTGCCAGAAACCAAGGAGATAGGAAACAAGTGGAAAAAGTAGGCTTAAATTTCATGTCAAGTTAAAAATGATGAAAATATTTGTTTTGTGAAGACAATTATATTCCCTAGATATGAAATTCTAAGGTGAACAGATTGGCAACAAAATAGCTGCTAACCATCAACTCATTTATATAGCAAGCATGGACTCATTCACAATATTTATACCAAATATACCACTTTATGCACTTTTTTACATTATCATTACCCCTACTATATATTTTAATGCATAATTAAATTGACAGAAGACTTGGCAATGAGAAAGAAGGCCAATATCATTTATATTATAAAAACAACTTTGATAGAGATTTGAAGATGGTAGCATAGGTAAATGCCTGAATTCACTGCCTCACACAACAACATCAAAATTATAGAACAACCGCTACCCAGAACCACAGGAAAGCTGGCTGAATAGAAGCCCTACAAGTATAGAAGTAAAGAAGCACACTGAGACTGTAGAAAGTGCAGAGGCATGGAACAGGCCGGGCTACCACCCACATGCACAGCTTTTTTAATCTGGAGGGAGACTGTTTCTGCAGAGCCTACCCGGAGGAGCAAGGGATCCTAGCTCCAAACCAGACCCCCAGCCCAGGGTCCCCAAACTGGGAAAATAAGTCCCCACAGGCAGTAAAAACCATGGGGACTGGGGCTCAGTGACAAAGAGACTGCTAGAGACCCAACTGTTCCTTTTAAAAAGTAGACACCAGGAGACTCATTTGGGGAGAGGCTGAGTTGTCTGGCAGAGGGTGGAGATCAGCGGTGGCTTTCTCTCAGAGGTGGGTGCAGCCATTACGACCCGGCACAGAGACCCAGGCGCCAGAAAGGTTGGAGCTAATGCTGCCTGTTTGGCCCAGAGTCTCTGCTCATCCAACCTGAACACAGGTTACCTTCACAGTCAATTGGCTTGGAAGTCAAACCCTCCTAGTGCTGACAACAATAATCTGGGCTTAACTTCAACAATACTGTACAACCCATAAAGGGCTGCAGCAAGAGTATCCACCTCAGGTAACTGGGGAGGCTGAGCCACTGTTCCTTAGAGGACATCTACCACACAAAGCTAATGGACCAACTCAGGAAAGCAGCCACAATGCAGAGAAATGGAAAGAAATCAGATGTGAAAGAAATGGAGGAAAAAAGACGACTAGACATAGAGTTCAAAACCACAGTAATAAGGTTTTTTAAGAGGCTCCGAGAAAAGGCCGAGACCTACAAGGAAATGAACAAGACCTACGAAGAAATGAACGAGACCTACAAGGAAATTAAAAAGAACCAACTAGAAATTAAGCATACACTGACTGAAATAAAAAATATTATACAAAGACATAAAAGCAGTCCAGAGGACCGCAAGAACCAAGTCAAAGATTTGATATACAAAGAAGCAAAATCCACTCTGCCAGAAAAGCAAGAAGCCAAAAGAATCCAAATAATTGAAGATAGTGTAAGGTGCCTCTGGGACAACCTCAAGCATACCAGCATCCGAATTATAGGGGTACCAGAAAAAGAGAGAGAGCAAGATAATGAAAACCTATTTGAAGAAATAGTGACCAAAAACTTCGCCCATCTGGTGAAAGAAATTGACTTAAAAGCCCAAAAAGTGCACAGAACCCCAAAATATAGGTATCTAAAGAGGATCACACCAAGACACATCATAATTAAAATGCCAAGAGCAAAAGACAAAGAATATTAAAAGCAGCACGAGAAAAACAGTTACCTATAAGGGAGCACCCATACGATTGTCACTGGATTTCTCAACAGAAACGATGCAGGCCAGATGTGAGTGGCAAGAAATATTTAAAGTGATGAATAGCAAGAATCTACAACCAAGATTACTCTACCCAGCAAAGCTATCACTCAGAATTGAAGGTCAGATAAAGTGCTTCACAGATAAGAAAAAGCTAAAGGAGTTCATCACTGCCAAACCAATATTATATGAATTGCTGAAAGATATTATATAAGAAGAGGAAGAAGAAAAAGGTAAAAATATAAATTATAAACAACAAATACACATTTATCAACAAATGAATCTAAAAATCAAGTGAATTAATAATCTGATGAACAGGATAAACTGGTGAATATAACAGAATCATAGACACAGAGAAGGAATGGACTGACAATTCTTGGGGAGAAAGGGGGTGTGGGAAGTACAGCAAGAGACTGGTCAAAAATCATGCACCTATGGGAGAGGACAGTGTGGGGGAGTTGAGGGTGGAGGGTGATATGGTTACCGAGTGGAGGGGAGCTATAGGGGGATAAAAGGGGAACTATGTAATTAATAAACTGAACAATAAAGATTAAAAAAATAATAATACAAAATTAAAAAAAAATAAAAAGCAGGCACCACGAACTGAACTTACAAGGTCCTGCCCTGTTTCCTTATAGCTCCAGGACCGGGTTGAGGCTCTGGGCAACAGACACAAATAGGAAGAGGAACTGGATTGTCTGGCATCAGGGCAGGAACTCAGGAGTGGCTTTCTCCCAGGCAGAGGTGCTCCCACGGACCATTGTTCCTATCCTGGGATCTCCCCAATCACAGGGCTGATGGGCACCCACTTCTGTTTGCTCTGCTCTGGTGATTCTCTAAGAAGTAGCCTCATCCAATTTATAATCCCACCAAAGCTGTGAGCAGCAGCTTTTGCATATGAATGGCCTTTCTTTGCTCAGGGTAAAATATCTGAAACAATCTGCTGCTGGGTCAATAAAAGGCCCAAGACCCAGCACTAGCACCAGCTGGACCTCATCTGGGCACTTCCAAACCTGATACAAAAAGGAGGAATCTCCTGATTTCTCTGTAGCTCCTGCTGGGTGGCCCCAGGCAGTGGCTGACTTTGCACCTCCCTGGAGACCCAAGAGCCAGTGTACCCAGTGGTCAGTATCAGACCATACCAGATTACAACTCTACACATCCATAAGTGACACACTCAAAGGGCAGACTCAGTGAGCACCAAAGCTCCACTGAGCAAGTCCTGCTCCATAGGGATATCTCCTGCATAGCAGCTCTCTCACTGTAGTCGCAGCTGGTCCTCATAGCCAACTGGCCTGGAAGTCAATTACTCCCAGTGGCACCAACAGCAATCAAGTCTCAACTACAATAAGACTGTGCTCACAGCCCACAAAGGGGTGCACCTGAAGTACCATGCTCAGGTAAATGGGGAGGCTCAGCCACTGGACCCTATAGAACACCTACTATACAAGGCCATGCTATCAACTCAAGGAGACAGCAGCTCTACCTAATACATAAGAGGTGACCAGCAACAGCAGGGGGTGGGACCAGTGAGCAGGCAGAGTCAGGCTGGCCAAGGAGTGAGCCAGCAAAGGCCCCCACAGTCGCCCCTCGGGTCACACCACAGATTGGCCCTCATTACCGGCCAGGCCTACGGACCCTACTGGTGCACAAATTTCATGCACTGGGCCTCTAGCTTTTTTATGAAGAAAATAAATACCTTAAGCTTTCCCATTTACTTTGGTTAATCTTAAGTGTCAGCTAGGCTAGGCTATGGTGCCAAGTTCTTTGGTCAAGCATGAGTATAGACGTCGCTGTGAAGGTATTTGTGTATGTGAGGAACATTTACAGTTGGTTGACTTTAAGTAAAGTGGATTACCTCCATAACGTGGGAGGGCCTCTTTCAATCAGCCTTCAGAGAAACGACTATGGTGACTCAAAGAGGAAAGAATTCTGCCTTTGGACAACATAGAAACCCATCCTGAGAACCCAGCCTACTGATTTGCCATGCAGATACTGGGCTTCAGACTGCAACAGCTTTGGTCTGAACATTTGCATCCCCCTAAATGTCATGTGTTGAAATCCTAACCCCCAATATGATGATGGCACTAAGAGTTGGATCTATGGAAGGTAATTAGGTCATGAAGGCAAAGCTCTCACGGGGGAGAGTAATGCCCTATAGAGGGGCCTAAGAGAGCTCCCTTACTTCATACACCATGTGAGCACCCAGAAGAAGTCTGCAGATGACCCTAACCTGACCATGCTGACGCCTTGATCTTGGACCTCCAGCTCCAGAACAGTGAGAAAGACATGTATGTTGTTTATAAGCTACACAGTCTTTGGTATTTTGTTAAAGCAGCCCAAATGGACTAAGATAGAAACATCAATTCTTACCTAAATATCCAGTATGCCAGCCTGCCCTACAGATTTTAGATTTGTTAGTCCCCATAATCTTGAGCCAATTCCTTAAAATTCCTCATTGTGTCTCACTCCCTTCCTCTCTCCACCCCTCTCTCTTTCTCTTCCTCCCTCCCTCTCTCCCCCCTTCCTCCTTGCTTTCTTTTCCTTTCTTTCTCTCTCTCCTAGTCCTCCTTCTCTCTCTTTCCTTCTCTTTTTCTCTCCTTACTTGGTCTGTTACTCAGGAGAACTCTAATACATGTACCAATAATAATGTCACCTTTAAGATTAAAATATAGCATCATTTCTGTTCAGATGGTTTATCATGGAGTAGATTTCATTTATTTGAATGATATTTAAATCCCACCAAAAAGATCCTGGCCTAAAAGCTACCTTTGAGGAGAAGAGTCTTTACTCTGATTGATTGAAAGAAATGGTATTGTTTTCTTAGTCCTAGTTATTTCTTAAAAATACTTCCTGACTCCAATCTAGGGCCAATGGCAATTGGTTTCACCCACCCAGAGTCAACAGGGGCAGTTGGCTTTGTGCAGCCTTGCTAATGAACACTGGGCTGCCAGGTGATCCTGTTTTCAAGTCATTCCCCAGAGTGTATGCAGGACCTTCTCACAGAAGCACTGTCCTGCTTGTGGTACCAAAATAAACAAGAAATAGTGTAATGCCAGGAGTTTGCTTGGCCTAAGTGTTGCTGCCAAGTCTCCACTTTGGCATTGGACAATTCCATTTGTGGTTTTCGTAGACACATGCTTCATAACATGGTGATAGTAAAAGCAACCTAAAAAAATCTAAGTCTTGAGATCCAAAAACTTAGCCAGAATAAGCTACTTACATTTTACTCAGTAGAAGACAAGCTGGTTAGGACAGAGGGCAGCTGAATGCGTTCCAGGGAACAAGGGAAGGGTTTGGAATACAATATGATTTCTGGTCGAAGTAGTCACAGTGTATTTTCTCCTTCCTACTCCAGTCAGCCCCATGCTTGCTTTGCCTCTCCATCTATGTATGTTCTTCTTAAAAATCAGTTTACTAGTATATGTATCTAAACTAGTGGTTCTCAACCTTTCTAATGCCGTGACCCTTTAATACAGTTGCTCATGTTGTGGTGACCCCCAATCATAAAATTATTTTTGTTGCTACTTCATAACTGTAATTTTGTTGATGAATTGTAATATAAATAGCTGTGTTTTCCAATGTTCTTAAGCGACCCTGCTAGCCGTTCTCCACCTGTGGGTTCACGACCCACCGATGCAGAACCGCTGCTGTAGAGCCTAAGACAATCGAAAAACACAGATATTTACATTATGATTCATAAGAGTAGCAAAATGACAGTTATGAAGTAGCAGCAAAAATAATTTTATGGTTGGGGGTCACCACAGCAGGAGGAACTGTATTAAAGGGTCTCGGCATTAGGAAAGTTGAGAACCACTGATCTAAACCTTGCTCCCTTCTTATCCACACCCAATGCTATTCGTTTGTTTCATTCCACCCCCTTTTCATTCATTACCTGTCAGTTACTGACTTCATGTGTCTCAGTGCCCATCGAGGTCAATGTCCCTGTGCTCAACCGAAGTATGTCACCCCGCAAGTAACCTCAAGAAGCTCACAGAAAAGCTGTTCATTACAATCAAAGCTGTTGTTTTTAAAGTCCAAAAGAGGTTTAAATAGTGCATTGTTCAAATTAGAGAAAATAATAATGGGATGTTTCTTCTATAATGATAGACAAAACATGATCAGTATTATCCTGAATCATTATTTTCCTACTTCAACACTAACTCGTGGTCTAAGGGCAATGAAGAACAACCACAAGAATCGGTAGTGGACTGGGACCATACTGTGAGAAAACTTATGTACGTGGGCACTGCCACGAGCACAGCCTTGTGCAAACGAAACCGCCGACAGCTCCCTGTCCTGAAAGGAGCCTGGCTGCATCACTCCTCAGAGAAACCACCCTTGGGGTGATGCACATGCTATTGAGTACACCCACACACATCTAGGGAAAAGATACTGTACGTTTTAATTTTGAAACCTCAACATTTTTATTTAAATGGTGTTCAAAAACAGTCTTTTCTAAAATCGATCTGGAAATTACACTGACCCTTTGGAAATAGCCCATGGAATCTCTGAAATCTGCAGTAAAAAAATATAATAGAAATACAAAAAATAAAATAAAAATGTGTATTTGAATCACTTGTTCACAGAAGACCCAATTAATTATTTATCAGGAAGAAAAGAGGAAGCTAGAAATGAACAGACTTCATAATGTGTCTGCCCTTAACACCTATCCTCTCTCAGCTGTGTCCCCCAGTGATCTCTCTGAGTCAGCCATTCTGTTGTATCTCTCCTTCTTTTTTCCTTTATCTGTTTCAGCTGATTCTCTGTGTCTCTCTTTCACTGTTGATGTGTGTGTATGTGTGTGTGTGTGTGTGTGTGTGTGTGTATGTGTGTGTGTGTGTCTGTGTGTCTTTGTGTACCTCCCCAAAGAACTGAATCTGGAAAACCTAACTAAAGCAGCCCAAAACTGGTATACTTATTTCTCAGAGCAAACTTCTTTCCCAACCTCCCCTGTGTCTCACATTCTATGGAGAACAGTCCATTCAGATTTTATAAATTAAATTTATTGAGGTGACATTGGTCAACATCAGGTTTCAGGTGTGGGTTTCTATGTTACAAGACCTATATATAGCATTGTGTGTGTACTCCTGCCACCCATGACAACTGCTTTTCTCAGGACCCACAGTGACCATACCTGTGCCAAACGCACGGCCAGTTCTCAAGCCTGGTTGGTTTAGCTATCACAGTATTGCAGTCTTTGTTACAACCAAGGTCTTGCCTACTCCTAGTTGACTTCATAGACATCATAGTTGGCTGGTTTTCCTTCTACTCCACTAGCCACCCTCTCACTCTTCTGCTGTTTCTTCCTCGCCATGAACTCCCCTCAACATTGCATCACAGTTGGTGGCCCTACGTCCTGTCCTCTTGTCCATTCACACTCAGTCCCTTGGGGATCTCATCCAGTTTCCTGGCTTTAAGCAACATTCTCATGCTGATGAGTATGGAGGCACTCTCCCCAGCTTGCACCTAGAGTCCTCCTCCTCCTACTGACTCAACACTGACATCGTGATGCTCAATAAGCCTTTTAGAGGTGGCATTGGTTAATAGGATCATGTAGGTCTCAAGTGTACATGTCTATGATACATGATCTGTATACTGCATTGTATTTTGACCAGCCAAAGTCAAATCATCATCCATCACCATATATTTGGCCCCTTTTACCCTTTATTTCTGGTAGCCACCATACTGTTGCTGTGCCTATGAATTTCAGTTTTATAACCCACATATGAATGAAATCATATGGTTCTTACTTTTTACTGACTGATTTCACTTGGCATAATAGTCTCAAAGGCCATCGATGTTGTCGCAAATAACATTCCATGTCTTCTACGGTTGGGAGTATTTCCCTTTATTCTCCCCATGGACACATCATCCTTCTTGCTATTCACAAATCCCACCCCCATGTGTGTTTCCTTATTGCTGCTGCTCTCTGCGCCTGGCCCAGTCTTCTCCCAGACAGGTAATGGCCCACTCCCTCACCTCCTTTACTTCTTGCACAAGGGTCACTCTCCCTAACTACCCAAAGTAAAATTTCAATGACATCCCCTTGTCTGCTCTCCTTTCTCCCTTGCCTTGTTCTGCATCTCTTTTATGTCCTATAAAACATGTTGGCTTCTAACATATAATGTAGTTTACTAGTTTATGTTTATTGCTTATTGTCAGTCTCCCACCATAACAGCATAAACTCCAGAGTAATAAGTGTCTCTTTATTTTGTTCACTAATATATCCCAAGCACCTAGAAGAATGCCTGGTTCGAAGAAGGGGTTCAGTAAACATGTGCTTAATAGGGGAATACTCAAAAATCTAACTTAAAAATTGTATTCATTACTTGCAAAATTTCCCCTAAATTTTAGAAAGCATGCATACTTCATTTTAATGTCCCTTCCTAATATGAAGGGACATCCAACCTGAACTGAGAACTAAAAACCTGGAGGTAAACCTGGATTCTGTTTTTATGATTTGGCCTTAAGTATTTTCTTCCACCTCTGAGTCTCAGCTCCTTCTCTGTAAAATCAGGACCACGTTTCATAGTTTTCTGTTGTTGCTTTTATGTTTAAAACCGAAGATGATGATGCATGTAAAACTATAAATTCCTAAGTGCAAGATCATATGATCAGAGGAGCCACTCTTTCTCCTGAACGGGCCATTTGCCGTGCGCTGTCATTTTTTATAAAGCCAGTGGTAAAAATATACTGTAATGGTAATGTGCAGCTGCACTCACAGACCAAAATAAATCTGATTAAGACATACTTTCTTAAAGAGTGATGGTTCCTTGGGTTTTTGCACTCAAGCGTAAAAATCCCGTGATTCCCGGAGGGCACCTTAAACCAGGGGTTAACAAGAGATGCCAAAAGGATTTGTGGAGGAGGCATCAGGCCACAGGTGAAACAAGGACAACAGCAGCTCTTTTTTATCTAGAGAAAGACCAAAGGAGGCAATGAGGTGCCCTGGTTTGAGCCCTGGTTCACCTACCTTTACTGTGGATATGGCCTCAGACCAATGGCCTAACCTGCCCTTATTGGAAAGGAATACCATGAGGATTAACTGAGCTCCCACCTGGAAAGCACTGGAAAGACCTGCAATCAACAGAAATTCTTTTAGGTAATCAAGCATGGGAAAACAAACAAAAGCAACCTTCCATGTAGGCATTCAGTAGTATAAAACATTCACCCTGCCAATAAGGTAAAGACCAGAGGAGCAGAGGTAGGGGAAGCACCTTCTCATTAGGTAAAGAAACTCGAAAACCAAAGGGTTACGTGTCAGCCCAATAAGATTTAATTAAAAAAAAAAGGGTACATGGAATATGCATGACCTCTCTGACTCAGTAATTCAGGACAGAGTGCCAAGCCATTGCTGCTCCCACAAAACCTGAGGTTCTCTCAGTGGGGTTGCTGGTACAGCAGCAACCACATCCCCTGGATTCCTGTTAGACATGCACCTTCTGGGACCTGAGCAAGACTAATGCGTCAGAAACCATTGGTCTGGGACTCAGCAGTCTGAGTTACAACAAGCCCCCAGATGGTGGGGACACGAAGCAATGTCTGAGAACCACTGCCCTACGCCATGGACTCCCCAGAGAAAAGATACTGATGGGGAATCAAAATTGATTCTCTGTTGCTTTGTCTGAGTGACTATTTTCTAGTATTTGGTTGCAAGAAAATGTCTTTAGAAAACCCTGAGTAAATACAGTGGTCATTAGTAAATTGCACTGTGCTTGGCAGGACACAATCTTCCACTCACAAATATCTACCCAGCAATAACTGTGTGTCTGCCACCATGCCATTAACTGGGAAAGACGGTAAGAATAAAACACGAGGCTTGGTTCGTGTTGGGAAGTATTCAGACCTGACAAGACTACCAAAAATATGAAGCCAAACGTAGCTCCAACCGTCACCGCTGAGGTGAAGCTAAGTAAAGTTCTGGAAGGTTAGCTATGCAAGGAATGATCTCAATGGCAGTTGGTCAGGCACAGCCAGAGGGAAGGAGGAAACAAGGGATGCTGTGGGAAAAGAGTCTAGACATGGTTTGGAACATCAGTGTCACTGTGAGGAGTTTAGTCTTTATTACTTTTTCAGTACAAAGTTGTTCAAGGTTTTAGAGAAGCACTACGTTTCTCTCTACCAATCAGACTCGGCTCAGGATGATGGTTTAGCAAGAATTTGAGTTTCCAAAAGGAAAGAGGCTACATAGGGACTGAAAGAACAGATAATTGTGCAGAAAAGAGAAGTGATGAGGATGAAATGGAAGTACAGCGAGGACAGACTGTACCAGGGCATCAGTGACTAGATCTACAGAATGAATTAATGGGTGAGTGTAATATGGTTCCAGGTTTAAAACTAATTAATTACATATATATCTTTCTTCAATGTGTATGTAGTGTGGGGTTTGATGCTTTTACTGATAATGTGGCTGAAATTGGGCTACATATAATATGATTAAAGTGTATAGTCAGACAGAATAAATTTGAGTTTTATATGATGTTATTCTCACAGAAATAAAACCACAATCACACTACTTTAGAATGTCAAACCAAAATGGATACATGATTATTAAAATGCCTATAATACTACATAAGACTTTATTTTTGAATTTATCAAATTTCCAAACAACCCCCTAAATAGTTAGAATCAGTCAGTGATAAAGATATATTAATGCCCAATTAGTTGATTTAAAATGTTCATTTAAAAAATATCATACCCTTCACTAGATATCTGTACTTGAAAACCATTCATATTGTACTCACATCAGGACTTGATTCTTAAATTCTAAGGTTTATTTTATCCTGGCATTGCTAGTATTGTGAACCAGGGAGTCACAGTTCAATTTCCAGTCAAGACACATGCCTGGATTGTAGACTAGCTCCCTAATATGGGGCATGCAGGAGGCAGTCTATCAATGATTCTTCTCTCATCATTGATGTTTCTCTCTCTCCCTCTCTCTCTCTCCCCTCCTCCTTTCCTCTCTGAAATCAATAAATATATATATAACAATTTATAAAGTTCATTTTAAATAATTTTTTAAAATCTGTTTTCATATTTTAGATCATTTACTCTCATGTGATTAATTTAAATCGTAGGAATGAACTTCCCTATGGGCAAAACCTTTGAATAAGGCTCAAGATGATAAACATGAGCCAGCTATATCAGGGTATAAAATTCTTTCAAAATGTTTACAAAGGAACAGGGGGCAGATGCAAAGGCACTGAAGCAGGGGCACTTTTGGGGTACAGAGGTCAAAGGGGCATGTCCTTGCTGACCATAGTAAAAATACTTTTCCTAGTAGTTGGGATTGCTGGGATGGGCATACGAAAGAGAATAATATGATCCGACCACTCTTTGCTAATGAATTTATACTTGTATAAATTCAAAGTTTATCATCTGGGTCCAGAATAATGTAAAAAGCTCTTGACTCATAAGGGTGTTATCTTTGGGGTCAATAAGCAAAAAAACTAATATACATTAATTATGGGTTAAACTATTTAACATCATATTTAATAAGCTTAAACTAAGCTACATATTTATTTAATCAATGATTTCTCATGCTATTTAAAGAAAAAAATCATCTCAATATACTAGTATGGGAGAGTATGCCTCTCTGCTCTCTGATGTGTTTTGAAATAGCACATAGCATACAGTAGAAGGAAGAATACAAATGTAAAATATTATGAATTCAATGCAAATCTTCCAACCAGGATCCGAGGGTCTGACAAGGGCTGCTGGTGGTCAGCGCAGCCTGGAGTGGGGAGAATTTCTCTGATATGAGGCATGTCCACTGTGGGTTCCTGAGGAACTTGCTTAGAGCCACACAAGTCTGGGTCCCCTTACAGCATGCTCTTGGTGCCAGACTTCCTGCCACAAAATGATTGTGCTAGAATGAAATCGTTTTATTATCTGATAGAATGAAATTACAGGTAATGGGGCTCAAACCCAGCTCTACACTCTTCCTAAAGTAAATTTACACTAGATTTGCTCATGGTTATTTTCCACTCTTTTCCCTCTTGTTTTAATTCAATCTTCATTACCAACGCATTCCTATAAGCCATCTCAACCATTTCCCGAACAACCCTAGACTCTGTCTAATAACATAAATAGGTGGTGGCTGGTCTTACTAAGTACCTCTGAATAATGACATCAGTATGGAAGTGCACAAAGAAATCCCCACATTTTACAGGTACTAATAGTCAAATCCCAGTTGATAGGAGTAGAGTGAGAGAGAGGGTGGAAAGTTGAGTAACATTGAGAACTTGAAGTGTTTGTTAAGTGAACAAAACTAGAATTGCTTCCACTTGCTGTTTGTAAGTGTTAGTTTATAATACAAGAACTAAAACACCAACATTTGTCCTATTTTTCTAATCTGACCTAGTATTGCTCTACATGAATCCCGTATCCAGTATTTTTATTTATAATAGGTGCATATTCTTTAGTTCCAAAGCATTAATTACTCTGTGCCTGTCCATTCTACTTGAACTAATCTAATCAAATAATGACAAAAAATGTGGTAGGCGCAGGAAAAATAAAAGCTAATATTTCAGTCAGCTAAGATATGCCATCCCCAGGTTACATGCTGTACATGTATTATCTACATTATAAAAGACCAGAGGCCATCACATCTTAAACAACCAGATGGACGACCAGTCACCAGGCTGGGGTGGGGGTGGGGCAGCAGGGCAGTGGCATGGCAGCGAAGGGGGAGTGGGGCAAGGCAGGCATGGCAAACTTGTTAGCCTTGGGCCCAGGCCTGAAGAAAGGCCTGGAGAGAGAGGCAGGGCCTAATCATCAGCCACCATGGCTGCTGGCAAGGCCCAGAGAGAAAGAGAGAAGGGGGGGTAGGGCCTGATCTGCAGCTGTCACAGAGGCTGCAGATCAGGCCCAGAGAGAGGCCTAGAGGTAGAGGCAGTTAGAGGCAATCAGGTAGGCAGGCAGGTGAGCAGTTAGGAGCCAACAGTCCCAGATTGCTAGAAAAATGTCCAACTGCCGGTTTCGGCCCAATCCCACATGACATCCTCTAATGTGCTGAGGGAACCTCTCTCCCCCGACCCCACCATGCAAAAGTTTCATGCACCAGGCCTCTACTTTTCATTTGAAAAACCTAATGAAGTAGCTCAGTGATGGTCCCTATTTCACAGCTAAGACTTAGAGGGTCTCCAAATTTGCAAAGCTAATGTGTCCAGCCTGACCCTAGACCATACTCTAAACTGCTACAATAGTGTCTCCTTCAGGACTCTCTGCTGACACACAGCCCAAGCTCCATCCCGTGTGTGAGGAATCTTTGCTCCCCTGTAACACTGAAATCCCTTTCCTATGAAAGATGGAAGCAGTTCATTTCTGGACCAAGCATGTTATACTTAAACACAATGCCTGGGACTACAATTTGCCCTATCTCCACCCAAGTTAAGTTCCCCATGCACACATTCAGAGGGATATAAGTCTGGAAAAACAAGATATACTAAACAACAATAGCAATGACAAAAAAATAATTAAAACATTTTTCCATCAATCCGCAGACCCATGATCATGAAATTGATCCAGAAGAATAAATTGCCAGTTCTTAGATAAAAGGGGACTCTCAGGTCCTGCATGATCTGGCCCTTGACTCTCGACAGGACACCTGGAGGGCTTCTCCTGTTCACCATCCTGCTTCTCACTGGCCTTCTTCCATCTCAGGATCCAAACTTTTCATGTCCCAGAGTCTTTACACACACACCCTCTCCACAACCTCTTTATTCCTTGGTAATTAACATTCACCATTTAGACCAATTTAGGTGTATGTTACTCATGTGCACCTCACAAAACATTAGTTCCTTCCCAATATTCTCTCTCCCAGCATCTTGACTTTGTCCCACTTAACCTTGTACTCAGCAGCATATCTGCCCCCCACATAAGACCACACACCATGAAAGCAGGTAGCTTATCTATTTTGTAGTTAGCACTCTGTCCTTTATACTTGCTCTTACCATAGCAAAGTGCAATAGATATTGCAAGCAACATTTAACTATACTCCCATCTTTAATGTACCATATATGCAAAGAACGGTTACAGTAAGAAAACAATCAATTTTGAATTGTTGCTCTATTCTTATACAAATGTCAATCACATGTTGATTCATCTCATGAATTACAAACAACCATATCTAATCTTTAAAATATTTCTGGTCCCATCCAATCATGCTACAGAACAAAATGAAAAAACTCAACAACTTTATTGAATAGTAAATTTGAAGTGTAAATTCAGAGACTGGACTTTATGTGCCCCGGGTTTCTAATCTGCCAGTTAATGCCAGAGGAACATCGATTCTAACAGTATCTCAGCACCTCCACTTCAATTTCCCACAAAAATAGAAAGTGCAGAAGTATGAGAATGAAAAACAATTGCTGCTACTTACAACCAGTTCTGGTTCTGAAGCTTATTTTTTAAACAGTGTTCTTAAATCTATTATACTTGCTTGCTCATACTGGAATTAACTAGCAAGTGATTTCATTACTTATTATAAAGTAAATCCATAGAGAATATGAATGTATTGACGGTGTATTTGTAATAAAGTTCCTTTTTAATAGGGATGTTTTGTAACCAAGGCTCACTAGATATAAAAATATTTCAATCTCACGTTCAATTTATCTGCTGAGAAGCATTACATACTCCAAGTAAAATAGCATTCGCATTCCCCTCTCTGCAATAACTTCCTGCAGATTTACTAAATGTCTCAACCGCTGGTCAATTCTATAATCACTTTTGGACAACTAACCCCCTTCTTAGTAAATCTTAAAGCATAGTTGTGAATGCTATTGTTTTAATAATACCATATTTTGTAACACTTCGAATGATACATAATCAATAACATATTAACACAGAGGTTAATAACCAGTTCTCTATTAGAGATAAGTACTCTTATGCTCACCTGTAAATTTTAAAATACTTTTTAGCATCTTAATTGGGTTTCTGGTAATTCCATCTAAAATTCTATGAAAGCCATAAGCTGTACTGCAGTTAAAAAATAGGAAAAATTAAAAACATGCACAGAACTTTACCCCTTGAAACAATTACATCCTATGGAAGCCAGAGCTGGGTTGGTTGTCAATTTTTTAAAGTGCTGTGATTTACCTGACGGCACATTTATAGAGAAGCTAAACCAGGTGATTTAAATACAAATTAGAACTTTTCACTGACTTCAGACCAGTGACCTTACTACTGTAACATGGCATTTAAATATCAGAGATTTTGAGGGAGATTGACAAGTCCCCATTATTCCAAGATCTCCCGTAAAACATTACACGCCTATAAGTACTGTCAGTAAAAATGTTCTTCCCCAAAACAAAAGGTTTCTTTTTGTTGTTAAAGGGTAAATATGATGTCCTCAGAAATCTTTCTATTGCAAATAACAATTAAATAGCATTGTTAAACAATAATTTCCTATTACTGCTCTCTACGTTGTAAACCATTGAAAATGACTTGAAAAGAAAACAAAGTACAACTCACAATTCTCAGCATATATGTTATATATATATATATATATATATACACACATATATATACATATATACATATATATATACACACACACAGCGGTATATATGAGATGATTACCATGTTTACAGTGTAGTCCCATTTAGCCCTCTCCAATCAGCTCGACACTTCCATTTCAATGACTAATAAACTGTTGTCACATGATACTGCATAACAACATAATTGCAACACAATAAAAGCGATCTACTGAATTCCCCCCTCGATCTTCCCTGTCTCCCCTCTCAATGGATGGCCATGCTATGTCAACAACTTGGTGTCATCTTTTACCCTTCTGTTTCTAGCACTGCTGTCCAATTAGTCGGCAACCCTTTTGACCTTGAAAACATACTTAAAATGTGATCACCATCTCTACACCACTGCTCAATCCAGCATCTCTTGTATGGATCCCTACAGGAGGAGCTCCGCAACCGAGCCTTAGTTTCCACCCTCACCCAAACACCATTTGACAGAGCAGTCAAAGAATTCTTTAAAAATGTGAGTTGACCAGCAGGCGTAGCTCAGTGGTTGAGCACTGACCTATGGGCCAGGAGATCACAGCTCAATGCCTGGTCAGGACACATGTCTGGGTTGTGGGCTCACTCCCTACTGTGGGTTGTGAGGGAGGCAGCCAATCAAGGATTCTCTCTCACTCTCCTTCCTCTCTGAAATCAATAAAAATATTCTTTTTTAAAAATCAAGACTTTTTCCAAGTGCTGATTAAACCAGATATCTACTTTTATACCATATAAATATGTACCAACTGTTATGAAACTTTGCTCAGACTGTTCTGCTTTAACCAATAGAAACTAGCAAGTATGATGGTGTTTGCTACAATAATTCATTTTTGCTATAGTACTTTAAGGGCAGTTGGTCAAATTTTGAGAAAGTTTTCTTATAAATCATGGAATCCATCCAAGTATTCACTAATGTGACCTTTTTATACTTTAAAAGTGCTATACTTTTGAAATAACTTATATTCCATTTATTCAAAGTGCCCATGCCCAAGGTACATTTGTATAACTATGGCATTAGGAAAGTGGGGAAAAAATGATGCACTTCTTAACATAAGTACTAAAGTAGAAGTTTTAGTGTGTTACCTTATAATCCTAAATAGATGACATTTTGATGAGTTACTACCCTTCCCTCAAAAAGGAGTCTTCACTTTATCATAATTATTAAATCATCATTTCTTGGTTATACTTCAGTATATTTCCTTTCACACATGAACATCTCTCCCATTTTCAGCCTCCTGACATTTCTCAAACTCCTTCATATTTATTGCCAATCCATTTTCAAATACAAATAAGGTGACAGAAATAAGAGCTAACTTAAATTGAATATCAACATTGAATATGAATACGGTATTCAGTGAACACCATCTGAAGACACAAGATAAAAATAGTCTTTTGCATCCCATAGGGCTAAAATAAAGTATAAAGACTAATTAGACTTCAAGACTCAGTTATGGAGCTCAGATACAATCTGGAGGCTCTGATAAGTTTAGCAATCCTTATTTTAGCAATACAACCTGATCACACCTATTTTCTCACTTTTCATTTAACCCTTAAACTAGTGGGAAAATATTCATGTGTTTAAATCATGCCTTCCTAATATAGTTGACGGTTTTCTCTTAAACAGAATAAGTCATATGTTAATATTCATACACATTCTTCAAGGTACGCAACATTGTTATGCAAACAGCTATTCAATAATAAAATTGTTGATTGCCCAATAATTCCTGTTTCTTAGCGTCAATAATATACTCTGAAAACTATTATCTTTCAGAACTTGACGGTTGCAGATCACAAAGGATTTTGCTCAATGAGAAGAAATCAAATTATGGCGTCAGGTATATCACAACAGGATTCCAGGCACAATAGTCGCCCTAGCTTCCAAACCAATTATTTTTGATTGATAAAAGCATTACATGGAAGGATGCTACCAGGGCAATGAAAGCATTAATAACCTCCAGCAGTAAATTCAATTATTAGGACAATAGGTACTTGCATATGTGTTGCATGGGCAAAGCAGGAGGGGAGGGAAGCTCTTACTTTTGAGTGCTGATTTTTATGAAAATAATAAGACCTGAGCACTGGAAGCACAACTGAACGACATCTAGGTGAACATCAATGTGCTTCAAGTCCATAAGCAGAATAAAATTGTAATCACCATCCAGAACCTGCTTCTTCTACTGAAACAGCGCTTCTGTCTAAATTTGAGATTGTAATCACACTACAGGCCCAGCACATGATTAAAATTGTGCGAGAAGGCACCCCATGGGGTACAGGGCTGAGAGGTGCTCCATGCACCTCCTGGTGACCGGTTGTGGTCGTGATGCCATTGATGCCTTTTCCCTTCTTTCCCCACTGTCCCGAGCTAAAGGGCAAGAGCTGGCCTGAACGAAACTGGAGTCCAGTATTGCGTGGAGATTGCGCTCCACAGGAACCTGCCTGATCCAGGGAGGGCTGGGGTCACTCACTGTGGGAAATTTTCTTACAATCAAGCAAAATGAAAAGGCTCAATTTAACTGAAGCCCCTGCTTAGATAGGTGCTGGCTGAGCCATTTCCCATTTGCGGAGGGTTTATCATTCCTTCTGGCTGTTTCCGTGGAAACCACAAACTCAAGATAGCAGTGGAATGCTGCATCCCCTTATCTGAAACCCTGCTTCTCTGGCACCAGGCAGACGGGACCTGGGTTGACTCATACAACGGTGGCCGCTGTGGGAGTCAGGCCAGACCTGTGATGCAGCGGGCTAGGACCCACGCCTGACTCCCAGCATCCCCCAGCCCCCCTGCCTGTGTCCACGCTGGGGCCACCCGAGCTACCACATTCCTGGGGCATGCCCCCCCGTCTCTGTCTCCATCTCCAATCCAGTCCTAACCTGTACCCACAACTTCCTCCTGTCCCATCATGATGCATTACCGCATACTGGCCTAATTTGCATAGTACCTCCTTTTATACATATATTTCTCAAGGTAACATATTTTACAAAAGTTAATAAAGAATAGTATGATTCACAATTACCTGAGACAAAGGCATGGCTTACTTCTAGAATTCCCTCCACAGTTCTCTATGAAATAGTTATGGTAGGTAGGTATTTAAGATTGGCAGATGTCTACTCAGATAATATCTTATCCAAGGTCTAATTTGTAGTCCATCTAAAAACAAAACTCAGTTTCCCAGTGGTTTGAGCCTTCTCTTTTGGCTCACCACAAGTGGACCGTAAATACCTGCATTTTTTTAAATTTAATTGCTCAATCAGCATCTCCACTTCCTAATTATCCATTGATTTGCTTTGTTTCCATCAAACAAGGAACACAGACCTCCACAATGAGAGGCTGGCCTCTAGCAGCTGATTCGGGGATGCACCAGCAAGTCAAGAAAAAAAGGCTTAGTGCACAGTAACCAATCATCGTCTAATTTTAAAGGGAGACGAGTCATGCCTCTCTTCTCAGAAACATTTTTGCAGTTTTTCAGTAGAAAACAGTGTGTAGCACCAAGAAATGTGGAAGCCAAACATAGGCAAGAGATTGCATTTGGATATTTATAAATTCTCAAATATGATTCATGCAGAACAAATGCATAGTCTTACAATCAAAAAAAGTGAAAAGTTTACCCAAAAGTGTCATCTTGCTTCTCTTACTGGACAGCTCTACTTCCTGGTCTCAGCCCCTGCCTGGCTGTCTGCAGGCCTGGGCCTGGCACTCAGGCAGACCCCTGCCTGGTCCCACCTCAGAGCCCCATTATCTTCAGCAGAGCTTCTCAACCACGAGGCTGATAACATGATGAGGCAGAAAACTCTTCGTGGGGGACCCTCCTTTATATTGAAGGACGATAGAAGCATCCCTTATCTCTAGAAACTAGAAGCAGGTAGCACTACCACTCATGCTCCCCTAGTTGTGAAGAGCACGTCTCCAATCAGCACCTAGTAGCCCCTGACCTGTGGAAGGCCAGCTGTTGGTGGTGGTCATAATCTGAAAACAGGATTAACAGGAGATAGAGAAAGGCATAGTCACTAAGGTTCTTTTCCGGAAGAATACTCTATCGTTCTGAAATTCCTTTTGAAGAATACTCTCGTTCTGAAGTTCCTTTCTGTTCTGTTTTCATGATTTAGTAACCCATCTGTCACCGACAGAGATTTCAAGGGGCCTGAGATGGGAAGAGAAAGGAGGGAAATTTGCCAATAACTCCAGAGAAAAGGGAAAATGAAGAAAAGGTGGTATAATGATTGACTTCTTTTTCCTTCAACAAAATTAAATAGACTCCTACCATAGTTGAAATAAATAGTTGATTAATAGAGACCAGCAAAGAAGTTAACACCTTATTAATAGAGTCAGTACAGAAAAGCAGAGACACCGCCCCCCCCCCCCTCCCAGGGATGTCTACATCCTGATCCTGGGAACCTGTGACTACTTCATGTGACATGCAAAAGGGAGTAAAGGTTGCAGATAGAATAAAGGTTGTTAATCAGCTGATGATGAACTGGGGCAGTGGTTGGCAAATTGCGGCTCACGAGACACATGCAGCTCTTTGGCCCCTTGAGTGTGGTTACCAGGGCCTGGGCGAGTCTATTTTGAAGAAGTGGCATTAGAAGAAGTTTAAAAAATTAGGCTCTCAAAAGAAATTTCAATCGTTGTACTGTTGATATTTGGCTCTGAACTAGGGGAAAAATCCTGAATTATCCCAAGCAACTCACAAGGGTCCTGAAAAGCGAACCAAGGGTGGAGACCAGGATGTCGAAAGGATGTGATGTGAGCAGTCAGCCAGGTGTCACTGGTTTTGAAGATGGAGGCAGGGGCCACGAGGCAAAGAGTGTGGGGCAGCCTCTCGATTCTGGGAGAAGCAAAAAATGGATCCTTCCCTGGAAGCTTCTGAAAGGAACACAGCCCTGCTGACACCTTGAGTTCAGCCAGGTCAGGCCCATGTTGGACTTCTAACCTAAAGAACTATAAAAGAATTAGATTGGTGTTGTTTAAGCCCCTAAAGACACTGTAATTAGTTACAGCAGCAACAGAAAATTAATACCATCAGTTATAACTGATATAGTATGTGAGGGCCCAGGGCTTGGCTACAGGGAAACCTGAGAAAGTAAGCTATTAGGCACTGTAACAGTACAAGACACCCATAGTCCAATGACCATATAAACGACTGAGTACCGGCCAGTGTTAACCATCTACGAAAATGAGGGGGCTCTAGCTGACATCTATGATACAGGAAATTAAAAAACAGATCCATCTCAGAGACTCATTGGGAGATGTTAAGGACATTTTGTATATAAAGTGTAGAGCCCAGTGCCTGGAACATCCTAAGTGCTCCATAAATGTTCATCATGGATATTATTACACTGCATTTTTCCTGTGAACAAGTAAAAGAGCTCTTGCTATAATGGAATAATCTTTCCTGTGTTGGCCTGATGACAAGCTACACTACTCTCATGTAAAATGCACAGGGAGAGAGAGAAATCACGTGCCATTAGGTCTCTCTTAGAATCCTGAGAATGATCAATAACTGCATGCTATTCTGTGTGGTCCCAATCGATACATGATTCCAGTCATCATGAACTCACTCCAAGTCGCTGCCTCCCTGACACCTTATCAGGAGCAGCAGATAAGCTGTAACAATTTTTCTGAGTATCTGCAAGCACATCTATCATTGTGACAAATGCATGACACAGCATTAAACTTTCTCTTCCCAGCCTCCCCTGTACATCAAAGTCTGTGTGTAATACCCCATGAGGCTGATTCCAGCTCGCCGTTTAAATGCCTTCTGGACTGCCAATGCATAATGACCTTGCCTAGGACATCCAGCTGGCTGACTAGCGCAGAATATACGGTGAAGCCAGGGGCCGTTTCAACAAGTTGTTATTCCAGAGAAGCATGAACTTGGTAGAAGCTGCAGTGCTAATTTTATACCATGTGAATTCTAGCCAAGAAAATTGCCCTTTGCTCAGACTTTGGACCGATTTCAGGAAAAAAAAAAAACAACACATCCAATAATTATTTGAGGCGAGAAATAATTGCTGTTTTTGTTTTTATTTGCTGGAAGAAAATACGAAATCACCATAAAACATTAGAGAGAAGAAGAACAACTCAGATTAGTATAATCAGCCAATCAGAACTTTAATGAGTTGTTTAAGATTCTTCTCCCTTTCATGAAGATGCCAGTTCTGTTGCGTTAACTGGGTGTTCTGTCGCCCTAGCAGGAAACTTGGAGGTTACTCTCTGAGAGAGAAATAAGCCTCCCTTTTAGAATCATTTTGTATTAGAACTGAGAGTAACTTGGAAGACCAGTCACTGTTTCTCTTAGTGAAAGACACGGAGACGCTTTTCAATCACTCTTTCCTTCAACAACAATATCTATGTTCAATAAGGCCTGGGCAAATATCACTAGACAAGGACCCCTGAACCACACAGCAATTCAGTTGCAAAATTGTGATCCTAATCCACGACCTTGCACAGATCAGAGCAATGCCAACTTGTATTGTGACTTAAGAAAATAATCTATGTGTAGATCATAAGAACATATTAAAAACAGAAGTAGAATCCAAGCCATAATGGACATCTACAATTTCCTCTCATTTCCTGGTTTAACTCACGTGAGTCATTTCCCCAATCGCTACAGAGTTGGTACCGTACGCAGAGCCTCATTTTTAAACAACCAAGAAAAACCAACTGAGCAGAATGGGAGCAGCATGAGCAGACTCCCAGGATAGAGAATGGCTCTGATGTTTACAGTCACATAGAAGCTAATCGATATCAGGATGGAACCTCAGGACGCCTGCAATTAGAATGTTGGGGCATGATGACCACTGGACAAATACACGCAGAGTGACTGTGAGTGGGAAAGGGGCCATGTGGAGTCCACTGCACCCACCAAAGTGTCCTCATGGAGAGGGCCAGGAGGGCGACTACCCACAAGCAAGAGTTGTCCACCCATAATGCCAACAGTGCTGAGGCAGAGACCCTGCTCCACCTGGAGGCTGGCCCTGCTTGGCGGTGCATCCAGCCATTGAAATGGAAAGACAGTGACCCTCATGATCTAGCTATGCAGGCGGAAATATCGGAGACCTAGATCTGCTGGCCATGAACATGCTTTTGCAAAGTTCCCTGAATTCAATAAACTTGATGATAAACCCGATTTTCCCTTAGCTCAATTTCCTATAAAAAGGATGTGTTAAAAATGCATCAAGTGCTAGGCTGACTTTGACAAGACAGAGCAAGACAATCTGTCAACTCCACATCTCTAAGAAGCAGAGAACAGTTCTCACTGCCTGATGCTATCAACGCCTCTGCAGCATCCAGTCCTGGGGAACTAGCCCCAGGACCTGCTGGGGCAGGAACTGACAGGACAATGGAGCTCAGTACCAGGAGGGAAACTTCCACAAATTCCAAGTCAGATACTAGGTATAGAGATCAGATTTACTATGGACTGATCAAGACCCAAGTTTGTCACATTAACTTATAGAAAATTAGCCTTTGGCTCAGCTGGCATTCCTCAGTGGTTGAACATCGATCTATGAACCAGGAAGTCAAGGTTAATTCGCAATCATGGCATATGCCTGGGATGCAAGCTCCATCCCCAGTGTTGAGCAAGCAGGAGGCAGGCAATCAATGAGTCTCTCTCATCATTGATATTTCTATCTCTCTCTCCCTTACCCTTCTTCTTTAAAATCAATAAAAAATAATTTTTTAAAGAAAATTAACCTTTAGTGGAGACTCAGGTTTCCTTCTAAGCCACCGACAATGGACTTAATGTTTGTGTCCCCCCAAAATGCATATGTTGAAATTCTAGCCCCCACTGTGATAATATTTAGCGGTGCGGCCTTCAGGAGGTGATTGTGTGATAAGGGTGGAACTTTCATGAAATGGGCTTATAAAAGAAACCCCAGAGAGCTCCCTCGTCCCATCTGCCTTGTGAGGACACAGAAAGAAGATGGCCATCTATGAACCAGAAAATGGGTTCTTATCAGACTATATATAGTACTTAATCTTAGAGGCTACAAACCCCACTATTTTAGAGAAGGAATCTGAGGCTCAGAAAAAGTTCACTGCGATGCCTGAGATACTAGATTATCTAAAGCCAATATTAAAATAGAAATGGTGAATAGCTACAACCTGAACATTCAATGTCACAAAAATGTTCTTGCCATTATATGTATCCTAGAAGCCCGGTGCATGAAAATTCGTGCACACGGCGAGGGGGTGGGGAGTGGCTCTCAGCCCAGCCTGCATACTCTCACAATCTGGGGCCCCTTGGGTAGGGTCCAGTCCCATCACAGCATGACTCTGGTTCCCTAAGCCTGTGGGCAGGGGAGGAGGGACCCAGAGGCCAGTCTAATGGCAGCATGGCTGTTCCCACAGCTCCCTTGTGCTGCCGCACCGAGAGCAGCCAGGGCCCACAATTCCCTCCCACCACCATGCTGCAGGCGGCCGGGACCCAGGACTAACTCCCGCTGTGCCGGCAGCGACCCTAACCTGGTGTTTGGTCGTCCATCCAGATGTTTAGGTCGTGACAGAACCTGGCTCTTTCTATATATAAAAGCCTAAGTGACTGACCGGTAGCTATTACATGCACTGACTAACAGGGGGCAGACGCTCAATGCATAGGCATAGAAACGTGAAACAGACTAATGAATCTCAAAGGGAAGTGGGGAAGGGGAAGACAGGAAGAGATTAACCAAAGATCTTATATAAATACTAGAGGCCCAGTGGATGGATTCAGCCTGGCCTGCAGGGATTGGGCTGAAAGAAGCAGTCCAAAATCCCCTAAGGGATCCCAGATTGCAAGAGGGTGCAGGCCAGGCCGAGGGACCCCACTGGTGTATGAATCTGTGCACCGGACCTCTAGTGTGTGTGTGTGTGTGTGTGTGTGTGTGTGTGTGTGTGTGTGTGTGTGTATATATGTATATATATGTGTGTGTGTGTATATATATATATATATATATATATATATAGAGAGAGAGAGAGAGAGAGAGAGAGAGAGAGAGAGAGAGTGTCTTACGGGGAGACAATATTTTGACATTAAAATGTTATTCACTTTATATCAAACATATTCATATTGCATGTAATCTATAAGCAGATGTAAACCCACTCTAATTTGGAATAATTAATTAATTGGCGATGCCAAAGTAACATTTCTAAAGTTTACAACCAAATAATAGCCTTCATTCTAAAACTCACAAGAAGAGTGAATGTGACACTATAAAGTAACAGGACTAGAATAAGTTAGTCATTTGATTGTGGTGTTGGTTTCATAACTGCTGATCTATATTCAAACTGCTGAAATAGCTCATTTTCTATATTACTTTTAAGCAAACCCATAAAACACATTCAATGAAGGCTTATTCCATGGATTCCATCCTTTCTGTTTACGATTTAACTTCTTTCAGAACTATCTAATCTATAGCAATCTGCATTTTAAAAAATATGGTAAAATCTGACAATTTACCAAGTTCTTATAAACTGTACCACAGACAGACTTGGTGGCACCCTCTAGAGGCTCAACCTGTGTCTCTGAATGATCTCCACGGCACACTGGGTTCTTCCTGTGATGCTGTTAATGCCTTAGTAATTTAAAATGAAACAAGTATCCACAAGTTATAAGACCAGGTGAAATGAGAATAAAAGTCAATGCGGTAGTAAGAGTTTTCACTGGAAATTTTCCTGGTTTATTATTGGGAAGAAGAAATGATTAAACATGTTTTAGAGGAGATGGGAAAAGAACTAGTATGATTTGACTTGATAATTTCTAGATATGTTCTGCAGAAACCTATTCATTCCTCAGTAGTTATTCAATGGTCTCTTGCCCATCTGTATAGAACTCCTATGCAATAACATGAAAAGTAAAAGGTAGTTCTAAGAAACTTATAATGTGTGAGGCAGAGCACACTTGATATTAAAAATTCATGAATATCATGACACTACCTGAAATGATCTGAATTGAGACTTAACATGGAAACAGTTACTCTAACCCATGACTGTCTTTTCCAAGCCAAACAAGGCAGCCAGCAGACAGTGAATTATGGTGCACCTGCTCCCACGACTAGGGCGAGGACAGAGACATCCTGAAAAAGCTAAGGTTTCTTCTCACTAACCACTATATTATTACCTTTCAAAGTGAATTAGGTCACAAGGATATTTCATTGACTTTGAGGTTTCCATCTAACCATAAACTTAAAATAAAAATTAACATATTGCATATAAGTCACCTCTCCATTCTAAAACAATTAAGGGACATTGGATGGAACAAAAAATATGGCATCTTTTTAATTTCTGGCAGAGCTGAATCACCAGCTCTATTCTCTTGAAAAAAAATGGAAAAACTTTGACATGTTTATGATTATATATATGTAAATATATATCTATAAATATATATACAATATGTATATATATATATATATGATTGTATTATATAATCTTTCAACAAGGTGACTGGGTCACAAATGCATTTCACAGAGAAAAATTCTATTTCTAAAAGTGTACAAGTTTAACAGAATCATAGAACTAAAATTAATTTAATCATATTCCTTCAACTGACTCTCAATACACACATACATATTAAAGTCATATCAATATTTAAAAAAATAATAAGCTAATTTTACACAGAATATGAAGCTGAGAGATACAGTCCAAGAGTGTGATTTGGACAAAATATTATCTTAAAAACATATCATGTGTTTGTAAGCATTTAATAATGCTATGGTTTGAAACAAGTATTTAAAACTAACACTATTTCAGAGAAACCAAGATGGTAGCATAGGTAACCTCCTAAACTGCTGCCTCGCACAAGAATTTCAAAACTACAAGTAAAAAAAAAGTCAGAACCACAGGAAGGCTGGCTGAGTGGAAAGTCTAAAACTAGAAGGAAAGAGAAAAGCACACTGAGACTCAGAGGAGCTATAGAAGGCAGAAGTACCGAGCCGCGTGTACATGGAGAGGGCTGGCTTTCTCAACTGGTAGGGAGACAAAAGCTCCCAAAGGCTCTGAACTCCAGTTCCAGGCAATACTCTAGGGACCCAGACTCTTATGGGGAGTAAATGGACTGCAGGAGGCAGAGGTACTGAGGTAGGTGCATGTGCAGAGTGGGCTGGCAACTGAGTACATGCCTGGTTTTCTCAACTGGGAGGGAGACAAAATTACCCAATGGCTCTGAACTCCAGTTCCAGGCAAGATTCTGGGGACCCAGACTCTTTCGGGGAGAAACTGGACTGTCTGGAAGCGGAGGAAACTTGAGAGAAGCTTCCTCTCAGAGGTGCTTGTAGCAATTACCACAGGACATTGTGACCCAGTTGCCTCTTAGGGCAGGCTTGAAGGAAAGCCATTGTTCTCTATTCTTCCATGAGACTACGCCCCATCCTAGCTGAGCACAGAGGCTTTCAAAAGCCTTGTCTCATAAGGGTGTCTCCAGCACAGAAGTTCTCCCAGAATAGACAGAGCTGATCCTCACAGCCAATTGGCCTAGAGGTCAATTCCTCCCAGGGATACCAACAACAATCAAGGCTTAACTACAACGAGACTGTGCACACAGTCCACAAAGGGGTGCACCAAGAGTGTCCACCTCAGGTAATTGGGGAGGCTGAGTCACTGGGCCTTATAGGACTCCTAGCACACAAAGCCACCCTATCAACTCAGGGAAGCAGCCAAAATGTGGAGACAAAGAAACAGGTCACAAATAAAAGAAATGGAGGAAAGCAAACTACTGGATACAGATTTCAAAAGAATGGTTATAAGGTTTTTCAAGAATTATCTAGAAAAAGCAGATAAATTTAGCAAGACTCTCGAGGATATGAAAAAGGACCAACTAGAAATTAAGTATAAACTGACTGAAATAAAAAATAATATACAGATATCCAACAGCAGACTACAGAATCACAAAAATCAAGTCAAAGACTTAAAATACAAAGAAGTAAAAAACACCCAACCAGAAAAGCAAAAAACAAAAAGAATCCAAAAAATATGAAGATAGTGTAAGGAGTATCTGGGACAACTTCAAGTGTACCAACATCCAAATTATGGAGGTGCCAGAATAAGAGAGAGAGCAAGATACAGAAAACTTATTTAAAGAAATAATGACAAAAACTTCCCCCACCTGGTGAAAGAAATAGACTTAAAAGTCCAGAAAGCACAGAGAACCCCAAACAAAAGAAATCCAAGGAGGACCACACCAAGACACATCATAATGAAAATGTCAAGAGCAAAAGACAAAGAAAGAATATTAAAAGCAGCAAGAGAAAAGCAGTTAGTTACCTACAAGGGAGCACCCATAGAATTGTCAGCTGATTTCTCAACAGAAACTATGCAGGCCAGATGAGAGTGGCAAGAAATATTCAAATTGATGAATAGCAAGTACCTACAATCAAGATTACTCTACACAGCAAAGTTATCATTCAGAATTGAAGGGCAGATAAAGAGCTTCTCAGATAAGAAAAAGCTAAAGGAGTTCATCATCACCAAACCAGTATTATATGAAATTCTGAAAGCTATTCTTTAAGAAGAGGAAGTAGAAGAAAAAGTTAAAGATAAAAATTATGAACGACAAGTGAATCTAAAAATGAAGTGAACAAAAAATCTGATGAACAGAATAAACTGGTGAATATAATAGAATCAGGGGCATAGAAAGGGAGTGGACTGACAATCCTCAGTGGGAAAGGGGTGCTGGGGGTGCAAGAAGAGACTGGATAAAAATCGTACACCTATGGATGAGGACAGTGGGGGAGTTAAGGGCAGAGAGTCTGGTGGGAACTGGGTAGAGGAGAGCTATGAGGGGGAGGAGAACAATTGTAATAATCTGAATAAAAATTTATTTAAAAATAATAATAATAAAATAAAACTAACACTGTTTTGCTTTTCTCTTTTACCATTTTAGTTGACCTTGAATCATAAACATTTTCTACAGTTAGTTATGTTTCTAAGTTAACTTTTAAAAGTAATGAATTGTCACAATACAGTAGACATGAAAGAAATAAACCATATTGAACATGCTGATATTTGATGCAGAAAACATGCTGAATTTTCTTTATAGTTTTGATAGTTAATTCTAAAATTCCTTTAGGATTTATTTCATGCTATCTGCAAGTATTTTTAAACATTTTGCTTTTTCCAATCTATTGTTTCTCCCATCTTTTCTTGTCTTATTGTGATGGCTGAGGACAAAGTGGTGAGAATACCTCTTCTTTCGTTTTCATTATTAAAATGACACTATAAACCTAGATATTCAGTATTATTTAGGTTACGAATAATCTCTTTAATTGCTAGTTTACTAAGAATTATTAATTATGACCTAGTGTTAAAATTTATTGAAAACTTTAAAACACTGACTGAAATGACCATTTCTTTCTTTCCCTCATCTGTTACATGAATTACAGTCACTGCTGGCTAGTCCATAATTGTGTCCTCAGGTCTACCCTCTACCTTCCCAGCTCTGTCCTATATCATGGGGTTGCCTTGCAGGCAGTTTTCTGTGCATCTGTAGCACCAAGCTTCCTGCTGACTTGAGCCAATGAGAGGCCCTTGAGAGTAGGCTGGAGGCTGAGTAGGAGGATACTACAGAGTATTACTCACACTTCCCCTCATCTCCCACAGCCTCTGACAGCTGCTGCATCCTCTCCATGGCTTCTGTATCCTGCAGGATGGGCCTCTCCCACTGGAAAATCCAGACCGAGGATTCTTGAGGCCATCATTTCTCAATCCCAGCACTACTGACATGTGGGGCCACATAATTCTTTGTTGTTCTTGAGTTGCTTCTTTGTTTTTGTTTGAAGTCTCAGCTTTTCTATCAATTATATAACCAATACCCTACATTAAATTTCTTCTGCTGGAAAAGCTGCGGTCATCTGTGACTGAGAAAACAAATTCCTCTTACTAAATCATGCTCAGACTTTAGATGCTTATTTGTAATAACTGCCTTTTATCTGCTTCCATTCATTTTACTTCACTGTCAATTTTTTTCTATTTTATTGAGATGAACATATTGATTATTAATAATCAACTTTTATTCTTTTCCATTATATAAATGAAATGCTAAATATTAGTCTCTATATACTCCACTAGCTACATTCTTTAAGTTTTGCCATTTGCTGTTTTAATTGCTATTCAGTTATAATCACTTCCTAAAATTGATTATGATGTTTCAAAGTTACTTTCTGAAAGTAATTTACACTATCCTTATAAATCAAGCAAAAAAGAAATCATCATATTCAATTTGCAAAAGAAGCAATTTTCAAAAGATAAGGAAGTAATTTTTAACTCTCAGTATTACTAATAATTGCATATGCTTGGAAACATTCCCCAATGCTTATGGTATCTAGAATGAGAAGTTTGCATTTCATATTACTGCCCAATCCACAGCTGGGAAATAAGTTTGAAAAAAACATTCCTCACTTTCAATAAAAATAATTATCATCACAATCATTATATTGAAAAATATTCGTGGTTTTTAATTCAAAGACATGAAATAATCAAAATGTGAAGTACTAACATTTATTTCCCTTGGAAAGAAGTGCATACAAGAGAAATAAAAAATACAATTACAAATTATAAACATCAAATTCTATAAACTATATATAAATCCACCTAACAACAAAAATATGTAAGCACCAAAGAGCAGCGTGCAAAATTGTTAGACTTTTTGTATGGCAGAATCAAATCAATATGTCTTGTATATAAGAAAAAATGCAGAAGCTTTCTATTCAAGCTTGCTTCTTTTAAAGGAGCTTTACAGGATAATTTAATTTCATACACACTAAGAGAGAGGGACACAAAAGAAACAGAAATTTTGGAAGCAATAAAAAAACATACTCAGAGTTGTGATTATCTTTGCTGAATTGTTTTCCATTTTATACTAGAAAAACTACATTAGTGGGGAAGATGGAGAGAAAAATAGATTTTGCTTGGGGCAATGGGTGCATGAGCCAGTTGTAGATGATGTCTCATTGAGTTGTACACTTGCAACCTTTATGGTTTTGTGAATCAATGTCACCCAATAAATTCAATTTTTAGAAAACTATATTAGTGTGTATGAATAAACATGATATAACAAAGTTATAAAACATCTATCTATATATATAAAAGCCTAAGCGACCGTTACATCCAGCCAACCGAACAACTGGTAACTATGACGTGCACTGACCACCAGAGAGCAGACGCTTAATGCAGGAGCTGCTCCCTGGTGATCAGTGCACTCCCCCAGGCAACCTCCCATGGCTGGCCAACATTCTGAGGTCCCTCCCTACCACCGGTTGGCCTTGATTAGCCCTGATCAGGACTGGCCCTGATCCCAGGCCAGGCTGAGGGAACCACTAGTGCACAAATTCGTGCACCAGGCCTCTATTTCTATTAAAAAATACTGCCCATTTTTCTCATGTCTTGTTCCCTAAAGAATTTCTTCCTATATTCTTTGCTCTTTCCCTCAGCAAGATGTGCAATTTACTGTAAAAGTTTGCTCACTTGTCTCCAGGTTGAGCTCCCCAGAGAGGAGGTCAGGTCCACGTTGGGCAGGGTTCACAGGCTCCTGAGAAACAAACAGCATTTGTACCTCTGTTCATCCCCATCTCATGGTAGGTCCATGTTGAGAGGATGCAGGGCAAGCACGTATTTGGCAGGTTCTATCACTCAGATCTCAAACTGTGTCTAATCATATCAGAAATCTCTTCTGCAGCTTGTGCACCTGCAAAAGTGACTGGGAGTTATTTCCAGATCCTGAGCTGAAGTTTGTAGCTAAAGACTAATTAACCACAACATTTGGTGTCTATGTTTTTTTCCGCCCCCCCAGGTATCATTTCCTAAGAGCCATGGCAGGTTCCCTCATGTCAGCAGCTGCCTGGCACTGAGACTGATTCCTGCCCAACCACCATGCTGCCTCCTAGAATTTCCTCAGAACCCAGGAGAAAACGGGGGCCTCAGGGAGCAGGCAGCACACGGATGTGGGAGGACCACATCTGCAAGGTGCAAGGAGAGATGCAGCCTCCAGGGGGTTTCACCACTAGCATGGATGTCTCAAATTAATAACATTTTTCATTTCTGTCTCAGCAATAACACTGGAAGCTTTTTTTCCAGGGCTCTTCAAGGCCTCCTCACTCTCTGATTGCCTTTGCCAGCACCAGCCGCCTGGCACAACAGAGCTGCCTGCAGAGCAGCCTGCGGTTTCCATGGAGATGGTGCCCACATGGAGGGGGATGGAGAGGCGAGTGCCAAGTGGAGCAGTCCAATCTGACCACAACACCCTAGCTCCTGAGGTCCTGGAGGTGTGAGCAACCAGGTCAAGAAGAACAAGGAAATGACTGAAATGAGAAAGAGAGATGTTTAAAATTGGCAAGTGTCTCTGGATAGGATGCAATGCTTCCACCAAAATGAAATGCAATCAGGTCTTCAAGTTTATTAAAAAACAACACTATATGTGCATGCATATGCGTGTATGTGTGTATAGGAAAATTTGATCTCTTCACATCTGGAAACAGCATTACTAGAAAAGTTAATTTTCATGGAAATATCGAAAACCAGCAAGATGACTTTGGAATGTGCAACCATTCTAGCGGAGCATGCTATCAGAATATTTATTTCTGGTCATGATTCACACTTTATTCTGTGCCATTAACAAGATGCTACTATTCATTTATTCCTATATCTATACAAAATCCCATTTTTATTTTATATACAAGCATTCTGAAGCAAGCTTTGTTTACTCATAAAAACTGTAGGCTCACAAAGGCTAACCCATAAAGTTAAAGTACACATGTAAGCTGCCCAACTCTCATTCTAAGGTTCCATCATCATTTTTTTCTCTAGTGTGTTTAGGGCTGTTCACCAGTATCTCATTCTCCCCATTCTCTAGACATACCATAGGATCGGATTCCCCTCTCCCTTTGAAGCTGAGCATGAGCATATGCTCATAATTCACTGTGCTTCTTGGAATAGGACTGAGTGACACATGACCTGATTTTCCACTTCCCTTTCTCTACCTCAATGATCACGGAAGAATGTACTGAGATGCAGGAGACACTAGCCTGTGTCCCTCAGTGACTAGGATCACCTAAGCCTCCATTCCCATCTTCCACCAACCCATACTGAGGATGTACCAATGTCTATCCTTCTTCATTTTCATGTTGAGAGTACATTTATTAAAGCTAGGATTAGTAAAATAAAAGAAGGGCTTAAGATGGAAAAGGGAAGATCATAGCAACAGAAATGCAATAACTGCTGAAATTTGGGGTCTATTTGTTAAAGCAACATAATCTAGCTTATTTTAGTGACTATGCAACTTCCTGGTTCAGTCACAAAATCTGTAACTAAATAGCATGTGCATTCATATGGTGTATCTAGAGAATTATGAGGTTTTCTCTTCAAGGTCACAGTCTGACAAATTAGCAGATGATTAATATAAAAGGTAATCTATGAAATACTCTATAGTGAATAGAGAATAAAATTTCTATAAGAGTTCACTTTGGGCTGAGATTAAGACTAGAAAGCTAAGTGCAAGAAAGGAGCATTTAAGAATAGTGATGTTGCCAAAACTGGTTTGGCTCAGTGGATAGAGCATCGGCCTGCAGACTGAAAGGTCCCAGGTTCGATTCTAATCAAGGGCATATACCTTGGTTGCTGGCACATCCCCAGTGGGGGGTGTGCAGGAGGTAGCTGATCGATGTTTCTCTCTCATCGATGTTTCTAACTCTCTATCCCTCTCCCTTCCTCTCTGTAAAAAAAAATCAATAAAATATATTTTTTTAAAAAAGAACAGTGATGTTGAAGAATTAATAAATCAAGAAGAAGGACTTCTACTACGAGTAAGGTGTGTCTATGGCATACAATAAAGATTCATCAAATGTAACTGTTATTATTATTATTATTATTGATTTTTATTGATTTTTCTAGAGAAAGAAAGAGATAGGAGCATCAATGCTGAGAGAGAATCACAGATTGGCTGCCTCCTATACACCCCACACTGGGGGTGAGCCCACAACCCCATCATGTACCTGAACCGGGAATCGAATTGTGACCGTCTGGTTCATAGGTTGATGCTCAACCACGGAGCCACCCCAGCCAGGTGTTATGATCATGAAAGCCAGAAAACTGCAGGGCCTCAGTGGTCAAGAGACCCTGCCTGGGTAGGTCCCACAGAATCTAAGTTGGAGAAAAATAACTGATTTTTTCCCCTAAAGACTCCATCAAAATAATGAGTAGACTTAATAAATGAATTCAGCAATGTAGCAGGATACAAAACTAATGCCAAAAAATCTATGGCATTGCTATCCAACAATAGTGAACTTACAGAAAGAGAGACTAATATTTTTTTTTTTAGTATAAGTGTGTCCCATGTAATATTTGCAACATACTTACACTGAAAAAATAAAAACAACCATTGTTTATTGCCATTTGAATTTAACTATGTGTCCCTATATTTTCATTTGCTAAATCTTGTAACCTGGGGATAGCACGGCTTATGTAACTTGTGTAAGCTGGCTGGTGGCTAGGCGTTAAGGTTATCAATAAGATGATTTATAAAATAAAAACTACATTTTTTGGCTTTGTAAGTTGAAGAAGGTAAAGATTCCCATTTATCTGTTAAAACATTTTCAAAGCAGATGATGAAAATGCCCTTTACTTTAAAAGCCACATACTAAACAAAATGCATTAAGTGTGAAATTTTGCAAATGTATCCATATCCTATCTAATAAAAGAGTAACATGCAAATTACCATACCTTCTCTATGCTACCAGCCAATCAGGAGCGGGGGGCGGGGCAGCAATGCAGGGGGAGAGTGGGGAGGCACAGCAGGCATGGGTGCCTGCACTGGAGGTCAACCGCCCAGGGCCCAAGCCTCAAACAGAGGCAGCAGGGTGAAGGAGCAAGCTGGGGGTCAAGCACCCAGGGCCCCATCCTCAGAGCATTAGCCAGAGGCTTGGGGCTTTGGCCAGGGCGGAGCAGGGCAATCCTACACGCTAAGGGTCCCCCGCCCAGGGCCAGAGGCTTTAGGCCTTGGCAAGGGTGGAGCCTGAGATCAGAGGAGAGAGATGTGAACTGTAGAGGAAACACCTTTTCTGACCGCTCAGTGGCTAAGCTCCCTGTACG